>JAYKKI010000061.1:0-1280000 GCA_039881145.1 Druceiella hillmani
AGGAAGGGGAAGGGGAAGGGGAAGGGGAAGGGGAAGGGGAAGGGGTAGGGGAAGGGGAAGGGGAAGGGGAGAAGAACCACGTTGATGATAATTTTTTGCATTTCTATTGAGATTCAAAGCACATCTAACACTATTAAACGAGCAATTCCATGTTCCTATGGAAAACTTACAATAAATATACATACATATATAAAATATATATATATATATATATATATATATATATATATATATATAATGCAATTTTCATCAAATAGTTCAATTTCTTTCGTATCATGTTTCAGGATAAAAAAATTTCCATCTTTCTTTAGTCATATTAAACATTCTTAAAAGTTGTCCATCTTTGATGAAAATAGAATTGTCGTGGATTTTATACAAAATACATAAACTACCAAATATAAATAATTCTAAATTCAATATGACTGTTTTTGCTCTTATTCACGCATCTACAAATACAAAGAACGAAAGCGAAACAAACTATTATCTTCTCCGCTCTGAGCTTCTGACGCGGTATCCACATAAATTATTATCAAGAAATTTCAAAATTCCCATAGATTGAAATTCGGTGTCTTTACTCAATAATAAATATTTAGAACTAGAACATATCAACATGGCGCAACTTTTATATCAAATTTATTACCCTACAAGAGCTTAGAACCTGAACATATTGGCTAAATACGGCCAAATTAATAACGAAATTTCTCAACGCCTCTACAGAGGCATTGACATACTCTCTTTGAGTCAGGGATAAATGCAAATCAGGATCAAGTGCAAATTTTAAACGGAAGCACACGTGGCTGCGAAAACAAGACACTATGCTGTAGTAAAGTTTAGTGGATAGATGCTCTTGCATCCTTATTCACTTTGCATAACGGAATATTTTCTTAATTCCAACAACTAAAATAAAAGAATTCGTTGTATTTGTTGTGTCTTGGAGTATAAGCAAATGGCTGATATTTTTTAGTTCATTTTTTCTAAAATAGATAGATAGAATATATAAAATGATGTATTTGAGTTTCTTAATGACGCCATTTTCCATAAAAAAATGTCCGTTGCGACCCAAGCTATTTTGATGCATACATAATTGATTAAAACATGGTTATTAAAACTGACAAATTTTAAGATATAGGCTTCATTGTATGCATTCCATACTTCGTTAGATTCCTTGTTAATAATTTATGAAATCGTTTTTCACGAGTTTTCTTTTTTCAGACAAGTTTCTATTTTCAAATTAAATGAGATAGTTTGAATTTCTTAATTCATTCGATTTTATTTTATGCGCAACATAATTGGTTTAGAAAGAAAAAAAATTATTTTGTCACTCGTTTTGCGCCCCCTGCCGCCAAATCAAAGCAAACTGATCTTAATCAAAGATACTGAATAAAATAATTTGAATCTTACATTTGTTTTTATCGTAATTAACTATAATTGTACCAAAAATACTTTGTAGACATATAGACGAAGAGCACACATCAAGTCGTTCCATTCCGTCGACGTTAGGTTAGGTTAAGTTAGGTTAGGTTCGTTTTATATAGTTTACAAAGTAATTAGCCGTGATAGATGGACAAATAGGTTTGACTTTTAATGGTGGATATTTAAATATACAGGTCTAGAAAGACTATTTCATAAAAAAAAACGTTACTTTCACATATTTATTGAGTCATAAAACGTAAAAACTATGATAAGTCGGCGTAGATGGATAGATGGTGTAGTGGCTTCTGGATGGCCTATGATAGTCGGCTATAATAAATAGACGGTGGAGTGGCCTCTGGAGTAATTCAATACCTCAAAAAACATTAAACAAATTAGAACTTACTTTCCAAAATTTACTATCTTTGACCTCAAAAAATATGACTATATTTCTGTATTTAAATCACATCTCAACTGGATGGAAATACAATACTGGCGTATTGTACTTTTTCTTTATTTTGTACTTTTCATAATAATACCAGATTCACTGTCTATTTCTCAGATTCATAGGCACGTTCTGAATTACTCTTCATTTTCCTTATATAAAATTATAACAGCATATATTTTCCGAACTCTGAAAAGAAAACGATTCTGACATTCATGACGTATCTTCGATACAAGCTTTAATATAAAGACATCTAAAAAATTTACTACTTTATCTCTTCCTGTCTTAACTTATTCTATCCATTCTCACTTTCTCATTTATTCATATTAATATTTATTTAATTAATTAAACATTTTTAAAAACATATTTAATATCCGTACAGCTTTCAAATACAGTCTATAACGCTTTTCCTCAATATATATACATATATTTACGCGTTAAAAAAAAACAAATATAATGTATGTATGTATATGTATATATATATATATATATATATATATATATATATGTATATATATATATATATATATATATATATATATATATATGTATATATATATAAAATTAAGAATATTTTCTTTAGAATGAATGGAACTTTTGCTGGTCGTACTCTAAATATTAAAAAGTTAATCGTTTTTGTTTACGTTAATATAAACAAAAACTATTCACGTTTTAAAATAGTTTTTGTTTACCTGATTTTAATAAAAAGCCGAAAAATCAGTTCTCCTTTCAGAAAATCTGTAGCAAATTTTTTTATTATCAATGTTTAGGTTAGAATCACATTTTGGATTGTAAAAAATGTGATAAACGGCGAATGAGTGCCATTTTATTTAACGTTTTCGTAACAAATTGATTTTTTATTGTAATACAACGCACCGAATCCTTCACACTTTCACTTACATTCACTTTACATACGTATACTTAAGATGTGTTTGTAAAAAAAATTGGAAAACGTTTTCTCAACATACTACTAATCTATGATAACGTCGTTGTCGTATACAAACTCCAATTACACATGGCGATAATATCTTACTTTTTTTCTACGTTTGTTAAAAAATGCTTAAAATTATTTATTGATTACACTAAACGAACAAAAATATACTTTATTGTAAAGCCAATGTTTAAACTTTTTACATAAATTTATACTTTTACATAAATTTTGATGCAAACCAAATTATTTTTTATAGAAATCAAGATTCTTGAGAAATCACTTAAAGTCATTAGATATTGTTTACAAAAACGGCCTTAAGTCACTTTTCTATTATTCCATGCAGAGGTTCACAGATTACTTATTTGGTACCCGTGCAACAGTCCACAGTTTCATTAATTCAGGACAAATATAACATACAATGATGGCTTCTATTAACAACGCAGAATAATCACATATTTTGGCGGCTTAGAACTATTGCTCTAGACGAAGAGACAGCGTCATTACTTTTTTTTATAAAACTTCCGCCATTCTCTCGCTAATCAAATCCTTCTGAAGAACTCGCATCGTGAAAACGAACATTTAAATATTTCACAAAAGGAAAAAACTTATTTAATTTCAGGAAATCCCGACGCAATGTCCATTGCGAGAATGTATCAAAAGTTTCAACGAATGAGATTAAATCAAATATCTTGGGGCCACACGAGGGAAAAGAATATAAGGCTAGGCCTTAGTTCCATATAACTTCGATGTGATAATTCAGTATCAAGGATTTTTTTATGTAAATGTGTCCGCGTTTTTCATTTATACTTTTGTATTTCATTACGTTTGGCGGCGCAAGGAAATTGGAGGTATTTTGAAGAGTGCACATTCATTGAATATACGAGGAAAAAAACTGTGTAAAACATTTTCTATGAAATTATTTAAACACATTATCATGAACATATTATCATGATAATATGTTCGCAAGAATCAATTATAGTTTTTTTCTATTGATTAGCCCTTCGAAAATAAACAATTGTGTCAAAATAAAAAAAAAACTATCCAACTTGTTATTTTCACCTTGATTCCTAAGACTTAAAAATTCCTATCTTTTATGGGAAAAAGTTAATGCAAATTTTCAAAGTGTGACCATATCTGCTAAGTTATATTTTTTTCTATTTTTTTCTAACATGTAAATGATCATTGTGTCAAGTTCCTACTAAACGTCTTATGGAACCCTCAATCCCAATCCCTGATCTGCGAAAAATGGAATACGTTTACTTCAAATAATCAGCATTGCTCTATGTTAAAACAGTCTAAATACATTTATGATAATTTTTGATAAACGTTTTTTCAAAATCAATCAAAATTTTTTTAATCCATTTAAGTTTCATTATTTATGTATTTATCGCTTACAATAGCGATTGCTACAATATTAACATGTATTTTCCCGTTGATTTCTGTTTTCAATACGTTTAATACGAAAATTCGTTTTTTTCGAAAAGTGGTCTCTGCTATCAATTTTAAACATATATATTTCCCTCTTTTATAGTATATTAATTCCAACCTGGAGCTAGACGAAATGCTGCTCACTGAAAAATATATTGATATAAGTTATTCACTTGAACTTAAACTGCAGAAAATCTAGCGACCTATTTAACCTATGGCGAGTAAACACGTAAACCCACTTAAGCACCACACACGTCTACTCACGACGAAAATATTTATCCCACAAAGTCAATTTTAACGTTGTCGCAAAATAAATTACACAAGTTTGGCGGCGGTGACTTGAAAATGAGGCTGAAAGCTTTAAAATTAACCCTCGGTCTCTCCCCAATCAGGATCTAGTTCCAGACTTAATTTTCCGTTAAAAACTCTTCTACAAAAGTACCACTAATTACTCGTTTAGAGAGAATTTGTATCTGTTAGTTTTATAGATATTTTATATGGGTAAATGTCCCATATAAAATATCCACAAAACTACAGATTAACCTTTCCCAAGGAAAGAAAACAAGTGATGGAAGTCTGAACAAGACAGCCGATTAATTAGACTACAGATTGTGGCTATCTTCTGTACTCTACTCCGAAACTACTGAGTTCATCTAGGCGAAACTTAATACGTTTCTTTTATAAGCGTCATAATTTCATTCAAATTTAACTCGAAACATACGGAACTTTCTTTAATATTCAGATGAAAATATAAATATACAAGGTACTCTGTCTTGAAGTTCATTTTTATCTGACCTTTTTAAATATAATGTTAGTGATTCTTGCAGCACGTGTCTGCACGTAGAAATATTTTATAGTTATAAAGATTAACAAATATAATTTTGTATCAAAGAGAAAACAATTGGTTCCTAAAATTGTTCGTTTACGTTTTAAAGTGCAGAATTCTAATAAAAACTTACCTATATTTTAGGCTAATATATATATTAATAAATAAAAAATTAATAAATGCAACTAAGGGGTAAATATTTTAATTTAAAACTTGAAGCTAACATATTACTTGAAAATAATATAGGTACTTGAGATATACTTGAAGATAATATTCTAAAAAATATTTTGTTGGTAAACTATAAGTATTAATATTAAGTTTATTTTTTTAAAACAATATGAACAGTCGAATAAAGAAAATTTAGTAGACGACCAGATTATTTTACATAGAAGAATATGAACACTATGTTGTTCATAGATTGAAGGTGATATTTTGCCTTTATATAACGATTAAAATATCAAAATTTTAACAATACCTTCAAATCTCGTGGCTGCCTGACTTCCTGTCTTCGTGGCGGCTGGCCAGGAACGTCGGAGTAAACCAAATTCCTGACTGAACCTCTGAACCGGGGCTCGAATATAACACTCGGCAGTGCCAGCATCGTTAGCTTTGAGTTGTACCTGCAACAAGAAATATAAGCAACATTTTAAAATTGAAATCAATTTATCCCGTAATGATATTCATTTTTATTCATTGTAATGCATTTTCATACAAATATTTTTATGTGTCTACCACACGTTAACGTTCACTAATTTATCCTGCAAAACCTTCTCCCAAGACAATCATTCCTATTTAAGAATCTTGAAGATTACTGTAAAAATTACAAGTGACTGCAAAATGTGTCTGTACCGAATGTTATGCGAGTCCGATGTATATCATATAGGAATTGAAAATTATTTTTATTTTCCAATTAAAGCTATTTTGCTCTCAATAAGTCTGTAATATACATAAGAACTTGTGAAGAGGGTTTTGATATAATCGAAGGTTTTATTTTAATGATAATTTTAATTTATACAAATAACGATAAATATAATTAAGAAGCAACGATCCATCATTGAAAAATATCGTGTAATAGAAAACAGAAATAAGATAGAATAATGTGATAAAAATGAGTTGATTCAGAAATATATTTTATACTGAACTATTTTGAAAGATAGGGTTAAAATACTTAGAGAAAATTAATGAAAGTGTACCTCGAATGGTAAGATTCAAAATTTGTGGATGTTCTGGAATATAGCAGATAAAAACGACCTGAGACCTAAACAAACTTGTCAGACGAAGAGGTTGTATCGACTTTTAAATATACAGTGTATAGGTATCGACATGTTTATGAGCATCACGCATGCTTCTTGTTATTAATTTATACTTTTACAAGAATTTGTCAACATGTGTACTCAGGGAATACGAGTATTACAATTAACCAAAAATTTGTTATATGAAAGGTTGTCTATCAGAATTTAAATTAAAAAAAGGAATTTTCTGTAATTTCTTACATTTTTCTCACTTAACGTGCTTAACAGTTCAATACAAACATGTTCGTATTTGGTGTTAGAACTCGTTGAGTTCTCAAAAGGCTAGAATATAGCAATATTGATTATGAGAGTAGAATATAGAAATATTGATTATGAGAGTTCATGCGCGCATATTCCAGTAGTGTAGTTTTTTATACTTGGCAAATAATATTTTTGTAAACATTTACTTCTTAAATTTTTTAAGGTCATTTGGGATAACATAGTATACCAATAATCACTAGAATCACTGCAGTTTATTTATCCAGTGTTTACTCATCAATTTTCAGGTTTTTGTATTTTGTGACTTTTCAGAGTATTTTTCAACTATGCTGTCTCCATGTATTACTGTATCCATATCTCTATATCCATTTTAAGGTATGTTATATCCTAGGAATTTATCCATTGGTACTCGAAAATCTCATAAAATTTCAAGTGTTCAATTTTGACGACTTTTTCTATTTTACAATTCTTCGTGGCGAGTAAATGTAATTTTTGTTTCGATCTAACACATGATTCTTACAATAGTATTGTGCCTTTTTCGGCAGTTACTTTTCCTTGAAGTCTCCGTAATCTGTAGACTCTTGATAGATTTGGTGTGGATTTTACAATGTAAGTTTTCGTATTTCTAGGTTTTTATTTTTGGATCATTGGCCACAAATTCATCTTTTGAAATGAAGCTATCATTATTAAGTTATGAAAATATTCCCGAAATAAATGCGTAAGTGCTTTTATAGTGCATTATGATTGCCTTTATCTAACATTAAGTGAGAATATCGTTCATATTTTTGTTATTATTATTATTATCGTCATTATCATCATCGCCCTTATCATCATTATTATTAAAAATTGACCGGTATTGAATATTAAAACAAAAAAAACGTTTTAAGTTTAATCATTTATCCAGTAATTTTTGTTAATTCCTTTAAATTGTTTAAAACCAAAAATATTTTACTAAAATATATACAGTTTAACACATGTGGTGAACAACATATGAAGCTTATATTTTTTCAAAGGAGAGGACGGTAAGGAGCTGAATGAAAATAAAAATGTATTTATGGACATACGTAATGAACTCTAAAAGTTATAAGTTTTTGTTAGATTATTTTGAAGTAATATGTTTTCCATTCTCTATCAATTATATATTACTCTAATACGATCTGCATTTTCCAGCTCTAATCTAGGTTATGATATTATTTTGACCTTGTTACACACTTGATATATTTTTATTTAATATATGCAAATACATATTCAATCCGAAAAATCTTATATCAACTGCAATCGACACCCAACGTTTCAGACTCGGAATCGTAATCTGTGGTCTTAGATTGACACACTGCTTAGAAGCATATTAAACCGTAATTAAAGGGGTGAATAAAGTAAGTTTTAGCTGTGCAGTTTAATATATCGGTTGTTACGACGATCAACAGGTTGACAATAAATTTATTTTAATAGAAAAATGTACCTTTAGCAAGAAAATACTCGACTTTTACAATCCAGCGTAGTTGTGAGTGATTTAGAGAAGAATAAAAAGTTGCCTACGCCTATGTAAGAACCCTTTATTTATTGGGAGAACCCGAGCGTTTCTTTTCTGTACTCACTTCTTACCTTGTTTTTTGTACATGGAAAATCTTATACGTAATTTTAATATTCTCCCAAACTTTTCTATGTGATGGTCACCCTTGTAAAGTATTGGCCGTATGTTTTTTTTCCTCTTTTTCCATTCTTTCACGACCTTCGACAATTTTAATATAACGTTTTAAAAGCAGTTATTTGCTAATAATTCTGTACCAATATATCTTAAATATATTTAAAATTATTACTGATTACTAATTTATTTCCGCCCGTTTTTATTTCGGGCATGTTTAAATATAACTCACAGTAAGTAGGATTTATTTGGAATGTTAAGTGGGTAATATTATTTCAAGATCAATATTTTTAAATTACTAGAATACGTAAAGTTTCAAGTTTAATGATTCAAGCTGTTTCATATGAAATTGAGTCCATACGAGAAACGTACCAAAATTTATTTGCGATCCGTAATATTTCGCATGCTGACTTTGATTAACATCTTATCGGGAACTACATAAAGCAAAACAGCAATACTAGAATACTGTTCTTATTTCCTATTTGATTATGGCATAAAATTATGACAGTAGAAATTTGCAGCTCGCTCGTAATTCCAAATTTAATTATACTCAGCAACCAATGAATTTATTTCTGTTTTCTTTTCTTTTCAAAATCACTTACGAAATTTACAACAACTTATAGCTTTAGTCCAACGTATTGAACTAAAGCTATAAGTTGTTGTAAACTTTTATTGTAAGAATAAATAAGTGATATTAAAATTTCAGTTTTACTTGCTGGAAATGGTAAATATTGTTATCTGTGAGTACAGCAAAAAAATTAAAGTTCTGTCAAAATCAGTTTAAAATGACAAGTTTTTTTATCAGAAGATATCTTAAATTAAGTGTAACAAACAAAACGATAATTGGATCTTCTCATCGTGAATAGATATGAAGCCATATCATCGGTACTATTATTCACCATTCGCGTTATAATTTAAAGCACTTCTTCCACCATTTGCCTCGAAATAAATATACACAAAACGAATAAAAAAGACAATTAATACAGCCAGGAACTAATACCGAAACGTCATGCGAATTAATCTCGCCCGAAGACTCGTTTAAAGCCCCATTCAATTGCTCAAATGCCGAGCTTTAAGCTCAGTTCACTAATTGGATAAGCTTCCATTAAAAATTAAAACGTTCCGTCTTTATCAGTCAGAGCGGAAATGAGGCTCTTCCGGTCGTGGGTTGGTCCGCGTTAAATAAATTATTTACTATTTCTTTTAGAAAAATTACTTCGCTTTATACAACGCCGCAAATAATTAACTGTATATTTCATTGTTTAAGCTTTGGACGTCGCACGTGTCGCTATAAAAATGTACATAAGCATGCGCGTTGGAAACGCGATGGTCTCAAATTAATAAAGATTATTTAGATGTCAGAGGGTCTTAAATATTTCGCGAATATTTCATTATCTTTTACACCTAACATAGATTAAACACTTACTTTGTGTGAATATACGTGTATGTTTACGGTAAGAAATATATGTCATTACATACTAACAACTAATGGGTCGGTACAGTACAAAATCATTGGATTTAAATTTTCCGTCATCACTCCAATGAGTGATGACGGAAAATTTAATCATCCTCTGAATCACATAGTGATTGTAGTTTAGAAAATATAAAAAATGTTATCGATCTTATTGACGATATTGCAGAATGTCTTATGAATCCGACATTGATGATGTATGGTAGGAAAATGAATTTAAGTTTATGTAAATGAAAATATATATAAACTTAAATTCATATACATTAAATATAAGTGCGTTTTTTTAATGACTTCTTCAGCTAGCTGACATGATGACTTGGACATAAAATATTAGTTCAAAAAATGTTGAACCAAAATGTTTGTAAGCGCATTCCCTATCGTTAAGTATAGCGACTTTTACTAGCGAGATAAGCTTAAAAATAGCAAAAATTATCTAGTTAAAAAAACGGTATATCACCCACACACACACGCGCACACACGCACGTGCGCAAACGCACACACATATATAATTGTGAGTATGTTACTATCGAGATATTTATATATAATTGTGAGTATGTTACTATCGAGATATTTGCATTTTTATAAATTTTACAAAAAATTTGAGTAGGCATCTTTGATAATTAATAAAAAAATTGAATTTTATGGTATTTACTTTTATTTTCTGGTTGTACATATTCTGATATCTAATAAACAGTAATTACATTTAGATAATCTGTACATTTGTTTTAATAGGAGCTCCGTAACTCAATAAATTTTATATTTTTTATCAAATTGTTGAAAAAAAATGGTTTATTTATACAAAAAATCTTTAAGTAAAGACATTTCAAAAACATCTACGTATCATTAGCTATCTAATAAGATACAATTATGTACCTTAAATTACAAAACTATTGAATAAACTCGTGAAAGAGGAAAATCACCTTCTTTTCTGAATTTAAAAAAGTTCTTTATTTGAAATTATTTACAAAAATAAAATAAAGAAGGTATTTATGGCTGGTTTTCAAAATGTGAGCTTCTATTTAGTTTAAAGGTTCGCATTCTTTTCTTTAATTGACTTTTTTACTACAGAACATGATAACTTGATTCTTGTTTCATTTGCTGCGTTTATTTTACGGTCTATAAGATCATCGCACAGGCGATACGTCGTTAATCAACCTTTTCATATGTCTCCAGATGTAGTAGTCCACCGGCGTCAGGTCTGGACATCTCGCCGGCCGAGGGATGGGTCCGGCTCTGCCCATACACCGATCGGGACATTCATTATCCGACCGCTGTCTCGCAGTAATTATAAAATATGCAGAACATTCGTCACGTTGATAAAACATTCTTCGTCTTCTCTATGGAAAGTTTTCAAGTAGCCCAAACATATATTCCCTTAAAAACTGTTCGTACGCTTCGGCATTTAAATTATGGGAACGAAAATATGAGCCAATTGAATTGTCATTAATTATACCCATCAACAAGTTCAACGAAAACTTAACTTAACTTAACTGTGGAGTTAATTTTTTTTAATAATTTTGTGGACCAAAGCCTCCTTTGAGAAATCTACTATCTCAAATTTATATAAAATATAAAAGAATACCCAATTTAACTTAAAAAAAAATAAACCATACGTACCGAAGTAGACTCCATTTTAACATACCTGTCAGCGTCATCTAGCCTGATCGTTGCAAACAGGCCGTGGAAATTCTAAATGATATTCAAGAAAACTTAAATTCGCAACTCGTTTAAAAAATAATGCGTTTTAAAAATCATACAGCGCCTTCTATCGATGCACTGAGATAATATTCTCGCAACAACATTAAAACGTAAACTAAATGAAGCCAAACTAAATCAGCGCTAAGACGGCAAATTATATGCGAATCGTTGAAATAAATTATTATATAAATTTACTGGTGACTATGAGGTCGCTATATGCTGGACATATGAGGTTAAGTATACTATATCAAATAAAGACCTACTGAACCGAGTTAAAACTATGAGATTTGTTTACCAGTGAATCATATTGAATGAAATTTCCTAAACAATCTTAATCACTCCAAAATTAGACCAAATGATGACTAACTGAAAAAAAAATTCTTGATCAGGCCATTTAAGCCAATCGTATGTGTTTTGACATCTTAAAACTAAATTTCGCCTGTAATTTCACAATTTATTAATAAATATATGTAAGTAAGTGGAATGAAAACTTGTTTCATTGTTTGTATTTCCATTAAACTACTTGCAAATGTTAATTTTTCACAACCTAAATATATTGCTGCTGTATCTTTATACAATCATCGTTATAGTTTTCTTTCACCTTTGTGGGGGCTTATAAAAACCCATATATTTTCATAATTTTTGGTGAATTGGGGGGCTCCATTTCTGAAACTATGAATAAATAATAGCATATTTTTTCGCATATTTTTTCACTATATCTCTAAAGATATAATACGCTAATTAAGAAAAAAATATAATAATTATGTTTTTGAGGCCCTTTAACTAATACTATTAAATTGTGCCCATACTATATATAGTATTAATTTTTTTTTCTAGTACTTAATTCGGACCCGCTATAATTTCCAAACGAATATTTTTGAATTTTAGCTATAAAGATGTGTGCGGGTTAATATATTTCATTACTATACCATATTTCAAGTTTGTATGTCAAACGGTTTCTGACAAAAACAGCGTAACTGACAGACATGTGAGTGATCTTACATAAGTTCCGTTTTTCCTTTCGTGGTACGGAAACTGAAAAATTTTTTTAAAAAAACTGGTTGTGTAGCTCTGAATCGTTTTCCTGATATAGTTAATAAAAATATTTTATCAACTGAATTTACCATTATATACGCAAGTCTTCAGCTTTGTCATTAACAATCAATAACATTGCTTTTTGATCCATATTCTTCTCCATATTAAAGTATTATATTGAAAGATATATCGAAATCTATCATAGTTTTATAAGGCGGATGATCTTAATGGAAAACTTTTTAATTAAAGCGCTAAATTTGTCTGCCAGAATTTGATGCTTAAAATCTATGCAAGAAATGTTGAACGCGAATAGGCACAGCACAAATATAACAATATTAATATAAAATGACGCTAGTTCCTCGTCTGCGTGCCTTACTTCATACATAGTTTTCAGTGGCAATAATATATATAACCAAAGGTTATCATATCACGATCATCAGAACGCCGACTTCTCTTTTTGAATTTTTAATCAGATGAATGTAGATTAACAGACTCTGAAGTCGTGCGCAGATATATTAAATTGTATCCTGAACTATAGTAAAAATAATAGCAAATATTTAATTCACTTATTAGTTTTCCGCTAATTCAATCACGAACCAACAAGTGAATATACATTCACACAGATTGACTTATAAATATTGTAAAAAAACGTTGTTTGGTATCTAGCCAATTTATTATCTCTGGATAAACTTTTTTGGGGCTAAACTATAGGTTCCAGAAAATAAATCTTTTCTACATCAGTTTTTAAAAGAAAATAAAAATGCTTACATTAAAAAGACATTTTTCGAAATAATACATGCCTGGGTAAAAATATAGCAAAGTGTAAAACAATTTCAATTAAAGCCGAAATATCACCAATAGATGCATCTAACTAAATATTTAAAAGTAAACATTTCGTAATTTAAAAATTGATTGTATTTAAATTATTCATAATTAACTTTGAAACATTTGCGAAAGAATATGAGAAATTAATACATGACAATGCAACGTGGAAAAGTTATGCAAGTTATAAGGATCTGCACAAAGAATTTTAAGGGTATTAAGAACTACAAAATTATTACCAGTGAATTATTTATAGAGCTATAACTACTACAAAACGTAAAAACATTCAGATGGTGGACGAAGATTGGATAGTCATGGTAATCCTAAAGGATAAAAAACATCATAATACATCACCATAGAATCTATAACATCAACGAAAATAAACATTAATATGCAGCAAATCACTGTTATGATAACGGAAAGATCCGTAGAGATTATATAAAACGGGCGGACGGAAATAAAACCGACTAACGATACAGCGAATTACCCTACTAAAAGTATGTAGAAATTATATAAAATAAACGGACTGGAATAAAGCTGACTCGCGACACAGTGAATTACCCTACTAAAAGTCTGTAAAAATTATGTAAGACGAGCAGAATGAAATAAAGCCGTTACACGACACAGTTAATTACACTAATGAAAGTAAGACAGTGTTACAATTCAATATTAAATTTATCGACTTTATTTTATTACATAAACATGGTTAAGCGATTTTGCATGAAGAGTTGTCCGAATTATAAAAGCAAAAGGATAACCTCTAGAATCTATGTCGTCAAACGCACACGAGCAGCTGGCTAACTCTCTGGCACACAAAGAAAAAATGTTTTTAACCGGGTCTCTTAAACTGCTCTAAGATTTCAACTATAGCCCTTATTCCACAAAAACTTAGAAAAACTAGTTGGATTAGAATCTAACAAATTGTAAGTAAATCGTATTAGTCCAGAGGTACTATACATCATATTTCGACATAATTTCCATATTTCGTAATTTTCCTTTCATTGATAAGCTGAACATTATAGATTTCAAAGTTTTAGCTCTTTTGGAAGTGACTAACCTATAGGTTTTTATGATCTATCAATGAGTGCCACGAGACATTAATTGTTAAATAATTCGGAAAGTAATTTAGATGCAGATTTTAAGTTTATAACAAGCTACAATCGAGTATTCGTCTTTTCCCAATGATAGGATTATTGGTATTTGCTGGAGTTTTGTTATGGAAACAGCCAAAAATATCTGTGAAGCGCTTTGGGTGAAGGATATAGTATCCGGCAGTGCGGTTGGGAATGTGATAGTGCTGTGGGGTGCACGCAAATTTACTTTTTAAACGAAATATGTTTCAATAGAATTCTTCATATCACTATTATCAGACAAAGAGTTCTTCAGAAACATTTATTTCGTTTACTTATCGTCACCAAAATGCAACTTAATTCTTAAGATGAGAATATTCCGTTAACGTCCAGAAGTGGTGAATGTATGTAAAGGAGGAAGAGTTTTTTCCAAAGGAAATTTTAGCGGATAAACATGAATCATATCGGAGCCTGTGGTTGCGTATTTACGTATAGCCACATGTGCGCTTTAAAGACTCGTAAAATATAAAGGAAGTGTCCGATTGATTACGGGTTTGTTTATATGATATTACTCAGCGGAACCCCGTTCCGCCTTTGAAAATTTTAAACCCTTATTCCACAAAAACTTAGAAAAACTAGTTGGATTAGAATCTAACAAATTGTAAGTTAACCGTATTAGTCCAGAGGTACTATACATCATATTTCGACATAATTTCCATATTTCGAAATATGGAAATTATTGACTAGAGGCAAAGATAAAGTACATGTTAGCGGGCCTAACAAGTTTAATACAAGCATAGTGAGTTTCTACAGCTCCGTATATATGCATGTATATATATATATATATATATATATATATATATATATATATATAATAAAGGAAATTATTTATATGTATATAATTAAGGATAAATTTTCACTATTTTTATATTAATATAAAAAAATTATATGTAATTGAATTACAAATTGTTATGTTTTGCAGTAACAAAATAAATAATACTGCAAATGAATTGCCTTATTAGTTAGGTTATTCTTCATTTGCATTATTATTTATAATATTACGTAAATGCGTCAATAGACTTACTTTTGGAGACCAAATTGTGGAGAAAAATGTTAAAAAAAGCATATTAAAAATGCATAGAATATAAAGATAGTGAAAATTTATCCAGCTGAATACTTACATATACTCAATATTACGATGACATTTCTTAAAACTAAAATATACCCATAGTAAATTAACATTAATCAAAGCCTGTCAATAATCTGTAAGTCCAAATTTCCTTGTCTAACTCATATACATATCTCATGCGTATTTCCTTAAGCACTTTAAACAACCGTTCTTCTTTTATGCAGGAAAACGACAATATTTTAACTAAAAGCTCTTTTTGTCGTTTATCTGTAGCTAGTGAGATTACTGCTGATGTTTTTCAACCAATTAGATGAAAAATTACTTTGCACAAACACGACTTATACTCTTAAACACTAATAGTAAATTTATCGAGTTCTCCAGAACACCGGTGTAAACTAATTAATTAATTTAACAAAAACTCTCAATTATTCCATGAGATAGTTATTTTTATTTTCATGAAAATAAATTGTTTACTAAAGATTTTAATTGAATAAAATAGGTATAAACCTACAATTAATTCATAGATACGTACTTGGAGTTAGGACTTGAACGAGTAATAGCAATAAAATACCACGTAATGCCGGTATCTTTTTAAAAAGTTTCTTTTTAAATATTCTACGAACCAAATGTTGCTATACAAAATCTTGTAACGCGAGAAGTTCAATCGTATCTTTATCAAAATAAAAGTTACCAAAACACAAATAAAATTTTTTGATCGATTACTAAAGGTAAACCCTGGATGAGTAACAGCAAAAAAACACCGCGTAACATTGGCATCTTTTAAAGATATTTCCCTACAAATAATGCAGTGTATTTCTTTTCCAAAATAAATATTTCTATTTGAGAACAACTTTCTTTCTTTTTATTATATATTCTGTAACGCTTTCAGAGATTTATAAAAATAACCTTCATAAAAATATATTAATTTAGCCACCTAACTCAAAATAAAGTTTAAATTTGTATGTTGTACTCGAAGACTTATTTTGCAACAAAGAACGGTCGATAAGATTTTAAATAAATTTCCAATGAAACTCACCCTTTACTAAATATTATCAATTTGCATTTTTCAAAAGGGCCATTTAATAAGACACCAAACATTCCCCCTTCCTCCCCATCTTCAGGTATTTTCCAGAAATATGACATATTTTTGACCTATTTTGAATATTCCCAGATGACTGAAATTCTAAAATGAATCCTTTGTTTATTAAACGATTATTTAACTTGACCTCTCTCCGCGAATAGTCAGAAGAATGTATATTCCGGTTCAACGAATTCAGCGATGAACTATTTCATGAATATCAACTACGTAGGTACTTATATTTATTATATTTCAATGTACATTCTAATCATGTTGTAAATCAGGGACTTAATTATGATAGTTTCATAACCTAAAGGAAGTTTTAATAACAGACGGGATTCGATCTGTAAATGAAGATAATTATTAAGAACGCAAATTGCTTTCAAGCTAGCGTCGCACTGGACCACGCGAGTACCCAACTTAATGTGGCGTGTGTGAGCGCATAATACGAGTAGACTCTCACCCCCCAGGGCGCCGTAAGTCTCGTGGAACGAAGCTCCAATTACGCTCTGCAATTATTAACACAAGTTCTAGCGGAGTTTAGTTTAAAGCCGTTAGATAAACAGTTTATTGTTATTGTCACTATCTCGTTAAAGTGAGTTTGGTAAGTTATAAACGCCAGTATTGTGTAATAATATTAGTCGTGTTTACCGTAATGAGGCGACCGCGGATTTTACGAGGGCCAAGATCAATACTTATTGCTTTCATGACAACAAATAGAGCTCTCAGACGATTAGATTCTAGAGTGTCAGTAATTTAAAGAGTTATCTACCTCTAGCAAATGAAAAAAAAATCATAATTTTTGAATCTTTTTAGACGTTAATTAAACAACCTCTAAAAAAATTCCCTGGACACTTGCCCGCTGGGCAAGCGTCCAAAGCAATATTTTAATGACAATTTAGGACATTACCTCTAATCATACGAATATTGAGAGAGGTTTATGTTGTTCACTGGAAGCTGACAAGACTGTTGATTTGATAATTAAAGAAGTGTTAGTAATGTAACATAAGAATAAAATAGAAAATTAAAATTTACCTTTAAAGAAAACTTCTGTCTTGATATGTTTATCGATTTATTAAAAAGCAAAAAAAAAAACAAATTTACTATTTTTTGTAAGAAATATCACGCGCAATTATTATAATATTAAAGCACAGACCCGCTATGAATTCTGTTCAATATCCAACCACAGAGAAATTGCTGATACTATAGAATGGATGGATAGGAAAAGCTCAAAGGCATTCTTGTAAAACAACTCTATCACATTTTAATATAAATAAACATTTCACAGCATTTTAAGAATAAATTAAGATTTTTTGTATATTTTTGGATTCCGTATCACAAAAGGAAAAAAACCAGAATCCGTAAGTTCTTTCACGTGAAAATATTCTATAGATGTAACTCCTTAAAAACAATTCACAAGTCACGTCCGGTTATTATTTTGAAAATGTAGATTTACAAGCATATTATACTAAGATTAGACACAAGAAATAATAGGCTATAGTACTTAAATGTGGCCGCAACGCTATTCCATCCGTCTTGAAATCCATATTTTTTAATTTTTTTCTTAAGTCATAAAAAACATCGCTGGTAACGAAAAAAATAAGCTCCATAAATTGAGAATTTACAAAATGATATTAAATAATACGTTCAAGAAACTTTATCGATATTAAAAAGACCAAAAACATTCAACAATACGAGTCTTGTTTTCCGTTACATACGATATATTTTTCAAAATAGTAACCGGAAATGAAGTTGATATTGTGTAATGCAGCCAAAATCGGTTTACGATATTATAAAGGAAGCTCCGTTCAAGTGTTAATTAGTACTTTTGGACTGTGTGTACAGAGAAAGATCTACATTTGAATATGAATAGTCGTTAAGAAAAGTGATTGTAAAATTATATGAAATGGAAACAAATATCGCATTTATATTTGAATCTTTAAGTTGACAAATTTTCTAATTCACTAATTTTATTGCCACGGAAGGAAAGACATAAGATGATGTATAAAGTGGGAAAGAATATAATGTTGAGGAAAATGTGATTAAGGAGATAAAAAACGGCAGAAAAATACGTTGGTCGACCTATGCTATTTATATTGTAAATAAGTAATAAGGAAACACAATATATGAGGGAGAAACTATTTGTATTTAGGTTGTCTATAAATCTACTTTTGAATCAGACTGTTTGACTTAAGTTTAAAAGTTCATGACATGAAATTCAATATTTCTGTAAAATAACAAAGCGTCATCTAGTTGAGTTCCGGCAAAAACTTAATTAATGATTAATTTTGTTGTACGTTATCTACACACCTTGCATATTAAGGCACATAAGGCAAAATATATGTAAATTTATTAAAGATATTTCCGTTAATGAATAAACCAGTCGTAAATTCATGTGACCCATTCTCCAAGAAATATTTACACCTTTTACGTTTTGCGAGTATAGGTTGAAATGCAGTTTAAAGAACTTTGCGTATTTATTTTATTTTAATTAATACATATATATATATATATATATATATATATATATATATATATATCTATATATAATTGAAAGTGTTCCAGACAAAAATTCTCCAGACGATGTATAAAAATGTCGCCTAAATATAAATTTTGCAAAATTTGACATTTTAATTTCATTAAACCTATTTTTTTTCCTAAATAATATTTTTTTAATAATCACCGGTTTAATAAATTTTCGGACCCTTGAGATTTTTGTGATTTGTAACAGTTTAAAATGTCTAAAAATATCTTATATTTAGCGACTTTCGCTAACGCAATTTTAATATTTTAGCTTTTGAAACAATCATGAGACAACAACGCAGATAAATAAAAAAATAATGGAACGCCGATATTAGTATAGGTTTTGTGGGACACTTATCCGCTTATTCCGTTTAAGTTCTAAGTAACTCCTAATTAAGTAAAAGAAATGAATATGTGTTTATTACACTCGCATAACGTGAAAACTGTAGGGAAAATAAAATAAATGTGGTACTTTAATAAGACCCTGACCTATTCTCATAAGGTCATTGACGAGATTGTGTTGTTGATAATAGTTAGCCATATATACTGTTGTATATTTAATTTACACATTCCTTTACTAATTGCTACTTTTAGCGGCCAAGTTTAAAATCGATTTTCTGAATTTCGTAAAATAAGAGTTATAATTATAACCACAACATGAAAAGAAAAGTAAAAAGTTATCAAAAGCTACTTTTACTTGAATGCTTACCTGTATGCTGTTAGAATCGTTCATTAACGAATTTCAATTCAGCGTATCAACCAAACCGTTGATTACCCCCCGCTAATCTACCCTGTTACGCAGAAAGGATTCCCAAGGATTCATTGCGCTACCTATTCCCGTATTTAATTAGTCCATCTCCACGTAAAGACCTCAAGAGAGCACGGTCGCAACTACTAAGGAAATGTGAATGGGAGGGAATCCTTTATTTCGACTAATGGAGCTGTGGTTAAATAGAATTGAAAGCCAGATGCACGGTGCTCGGTAGAATATTGAGTTCAATTCAATAATATCCGCATTATCAGGCGAGTCCCTTTGATCTCCATTATTTCGACAGAAATAATGATCCTACCAAGATAAGGATGATTTCTCTCCGTGATGATGGGCTTTGTCCAGAACTTCCATTGTTGAATTAATTTTACCTCACTTATAACTTAAAAAAATTATATCAATGTCACTCTTTCGGTTAATTATGCCCTAACAACACCCGATAAATTACATCGTGTTTAGATTATAGTTTAATGATAATCTTTGTGTTATATTGGCAACCGAAACAAGTGGAAGGGGCTCATGCTCAGAAGGGTGGTAATGGTTTAGAAAGATTATACTATTTTTAAAATATGCTAAATAAACAAATAACAGTTACAAGAAAGGGCCAAAATTCACAATGCTTATCGCGAAAGGTATTTTTACGAAGTCCTTTATAATGAACATGGCGCTACAGGAATTAATAGCGTACCTACATCTGCCTTAGCTCGGACTATTATTATACTGTCTAGTATGAGAAATGAGAGAACTAACGTGATATCTGGAATAGCTTAATGCACCTCCGACATTGGTATAAGATACTATCATGCTGCACCGTTTACCCTAATTGAAACTACCGAAATAGGTGTGTTTATGGTTCGGACGCAAGGAAAAATTGTGTTACTACCTAGTTTAGTTCTAAACTAAATATAAAGTAGTATTCATCTAGAATGCTAATGGGATGAAGGTTTTTTATAGAGGAACGAGGTGTTTAATAGAGGGGAATATCCATAACCGTAATAGTTTACGAAAACAACATTTCCCATGAAGGTGTAATTCTGACGAGAATAAAGTGTAATTCTGACGAGAATAAAGTAACTTCACTGTATTCCCGTCAGAATTTTTTGGCATGGCGAGTGTTATAATAGAAATAGGTTTAAAAATGAACGAATTATTATATATAAAGTATACACAAAAGAATAATGTACCAAAGAAAATAGAAGCGTCGACTTGGCACCGATTCGAAAAATCCCTAGTAGTAACAGTATTTTACGAAGTTATTTATGTTCGGAAACGATATTATGCCGCGATATTATGTTCCAACTTTGTACTCATATTTTAATTATTTTATAACTATCACTGCACTTCTTATTCGGTGGATATTTGTAGTCGGTTAAATTTCTTTGTGAAAATGGTTTATTTCTCCATTTCTTATGCTTATCATACAATATTACTCAGAATTTCACGAACCTACAATGGATTCAACATCAATAATATCTCATTTATGAAATCGGAATAGACACATACAAACGCACGCACGCACGCACGTATATATATATATATATATATATATATATATATATATATATATATCTCTTTACAAATGGAATAGTTTATACCTGCACTTACTTCCTTACCTATCTACGGATTAATAACTTAGTTGCATCAGGCCTTTGTATAAACCGGGATAAACTTACCCAGCTGTTTACATTGTCATTTTCTTGCTTAAGTCAACATAAGTAAAACGAGTCCATACTAAATAAGTTTATCATCATTGTGGCCTGATTTTGCTAAACGGCCGATCTATGCCGACTTTAGTCGCGTCAAAACATCAGAGACTTTATTGTTAAATTATCATTAGACCTATATCATCCAAACTCAATCATGAAACTTGTTCTGTACATTTTCAGTACACGTTCTGTCATTATTGAGAAATTCCATGGTGTACGTTCGATTTTCATGGCCAAATTCTAACATTTTTTAAATACTGCTCTAAGGCCAATCAAATAAAAAAGAATTATCCAAATTTACTTATTAATGCGGGAGGAATGAGTAACGTACACAAATAGAGATACAAATAACATGTACAAAACATGCAGTAATACAGTAGCATCAGACTGAAGAACTGGAAACCGAAGTTCAATGAACAAGTCTCTGCTTGAGACCCATAATACGGACTTAAAAAGAACAGATCCTGCCCCCTTAGCATGAATACCGAAAAGTAAGAACCCGCAGTTTAATGACAGAATCTCCACTTGAGACCCAAATTTTAAAAAAACAGCTGAACCTCTGTTCTCGCCGTTTAAGTAAACATATAGTAGTGTGAAGTCGAGTTTATTGGTATAAGGTTTATTGATTACGACGAAGAGTTTATTGGTGTATATGGTTTATTGGTTACGACTTAAAGTTTATTGGTATAGAATCTGAGTGACACACAAAATGCATTTATAAAAACGGTAGATTCTCAAGTCATACGATCTTCAGCATAAGGTCTGAGAAATTGCAACTCAGAGTACAATATCAGAGTTTCTGCTTGAAACCTACAAAAATAATTTAAAATTGCTGAGCCTCAAGACTTGTGATCTAACTGGGAGGTACCCCCACAGCAATAAGACTAAGAAGTTGAAATCATTAGCAGAGTTTCTACTTGAAACCTATAAGAGTAGTTTAAAACAGCTGAAAATTAAGTCTCAGAATGAAACAAAAAGCGTCAAAACTGAGAAATTAGAACTAAAGTTTAGTGGCAGAGCCTTTGCTTGAGACCCAAAATACTAATTTAAAAACAGCAAATTCTGAAATCTCACGGCAGAAGCAGGTCGTGTCCCTTAAGAAATAGATCTGAAAGGTTGTAATTAGAAGTCCAATAATAGAATCTCTACCTGAGATCTACAATACTAATTTCAAAACTGCAGGCCCACATGTCTCACAATTTAAGTAGACAGTACCCCAACAGTGTCAAGGCTTAGAAGTTGGAACCCAAAATTCAGTGACAGAATGTCTGCTTGTTACCCACGATACTAACTTAAAACCAAAAGATCCCCAAGTCTCGTGGTTTAACCCACAATACTAATTTAAAACAGCAGTTCCTCTAGTCACGCGATTTATGCAGGCAGTACCCCTACAGCATAAAGACTGAGGAGTTGGAACCCGAAATTTAATAACAGAGTCTCTGCTTGATATTCACAACACTAATTTAAAAATAACAGATCCTAAAATCTCACCTATTAGGTAGGCAATACTCCCGCAGCATCATGACTAAGGAGTTGGAATCCGGAGTTCAGTAACATAATATCTGCTTGAGATCCACAATATTATTTTAGAAACAACCTATCCTCGTCTCATAGTTTAGGTGGACAAAATACCTGTATATCAAAACTGAGGAGTTAGAACCCGGTATTTAATGCAGAATATCTGCTTAAGACCCAATTATTAACTAAAAACAGCAGTTCCTCAAATCTCACAGAATCAAGACAGAGGAATTGAAACCCGAAGTTTAGTGGTAGCGTATCTGCTTGAGATCTAAAATACTAATTTAAAAAATGTATTTTGAGTTCCTTGATTGTATATTATTAGATTATCATTAATTATAAATCATCGAAACCCGATCACGGCACTTGCGCTGTTCAATATTAAAGAAATCTACGGTGTATCTTCAGATTTTATTCATGGAATTATACATACGGGGTTGATTTCGTTCAAAAAAAGAATCATCTGAATTGGTTGGACCTATATCAACCAAAAATGATCGCGTACTTATGCCGTTCAATTTTGGAGAATTCTATGATATATCTTTAATTTCCATAGTCAGACTCTTACCCAATTTCAATTATTTCTAATAAAATTTCTTAAGTAATTCCGGAAATACGAGGTAACATAAAAAAAATAAAATTGAAGTGCAGAAGCTCCTCCTTTTTGGAAGTCGTTTAAAGACGCTATTGTGTGTAGACGTATACCGCCGACATTTTTTTATTCAATTTATGAAGTTTAGGACTTCTGTTGGCATTCGATAATTATTTTTGTAGCTTTTTTATTGGATGATTGTTAGGGCCTTACTAATAATTTTATTACCTTACAAATAATTTTATTGGATGATTGTTAGGGCCTTACAAAATAATTTTCAATCGCAAGCAGCTTCTACATGATTTGCTCATGGCCATCTAGCATTCACATAGTAGATGCAGTTGATTGTATGTCGAAACGAAGTTCATAATGCTAATTGTGGGGAAGAGATGTACTGCAATTTTCTTATATCAGATGCTGGTTATTCGTACTAGCGAATTGTAATTCATCAGTTAATCGGTAATATTTATTTCTTCATTCATTATAGGTTAATACCATTTTCGTCTTCATTCCCTGACATTTACATCTCGTGGTTATGGCAGGTGGATAGCACGAAAATGCACGTGGTTCATGCCATTTCAGTTTCGTTACCTAGATATTTCACTCCGTTTAGCTTTTGCTGAATTACATCTTTGATAAATTCTAGCGAGGAGAGTAAATTTTATGGAAGTTTTGTATAATTTCATGAATAACTGAATGTTTTACAATCTCTCTCTTTTGGAAAATTCTGCTACATTATTTTTAGAGTAACAGTACTTAAAAATAAAAAATATTGTGTCGTAAAAAATATTTACTTGAAGAAGCTGGTGATGGTACAGTTTATCCATTTTCCAGCAGTTTTCAATCGATCAAAATTCAACAGCTAAATTTTTTTTCAATTTCTTCAGATGTTACAGGCTTCTATCTTTTCAAACATTTATTTGGCTTCATTTAATTTGCGCATATAGGAGATTTGTTTCATATAATATTCACGAAATTGACCACGAAGGATCTAGAATCTTAAATTTTGGAGAAAATCGTCCATATACCAGAGTTTTCGCAAAAAGTTGAAAAAAAAGGAAAACCATTCAAGCATTAGTAGAATTTGCACTACGAGGATTCCGTATACATTTATGTGCTTATAAATCTTTAAAAAAACACGGTATTAGTAATTAAACTATTTATAAGTATTAATATTTCACAACGTACATATATTAATGTTGTGTAAATCATATTATTATATATTTCACAGACGTAGACACAAACTAATTATAAAAATCTTTGATTTTGGATTCTTTCCTTTACTGATGCTATAAGACATTCTATTACACCGACTGTCAAGATTGTAGGTAAACCGGAAGTACCCCATAGCTTTTGATAAATAGTGATTAAGACTATTAAATAAAAAAAGCCTTAAAGGTCCATATTTTTTGTTTCGTGAACGAAAAAAACTGCACAGCACAGAACGGCTGTAGGCCTCAGTAAACGATATTTCAACTTAATATCTCAAACCGTTCCTGAAAAAAGGATGTTCACAGACAGACGGGTAATCTCACAAGGTTTTAGTTTTTTTTTCATTTTGAGGGATCAAGTCCTAAAAGGAAAATGAAAACAATTTCTTTTCAACACACAAATGGAACATTTTCTTTCAACACGCCTTGTAAGAATGTCGTTTAGTAATATTTTTATATTATTTTGCCAATTGGTAGGATCAATGGAATGAGAAAGAACAGAGACGAAGCCAGTATAACGTTCGACGGAACTAACACGAGGTCCGCCGATACCAAAAATATTTTCCATTACATTCGTTCGAGTTCTCAATTTATTTCACGATTACCGTAACACCTACCTCTACCTGAAGTCTCAAAGAATCACCATTGATAGGATAAGCAGAACCATTCAATTCCTCTTTAAATTCGCCTTCTCCCTTATTTTGAAAAATGGTAAAGGAAAAACCTAAAATGTTTCAGGAAAATCAAGAAAAGTCAAGAAAATTTGGTTCTGGAAAAAAGTGTCTATACTGTAGAAAATACATAAGACTTTGGAACGCAGTTAATACTCATGTGTTTGCAGTTCTCTTGCCTGAAAGTGGACTATAACCTCTCGCATGGGTTAAGAGAAACTCTTGATTTCGAACAAATAAACAGAAGAATCAATCACCTCCAAATTTCCTAGAAGATAGAGGCGGAGACTCATCTTCTTTATACAGCGAATTTGGCGAAATGTCAGAAATTTCAACAAAAAGATTTTCATGTCTCTTTTTACATTTATTTACAAATATTAGTACACAATTTTATGTAAATAACTTTTTAACACAGTAACGATTTTTACTTATGATTCCCGTAAAGACATGTTCGTATTTCGTACATTTTTACCATAATTTATATTTTGCATTAATATTTAATACCGTGATTTACAACGTTGATATTTTTTAAATGAGCAAAGTAATAAAATATTTACTGTTTTCCCAATAATTAGTACTTTCAAACTTTGTATATATACTTTATTCAATCCCTAAAAATGGATACAATATTTTTAAGAAACAAGTATATGAGTATGTACATAAATACATGCAGAGGGTAAAACGTGCCGCTTAAACTAGTCCAATAAAAGCATTCATAACATTTCATTTGATATCGACGTTATTGAAATCGTACCCTACCATGTGAAAAATGGAAAAACTTCGAAACAACCAAACGGGAAATAAAATGGAGTATAAATGGGTTGATGCTTTTAACGTTGTCCGTTAAAAGCAGTTTTTTAAATTCGTTCGATATTTATTTTGTTGTATTGAATATAGTATATTTTAATAACCGACGGAGTTCTAGTCAGTTTTCAAGATATTTGATATACTCAAATCAGTACTTGCCCTCAGCAGTGAACCAGAATTTTAATTGGCTTATATATCTTATTAACTAGTATAAAAAAATTTAGTTATATTTGTTACTCTATCAGGCCTTGATAGGTCGTTAAAGTACCGTATAAGTGCGAAAGGTACACCGATATATACACTGACAGACGTTGTAAACAAAGTTTTGGAATAAAATATACTTCCTATTCTAAGAAGCTGTTAATTTAATAAATTATTTACAAATTCATAAATCGTATCAAAAAGTGCAAACCTTTGATTTACGGTTTTAAACCACTATGTAAGGTTGACCTGTTATTACTATAAATCTAAATAATGTTACGTACATTAACACATCCTGTTCATTTTTAAAAATATTTATGGTATATGGTTGCTTAATTTTATATTGTCTGAACTAGTCACGTTCGTTTATTGTCTATTTAGTATATTGTCTATAAAATTAAACAACAAACTTTCCTGCTATATTACTTTCTTGGTGAAACTCCCGCTCAATAACCAACAATTTGAACTTTATTTCAATTGTAAGATGATGTTACAAATTTATAAAATCAACTTTATACAATTAGTCATTGTGTTAAAATACTATTTTTTGCATTGAAAAACCATGTTGTACTAAAAATGCAAATGAATTCACTTTCGTTTTTCTTCAGTAGCACTTTTAAAATATAAAAGTGCTACTTCAAATCTATATCCAAATGTATCCACCACTACAATAGGATATCCTAAATAAAGAACTTTCGTTTTCAACATTTCATGAACAATAATATTTTGTTCCATTTAAATGTATTGATGAAAATATATGACATGAACACAAAAGTATTTAAGAATAGATTCAATATTACAGTGTGAATTTAATTCAAACTAAACATATTTTTACATTAAAAATATAATCATACACCTATCACCAGAACATTGTTTTGCATAATAAATTCAAATTGATACATTGATATAAACATTATGCGTAAACCAAAACAAAAGACCGTACGAGTCAAACTAAAAAAGTCCTTCTTAGTTTGGGTTTTGTGCTTCAAGAGATAAAAATAGTTTTGATGAACCTGTGTTATTCATAACTACCACACTGTTCGATACAGCATTATGCAATTCAGATAAATGATACGTCTTGTTTACTATATAAAGTGTTAAAAAATTCATAAAATTTATAAGTTTAAAAAAAAATAAAATGACAATGAATTTTTCATATATTTGTAACCAATTATTATTACAAATCGTTTTCTCCTGCCATTTCTCCTGACTTTTTCTTTAAAGTAACGAAACTCAGCTTGTTTTTTACGTAAATAATTGAAGTCATAGGAGAGAGAAGAAGTTCATGCAAATACATATTATATGCAAATTCTTAATTCTTTCCTCGAGAGTATGAAGGAGACGGTGGCAAGAAGGGCAAGAAGAAGTGTGATTACCTCACGCTTCTCACACTTTCAATAACGACAATTTAGTGAACGTACAAAATTCCTTAAAAGTAGACAGTAGTAGTAGACTAGCTATTGAAAGGTAGAATCAAATAAAAAATAAATAAAAATAACTGATGATTTCATTTGAAAGAAATGAATAGTTATGAAATGGATTTAACGATTGAAACTTCAGCTTAAACTATATTTTAGGTAAATACTCTTTCATCATTCACTAAATTATTTTAGTCGCTATGTTCAGTAATACTTAATGCGAATACTTAATGGTCAGTTGACCATGCGTAAAAACGATTGCCTTAATAAAGTGCCATCTTTTTCAAATAACTGGTCCCTCTGGCTTATTAATAGTAATTGCATTTACAGGAATAATTGGGAATTGTTTTCTTTAACACCCAAATGGTAAAATAGTACTGTCGCAAGTCAAATTTATACCTTTATTTTGCTAATATTTTTGCTAATATAATTTGATTCCAGTTAAAACATCGCCATCAACATCATTATTATGCAAACATTTGACACGCATCCTTATTCTAATGACTAATTCTTTCTTCATATTTAAATTTCTAATAAGGAGATCGATGCAATTAATTTTAATTCTAACTTAGATAGTAATAAACGACTTAGAGACAGAGAATTCAAAACCTGCTGGATATTAATTGATTTCATAATTACTATCACATATTATTTTATCATAGCTGTGATTGTTTTTGTGATTTTTGCTTCACCTGGCATACGATTGGGAATATCGTTATTTATTATAGCGCAATCTTCATATTTTGGTACTAAAAGAAATTAATTTAAAATACGTTGTGGTGAAATTAATTAATTATATTATTGTAATCGTCAATTGATTGCTGTAGTAGTTCAATCTTATTTTCACCGAACAGTGAAAATTGCATGGCTTTGCCGTTAACATTCATGAGACAAAGCTTTTACATTTTGAATTAAAGTAGTAACATCATGAAATGTAACGTACACACTCAATGGTGTGAAGCAATTTTCAAGTATTGTTGCACATGATCCACGTGAAATAACCGATAATTTTTTTTCAAAGGTGCTCATTAGGTGCAATAAAAGAGGTTACAGAGGACTGAGTATCCCGAAGGCGAGCCAATTAATCGTCCCACCATGTTAGTTTGTAAATCTAACAAAATTTTGTAAGTCACCTTTCGATCTTGGCAGTCAAACAGTTGACACTAATTGATAAAATATCATATATTTTAAATCTGTGTCACATAATTAATTTTTTATGAGCATCTTAATAAAATAAGTCGCTAGTGTTGTAACAAGCTAAAAATTGAAGATTTAGTTCCGCGTATCCAACGACCTTTAAACACAAAGTGCATAACAATTGATAACAAGAAAGCCTTCAAACAACGAAGATATATCAATACACAAGCAAAATCAGCATCCGAAAGCCGAGAAGCGTGAGCAAAACAAGAGGGCGTCGTCTCTCCAGAGCCAATGGACGGTCTTCATCACCAACATCGACGCTAATTCATCTACAGTGAATACAGTAAACACGGGTGCAGCCAAAAGGTAGCATCGCAACAACAAAGATAAGTGAACAAATCTTTTGTCCTTTCCTATATAATAATCCACCACATTATCCTTAAAAATAGTCGTATTGTCATATAATCCTTTAAATTGTGCTGCAAAATAGAAAAAATTGGTTATCAAAATGCCAGATACTGCAACATTAATTAAATTAAAAAAGCAAGGAATAGTACTTAAAACGAAATTCACAAAATTTATCAATTATATTTACAATGACGAAAACCATAATAACCATAAAGAAATAAAATTACGTTTAAAAATATAAACAGTATACTAGAACAATTTGAAAAAATCCAAACAAATATAGATAAAGTGGCTGACGAGACTTCGACCGACTTTAAAACAAAAACATTTCACAAAAATTGTGTTATGCACAAATTATTTATGCCCAGGATATAACAGGTACAATGAATTTATTTACAAGTGTTCAATATATATATATATATATATATATATATATATATATATATATATTACATATATATATATATATATATGTATATTATATATATATATATATATATATATATATTACATATATATATATATATATATATATATATATATATATGTATATTATGTATATATATATATGTATATATATATATATAAACAAAGAAACTGAGAGAGGGTGACAGTTTTTTTGTCGCCGAACGTAGCCGCAGGTCCATGTGAAAGGGATGTGTCGAAAGTGGAGTGCGGGAAGCTGAACCTGGCGTCGCACAAAGATTTCTTTGTGATTATTTTTAAAGGCACTTAATTTTGGGGGCTCGACGCGATCTCATGTGGCCAATGGATTCGTTTACCCACCTCTGCCATTATCGATTATACTTAGTTTAAAAGGGTATACTAAATACTTTTCAAAACTGTTTAACTTGTGTTATATCCGACATATGTAAATATATATATATATATATATATATATATATAGAGGAAGTATAAAAAAGAATATTTTTATCTGAGGAAGAATATTAAGTAGAAGAACGTTTTGAACTCACCACTCAACGAGACTATATCAGGGCGATTTATGCAATATACATTGTTCGTCTACCATTTAATTAAAAAAATTGATAAACTAGGTGAATCATGCAAAAGCGCCGAGAAACAATTCCATTCATTGGAGAAAAATGTTAATAAAAATCTAGAGTTAAAAACACAATATATTGAAGATATGCGTGAAGCTATCACATTAGGACACATGAAACGTATCAATAACATGAAATTCAAGAACAGCATTGTTTCCTACCACATCATCCCGTAATTAAAGAATCGAGTTAAAGAAGTAAGGCTCGTGTCTCGAAAGTAAGAGTTGTATATAACATCTCATCGAAAACTAGCATAGGAATTTCTTTGACGATTGCATAAAAATTGGAGCCGTCGTTCAAAGTACAAGCTTTGACATCGTTCTCAGATTTCATCTTTATTATGTGTAGCCGACCTCGAAAAGATGTGTAAACAAATTCGGATATAGACGAACGGGATATGTATTATCAATTAATTTTATGGCGAGAAAATTAAAACTATAAGTTACAAAATCTGGGTTTGTACCCAGTGATCTTATTCGGCGGTGGATCGGCACCACATTCGGCTACACGCGTACTCGACCAATTAGATGAGGATGAACATTCAAGATTTCCAAGGGCCAGTGAAATTCTGTACGCATTGAGCTGACGAATACGGGGGAATTTACTCTTAGAAAATGGACATCGAACAACTCTGGGTTTGTAGAGAAAGAACAATGACAACAATCTATTTAAGGAGGATATATCTCAAGCAAAAGCATTAGACATTAAATGGGACCGAAGGAAGGACGAAATCACATACATGGAGAAGGATGAGACAAATCTTAAATTCACTAAACGTCACATCCTATCAACCATTGTGCGGATTTATTATCCAATCAGTCTGATAAGCGAGGTAATAGTTTGTGCCAAAATTCTGATGCAAAAATTGTGGCAAAGCAACGCTGGATGGGATGTTTTATTATCTGAAGACATACGGACCTCTTGGATGACAATTCAAAGAGAAGAAGACAATTCAGACAGCTTAAAAAACTTAATACTATCAGACATTCATAATGACAGCATAATACAATTTTTAAATTATAAAGGGACAAATTGGCATATTTCGGTGGACTGTCGTAAAATCATTCAAAGCTCATTTTGTGCGAACAGTAAGCGATAACTGTTCGCCTACGAAGAGTTAGAGACATGCGTCGTAAAAATCGAGGCAATCCTTAATTCGAGACCCATAACTCCTTTACCCGAAGATCCCAATGACCTTCAAGCCTTTATTTCCGCACACTTTCTCGTAGAAGATACGTTCGCAAGTATTCCCGAACCACCATTTGACAGTTAACGTAATTAATGGACTGTCAAGCTGGCAACGTATTTAGTACATCAAACAATACTTTTTAAAAAGATGATGCAAGGGGTACTTGAATGAACTGATGCCCGGAATAAATGGCAGGGTAAAACACACAATCAAATAAAAACCGATATGCTAGTTTGGTTGTTTATAAACGTTCACCAATAACGTTCACGAATTGTTCCTTTATCGATAAATTATGATTGATAAATGAAATTAATAATTTTCGTAATTCATTGATTGAACGTGGCTCGTTCAAGACGGGTGGTATGTTAAGAATTGTATTCTGTAAAATATTTCATATTTACAACACATACCTGCCACGTATTGTAAAACTAACTAAAACTGTATTTGTAAAGAAGTGGAAAGATCCTACTGTCCCTAATATCTGTACAGACCGAAAGGCCATCATAAACATGTATTGTCTTATTTTTTATCGTATTCGCTAGGGTTGCTGTCATTAGGTGCAATAAAAAGAATTAAAAAGGACTGAGTATCCCGAAGACGGCCAAGTAGCCGCCCTGCAAGATAGTTTAAGAGATTTTAGCCAAGAAGATAATTTTATTTTAAGCACCGATATTTTTTTGTAAATCTAACAAAATTTGTAAAAACACACTTCGATCGTGGCACTCAAACAGTTGACACCATTTTAATAAACATCACATATTCAAAATCAATGTTAAATAATACATTTTCTTCTGTGAGCGTCTTAATAAAATAAGTCGCTAGTGTTGTAACAGTCTAATAATAATTAGATATTGTTATTTGACTTAAACGACCCATAATACTAAATAATCTATCTAAAACTTTCAATACTTGAAGTGGACATATGGACACTTCATTAATAAAAATTAATGAAAATCAATTAATATATTGACCATAGTCAGTATTTGCTGCAATATTAGCCACTGAAGTTTCCAAAATGAAATAGGTTATTGAAACACATTTTATACGTTTCTAGCTTAAATTAAAAAAAGTTGAAGCTATGCCATTAAATTCAGTTGCAATGCAATGAAGATTAAGTGAATTTAATTTATAATTAATCACAGTTTCTGTGACTGTTTTACAATAAACTGCATGCGCAATTAAATAAAGTACATTTGAGCCAGTGTTATAATACTGAACTTCAGAAATAACGCGATCAATTACAGTACATTAAATTAGTTCTTTCGTAAAGTGACACTTCTTCATTAAATTGTGACACTTCTTAGGTTGGATTGAAAGTATCTGCTTCAACGAATTTGGGCATTAACGTTGGAACAGGTAATCCAAGTGACTGACATGTCAAATGATGATAATTCAAATTATCTTCAATTTATTTTGGTGCTCTTTTAAAAGAAATTTCTTCCGTGAATTATTTTAAGAAATCTTCGCAAAAAATATTTTACCTTCAAGCCACAATGCTGACTCATTATATCTCATATTCACAAATAATAGGAAAGCTGCATTTGGTTTGGCAGCTTGAATTCCTTTGCTTCATTTAAATATACACACCATCCTTTGTCATTTGAAGCATTACCGCGAACGTTGAAGCATGTCTTCAATAAATATATTATAAACAATTTCACATGAAATAATAGCAAACATAAATGAAAAAAGCTCTATATCCTTGGCGATAGTACATACATGGGTGTAATATTTTTTTCACCACCATGTATTCTCTCCTTTCGTTTTTTTCACATCTATCGAAACATAGTGTAAAACAAACATCCAATACAGTGATATAAATTCGCCCGTGGATCCTTTAAATTTAATGATAGGAATGATAATAATTTAATTTCTTTAACAGTTTTAAATGCATTACATTCTTGTAAAGTAAGTAAACTTTGTAAATTAAACTTTCTGCCTACGTATTAGATGAATATCGAGTCTAATAATAGCATGGGATTGAAAATGTATTGGAAATATAAAAATACGCCATACGTTTTAGTTAATCAATACAACGGCCTTTCAAAAACATCTCACTTCATAAATCTGAACTTTTCAAATCCTATGTGTTCTTTCATTGTAAAATTTTATAGTGCACGATCATATCCTTCAACTTCAACAACAAGTGCAGGCTTCAATATTCAAACGGCAATAATATTTAACAAAGTGAATATGGATTGTATGGCACAACATAACGATTGTCAAGAGATTTTTCACAAAATTTTATCTCTCCGTCGGTACAATGGCTATCCGTTAAGTGATTCTCGTGTGACTTCATTAAATTTTTTCAGAAAATCTGTTATGCATTTACCATCTCTCATACAAACAGAATTTTGATTAAGTGCACCACATGGTCCATGCACTATATGTTTTACAACACATTTATGTTACTTAGGGTGTGTTTGGATATGTGGAATTTCTACACATACGATTTTGTCAATTCCAAATATTTTATCATTTTCATATAAAGTGATTAAAATGTGGGTATGTGGCAAACCCATTTTTTGAAATCCTGTTGTATAAACGATTGTCTCAACTTTACTATAAATATATTTCGTTACTATCGGATAAATTCATTCTTCTCATTTAACCTTAAATGCACGCACAATAATTTCTGGACGAAAATTGGCAGTTAGTATTACAAGTCACTGTAACAAATAAAGAAATATTCCAAAATGGTGTACAATGGACCTAGCGTCCATATATTTTATACATGTTTCTTGGCGAAACACAATGAAGATGGCAAAATAACTTCTCCAATATTTACAGTATCATGTAAGTTCATACATCATACATTTATAATCTTAAAACAGACTGATTTTGTCTTATGAAATAAAGTATATTACCTTCAATATGCACATACATATCAAAAATATACCGCAAAAATAATTTCTGTGAATGATGTAAAAAGCTAAAATCGTCTCTTATTGAAACCCGATAGCGCGCATATTGCAATATAGTAACATCATGTCAGGGCTGACTCGCAGAGAACGTATTTAGTGTATTATGACACGTATGAACGTATTAGTGTGTTATGACACACTAAATACGTTCTCTCCGAGACAGAGTTTATTTTTAATGCACTGTATCAGGAACTCACTTCAAATAATGAAAATGTAAAAGAGAAATTAAAGTATTATTTTGATAATATCTGTGTTAAAAATTGAGAATGTATTTAGTGTGTTATGAAAGAACTTAACGTGCCACCCAGTATCTCCATTAGAAAATAGTAGCGGCACGCACGCACGCACGCAGGCACGCACGCACGCAGGCGCGCACGCATGTAGGCAGGCTCGCACGCACGCACCCACGCAAGCAAACCCGCCCGCAAAAAAAAATACATATATTAATGTGTAACAGTATTAGATTATATCATTTCAACCCTAAAGGTCGATATTGTATTGTATATAATATATTTCTCTAATACGCAAGCACTCTATACTTATGGTCGCTATTCAACCCCTAAGGAAAAAGAAACGTCAAGTAGCAACAAATGAAATCACATTTAAACCAATCCCGCATCACTTGAGTTCAGTGCATTCATAGCCACAGTTCTTTTCTAAACGAGGCACATAGTAATATTAGACTTGTCTATTAACCTATATGCTGACGAGTAGCAGATTATTTATGTTAAGTATATCTAAATAAAACGAAAATGGCGACGCCAATGGTTCACCCTGTTCCAAAGCAGACACTGCAGTTAAAAAGTATGACAACTCTGCCTTCAAGGACGGACACGAGTTGTTTTATTCACTAAAAGCTGGTGACCTTTTATTAGATTTAAATTACACATATCGACTCCCGCCATGGGTTCAAGGTGAACGTAGTAAAACGTCGGTTTCTACCCATTTACGTTTATAATTCTTCACGGGTGACATGACCGCTACTTGCACCAATTTAGCAATGGCCACAGATAACAACAGCGACGTCGATTGTGCTGATATATTCTTGTTAGCTTAACACGTTGATCTATATTTTGTAGTTGAAACCATTGATCTAAATATCAAGATACGTCCAAAGGAACAAAAACCGAAAATCGAAATGTTTACTACATAATCCAGTATTTTTTTGTTTGTTATCAGGATAAACGTACTCACTAGAATCGAAATATCAACTGAAATTACATGCTGCTATATTTCACCATATAGCACCGTTTCTAGTGGGGATTTTTCTATTCCTATGGGCCTGTCCTTACGAAATAATATAAGTCTATAGTTGAAAGAAATAAAGCGTAAGCATAAAATAAAAACGTGATCTCTGATTTGAATTTACTGCACGAGCCTACGATTTTTTTTCTCGTTTCATGGTTTTAAGTCATTTGAAATCTGATCATCTTATTAAGATTTATAAGCATTAATTTATGTATTATGCTACATGCCCACGTGTATTTTGTAAGTTCCATTTATTAAAAAGCAAAAATTTAATGTCACGATTCTACTTTGCTTTCTACCATCTGTGGCAAAATCACATACTACATGATGTGACTATAAACAGTCAATCTGGTAAATGGTGGATTGCGATACGGAAGGTGGATTGGTTCAACTAGATGCTTGAGTAAAAGTTTAAAGAAAATATTTCTCCGATGATGTGACATGTGAAATACAACACGTGGTTATGTGTAACACAATATTAACGTTACATCTACGCGGCTCTGTTTTTAGGAACGTACATATATATGACTTTTGTGAGATTGCAGAAACATATTATTACTTTTGGGATTTTAACGCTATTAATTGCAGTATCGTCCTTAACGTATCATGGCCTATCCTCATAGTAAGAACACACTCACTTTACTGTTTCAATTCAATGTTTTATTGAGAAAATACACTTTTTTATTTATGCAAAAAAAATATATATTATGCAAAAAATACAAAATTGTGTTTAATGACAAAGACATGTGTAACATACTCGTATTCTAAAAGCGTGACTTACGAATGAAAAACTCTACAAATTTTCACGGTTCTGCCTAAAAGTTAAGAGTGCCCCTATTTACGGTCCGAGTATTGGATGACCAAGCATATTTTTATGCTTATTTCTGCCACTCATAAACAATAAACTACTTGTACCTTGGGCAGAGGGTACGGCCATGACAAAGATAAAATAATATTTTAGTACGGTTGGATTAACAGACAGACATCGAACCCGCTAGTCATGCTTAGGTGCGGCTTCGAAACAAAGAGCGTTATTTCATTTTTCGATTAGCTCTTTCTTTGTCACGACAATTTCATCGGCCCAAATATAAATAAGTCATTGTTTGCTTAATTGTAAAATAAACTAACTATATTTGCATGGTCATATGAAGTGGACGCACAAAACCGAAAATCAGTCCTTTTGTGCCTGAGTGATTCGATAGTGAAAATTTAATTGCAAATTAACTTTACAAAACTTTTGTTCTATTCACATGCAGTATATTCTACAGACAATCCGCTATAAAATCATAAATTATTTTAAATATAAACATTGATATATAAACATCTCCTAACATTTTTTATATGCAAGAAATGTTTCTGAAAACTAAATTTTCATTTCTATGTTCAAAAAATTAACAATTTCGGATTCTAAAAATTAACAATTTTGGAACCTAATTTTATTAACCGAAAACGATACGCAATGTCTTTCCTTTTCCTGTATTTTAGTTTTAAGGCATTAAATAGCTCAAAATATATTTTTTTCAAATAACACTCGATATCTAAGGACTTTGTGGGTTTATATTTTTATTTATTCTTAAACTTTGGGTCCTTAAAATTTCGAAAACAAATGCAATTTTAAATGAATGAAGTTGAAAAAAGCTTTAAAGCCAGAGGACATATAAATTTTCTTTAAAGTTATTTACGGTAGTACGTAATTAATATTATACGGTGCTGTATACAAAACTGAAACTTAATTGAGTTATTAATAAATAAAAAAGTATAAAGGTGAAAAATTAACTAAATGATACTAACAAAGAAAGCTAATAAGTATTCTGTTTCATGGAAGATACTAAGAGATATAAACACTAAAATAAAATAGAATTTTAATAATTTTTCTTAAATAAATGTTTTAAAATATTTGCCGAAAAATACATATTTCCTTTTAAATATATCTCATATACTTAAATAAAAAATATTTAGAAAATTTATCACCCTAAGAAATTAAGAAAAAATTTCAACAAACTGCAAAAGGATAAAACTGTAATAATAACCCCATATTTAATTACCTGTAAAATTTATAAATCTTTAAAAAATGTTTCTATATCCATGGTTTTTTTTTTCAGAATTTTTATTCGATCAGTTTTATATATCAAAATCATTTAAAACATTCTGCCTGCTTGTAGATACAAATACATGAATATATTGTTATGATAACATCATTTCTAACCTTACCTTGGAAGCTTAATTCAGGATACTTTTCTATAAAGTAATACTTGACTCGATATATTATTTAGAATACGTATAATTTATTCATTTATTAAACATTTATCGATATTTTTCAGATGTCAAATGTGTAACAAGATCAACGCTGAACATAAACAACGTGTTCATATAGCTCAGCTCAGTCACTATACGAGTAGAAGCGATCCGTCCTCGAACCCTGGCTTACGCCCGACCGTTTAGCATGTGAGAACAAGTAAACAGTTTGCTCCCGTGGCAGCAACATGTATTATTTAATACACTGACAATTTTATCAATATTTTTATTTCTGCTTTTTCCGATGGGTTTACTAGTTAACTAATACGAAAAATTATGTGTTATATATTTTGCATCGAGACGACTACCTATTGCTACCTATTTTAATGTATTTTGAACAATTTACATACATCTATGATTTTAATGATTTTTGTGTAAATTCATATAGTACATCCTATCCACACAAAAGTATTTTATATTAATATTTTATTGCAATACGTATTATCAAAACGCATCTTTTTTTCTTTTTAATAGAGCAAAACACAAAATGTAGATTTAGATGATCCAAAAGTTTTAATTTTTAAGCAGTTGTTATGTAAAAACATTACAAGTTAGGAGACATCCCCATACGATTTTTTTTTAAACTTTAGTTATAACTTAACTAGCCACTTATTTAAGCAGCATTCAGTTTTAAAAATTTTAAATATTTTCCGTAATTTTACGTTATGTGCCCACGAATACAATATAATTGAAAATTAAATAACAGAATCAGAATCCAATTTAATGCAAGAGAGTGCCCTATAAGGATAATACACTAAAATAGGAACCTTGCAATAATTCGTCTACCTAGTTTGAACACCTTTGAAAATAAAATAAAATGCATTACGGGAAGATTCTGAAAATGTTATTGAATTTTCAATTTCCTCCTTATCGATATAAAAATTATCGATATACAACAAAGTATCAAAAGAGCCCCATTTACAAACTAACTGATAACAACCTGATTGTGAAAGTCCTGTTAAACAATCAACGGCTTTAGGTCGTCCTATTCTCAACAAAATTACGACTAATGATCCCCCTCAGCGAAAGAATGCTATGAATTCTCCATCCTTAGCAAATAATCTCAAGATTGAATTAATTTTGGCGATCCAGGGTCAAATTAAACAGAGTTATCGTCAAGATTTCAGAGTGATAATATCTTCAGTTTGCAATTTAATTCGCAGTCCACTTGCAAAACTTCCAGAGAGGAACATTTAAAATACAACACCTTTTGGCCTCAAACTTTAAAATTGTTTTTATTATATACAATTTTTTTAAATATGTCTTATTCTATCCCAATTATTAGAAAAAATACTAGAATCTTTGTCATAAACTTCAAAGAAATAAAATTTCGTTACAAGAAATGTATTAACCATAAGTAGATTTAAAGAATTATCCAGATATAAATGAATATCTACGTATAGTAACTATCACAGTATATATAAATAACTTAGGAAACTCTGTCAAGAAAGGAATATTAACTTTGAATATATTATTCTTCAAGAGAAAAACAACCAAAACAGCAAACATGGCATCATCGCTATGATAAACTTACAATAAGGCACTTATTATACTTCATTGCGACTGGCAGTTCTTTAAATAAAACCAGTTTACGAAAAACATTCGGTTTTATTTATATTTAAAGAAATCTAACAATCTTTGAAGGGAAGCCACATCATTACGCCAAGGAACTCTTTAATCTAGTTCTAATGATATCGCTAAAGGAGAGCCATAAAAAATATACTGTGTTATTATTGTGTTTCCCATGCTACTGACGCATTATGACTTTATATGTACGTAGAAGTGGACATTTATACGCACATATGTGTGTCTCTCTCTCTCTCTCTCTCTATATATATATATATATATATATATATATATATATACATATATATATGTATACAAAAGGATTTATTTATGAAGTAAATAAATCACGGCACAACCAGTATAGCAATAAAAATTTCACCAAAATAGCTACGAACACTATAAAAAGCTTCGCTGCGGACAAGCCATGCTGCAGTGCTTTCTACCGGCGCGTGTGGTAAATTATAATAATTAGGTAGTAATCTGTCTCGCGTGCTAGCCAGGTGTGGTGGTGCCTTTAAAAGAAAGTCACGCTAGCCGACAGCAAAAAAATTCAAACAGCTGGAAAGCTTTAGTGCTTTGGCAACTATTGTCATAGTAACTTTATTTAGTAACGTAATTTTGTTTGGCTTACAATAGATTTGTATTAATGAGATGAAGGGAAAACTGATGTAGGTTTTATATGATTATTAGTCTAGAAATCACAAAAAAATAATCGAAAGATGAATAAGTAAACCGCAAAATAGCTCACGGCCTCAAGAAGCATACCACATAACCAGAAAGAAATGTGGAACAACTTTTAAAGTGATAGATAACTTTTGAAGTAAACGACTCTATATTGCCAATAAAAAGAGCAATGCTTGTCAGAAAAAGTAACTTTTAATAAAGAGATGATTAAAACTTGACTGGAAAACGTAAATGTACATAACCAACAGATAAATGAGTTGGTGAAAGAAAAAGACGCCATGGAGACCATTAAGCAACTAAATACAAGAGATAGAGTGTACTCTCCTCAGGTTTAGGTTGAATAAGTGTGCTCGAATTCGTAGGACGTAGCAGGAAAGGAAAAATGCATACTCCCGAGAATGATTAACTTAAAAATTGCAATGTGTATAGATGATCATAACGTTACAAACTTCCAGTTCTTGTTTTTAATACATTTATAATATTTATGCGGGCATACAGATAATTTTAAATATATTCAAATGATAAAAGCATAACTACCTTCGATATTGTTACCGATATAATAAGAAGTTCTCATGAACATCTGTCACGGGTAATGCAAAGAAAGATGACCGCATGAAAATCTTCCGCCTCATGGGCTTCCTTTAACAAACTATAATTTCTAACATGGAAATTATTTTACCATAAAGTAATTTTAGGGTATGTATTCATTTCCTTTTCTTGAATTTCACATAAGTTATTAAATTCTTTAAAATGCACAAAGTTCATGCTAACCGTTATAGAAGTGGCCCTTAAGAAATGTTAGTTATTGATTAGTAATTGGCAACGGTAAACGGTAACATTTTAATTTTTCACTGGTGATGAGTTGATACGGTTTCAATTTGTTTAGTGTTAATATCAAGAATCTATTCCATTATTACATTTCAATATTCACTCCTTCCTGCGTTCAATTTTATTTTTATGTACATACGTTATCTAAAATAATGTAATTAAAATTTAAAGTTTATGGAATTTTCTGTTTCAGGTAAAGCACTATAACAACATAAACAATTGTTTATCGATACAAAGTCAATTTATCTTCGGGTAAGAAAAAGTTATATTTCTTTTATATCTGAAATACCAATATCAATCAAGCACCATTCTTCCATTTTGTTTTAAATATTAAAACACAAACTTTAAAATCTAATTGTAACTGAACAGCTATTGACATAATAGTAAGTTTTGCCGTCATCTGTATGTAAAGTACACACTTCGATTTTGTGAATAAAATATTGTCGCACTATACTGAAATATACTTGTCATAACTAGTTTTGATTTCGTCTCTGATTCATGAAATTTACTTAGTTTATCCTTTTCACCCATATAGATATAGCACTAAGCACTGAAGCAGATTTTGTGCCAAATACTGTAAACAAAATATTTAAAATAATAAAGTTATTAACAACAAAAACGTATTGATTAATATCAGCTCTACAATTTCATATTTTCATTAATTTTTTTCCAGTATAACATTATACCGCAAACAGATTAATGGGCGTCAAGTAACTTTTCTATTTAACACATTCCCTTTATTAACTCGACCCCAGTACAGGCAACTCTATAAGCTTTTCGAAGGAAGAACAAAAGCTCGAAAAAATTTCGAGCTTTTGTTCTTTAGCTTTCGCTATTCTCGTCTAACGACATGCTGGCATGCGAAACAAAAGTTAAATGTGAGCTTTTGGGCTGGTTCCGTTTTGATTTTTCCGGTATTTATTCAGCTCGAACGTGAAAATTGAAGCTTTTCGTAATTTAACCCGTTTTGTTTTTAATATAGTCGTGGTAGGCTTTAGAGGCTCACGTGTAATTCGCTTATTAAAACCTCTGTTGTGGTTCAATAAACTAGGAATTATGTACATTGTATGTAATACAAACTTGAATAAATGTTGACCATTTTAAATATTTCAGAAATTAATAACTTTTTGCAAATTATTAAATTAAAATTAATTATGGATCTGTTTATTCTCAATTTAAAGAAAGTAAAAAGTGGCGGAATGATATTTTTAATAATTGGAAAACTATATATGTGCAATTTCAAAGTTATTTTTTATATAATAACTCTCCAATGTACGGAACATTTTGAAGTTGTAATATTAGCGAATTTTCGAAAATTTACGTCTTCAGAGCGGCCTCAACAGCGTTATTCCTTAAAGAAAATTCACTAAAAGCAAGCAAGAAAGAGACAGGCCTCGCACTATGAGTGTTCCGTAATGTGTGATATTTAGATATAACAAGCAAGTTTTTAAAAAAATGGGTGTAAGAGAAGTCCCTTGCCGAAACTGTTTTTTACTATTAAACGAAATAATTCGTTTAAATTGTTTCAATAAATTCTCTTAAAACTTGTGGGAAGATATGTAAAACGTTTTAATATAGTTTTCACGCAAGACAAGTGCACTCAAGTACTTTGTACTAAAATTAGTACAATCGAAAAATTTGACTATTCATTCAAAGTATATTTACTCACAAAATTACTTGGGTGTTATGTATAATATGTGTAAAATGTAGCCACTTGAGCTCTAGTATTAATATTAATCATTATCATATGTTATATATAATTGAAAATAATTTGAATTCTTATTGTTCAGTCAAACCGACCAAAAAATTTAAACACCGTTATGGTATCTGTCATTATGTTAGTGTTATGTTTGTATGGTAATTACCAGCTGGATAGCTTTCAACTATTTTGCATTTATTCTAATTTAAAGTATATAACCATTCATCTGTAAAACATGAATGAACTAGCAAATTTATCGGTTTATTATCAGAATTGTAGCGGAATTAAAACCAAGACTAATAAACTGCGCGTGATTATTCAAACAAGCGGCTACGATGTAATTGTACTTGGCGAAACTTGGCTCCACCAAAACATATTTAACGCCGAGTTCATAGACGACCGTTGCACGGTGTTTCGACGTGATTGAAACCTATCTGGTAGACTAAATCGTATGGAGATGTGGTCGCGCATTGTGGTCGCGGCTAGGACAACGTTTATTGCAAAACTTTATTGACAAAACAAAGATTTGGAGGAACTATTTATTTCTTTATGAATAAAGAATTTCTCTCTTACATTATGGGCAATTTATATTGCAACGTAAATTTCACAAAATGTCTATAAAAAACATTTTTATAATTTACAAAATTTATGTACTGTTAATTTCAATAGCAACATAATAATTGTTGTTGGCTACAATGTTCCAACGCTTTATGGAAAATTGTCCCTATGGCATTATAAATGACAGCAGGGGTCAGCCCCTTAGCTGCCCTCGGCACCAGCGTCACCTCGTTAATGAAACTGCAACAATTTAATTATCTTAAAAATTGTAATAACACGACTCTTTATCTCGCACTGCTCTTCTGTGAATCCATTTTCCTTTGTGAGGACCGCCATCATCGTACTTTCCTCCTCACAATTGATTACAGTCCAGGGGTCGATGAAAAAGGTTGACACCTCAAAATATAATTTCTGAAAATGCGACTATAGCGCAATCAATAAAGCGCTGGACTCTATAAACTGGGAAAAGGAGTCCTATTAGCTTTCAGGTATCTGCGCTGTGGACAGATTTTATATAAACATTTGACGTTATCAATAAATTAATTTAACATTATCAAAAAACTATGTAAATATTCTTTGATACGAAACCACAAAAAGCCAGGAAATATTCAACTTGGTGTACTCCGAAATTGATACAATTATAAAAACATAAAAAAAATTCTGGGTAAAATGGAAATTATATGGAAACTTCTCTGATTACTTAAATTTCTCTAAATTAAGAAGTCAATTTAAGAAAATGTTCCATTGTTTTCAAGAATATGTCGAAAATACTGAGAAACTTATTAATAACAACATAAAAGGTTTCTAGTCATACGTGTCATCCCTAAAGAAGTCGGAAGAATACCCATCGTCGATGACGTTCGAAACTTATGAATCGAATAACATTCAAATGATATGCCAAACGTATTCTAATTTATTCCAATCTACCTTTGAACGATATCCAAATGATATTTGTGAATCCTTCGAACAAAACCTACCTCCTCACCACAATTTGGCACTTCAGACAGATATTAATATCACCTCTATCTGTTTCCAAAGATATGAAATAACTAATGCTCTCAAGTAAATTTTAAACAATAACTGAATAGGGCGTTTACATTGCTATATCAGGCAAGAAGACAATACTCAATCCAATTACAAGACAACTTTTCTCAAGAATGGCTCACAACGAAAGTGCTATTGATTGCTATTATTATCTTCGTCGGGTTATTACGACTAGCTCGATGACAATATCAGGGAATTCCCCTGTTAGTTTTCCAGTGTTGTCAACTTTTAGAAATGTACTAAAATTTTAAAGTATAGTTATACATTTTGATACCAACTCTTTCGTGGTAAGTAGTCTAGGTATCTATATTGATTTAAAAAAATTTCACGCTCATATCTAAATTGATATTTTTTTACGGTCAGAAAGCACGAGGCCCCGAAATGCGATTATCCACGAAGAAAGAGTAGCATTTGCCACTCTTTCTTCGTGGATAATCCGCCACTGTAATACCAGTATATAAATCTGTCAGCAAACAACCTATCGAAAATTACCGACCGACATCCATTTGTCACCAATATCTCAGATATTTGAAAAAGTGGTTCACATTAGGATTAATCTGACATTTAATCGGCATATTATTGAGGAGCAGCATGGATTCGTACGGAACCAATCAACATTGGCCAACCTGTATTGTAGGCAATATCTCTTTAAATCTATGGATTTCAGGACACAGATTGACTCCATCTACACAGATTTTAAAAAAGCTTTTGACAAGGTTCATCATCTAATTTTGCTGAAAAAAACGTTTAACGGTATAAATATTACTTTATATCGTTAGTTCATCTCCTATTTAAGCAATAGACAACAAGCAGTAAAAATTAACGGTTTTAAATCACCGCATGAAAGTTCCATATTACACACACACACACGCTCGCACGCACGCACGCACGCGCGCCAGTACGCACGAACGCACGCACGCTCGCTCGCACACACGCACCCACGCGCGCATGCACGCCCGCCCGCACGCATGTACGCACGCACTCACTCACGCACACACGCACACGCACGTATGTGTGTGTGTGTGTAATATGCCCCCTTTTTGTTAATCATCAATCACATCAATATTTGCTTTAAACACAGAAGTTCCTGTTATGTGCTGATGACCTGAAGAAGCTGCAAGAAGATCTCAATAGACTGGATGCAGATTGTGAACTAAACAAAAAGATTATTCAATTAAGTCATAGGAAGTGTAAATTCATACCTTTTTCTAAAAATAAGACAATCTATTTTCACATCTATGACATAGAGGTGGCCATTCTTTGGAATTTGTTAATTGCATAGGTGATCTTGGCGTGATTTTTTATCAAAACTTACATTTTGATATTCACATTAAGAAGTTCACCTCACAAGCTTATATTTTTCTGGGCTTTGCCTTAAGAACCACCAAACCTTTTAAGCAAATGAGAACGTATAGAAACCTCTACACAAGTCTTGTGCGATCTCACTTGAATATGCTGTTGCTTTCTGGAATCCTTACTATGTTACATACCCTGTATATATACATTGCAATATCGCTTCAATACGCCCAAGATAGACTATCGTAATGCACTGTACGCATTCAAATAAATATATCTGTCATAGTCGTTACGATTGCGCCAATATAGTGAATCAATTACAGTTTCGTGCTCCAGGGAGAGCGATCCGTTGCTCCGCGCTTTTCTATCGACCTACCGCTCGCATTAATGCTGGTGTTCGCGTACTACACAGGCTTTGTGATAATCGCGACAGAATGTTTCATTCTCTAGACATAGTCGCTAGCTCATTACTTCAATAAAAGCAGTCAAACAATTGGATTCTGTACAACCATTAGACCTTTGAAAGCATTGAGTCAATAAAAGAAGTGAAAGCACTGATTTCAATAGTATTATTATTTATTATTTATTTACCAACATTACATGTTTTACAATTTAATTTAATGTCTTTTCTGAAAATTTAATACATTATACAAATATTTATATAAGTCTGAGGTTATATATACGTAGAATATTATTATGATCTGGGAATGTTAGGATACAAGTTAACCTAATACTTGGAAAACTCACTTATTATGTATCTGTTTTTTCCCCTTAAATAAATAAATCCCATGAAGTACATTTGGTCGTAAATATTTGAGTGAACTAAACCATTTTAGTGTATCTACATATGATGTCCATGTTAAATTTGAATACCGCAGAAATTGTCATAATTTTGTAATATATTCCTTCTTTAAAATAAATGTATGCGGTATGGTAGACTAAACAAAAAAAACACAACGTGTGGTTAGTTAAACCAGTAGTTACTAGTGAGTTGACATAGTAACTAATTTATGTTGTGGATTACCTTTAAAATTAATTCTGAATTAGAGAAGGTACAAGTCCATCTATTGAAGTGTAAACGATCGCTGTATTACAATACTTTTGCAGAATTCTTTAGTTGTCTCTAGCCTCTTTTGTTTTACGATGTTTTATTCTTTGTGCAAGACAGCATGTTTAAGTGAATCATAGTATCAATGGGTAATTTTCTAGAAATAAAAAGGTCTGTTGGAATATCTGCGGAAGAACATTCAAAGAGAATATATTTCCTGGTTTCTTGATTATTGATTTATTAAGCCTCATTGAAATATTAATAAAATAAATTAATAATATGTTTACTCTAAAAGTTAAATTTATATATTATATATAATTATAAATTATTTATATAATAATAAACTTATTCCTAACCATCATTAAAAAAACTGTTTTTTATCAGTTTAGTAGGATCAAAAGTAAACATACAAATCATGATACAAATATTTCATATTTCGCCAATGTAAATAACACTTACGACTAATAGAGTGTACATAGGATGCCTATTACCCTAGTTACAAATATTAATTTTTCACGAAGTAAATATGTCGCCTTCAACATCTTTCACTGGCGTTAAAACGAGGCAACGAGGTGCATATTTCAAAAATTCCCATACGCCTTCGATCTTTTTCTTTAATTCCAATGACAAATTTAAAATAAATAATTTTTCTTCCCATGACATGGTATATATTTATAATGGAATAATCATCCAAAAACTTCTCCAGGACATTTCAAATCGTAATCTGCGATATCGACATATAGAGATACATAACAAAAGACTATAAAAACATATACTGCAACTTTTAGCATACAAAATAATATACACATTTATTAATTAATAATGTCTATTAGTAATTGATGATGAATAATTAAGTAATAATAATAAGGTAGAGCTTTTCCGAAAAACGAAATTCTATCCAGAAAGTAATTTCTTGTGTTTTTTCTTTTTTGAATTAAAATAAAAACAAATGTAAATAATATTTTAGTATTAAAAAATCACTCACAATTTAATTTTACTACCGACAATTATTCTATAAAGACAAATATCTTCGACATACGTTATATATTTCAAATATATTTTCACGCAGGTTTTTTTATTAAAATTTATGTCTATATTTTTATGTATTAAAAGTTTAGTGAGAATAGAAAATTTGAATTAAATGAAAAGAGTATAACAAGTTATTAGTCATTAAAACCTAATGTGTATATAAAATATTTAGTTAAAAAGATTTTTTTAAATTAAATCTTGAGCAACTTTGCTACTTCGTAATTTTTTTTCAGTCCAATAAAAAATATTTTAAAAATTAACTTTGGTATTAATAATTTTTGTTAGTTGTTGAGCCATTATACGAAACTAGAATTACCTGCAGTAATCAAACAGTTTCCTAATTTACACATGTTATACAAACTATAACGATTCACCGTTTATAAGTTTTATCTTATAACGAAGCATCGAACATTGTAACCAACTATGCTCTTAAACATTGAATATAGATCTAACGTGCGTCTAAACATTCAATCGAATAAATTTATTTGAAAAATGATTAGTTAACGATTTATTTCCTTGTCAGCTTTCAATCGGCAGTCAGTTATTTCCAGGTAAGTTTCAAAATGATTGCGGGTCTGTCTTTTTAATTACTGTTTATTTATATTCCAAAAAAATATTTACTTATGTTTGATAAGCTGAACAATTAAATGTCGCCAAATAGACAAAATAATAAAAACTGTTATAAAAGTAATAACATAAAAGCACGAAAAGCAAAATATAATTAATAACGTGTAAATGTACGGGTTGTTTAAATTACAAGTAGGTAATCAATTGCTCTAATATTTTACGATCATAACAATGAAATCACAAATCGAGCAGTAAAACAGAACGAAATGGCAAACCCTATGTCGAGTTAATCAACATCGGGCACTAATTATCGATGATAATAAGCGGACAGGTTACACGTGTATGTATGTTGTACGTGTCGTTCCTGAACAAAAAATACCAATCGCAATACTAACCGTTTATAAAGAATAATTTAAATGTAATATTAAACAAAAAGATTAATTATGATTCGAAACACACGCCCTATTCATTTCATACATGTAAAATCGTAATGTTATTGCAACAAGCTCTTCAATTTAATTATAAAAAAACAATGTTTTAAAAAAATTATTCGATAAAAGATTATATAAATGTTTATTTTGCGTTTAAAAAAATAACTAATGTTTATTTTGCGTATAAAAAATTACTTATGTATTTATTTCGCTATTATTAACAGTGTAAATTATCAAATAATTACTAATTTTATGACAAAAACGTCCAATAATTTTTAAAATAATCGTAAGATTATTTTAAATATACAGGATTTTGCTCAAATACTTTTGGAGACTAGAAAGATGACGAAAATTTGTATATTCCTGGTGAGGATGCTGCAATAAAGCGAAAGTAACTAATCTCAAATATTTAATCGGGGATTTACGGTAATCGGGGATTACGGATTTACACGTAACGAGTGATTTTTTAAAGTAGTAAGAAAACAAACATACAATACAGGATCCATGATTATCGATAATAGTTTGCGATCGATTTTTATTTTAATAATGAAACTCTTGAAGTATTATAAAAATAAAATAACTTATTGGGACTAAAGAAAAATAAAAATTTAATATTACTGTAAAACACAGTGTCTTCTACTTCTAATTAGCAGAAACCCTATATCTTCTACTTCTAATTAGCAGAAACCCTATATCTTCTACTTCTAATTAGCAGAAACCCTATATTAATTTAATTGCAGTATCTCCATTTCTTTGTATATCATTGTCTTTTTTTCAGAGACCATACCTATAGAAATAATTTAAATTTGACAATATTACAGTTAATAGTAGAATAATTATAACCTTACGTCACAAATTCTTAAATCGACCAGAAATTTTTAAATTTATTTTATTAATAAAATACCTTGGTACCTAACATAACAATAGCAAAATACCTAACAAAATAAACTTTGTTTTACTTGTCTAGTACATGTATACTACAGGTCACATTAAATAAAAACAGTCCCTTATGAATAACAAATATACTATATATATATAATATATATTTATATATTTATAATATATATTTTATAGATTTACCGTTCTCGTAATAAACATGCAGCAGTTAGATTTTTCTTGTCCTTGTATCACTCGAATATTAAAAAACTGTTTAATGAATATTGATTTAATGTACCAAATTATGTATCAAAATATACGGTGAAGTCTCTGGAGAAATATTCGATAAAATTAAAGAGCTTAATTAGGCGCAAATATAAGGTAAAAACATTGAGAACAATCACTCTTTCTGAACATTTAGGTATACCTGAAATTGCGTAACAAAGACAATGTATCCAATCTATTTCCCATTTAAATCCTTGCATAAGGGCTGAAACAATATCTGAAGCAATGTCTGAAGAGCTGAAGCAAAGTCTTATAGACTTATTGAGCGTAAAAATTGTTTTTGGAGAATAAAAATCTACCACTCCATAGCCTTAATTAGATCATCCTTTGAAATGTACAGGAACGAAAGCCCAAGTTCTTCTCCTGTTCATTTCAAACGAAAAATGACTGGTGAACCCAGAACACTCATATTTGTTTGCTAATACTAAAATAAGTACAAACGATGACTAAAGTAGACCAAGTGCAAAAAAATTGTATATTTATATATATGAAACAACAAAATCCATTTGCAATCACTGCGCAGTAAAATATCCTCTCACCTGGAAGCAATATTGATACAGAAGGACTTTTCTGAAACTGGAAATATGCAGAAATATCGACTGCTAAATAGTTGCAAATCTAGTAAAATATATTATGTTCATGACTTGTTACATCAATAAACGCTGTAATTAAGGGTTAATACCCTTTAAGATAGAGAAGATGAATATTAATAATCCGTTAATTAATCACAAGAGTTTGTGCAGAGTACACCCGTAGCGCTTCCATACGAATACTAATAATCAAGTAAATTAGGCTCAAACTTTATTGAAACTTTCAGTCCGTGTGTAAATTACGGCAATATATTAAGCTCTATCTTTGTTCTACGTGTGTGGTCACCTTAAATAAAAAAAATCGTTAGCAACATTCAAATGTTACATATTAATTCTAAACAGTGGAAATATTTCTAAAACGTTGCAATTTTTCCAAGAAGATGTCATATTTCTTCCTGATCAATCCTGTTCTTATTCTAAAAAAATCTGTTCCAATTACTACAGGCATGCATACTCATAGAAAGTCTAAAGCATATGTATCAATAATATTAGTACTTCCAATAGCTGCGTTATATTTGTGGTACTATAATATCAAGTTTAAAGAAGTAGAACTTGCAGTTTTTTCTTTAAAATTATCTTTCAAAATGATAGTCATAAATATCCCGCATATATCTATAACACCAGTGTAAAATAAAAACACCTCTTACATTTACTTTCAAAAAAATAAAGATATTCCATACCATAGGATATTTTACAAGCATTTCATAGGTTATACAGGCACAGGTATACTAGACATCAAAAAGAACCATTAAAACGACCATCCAAATTCACAGAATACATTTTTTAACGTTCGATACATTCGATGAAAAGCCCGTTTATGATCAAAATAGCGAATGTTAAATATATTTTACAGACGTATGCTCATAGGTTGAACTATTTTTTTTGCTAATGGCAGCCACACACGATACACGATTCACGTATTTCGGAGCCGACCACAAACGGCTCAAGCATGCTTGCACAAATATCATTTCACTGGTATTCGTACAAGCGTGCGTACCTGCTCCATTTAAAACAATATCATTTTTTGAAAGTGAGCTACCTGGTTGTGTTGTTTTGTGATATGGATGATGCAGTGGCATTAGTTGGCTTTATTGTAGCTATGAAAAAACTGAAAACTCAAAAGAGAAATCGAACAGTTTGGAGTAAAGAGTGGTTAAGAAAAAGAAACCATTATTCGCACATCAATTTGTTAAATGAATTGAAATTTGCACCCAAAGACTGGCATAACTATCTGCGTATGGACGAAGAAACTTATTTAAAACTTCTGTCTATGGTAACACCATACATCAAGTAACGAAATACTGTTATGAGGCAAGCCATATCACCGCACGAAAGATTAACAGCCACTTTAAGGTATCTCGCAACTGGAAGGAGCTACGAAGACCTGAAATTTAAAACAATTATATCACCTCAAGCTTTGGGTGTAATTATTCCGGAAACATGTGACGCCATTTATTGGAAAGATTATTTGAAGGTGAGTAATAAAAATACAAGTTTTCCATATTAATAGAAATTATAATTATGTAGGTAACACAATATGTATTTATAGCTAAAAAACTAAGTTATACTGTTTATTTTGGATTCACGAAAATCATCTGAACGTACCATCGTTCATAGTGCAATCATGCATTGAAGTTTGATAAATATGTTCCAACAGAATGTTCTGGAATAGATAATTGCACTGTGATATTTTCAGATGAATGTTGTGAGTCTGAGTTATATTGCAATGAAGAAGTATCATCATATTCTTGTTGATTATCTGCTACCGGAGTGGAGGGAGATGGAGTTGATTCTAAATGAATTAACTCTTGTGGTTTTAGATTTGCATGAATGTATTCTTGTGTTTGGTGTGGTGTTTGGTGTAGTGCAGGACTGTGAGTTGGAGTTGTACGAATGTATTGTTGTGTTTGGTATGGTGGAGGGCTAGGAGTTGGATTTGTATGAATGTACTGTGGTAGTGTCAAATTGCCCAATTCCGCGTGAAATAGTGTATCATTTATAATTTTTTCAGCAATTAGTCTCTGGTGTTTAGGTAATTCACGCAATTTAATTGCGACATTTTTTCCAAAAATATCAAATCGATCGTCCTTTAACAAAGGACGTTTAAAATGCTCGTTGACGGAATGTAATACTTCATTAGACAAATCTGTCGAATCTGTAGTTTTTCTTTTGGGAGGTCTAGCACTATTTGATGTTTGTTCAGAGGTAGAATCAGTTTCCGAAGAGTTGCCATGTATATCTTGTGAATGTAAAGCTGATTCGGGTTCCTGAAACAATAACATAAATATTTTTTTATTTTTTATTTCCCACAAACCGAAGAAGAATGGAAGAACATCGCGATACGTTTTGAAGAAAGATGGAATTTCCCACATTGCCTTGGAGCTATGGACGGGAAGCACATAGATATTATTCCCCTAAGTGGAAGCGGCTCATATTTTTATAATTATAAAGGTCGACACAGTATGGTACTTCTTGCAATAGTGGATGCAAAGTATAAATTCACAATGTGTGACTTTGGAATTAATGGCAGAATATCAGACGGAGGCGTGCTTCATACTACTAAATTCTTCGAAAAGCTTCAGACAAACCAATTAAATATCCCTATAGATGAACCTATCAGAGGAAGTTCTGAAGTACTTCCATATGTATTTGTAACCGACGACGCATTTGCTTTGAGAACTGACATGATGAAGCCGTTTCGACAGGCTGATTTAATTTCACGGGAAAAAAAGATATACAACTATCGAGTTTCTAGAGCTAGACGCATTGTTGAGAATGCGTTTGGCATTTTGTCTTCTAGATTTAGAATATATAAAACTCAAATTAATATAGAACCAAAAAGTATTGAGAGGGTAGTAATGGCTAGCTGTGTTTTGCACAACTTTTTAATGTCTGTATCTTCGAACTCATGTAGTTCTGCAGAATGTTTCGACCATGAAAACAGAGAAGATGGAATTATTACTCCAGCTTTAAATTCAATTGATTCGAACATGGAACCTTTACTACGAAGAAGCTCTGGAAATAATCCAACTGTTGCCAAAAATATAAGAAACCAGTATGTACACTACTTTAATAATGAGGGAAGTGTACCTTGGCAAGATAACTTTATTCATTAACGGCCGGTTTTAACAACCTACTATAATCCGTTACTGGAGATTTAAAGTATACCTGTCTTTGTTGTTTACAATGTAAAAGACAGTGACAGGTATACTGTCAAATCTCCAGTTACGGATATAGTAAGTTATTGAAACCGACCGGCCATAAGGTGATTTTAATCAGAATGAGGAAACACTGGCTCCTGTGTACTAACCTTACATGATACTTTACATTTTATTTTTTGTCTTAATTACCTGAATTAAATATGTATTTACCAACAATAAATAAATAAATACAATGAATACCACCTGCTTTTTAATATCATTATTCATAATTATAAACAAAATATTAAGCTTTATTTTATTACTATAGATAGATATACGAGTAGGTACTTACTTGTGAACTTTCAACTCCATCGATGTTACTACGACCAAATCTTGGTGTCCCTTGGTCGTCATCCAAAAATTTTAATAATTCGTTGTACCATAATGTAGGTTCATACACATCACTGGTACCTGCTCCAGATCGAGTTGACTCTTCAACCTTTTTCTTTTCTTTACGGTAATTCGTACGCAAAGCATTCAATTTTTTACAACTGCATCACGGTTGGCGTTTGGTTCTAATTTTCGGTATTGTTCAATTAATTTATTATAAGCAGCATTTTTTTGGTCCCTGTGATGGTAGTCTTTACTTTTTATTTGCCAAAGACATGGCTCATTTCTGTAAATATTTATAAATTCTTCCATAATATCGCGAACTCCATGTCGCTCGGAAGTATCGTTCATTTTGGCGCCAAAACGACGTGCGTACGTGTAGGTGGCTAGAACAGTACTGAAACTTGCGCGCGCTCCAACACACGTTCATGTAAACTTGCGCAAACGCAAATTTGCACAAGTTGAAAATTGAAATTTGGAACTTTATAAAGAACACAGCATAAGCAAGTGAACAACTTGCGCAATTATCTTCCAACACACGATACAGTATACTTGCGCAAGTCCAGACTTGCGAAAGTATACTGTATCGTGTGTGGCTGCCATAACATATATCGGTGGTGTTACAGTACATTTAAACATATCTCCACAGTTGAGTTTGAAACTACATGTTTGTGCCCTTAGTCTACAAATACAACAAGAGTCTAATTATATTTTGAATTAAGAAAATTTATAGACGGATATAGGTGGTCTTATATTAAAATTATCGACTTTCAATGAAGCAGAGTTGAGTAGAACGTATTTTTAAAATAACATGGCGTACTAATTTGTTTACTTTAGTTTACTAAATATGACACTAAAAACAAATGAACATTTTATAACGCTGTCATTAATCACAAGCACTTATATCGAATCACTTTGATTACAACGAGAAAAATTAAAACAGTATCTATTTTAATATGCTAATGAAAAATTACTGAGCAAAACCTGTTAGAAGGAAAATGCGTATAAAAGCTCCCCACACCATAGCAATTTGATATTGTTAACGCCAACGACGTTATTATTTAGAGCAATATTGCTCGACTTGCGTGCACGCGCAGAATAACACTTTTCCCTAACACAAAAAGCAAATGAAAATTGACCGGAAACCATTTTCTTTTGAAGAGTTCGCCTCAAAGGGCAGTATTGAAAAATGTACATTAATAAATACATGTTTTCACGGAAAAGCTTTGGGCCAGCTTTAGCAAAAAACCTCATGAACTTTGGCTGTATGATTTTAAGCGACATGTAGCGGTTTAAAGGAAACCCGCCGAAACTTTCTTTCATTGATATTGTGAAAACGCAATATCAGATTAGTGATTTACGAAGTATGGAGTATCAGATTATTTGATTATGTTTGCTTTTGAAAGAATTTCTGTTCTTTACAACTCATATTAAGACGTTCAAAGGCATGTGTTTAGTCTTATTAGGTTATAATTTCGACTACATTTGAATATTATTTTTACTTGCTTTTATTTCTTAAGCGGAAGCTATAAGCTATATTTTTGGCATCGTTTTCCTTATATTTTATCATTCCGACAATTTTTTTATTTCTATAAGTGATCATGTATTACGGGAGAGTCCATGTTTTTGTTTGGTTTAATGGTAATTGTTGTGAATCTTTTTGCCAACTTTTTTTGATAATTTATTTTATCCCAACTATTTAAATATTGACTAGTTTCCTTAATTTATTTGTTTATGCCGAATCGAGAACTGGATACCACGGAGTATTTCGTCACGTCCTTAACTACTTAATCAAATACGCAATGTAGACCAAATAAAGTTTATACACTCTCAAACTATGTACGATATAAGGAGTGTACTAGACACTTCTACTTTACTCCTCCTTATCATTCGGATAGTTACGTATTTGATAAACGTCGCTAAAATCAATATTTAATACTAAATTCGCATTTGCACGGTATCAATTTGCGAAAGTTTTAAAGATTAGTCAGCTACAAGTTTCATGAAATAATTAACATAAATAAATATTAAATATAAACAAAAATATTCGGAATATATATATATATATATATATATATATATACATACATAAATGTGAGATACATCCAAAATTATGGATAATTAGTACCTCGAATAACAAATCTGCGAATATTAATCACGAGAATTATAAACAGCTGACTATATTTAATATGAATTAATTTTAATAAATTAGCAGCAAGAATAATTTTATCGAGATGTCTCTACTTTAGTTCACTAGACAATGATAAAACACACTCCCTTTGCTACTCACTTGTGTGAGATTGGCTCTATATTTCGTATTAGGAACTATTACCGTACGATAACGATACTACATTTCGTATTGTGACGCTATATTCATATGTTTTCGTATTTAGGTGTAAAATTTTAACAATCTCCTTGATATATTCGAACGGAAAAGCTGCAAGACTTAGTTTAACGCTCCGCCGTTAGAAATGTTGACTTCCGATTAGGAATATCGACTAGTTAATTAAAATAACTGAATTTCTAATAGCATTTCGTATTTAATTACGGGCAATGTTTGTGTAATTAAATACGTGTTTGCTAAACATTACAGTTTTTTATTTAATGTAAAATATTGAGTTTTCGTCTAATCGTGTCTATGAATCATCTAACGCCTAAATATAAAAATATTATTTTGCACAAGACTACAATAAAATTTTATGAAACTAAATTAAAATATTTCATCATTTATAAAAAGATAATGCATTTATCATTTTTAATGATAAAAATACAAAGATAATATTTGTGATTCAAATACGATTAATATATATATATATATATATATATATATATATATATATATATATATGTATATATATATATATATATATATATACATGTATATATATATATATGTATATTTTTTTTTTTTTTTTATGCAAATTGTAATGACATCATTGACGACGAAAACGTAATTCTTTTGCGTTGCCGACAATGAAGCGGAACTTTTTACGCGGAATTTACAGCGTCTGCGGTAATAAAAAAAATTATGAATATCATTATATCTCTTTTCGCTGTCAGTCATAATGTCTCACAACTCGTAAAATATTATCGTACCTTCGATCCAAAGAAGCTTGGCTGAATTCGTATTCGTATGGGGAGGCGCACTTAGATGCTGCTGCGAAGCATTAATCATTAATCATGTTTAATGCTTCGCAGCAGCATGTTATATGTTAGGAAAAGTGATTCTTTATCGCACTTGATGTGTTTGTATATAACGAACGACGAATAATTTTACAGGAACAAGAACGTTCTGGAAATAGGAAGGTGTATAAATAGGAAGGTGTATAAATAGGAAGTTGTATAAATAGGAAGGTACATAAATAAAAATACTTTAGTCTAAATATACAGTAGTGAAAGATAAATGAGAACTTACCAAGGCGGCGTCCCGCCTATAAAGACGTCGGAGTTGGTCGGGAATTTGCCAAATAGGAACTCCTTACCGCGGGAGCTCTTTGCCTGCGTGGTGCCGTCTACCGTTAGCGAGGTGTGCTCGTCCCGCCTTGCAACCTGCGTATAGAACAGTTTCCATATTATTCACTTTTGCCTTTAAATCAAATCTCGCCGAAGACAAAACCATTTTCATAGTAGAATTGTTTGGTTCGACACGATATAAATGCCATAAAATAAAATTCTGTGCCGCAGACAGTTCTTAGCATTAATGGAAAGGTTAAGTCAATATAACTTTACATATGTGATGATAATAAACAATTTCAGGTAAAGTCGGTACAGCGTACATCGATGTTTTTGTTCAATCACCGAAAGACAACAGGTTGATAGTACCTGTTGTCTTTCGGTGATTGAACAAAAACATCGGTGATTGAACAAAAGCATCTGAATAAGTGATTGGCAACTAACATTCATTTTTTACAGACTTTTATACACACAGTTCATAAACATGGAGAATTTATTGCAAGAGAACAATCTCTCACAGCCAGCCAGAAAACCAGTAGAATAAAATAGGCTGTGCAATTAATTAAAAGTGAAAAAAACAAAAAGTTATACATGTGTACTTACAGGCACATGAAATAATGTGCACATATACAACACACACATCCTTACATACAGATATATATATATATATATATATATATATATATATATATATATATATATACGTGCATGCGCACACATACATGCATATATTCATATACTATACCTACAACACATAAACCTACAAATGACATAGGATGGCGGAAAGAAACAGGATTTGGAAGAAAAGAAGGAAGTTAGGTATTATAAGAAATTTCGAACTAGAGTAACGGATTAGAACGTTTAGAACTAGATTAGAATGTGGATTGCGGACAATGACGGTGACAGATTATGAAAGTGGAACCCTTGCGTGATAACGGAGCAACCGACAAAATCACACGTTGAGTGTAATACTACTCGTATATTCGGTGATCGGTGATCAGCCATTTCTTCTAAGAAATGACATGCATATACTGCTATATTATTGGACTCAGAAAATATAACCCTATTTCTGAAAGCTAATCATAACACAAATAGATGAAAGTCTATGATCGATATACTTACACTACATATTATATAATACACATATTTCTTTAAGTGATAAGATTGTTCAACAATCCGGTATAACTACAATTATCTAATATAACAAACTCTCATAATGTGAATTCCACAATTATAAATAAATTAAGTAGTTAATATTAGTTATTATTACGTTTTGCAAGTTTTCATATTTTATAATACTACTAGCTGTGCCCCACGGGTCCACTCGTGTAAAATTACGGTATCACTGTCGAATCTATATTTACTGTTCTTATTATTATCTTTACTCTTACCAAAAATGCTTACAGTTGCTGCTAGCAGTACCAATATCGTAATATTCACCAAGTCAAGGGTTTTTTTTAAATCTGTAATGTCCAGATAAAAAGTATCCTACTCAAGGGTATAAACTATTACCGTACCAAATTTCATCAAAATAGGTCCATTCGATTTCGCGGGATTAACGAACAAATTAACATACGTACAGATAGACAGACAGATAAAAATTCTTAAAACAGGTTTCCTGACTTCTACTGTCATTCTATATGTTAAATTAATCACTCATTTTAAAATATTTGTCATGAACAGAATTCACTCTATTGCAACTTCAATAAATAATGAAACGTATCAAGTTAAATGTTTAGTACTTAACAAGCAATATTTTTTTTATTAAACAATATCATATATTTCAGTAGGTAAGTAAAGGAACTCTGACATAACTTAGGATCCACTTAGGGCTCAATTGTTTTATCGACGAAGCCGGCAAATCCTCTTGTTCTTTGTACGGAGCTTAATCCCTTTTTCACATTTATGGTTTTGGTGAGACATCAATATTCAAGTACTATTTTGATACATCGTTATAATAGATGGCGTGTAAGAATGACATTGTAAAATGCCATTCTTAGTTATGTGTCGCGACGCTTACTTTCCGAAAATTATTTTCTGTTTTTTTCCCGTTCGAAATTAATGTTAACGTTTAGCTCTCTAAAACAAATCTCAACCTAATTCCATTATAGTAAATGCTATTAACACACTAAATAATATATGACTGCGGCAAGGTAAGTTTGGCGCAAGCAATAATGCCCACTGGGTTATCAATGTGTTTCAAATACGCTAAAGTTGTTAATAAAGTAAATCTAATTTATTAACTATCGTACGAATTTTATAGTCTATTATCGCTAAATTGGTTTCCACCAACAAATGGAAAATGCTGCGTGGACTTGCTGCAAAAAATGAGCGATGATATAAAAAAGAATCGGCCTCATCTCGAAAAGTAAAAAGTTCTGTTTTACCAAGATAACGAATAAGGAAAAATAAAAAAACTGTCAAGTGTTGAAAATTATTAGTACGTACTAGAGATGTATATAAAAATATTGTCCGTAAAAACAGAAGTTTAGACTTCATTCATTTCCTAATACGGCATTTATTTTCCTTCACCTTCCATGTGTTATTGTTGACTGTCTATCATTGCGATCAGTTTTTCTATTACCTCTACCTAACCGATTCCCATAGAAATTTGCCCACGCATTCAAACGCATCACCAAACTCTGATGCTGCAGGTATACTGCCTGCCTGAACTTTGAGGTTTCAGATTCTGTTGGTTTTAAATTAGTGATTCGAGTCTCAAACAGAAATTCTGTCATTGAACGCTGAATTCCATTTCTTAAGTTCGCATGCTGCGGTGAAACAGCCCACCCAAATCACGAGACTTGTGATGCTTAATTATTTTCTAACGTTTATTACATCATAGATTGTACAATAAAATCGTTTAATTGGAAAACAAATTTACTTTATTATAATATTTTATTTTTAAAATATTTTTAATCCAAATGTAATTAATATGAATCTCTAATATGGTTTACCCTATTTTAGTATCATTAAAACAATCAGATGTTAAATGTAAATAATTATCGAAAAATTCAAAAATGGCTAAAATATAAAATTTTTAAGAAAAAACAACATTTATATATTAATGTTTAACCGGGAGCGAAAGAGCGGATGACTCTGATAATTCAACTTTTAATGTAATTTTTAAAACATTAATTTAAACTGTTTATGTGTATCACATTGCATCTCTGTTTATTAAAATTTTACAAAATTACATGCATAAATAGTATAGTTTAAAAAAACTAAAGAAAACACGCAGTCGTAGTAACATAAACAAAAATATAAAAAATAATGTTTAAAAATACAGAAGAAAAAATATCTCGCAAATCAGTTATACTAAATTAATTTTTTGGATAAGCTTAAAATAATAATAAAATTATTGGCAAAAAAATTAACTTGAATGTAAAAAACACGCTTTTTGTGACAACTTATATAAAGTAACCCACGCCTTTGTCAATCATTTTATTATTATTTTCAGCTTATTGAAAAAATGAGATCCCAGCTTTAACTTGTTTGAGATCAAAATATGCTTCCAATGCTTAATTTTGAAGCATAATCTGATCTGTACGATTAGTTAATGTACTGTACGCTTCTAATGCTATCTCTATGATATTGTTGATCCCGTGTGCCTGCCTGATCAAAAGTTGAATGGCTTTTTCTAAGCCTAAATTTATATGTCGAGATTAGGTTTTTTTCTATTACTGATTTGAGTCTTTTCAGTAGCAGGTTTTCATAGAGTTTGTATATTACTGGGAGCAGAGATATGGTAACTATGCAATTCTTTTCAGTAGCAGGTTTTCATAGAGTTTGTATATTACTTGGAGCAGAGATATAGTATCTATGCGATTCTTTTCAGTAGCAAGTTTTCATAGCGTTTGTATATTACTGGGAGCAGAGATATGGTATCTATGCGATTTTTTCAGTAGTAGCTTTTCATAGAGTTTGTATATTACTAGGAACAGTGATATGGTATCTATGTGATTCTTTTCAGTAGCAGGTTTTCATAGAATTTGTAAATTACTGGGAGCAGTGATATGGTATCTATGCGATTCTTTTCAGTAGCAGGTTTTCATAGAGTTTGTATATTACTGGGAGCAGAGATATGGTATCTATGGGATTCTTTTCAGTAGCAGGTTTTCATAGAGTTTGTATATTACTGGGAGCAGTGATATGGTATCTATGCGATTCTTTTCAGTAGCAGGTTTTCATAGAGTTTGTATATTACTGGTAGCAGAGATATGGTAACTATGCAATTCTTTTCAGTAGCAGGTTTTCATAGAGTTTATATATTACTGGGAGCAGAGATATGGTATCTATGCGATTCTTTTCAGTAGCAGGTTTTCATAGAGTTTGTATATTACTGGGAGCAGTGATATGGTATCTATGCGATTCTTTTCAGTAGCAGGTTTTCATAGAGTTTATATATTACTGGGAGCAGAGATATGGTATCTATGCGATTCTTTTCAGGAGCAGGTTTTCATAGAGTTTATATATTACTGGGAGCAGAGATATGGTATCTATGCGATTCTTTTCAGTAGCAGGTTTTCATAGAGTTTGTATATTACTGGGAGCAGTGATATGGTATCTATGCGATCCTTTTCAGTAGACGGTTTTCATAGAGTTTGTATATTACTGGGAGCAGTGATATGGTATCTATGCGATTCTTTTCAGTAGCAGGTTTTCATAGAGTTTGTATATTACTGGGAGCAGTGATATGGTATCTATGCGATCCTTTTCAGTAGACGGTTTTCATAGAGTTTGTATATTACTGGGAGCAGTGATATGGTATCTATGCGATTCTTTTCAGTAGCAGGTTTTCATAGAGTTTATATATTACTGGGAGCAGTGATATGGTATCTATGCGATCATTTTCAGTAGACGGTTTTCATAGAGTTTGTATATTACTGGGAGCAGTGATATGGTATCTATGCGATTCTTTTCAGTAGCAGGTTTTCATAGAGTTTATATATTACTGGGAGCAGAGATATGGTATCTATGCGATTCTTTTCAGTAGCAGGTTTTCATAGAGTTTGTATATTACTGGGAGCAGTGATATGGTATCTATGCGATCCTTTTCAGTAGACGGTTTTCATAGAGTTTGTATATTACTGGGAGCAGTGATATGGTATCTATGCGATTCTTTTCAGTAGCAGGTTTTCATAGAGTTTGTATATTACTGGGAGCAGTGATATGGTATCTATGCGATCCTTTTCAGTAGACGGTTTTCATAGAGTTTGTATATTACTGGGAGCAGTGATATGGTATCTATGCGATTCTTTTCAGTAGCAGGTTTTCATAGAGTTTGTATATTACTGGGAGCAGTGATATGGTATCTATGCGATCCTTTTCAGTAGACGGTTTTCATAGAGTTTGTATATTACTGGGAGCAGTGATATGGTATCTATGCGATCCTTTTCAGTAGACGGTTTTCATAGAGTTTGTATATTACTGGGAGCAGTGATATGGTATCTATGCGATTCTTTTCAGTAGCAGGTTTTCATAGAGTTTGTATATTACTGGGAGCAGTGATATGGTATCTATGCGATCCTTTTCAGTAGCAGGTTTTCATAGAGTTTGTATATTACTGGGAGCAGAGATATAGTATCTATGCGATTCTTTTCAGTAGCAGGTTTTCATAGAGTTTGTATATTACTGGGAGCAGAGATATAGTATCTATGCGATTCTTTTCAGTAGCAGGTTTTCATAGAGTTTGTATATTACTGGGAGCAGTGATATGGTATCTATGAGATTCTTTTTTTGGATTAATATTATGTTTTATCTTCCTATTACCTCCTTGAAAGAAATCGGTTTAATTGACATTCTCTCCATGTTTATATACAATTATTAAACATGAAATGAAATATTATTTATTTTTTTAATTTATTTTCATTTATACTTTAATTTATCTAATTGATACATTTGACGGACTTATTGTTACGAGCACAATCTCTTATAGCCAACCATAACACCAGTCCAGCCCTGCTCAACGAACGACCGGGAATCGAACCCGGGCCCCCGCGGTGCATTGTATTGACAAAGGCTGTATACCTTCTGATCAACATAACCCACCATAGCGACGAAATATTTGCCAACTTCTCTAATTTCCGATTTAAAAAATTAGTTGATTAAAATCTTTATGGAATGTATCTATGTCATTTTGCCCAAAGTCACATGTGGGGAAATCTATTAAAAGTCTATTTTGGTTGGCTTCATTTATTTCTACAATTTCTTAAGGCTCACGTCTAATATACCCTGTCTTGCAATGCTACAAAAATCATAAACTTAATAACAAACTTTCTTATCATTCTACGCATCAAAAGCTGGAAAAGACGATCAAATCGATCATAGATAATATTATCGTGATTTCTCTCACAAGTGAGCGTGAATAAAACAACAACTCGGACACGTATTTTACAAACTATACATATATACACAAACGTTACCTCTACATCGTTAATAGATATCTATTAACGATGTAGAGTTAACGTCCATTATTCATTCGCTTTCATTTTTATTTAATCGCACTGCATCGGATAGAAGTGCACGACATATTTTTTTCAATGAACCAGAATATTTTCTAATTTCATTTTGTAATAACAAACTACTACTGACTAACAAGCCATGAATTTTTTGATCGTGAATTAATAATTATATTTACAACAAGTTTCACTCAGTAGTTGTTGTAATAAAACACTATTCGAATCAAAACCTCATTTGGCAACGTGCAACAGACTTTTAAAAGCATAAAATATCCCCTCAACATTTCAGGGAGCAATTTAAAAAAGGCCTCCATGACGGACGTCTACATTATAAAAGAAATATATCCTTCAAATTGTATTTTTCAAAAGCCAGAAATTAAATATATAAAATATAAATTGACCTTTTTCCACGAGGTAGAACTTAGAAAAACTCTTCATAAAGTTATATAAAAGTAAACCTGTCAAGTACAAGTAGAAGACGCACTGCGAGTATTCCCGCACATTAAGGCACTAATAAACATTTATGTGTACATAGTATTTCTATCCAACTACTTATAAATATTAACTTTTCATAATGTAAATATATTGTCTTGTATATATTTTACTGACATAATAAATATATATTTTAAAAGGCAAAGTTACTTACGAAAGGCACTTGTTTGGAGTTTCCACGAAATTTTAAATAACCTATCTGTCCTAAGTTCGTCGATTATTGGTCATAAACTAGACACCCTACTTAGGGGTGATAATTTTCCTTTCAATTTCGTCCTGAATACTTTTCGGATATTATAGCGGTTTAGCTGGTAGGGGATGGGGGTGTGTTGTGTAGCTCTAACAAAAAGATTAATTTAAAGAATAAATTTTAAGAATTTAAAGAATATATATATATATATATATATATATATATATATATATATGTGTGTGTATATATATATATATATGTATATATGTATATATATATATATATATATATATATATATATATCATATATATTAATACGCTAAGGTTAAGATGTTACTCTCCCTTTTTAGAAAAAACCTCATAACTAATCCACATAAATTATATATCATTTTATAGATAATTGCTTGCTCTACCGGCAACCACAACTAAAAAATTTATTATTGCTATTATTTTTGCAAATTAATTAATTATTAAAATTATATACACAAAACAGCAATGCTGCCATCTAACGGCTCAACGTCAATATGATTGACGGTCGGTAAAATTTTTGTTTAATTTCAAATCCACTCACGTATAAATAAAGTGGCGCTTTAGCTCAATGCTTTTGATACTTGCGCCTCTATATGTCAATTTTAGTAAAATATTTGTTTGATCTGTCATCTGAGCTTCATAATGGAATAAATAATGCGAAGACTTCGCACGGGTCACGCTAGTATATATATATATATATATATTAAAGATGTGCCGACTACGACTTTGGCCGACTAGTCCTTCAAGCCGTTCACGGTTTCGGAGGTATTCGGCAATTTCCGTGACGCTTCGTTTACAGTTGATTCGAGCGCAAGTAGCAACCGTCATCCGCGAGCGTGTCAGAACATGTTTTGTTCACTTCGCATTGTTTCTTGATTTTGCTTTTGCACGGATCAGAGCGGTGTTTTTGTATAACAAAATAAAGACCATACTATTTTTGCTCATTAAAGTAAAAGTGCTCAATTAAAATTTAATCATGTCAAGAAGTATCATCACGCAGTATAGGAAATTAAACATTTCCCTGAAACGCATACTGCCAATAATATAAAAAACTTGTAAAATCGAGAAGAATTGTCACACACTTTAACCACTCTAATCAAGCTCAGTAAAAACTTCGTGTTTTGCAGTCAAAACTAAATTTATCAGACTACCAGCTTGTCCAAGACGTATCTACCAGATTGAATTCTACGTATTATATGATATATCGCCTTTTAGAACAAAAACGGGTTGTTTCTTTATACCTGGCTGAAGTATTAGTAAATTTCGAAAATTTGTCTACTGAAGAGGAGAAAATATTCGGAAAAGCATTGAATTGCTGAAGCCATTTGAAGAGATTAACAAGATTATAAGTTCAAGTTGCTCTTCGGTGTCTGAAATAATATCTCATCTAAATACCTTACAGAAATATTTAGAAATTTACAATGATTAAAACAAAGAAATCATACAAATGAAATCCCTGCTGGAAAATTATTTGAAGAATAGATTCGACTTGGAGCATTACAAAGTCTTCACCCTGGCTAAATTGTTGGATCCAAGATGTAAGCAAAAATTTTTCGAGACGAGACCGACAATGGCAAAGATGATCTAGATAGTACCTCCATCGATGAAGACAATACAGAAAGAGCAACACATCGGAATTTTTGGCAATGCTACCAAAAATTTGTATCAAGAAAAATGGAAGATATTCACGATGACAGGTCAAGGGCAGCTCATGAACTGCACTCCTACTGTGCGTTACCGGTTATAAAGCGCCCATTCAGTGGTAGAGCCGCAATAGTTCTATGTATCCTGAAATGTCGCGCATCACTAAAGTGTACCTTTGTTGTCCCGCAAGTTCCGTTTACAGTGGCATTTTTGTTTTGTTTAGGTACCGTACATAAGTACGACTATAAATTGTATAAATACATTAGACTGATTGTTTTTGTTTTTATGAAGCAGTTAATGTTTCGAATTTTTGTAAATGTTTATTGAAGATAAGATATTATATTGTTCTGTTTGTTAATTAAGATACTAATTTAAAATATACACACACACACACACACACATACATATATATATATATATATATATATATATATATATGCGTGTGTGTGTGTGTACGAACATATATACAAAATTAAGTTATGTCCCATTCTTATCAATATTTGAAGATTTTCTCAAGTAAAACAAGATATTGAACGACAAATAACGGATTTCCACCAGATTATAAAAAGAATGCTTAATTGTTCTAAATTCATACCGATAAAATACTTAACAAAAAACATATATTTTACTTTTACTTCTTTAATAATGTCTTATCATTGTTCACTTAACAGCAAAAACTTAAAGTGAACGTGTTGGTCGGGGCCTAATATTTTTATTTGTCGAAACACGTAAATTCGCAATGAATCGCTTGGTCTCGCTCCAATCACTTTAATATGATATCAATGGTAAGCGAGTTTTCAACTGCCCGTGTTGACCTTTCAGCTGAAGTCTTTTCGTTGAAGTTTCAATAGAGAGAATATATTAAAGAAATTTATTCATTCGGTCACATTACTGGATTTTGGTAGAAATTGTTTCATCATTTAAACTTCCAATGCATGAAAATGCGCATATATTCCATATATTCCTCTCCAAAAGTAAGGTATATAAGCAAATCGATTATAAAAATATTTTGTTGATGAAATATTGGACTTATTGATATAGGCTTGAGTTTTCCAATTTCAAAATAAAAGTTCATGCAGTTAGTTTGATTCTTTATGAATTTTCCTTAGTTTGCTAGGGAAAACGTATTACAAGAATGATTAAAAATACAAATATAAGTTACAGATTATATGTAATTTTTTTAGAAGCTCACAGATCTAAAGTTGTTTTATTTAGTATAAACAATTTAAAAAATCTACAAAAACAAATTTCACGGTTAAAACCCGGGTAAATTAAATTAAATATATATATATATATATATATATATATATACATATGTATATTAAGTACGTAAGAGTGACGATATATACTAGTTCTTTCCTCCGCACATACTCAATTTTATCATTTGAAAATTCCGCATGCGAAATATTAGGCTACAAAGCGACGCCAGTACAAAAACTATTCCTATTATATATGCACGTAACAAAAATATAAAATAATGTAAATAGTAGGGTCTCTATAGTATTATATGTGAGGGTACTTTATATGCAGCAATACATTTTATAAGTTGCCATATATAAAGTACCCTTATAAATTTAACACTAGTAATTTGAAATTACGGCAAAATAAAATACCTGTCAAGCACGAGTACGACTCGCATTATAAAAGTTCCGTACACATTTAAGCACTTTAAACATAGTACTTCTATTAAACCATCAACAAATATAAATTTTTCGCCACGTAAATATATAGCTTACTGCAACTTTCATATTTTAATTTTTCAAATAGGTGATCTACCTCTGACCTATTTGAAAAATTAAAACATCTGGGATAATTTCTATAGTTTTCCCATAAACTCCTACGCGAGCTACTAAATACCCTAATTTTTTAATAATTTTAAGTTGAGTAATTGTGGAAATAAGGGAGGGGACATATTTTTTGCATATTTTTTTAATATATCTCTAAATATATACTACTTAAAATTATTATAAAATATTTTTAGATCCTTGTTTTTAGATCTTTCAAACAATAGCCGACACTATAAATGAAATTTAAAAAAATTTCCGGCTGCTTAATTTGACACCCTAAAATTGTATCCGTAAAATGAACTGATCATTAGATATTGAGATATTTGACGGGTTAATATGTTTGGAAGTTTCTACGTCAAGCAGTTTCCAAAAAAAACGGCTTTGGCCATGCGACAGAGACGTGAATGTTCCATTTCCTTTTAAAGTACAAAAATCTGAAAAAGGATTATGTTTTTCTATTGATAACAATGAAAATAAAGGGAGTAAAATATGCTGGTAGCGAAATATTTTAACAGGCAGTTTTATGTTTCAATAAAAATATCATGTGATACATATATGTATATATATATATATATATATATATATATATATATATATATATATATATATATATATATATATATATATACATATAATAAAATAAAATGCTTGACGAGGAAGATCACCAAAATAAGGCAAAATAATGTCAGTAATGAGTAATAACACGAACCCTTCAAACTAAAATTCCGTATTATAAGAAGTAGGTAGGTAACCTACCTTTTATATGCATATTTCTTTTTCAAACATAATTTAGACATAAATACTGACCAATCAGTAGTATTGTAGCAAAGAAAAACAAGGTAGCAAGTATATTGGCAACTGGTAAACGCGTATAACATAGACACCTAAGGAAAGTCGATGAAATTACCAAGAAGGGGATCGCGAACTTTACAGATGCTATTCCAAAAATTTAAAGCCGTTATACATGGGCAGATACGTCAAAGGTTGGCATTGTCGGTGATGAAACAGTAGTGAAAATTCATTATGCATTATTTTATCAATTTTTTACGAAGTCTTGCAACGTCTCATTTTTTGTATCTAAAGACCATTTGTGCGAAACATGTCCCGTTTATTCGAATGCCGATGAAACTGAAAAACAATCAACAAAGGAAAATTATGACCGACACCAAGAAGTAAAATATTTGTCGAGAGTAGAGAAAACCAATGAGAAAGATATACCAGAAGTTAATATTTCTGTAGCAATCAATTTTGCGAACTATTGTTTACAGTATGTATGCAGTATGTATGCTTACAGCTATTGTGTACAGTTCCCTTAAGGTAATATATGAGATATTACATTATAGCTAAAATAACTATTTCCTACGTTTGGTATGAATCCAATGGAAACCAAGGAGTAGAAGAACTAAACAGTTGTTTTTTGAAAGAAGTTGCTGCTGTCAGCAAAGCTGGAATTGTTTTTTATTCTGATCACTGTAATGGAGAGCATAGTATGTACTAAGTTTATGCTAGGTATGCTGTTAGAACTCTTGACGTAAATAAAATCAACCATAAGTACCTTATCAACGCAGAACGAAGTGAGTACAGTCCAGGTAAAAAGTGATCTAATATGTACACATTAATTTTTATATCTGCTGTACGTAAGAGTGGCGAAAAGAAATAGATGGCCATGATGGAAAATTCATTAATTAACTTAGGAAAATTTCTATGACATAAAAAAATGTTTTCAAATTTAGGCTGCGTAAATCTTAGTACTATGAAATTAAACGAGGTAAAAGTTTTAGAAGTAAGTATAAAAAAGATTATCACCATTCGGTTTTTTAAAAAAATTTTCTTCTTCTTTTTCATTAAGATGGAAAAATTTTACAATGAAAAATTATTTTCTCATCAACCTCATCAACGAATACATGAACAACACAATAAATGGGATGTCGTTATATAGGGCGAGAAACTTTCTATATGGAAATTATAAAACTCTTAAATTACATATTTAAAGAGGTAAAAGCATTCGCAAAAGTTGATAAAATTTACAAAACTGGATGAATCCGTACAAGTAATTATATCAAAATAGACTAACATGTTAAACTGTATTATGTACAGAGGTACATAACTTTAATTTCTTAACTCTTATAACTTTAATTTGCAAATAATACAAAAAATAATATCTTACAAAAATGCGTACGTTTATGTAACGCAAATAAAGTTGAAAGATCGCAAAAACTAAATTCGACTTTAATAATTTGATCGATCCCCCGAGACAAGGTATTCTTACATTTGACATATGTCAAATAGATTTACGTAAATCTATATACAATATATATGTACAAGAAAACCGGTTATATATAAATATATACAAATGCTTGAATAGTTAGTATTCGTTTCGTACGTTGTCCAAACGGAAACGTGAGGCTACGTGTCAATGCGGAGATGTCTCATTTTACTTGCTACGACATAATATTTTGGGCTACGTAAAATCTGTACATTGTCCTCTTTGTATCCCATTGGAAGTGAATATTTATTAACGTGCTAACATTTGCTGACATGGGGCAAATGGTATTCGTTGCTGGACGAAAATTAAAACTTTAGTTCAAGATTTTTTATATTGAAAAAGAAAATGTAAATCAAATTATTATATTCACGAAAATCCTGACATGCAATTTTTTTTGTCTTCGATAGCTTAAAGGCTATAGTAGATAACATCTTAAAATGTTATGATAGAAAGAATATTTAAGCAAATTATAAAATTTACTAATCCAAAGACAGTCTGCACTCTTTCTTCAGTAACACTCGCAAACTATCATTTATAAAGATAATTGTTTGTTTTTATCATTTATATGCTTTATCCGAAGACAGTTGCGTTACGGACCATAATTTAAGAGATGAGGGGTGAACGGAGGGATGACGTCATGAGGTGAAGAGGTGAAGTAAAAAAATCACATATTTTCCATCGTCTAAGAAAAATTCTCATATCATATATATATATATATATATATATATATATATATATATATATATATATTTAGATATAGATATAGATATAGATATAGATGTATATGTATATATATATATATATACACAGTAATATATAAGGTGATACAATTTTTATTTATAGAATGAATTATAAATGAATTGAAAGTAATCTGAAACTATAAACAACGAAGTCCTAGCCTGCAGACGGATTACGGAAACAGCTTCGAAACTTCAAAATAATGAAGTAAATATATACAATAGTATATGTCAATTGTGTCAAGCACTTACTTCACTCAATTATATACATGAATATGTATTTATATGACGTCTCACTAACACTTTCCTACTATTATTTCCAAAAGTGTGGTGATCTTTCCTGAAGTCGAAAATATTATGAACACTTTATTTCTGAAAATATTCCACTTTGATTGATGTGTAATGCGGTGTTGAGTGGTGTTTCTTAACATTATGGCGTCCAGTGCTGAAATATAAATATCTATGTTTATAGATTTCCCAGTTTCGAGTTTTTTAATAAAATCAGCAGAACGGTCTACGTGAAACCTACCAGTTCCATACAAAAGGATGTTAGTCGTACAAATGAACATAAAAGTAGTAACATATAAAATCCAGCAATTGGTAAAGACCGAAATCGACTTTGAGAACAAAAAATATATACATAGTACGAACTTTATTGACTAATACTCACCTGAACTTTATGCCAATGTCCATCGTTGAGGTCGCTCCCTACCGTTATGATCTGAGCACCACCTCCTAAATTGTATCTCAACCTCAGCGCCCCTTCCACCAACTTTAACTCAAAAAAGTCGTACGTGCCCCCGTCATCGGTGTAGAGTAATAGGCCGTTCGGTTGGTCCGTCTTGAACTCTAGTTCCAACGTTCCGTTCAAACCGGCGTTCCACTTTCTGAATTGAGAGTAGGTGTTTTGCGCTCCATCCAGAACAAATGCTAGACTGCAGCCAAAGCCGATACAGAAGGTGTAAAGCAGGAAATACCTCATCGCCTTGGAGTTTTTCCAGGCCATCGCGCCAGTTCCGGTATCAACTGGCCCAGCCTTTATTTGTCATAAAAGGCAAGTTAAAAGTGGGTAGCTAACACTGAAACGGCAGCTGATGGTACATTTATGAATGCCTTGTTGTAGCAAAGCGAAAAATTTCTAGTTTGTTTGGCTTATCCAATATTTCCTCTGGCTATTATAAAGCTTAATGTAAAACTCTTGTTTCCGAAGTCCTTTGTTTGATTAAGTACTAGTTATTTAAGTATATCTCGGCATTAAATGATTGTCGTGTTGTGCGGAGTGAGAAATCTGAAAAATAAAAATAATTTTTTTTCACTAATGTCATTCTAAATTCTTAACACAGAATATATACCTATGAAGGGTAATGGTTTAGACTTTTGTAATAAAACGAGTAGATATTTTTGTCATAAAATGAATGAAATGCAATATAAACTGAAAAGTATAGTACCAAAATACGGCATAAAAAGTAGAAGGAGACATTTTCACTGTTTTAAATCTTCATTCTTTTGTGTAAAATATTTTGTCAAATATTTCCCCTTTTCCTTTGTTTCTGTATAAAAAATATTTTAAAGCCATTTAAGAGCTAATTCTATTGACTCATGTATTACGTGTAAGTATTTTGAGAACATTTCTAACTGTTTATTTCATTTTGGAAACTAAAACCAATTTGACTTAGTTTTGAATATAACGCTATCAATATTCAAAATAGTCCTGCGCTTTAAGCCTATAATCAGCGAAGAAGTATATTTGTGTTATGTCAAATTTGTACCAGTGTTATGGAATGTACGAGAAGTAAATACATTTTGTTATTTGGATGTGATAGTTGCTTGTTTTTACTTTCAAAATTAATTACCAACTTCCGTAGAAATTAAGCAAATCCTCTGTCTTGTACACCCTTATTTTCACAACTTTCCGAATATGACATAATACTTCTATACAGTACAGCCTATAGATAACTAAAATAAAATTATTTGTGTTTTCGCCTAATAATATTTTAGAAATTTATAATTCTTGATATCCAGAATAGTTCTTTTTCTTCACGCTAGCCGCATATAAGTAAATTTCACATATAATTAAAGCTTTACATCATTGTAACATCAATATTTGGACATATTTATAGAAAATATTATGGTTTTGAACCAGTCAAAAAAATTTAAAATAGTACCATGTGCCCAGAAAATGAAAACAATTTCAAGATTTGCATTTCCTTTTCAACTTAAGTTGACATTTTAAAACTTGACCCCGTGCCATTCTCTCGTGAGAAACTACGAGTTTTTTCAACCACGAAGTCATACTTGTTCTTATCCTTCAATATTGTGTTAATAATAACTAATGATTAAACACTAATTATATGTAAAACCCTTCAATCTTGACTAATAACTAATGCCTAAAAATGTTTAAAAAATCATGGCTGATGACTAAAGAAACAATAATATCAATAGTCAACTGCTTATATATTGTTGGTAATAGATAAACATAGGTAATACGGTAATAGTAGTATTAATAAAAGATTAAAGAAAGTGGTATTAACAAAAGATTTAGGAAATGCAAAAAAAATTCGATAAAGTTTAGCTGCAATGCAAAGAAATTGTTAGTAACGCCCTATTGAAAATATTTTTTCTCCAAAACACCATTAAACTGGCTTTCTAGAGGTTTTTCAAAATTATGGGGAATCAACTTAAATTGTCTTCGTAATGATTTGCCCTAATAAAGCGCATACATTAATAATCCACGAAATAACGGTAAGGACATTTTCCTTTCAAACAACCGAAGAAGTCGAAAAAACCTTACCATTTTAAAGGGAATGAGACATAAAATGTAAACATATCGAAATCCTGATTTATTTTAGACCGAAATTATATGCTTGTAATGCAAAGATTCTTCTAATACAAATATCAGAAAATCGTATGACTTTATTATTTTCACTTAGTGTGATTTGCATCTGATATTCATCGCATTTAGTCGCGAGGGAGAAAGAACCATATGTTAAAAAAGGTTTATTTTTATATTTTATTCAAACTATTTATTTTAATGATGTGTAAAAATATTTAATTTTTTCCCAACCAATAGAACCTGGACTGTCGAAACGGGGTTCCATATCTTAAAGATTTTCCATGTTACAACTTTTCGACGTCAGCTTTTTCGTAAAGGTTTTCCACTTTTAGATAAATTAATTTATTTATTTTACTTTATTAAAATGAAATAAAAAAGATATTTTTACGTTCGTGTTTTAAAAAGAATTTTCTGTGTAAATTTTGCCCAATCGCTCTATGTTGAAATACAATTATTTGACTATTATTAAACTCGCATTTTATTTGAGAAACATTTATTACGAAATTTTCGTTTCGTGGTAGATAAATTAAAGGTAAAAAACATCATTATAAAAGTTGCCACCTAATGTAATTATTACTTTTCGATAACATTGAATTAATTTAATTCGATATAAATTACCAAATAACACAATAAATGTCGTATTTCAAGTCGAATGCTAGAAATAACTTTTACTTCGTTTCGTTTAAAAGTACATGCCACGCGCGCATGCCACATCCATTCTTCGCCTTAACTAGGAGAATTTTCCATTGCAAGTTTGAACGTTAACGGGGAAGCTCAGTGAGGCGGAAGCGGAAACGGATAATCGCTAAATAACGATGCGCCACTTCCGTCCGCCATCCTGATTACGCAGAGCAAGCCGTAAATGTAGCTACGTGGCGTTATGATACGCTTTCCGTACGAGCTGCTTATGACTATTCGCACTGTCGGCAAGAATATGACGGGCCAATGATAGTGACGACAGGAAAATTGTCAGAGACGTGTGCTCCAACGGCGATGAACGAAATGCTAATCAATGATGAGAAACCACTCTTTTTATTGTTACCGTTGTTTTAATGGGAGTGAGTAAAAAATATTCACGTGGAGTTTTGATTTCCCTTTTTTGAAAAAATATTCATACTTCATTAAATACCTTAATCATTAATAAGGCTTTTGGTGACGTCTGATTGCGCACAAGCCACCTCAAACGAAATCCTTCGTCAAAATGGAAGAAAGGAACTTATAGAACAGAGTAATCGCTTTGATGAAGGTGAGAGCTAAAATTTAATTTTCAACCAAATAACTATGGTATCAGATACTTATTTAAACAGACCCGATGTAACTTGCGATATCCAAGACTACGCAATAATTACAACCGAAAATACTGATTATAAGTAATATCACTGTATGACACATTCTGATGACTGAATTTTATTCCTAAGTATAAGTTGATATATAAAAATTCCTGCTTGCAAGTTCGGAAGGAAAAACAAATAAAGAAAATGATACAAGAAAAGTTTTCTAAAAAAACTACATTGTTACATTTTATGTATTTCCAAAAATCTACAGAATAAGAACTTAAAGAAATATTTCATGAATTAAAGTTGGTTAAGTGTATCATATCTATTAAATACGTCAATTTATTATCTGTTTCTTTGGCACTAAATGTGAAATTAACCTCGCTTTATTTTTTATTAGAAGCAAGTGAAAAATTAGAAAAAATGGAATGGAAGAAAGTATCGTACCCTTCTTTATTTATTATTTAAATAATGTTTTTTTATTAAATAACACCAGCTATTTTTTTTATTTTATATCATTTTCAATAAATTAAATTAATTAACAAATATTCTTGGAATGAATAGTTTAAACAATCAAAATTATATCATTATTTAGTTCACTTAACCAAAAATCACATCAAATTAAAATTCTGTCCCCACATACCCCATATCCATTACATTAACTTGACATTTACGAATTATAATATATAGGTACGTATATATCTGTTCTGTGGGAATTAGATCAGTCGCAAAAGACATTCATGAAATACGAAAAAACAAACAGTATTTGTAATACATTGCTGACATGAGACGTTAACTTCACAAACCTATGTCCACCATTTTGGACAGAACAGGAAGACATGTCACCATTTTTTCAAGTGCGAGTGGGATAATTAATACACTAGATTTATTGACCTTATCCGATCGATCGATCTATCAAAATGTATGGATCTTAAAAGATTTAAATCAGTAGGTTGCAAATCTCGATCAATCAGTCAGTTGGTTTTGTTTTATTCGTCGTAGATCGTTTGTACCATATAAAAACGATATACATTTGTCAGTTAATATAATTTTTGGAATTTTAATGACATTCGCCGTTCAATTTTATTATTTGAATTATTTTGCATTATTTGAATCGTCGAAGTGGTGAGTTCATTGTTAAATTTTCCAAAAAATAATTATTGAAATAGTCCAGATTTATTACTTGCTTTAACAGATTTAAGTACTTTTTTTAAATAATACTATTGCGTACAAGTTTAACTGGTGAAAGCCAAAATGTAATTATTGCTCCCAGGTTTTATCTCAAGTGGTGGTTCCAGTGATAAACGGGAATCACTACCGACCAGAATAATATGTCAATAATTATCTTAGAGAGGGACTTATTCACCGCATTAATAATCCTCTTGACTAGTGGCAGTTAAATGAAGATAAATATCCACGTTTCTATATCCACGTTTCTACAAAATATTTGAAAAAAGGCTGTGTGTCATAGCTGCCTACTCACCAAGAGGTTATCTAGATTAATATCTTCATAACTTTTATAGATTTATTTCGCGATGATATTTAAAAGTTGTTAAGATTTCTGTTCGTTTATAATTTTTGTTTATATTGTTTTTACCCTGTAGTACATTTATGTTTTAACAATGCTTTAATTTGTTGGAAAATTAGAGTTTTTATTGAAAATCGAGACTGTTTCTATTATGTATTTGTTTACCACTGCTTCCTACATTTCGTAATTGTTTATTTATTTTTTAAACGATTTAAGTATTTTGTTAATTAAGTGACATGTTTATTTTTTATTACGTTTGTTTAGCTTTTTAAATTAGATGACTAATTTTAAATGAGTAATAGTCATCACAGTGTTGAGAGTTTGGTTTTTGTAAATCATCAGATTTTTAAATACGGCAACATCTTAAGAGCTAAGACTACCAGTCTCAAGCCTGGAAAGCATAAGAGGAAACTTGATGTTTTTAGGCACAAAGAACGAACTAAAACTAGTTCTTGACTTTCAAAAACCTAGATTTAACTAGGTCACACAAGTGACCTTAAATGTCCATCTCCGTTAAAAATATCGAAAATACACTTAGACTTTAAAAATATTATCAAAACAGGGTATTATAGGTATTGGATTATTGCCACTAGTTTTTACATTGAATACATCTTTAAGAGCGGAAGAAGTAAACACGGATTACGATGTTTGTTGTTGATTAATTAACGTTCGCTTATTGATTACGTGATAATGTGATTAATATACTCTTATATAGCAAAATAGTTTGTTTCATCGTTCGAGTTTAGCAGTTAACCAGCTGCACTTGTAAAGATTACATGTTCATCCTTGTTCTTAGATAGTAACATTTTATAATTCGTCATGGCCCAAAGTATTAAACCGTGTTTTTTTCCTTTTTTTAATTACGCGTCCTAGACATACAGTTTTATTCGATTTTTTCACAAAATTCTACATTCATTTCAAACAATTATATCTTTTAATAAACGAAGTATAATACAAAAAATATTTGGTATCGATTGATACTAATATTATCATAATCGGTAAGCTACCGTGGTTCAAAGTTGTCTTTCTTCCAACTGGCGGCGTCCTACGCTTTACGCGAAGAGACGTGAGGGGAAGTTATTAACATACATAATAAATGATTGTTCTTGCTCTATGATATCCAAACCGTGGGGAAACGTCATAGAGATTATTATGAAATAAACTGGAGTCAAGAACCTCAAATTTTTGAATTTCCTGTGAACTCCGTGGTCAGTTTTGTACTCTACGTGAGATTTTTGCTATTTAAAATATTTTCGGTGAGAAAATGTTAGGATTACATATTAAATGAGCGCCAACTACAATATATTGCATATATTAAATACCATCTTCGTTATATTGCCTCTGAGAGGTTACGTTTTCTTACGGCAAACGTCCATTTACCTCTGAGAGGTTACGTCTTCTTACAGCAAGTAAAGCATGATATTTGGTTTGACTTACGTGAAGTAAATGTGGACTAATATAAATAATCTAGCATACTGCAAAAACGATATCATATTTGTGTTCGTTTGATGTGGCTTAGACATATATGCCATACGGATTGCATGTATGTCATTAACTTACAAAGTAAAATATCATTAACTTACAAAGTAAATTGTACTTACAAAGTAAAATATGGCGAAACTCATGCTACGCTTCACAAATTACAGAAAGCGAAATTTTACAAAAAAACTGGAAAGATTTCACTGAAAATCATTTCAAGCATAAGGATCGTGTACAAAGTTTACAGAAGGGCAAAGTGCGAAAACAGAAGTATACGTCAGTTCGGAACGAAAATTGGTTTAGCTAAGTTTTATCATGGTAAAATAATGGTCATGGTCTGACATGTTTCCTACTTTAGCAACATGTATAGTTATAAAATATTCAGAAAAGGAGATATTTAGAAATTAGAATATCCATTGTGGTGTCAATTTAAGGACCTAAAATAGTGAGCAACTACGAAAAAACGTTATCACATGAAAAACAAGATGACGACATTTTTATTTAGTTACTATTTGGAGATCGCGTAAATCAAACCAGTTGTGCAAGATTTTTCTTCGAGCCGAAAATATACAACACACAAAATTTCTCAAACAAGAAAAAACATTTGAAGCCAAAAAGGACGATAAACTAAAAAATAAGATATTTTTAAACTTTACAGCACTTTCAAGAAAAAATTTACTGAAGTTTCGAATTTTTAGTATCGTCATAAAAATAGTAATATAAAAGGAAAAAATCAGATTTGTAAAAGTTAAAAAGGAACATATTAATGATATAAGACTAATTTGAATGTTATTCCATGATTCATTAACCCTCTAGCACTAGCAACTTTAAATATTAATGTTAATTTTTTATTAACACGCGCCATCTCTTCACTTCGGATGCTAACTATTCATCATAAATATCTTCATCTATCCCCACTGAGCAATATCCAATGCAGGTTTTATGATTTCATAATGAAACAAGCCTCATGACCTCACAATTTTTACGCTTTCAGATCTACATGCACGAAATTTTACAAGTAGCTATTTTAAATGGTTATCTTAGCAATATATTAAAAAATATATTGCAAGATATTAGTACTGATTGCTAAATATTAGTATTTTTTTCACTTACCCCTTCAAGTGAGATGTAATTGGAAACTACTAGTACACCCCCGACACCATACTAGCGAACAGGTTTAATTGCCCACACCCTTACATACGTTCTCGCCTATCCGTATCCGTTTGCGTGTGTGCGGAAATTGGTATAAGCTGCTGTAGCGTGTAAGTAAAGAATATTTACTAATACTACATTTCGGTCTCGATCGTTGGGGGCAATCGCGTCGATCGAGCGAGTTGACGCTATACGTCACCAACATAGCTGTTTCTCTTTCTAACCAATAGCTTCGTTTGAATGACTGTCTCAATAGCACGCTGGCGTAGTAGTTTTGTACTGGCGCACAAGACTTTATTATTATCTGATTGTAAAAATGTAATTATATGAATAAATATTTTACACTATACATTTAATTGTCTGAAAGTGATTTGACAATAATAATATTAAAATAGAATTTGAAAAAATGTAATTAGTATGGATCTTAAAACGAAATAAAATCTTAAATATGAATAAATTTTTGTTTTTTTATAAATGTGATACACTGAAATATTGCCTTCGTTGTACTTTTGACATGATTAGATTTGCTTCACGTGAAAGATCTCTTAATAAGCCATATACTATGCCTATCACCGACACTGCAAGGATACGTTTTCCAAACACAACGCGTTCAAACAAAATAATGACTTTTAAGAACAGTTTGAAAATTAAAACTGCTCAGTGACATGTTAGTTGACGCAATATTATAGGTACTAACCAAATAAAATGGTGATACAAAACAAAATTATTTACAACAAACAAAAAAAGGGAGACAAAACAATCTCCTAACCTTAGTGATTTTATTGCTTTCTAAGCACTCGTATACAACGCAATAATGGGCCGTTATATTGAATTACTATAAATAGTTCTCAATTAACACTGAATTACACAAGTTAAACTCAACCAAACATTCACAATTAAATGAAACTACGAGATATAGTATTATTTCTACTTTCTTTAAGTTCTTTACCACGACCTAGGTTTCGTCATATTGCAACATCTTCAGGTGGGCTATTGGCAAAGATTAACTCTTAGGAACATATACCAATATAGTATACTGTTATAGATACTTTGACGACATCCTTATCTGTTGGAAAGGTACACAGGGACAGTTAGACCAGTTTGTTAAATTTGCCAACTCCCTACCACAACAATGTCAAATTCACTTTAGAAGTAGAATCCGACAATAGACTAAACATTTTAGATATCACAATAGAACGCAAAAATAATAAACATAAATTTAGTATATTTAGAAAAGACACATTTGCGGACTCCATAATTAATGGTTCTTCACAACACCCTTGGTCCCATAAGTTAGCAGCCTGCCATTCGATGATTCACAGAGCGTTAACCATCCGTCTAGAAAAACCTAATTTACGTAAAGAAATAAAAACTATAAAACAAATTGCGGTAAATAATAATTATAACCAATTAATTGTCACAAAACTGTACCATAATAAATTACGAAAAATACTAATACAAGAAATATACCCGATCGTACCAAATATTAATAAAATTTACTTTAAATACATCCTATACATAGGTAACGTATAACTCAAATCAGGAGAACTCTTAACTAATAATAAAAATATAAATAATACCACATGTGCCTATAGTATTTTAAATAACTTGGGTAAAACCCTTACTAATAATAAAGAAAAAATAAATAAACAAAACCAGTGATATTTATAAACTTAAATGTAACGACTGTAATAGTGTATACATAGGTCAAACAGGAAGAGATTTTATTACAACATACAAAGGACACATTGCCAGCTGGCGAAATAACAAACCAGACACATCTTACATTGCTAAACACCTCATTGAAAATAACCATCACCCTCATACTGATACTGTCCCCTATATGTTACAAATAAATACAAAACGCAATAAACTTAACATCCTAGAAACATTAGAAATAAACGGACATAGAAAAGACACCAAGGTTAATATATTAAATGAACAACTAAATATAACCCATACTTAGTATATTCAAGATATAATATAGTTAGACAACATTGATATTACAGTACTCTTCAAATTGTTTCAGCCCAACTACAACTCTAAATATAAATATATAAAAAAAATAAATAAAAAAAAAGAAAAAGAAATAAATTAATTTATAAATAAAACGGGAGATATGTAGAATTAGTGGTATAACATTGTTTTAACTTTCAGATACCCTTGCTATTGTAGAAATATATGACTGATAATAACTTCCATTTAATATTATTACATACACCGGAATATTCGCATTGTATAACCTCATAGAATAACATCAATTTAATTTATTACCCTCAATAAAATACTTGTATATCGTATAACTCTCGGAAATATAATAAAAACTACACGGCTCCCCTACAATAAACTCACTAACATAAGCAGTGGGAAAACCCACACAAACCCGGCTTCCGCTATTGTTTTTGAAACATATAAATGGTGTTGGATGTTGTTAAGAGTTAATCTTTTCTAATAGCTCACCTGAAGAAACCTAGGTCGGGGTAAAGAACTTAAAGAATGTATTAATAATACTATATCATGTAGTTTAATTTAATTGTGAATAATGAATTTCTACAAAATTAACGCCAAATATATTCAACAATCAACCAAACATCGGTTAATTAAACAAATCACAGGCGCACGCAGCAAGCGGCAACTTTGCAACGCGTACTCTAGATCGTACTCGTTATCTGCGGGTGACGTTAAACTGGCGGAGGGATGTGAGTGCCGCTTCATTACGCGGCAATAGTTAATATTATTTTCTACTGCATTGTACAGCAACTCATTTTAAAAAATTACAACTATACCTAGCCCAACAAAAATTCACGTCAAAAAAGAAATTGTCAAGCCGACAATCAGCACTCGAAGATATTCTGTCCCTATTGATAAACCCTTTAAGTTTATAATTTTTGAAATAATAATCTTTCTAGCGTGAGTAGACACGAAATGACTTATTGATTTTATACAAATGCAGATTAAATAGGGGTAAAATAATCTCTATTGACTCTGAAGTTTCCAATTGCGGCCTAGTTCCGTATAAAAATAAATTTTACGATAGATGATACGACAAAACAGGTTTACTAAAGTATTTTATATAGCAATTTCTGTTGAGAAATTCTACACATACACTAACACGGTCAGGGCATAGAGTAGTACCTGTGGTTAGACTAAGGATGAAGCCAAAAAACTTACCAATAAATTAATACATGTAATTTTTTTTAAATCATTAAGAAATCGCCCGTACTCCGCAAATACTTCCCGCTCTACAATAATTACGCGATAAAATGTGTGCACCAATACGCATACAACTTGTATAACTAATGTCATAATATGAACATAACAAATGATCTAAACACCCCTTAGTTCGCAGGCCCAATTCTTGCAAAATCTCGCACGTACTCTATGCACTATTTTCCCGAGCCATTTTTGACCCTCCTATGTGACACCTCCTATAGGTGAAATTAATCCAGAGTTAGAGAATTTCCAAAATTTTAGACATCTAGCTTTATTTGACGTCGAAATCAACGATCTTTAAAGGTTATTAAAATCGCCGATTTTGACACTCCCTGTCTCACTACCATATCATAAAAACATATTAACCACTGTTAATGCACCTATAAACCCTGTAATTTGGAACATACGTAGTATTATGTATATACATAGAACAATGACAAAAATAATTTTATTCTGTCTTGTTCTAAACCTATCATCAATTACGTTATATTAATAGACTCTATATACCCTAATTAAAATAACGAATACAAAAAAGAAATGGTTATAATTATGAGACGAGTGAGTGTGGAAAAGGTTTGAATTTGGTAGCGAATCGGTAAGGTAAACTAGCCCAAGGCAATAGCAGAATCATGCTAATACCTAGTTTAGTCTTATCAGATTCCAAGTAATTAGAAAGAAATTGAAAAGAAATATAGAAAGAAAATTAAATTAAATCTTATTTGCATGTAATTACGAAAGAAATATTATTCTTTAATATTTTCTATTATAACGCAGTAAAACATTTTGATGGATATTTTCATAAACAGACAACTGTAAAATATGAGTAGCAACTCATATTGATGACAGCTATGTAAACTTAGATAGTTATCATATCTTCGAGAACCACTTTTAGAGCGCTAATAATGCGTCTATAAAAATAAAATAATAGCCTATCATATCTTATCAAACCAAAGTAAGACTTAAAACTTTCTATTTCGCCTCAAACATTCTACAACCAACACTAAAACAGGGGTGCTTACTAAGTTCTAACTACATTTTTTTTTAAATATTCAGATCTTACCAAAACACTCATGTGAAAAAATATGCTAAGTTTAATCGGACTATACAGTCAACAATAAAAAGGTTTGAAATCAAATCTGTACAAGTTTCGTCAATCTCGTAATTAAACAATTATAAACATGAAGTAATTTATGTTTTAAACATAATATTGAGGTCTAAGCTTAGCAAGTTTGTTTCACTTAATACTTATATCAGATTCCTGAAAACAATTTAGACTTCAATTCAATATCTACTGTGTATGAAAAAAATTGTCAGATTTAAACCTCAATATTTTTTGTTTCCAAGCTTAACACAGAAAACAAACTTGGAGGTGGTTTAGATTCTAATTTTTTTATTTACAATTGTATAATTAATGTCATAATATAAACATAGCAAACACACGTTAGTGCGTACGTCCAATTCTTGCAAAATCAACTGCATGCACTTTTCTCGACTAGAATTTGGCGTATTTTTTTGATTAAAGTTTTTGGTAAAATAACTTATACATCACACGATCCTTAAGTCACATATGTCTGACCCTTGGGTGATATCTACATGTCTGCTTTATTATAAGCAGATATGAATTCCAGATTAATTATCTCAACTTGCCATACAGTATTTTACACTTCTGCAGTGTCACACTGCAAAATATATAATTTTATATATAAGTTCGTATTGATATTACTAAAATATGTTGAAATCTAATCTATTAGCAATGCATGGTGTAAAAAGAAGTGACAAACGTTGTGCTTTGTTTCGACAAAAAATAAAAATAATAATAACTTTTTTAAACGCTAAAGTTATTATTGAATTATTTTGTAATATACTTTTACTTTTACCCGTAGTTCGTACTTGTAGTAAATATAAAAAATTCGAAATACTTATATTTTGTATCACAATTTCCGTAAGAACTTCCACCCGACATACGAGGATCAGAGTATGAGTTTGGAAACACAGCTCCTTAATATATAATTTGTCGCAAGGGTGTATTCGAGAATTTTCTAAAAGTTTCTAGAAATTTCTCAATTTGCAATCTCGCACGTAATGAATTTTGGGGAAAGGAAAAATAACGCGTGTCAAAATTCGGAGGAATCCATAAAAAGTACAGAGACTTCTAATTACTTGTACATTATATGATAATAAGAAATTTCACCATCAAATCAGGGATAAGGTGATGGGGTTACCATCACCTTAAGATTCGTTGCTAGTAGCGGGAGGAGAGGATGATTGTGATAAATTAAGGGAAATCGGTTGAAAATTGTAGGAGCCTATAAAGAATATACACACAAACTTATAAGTTTTGTACGTAAAAATATAAATTTACCAAAATAAATTCGGAAGATATGTATATTGTGATTTAGGAGAAGTTAAAACGTGTAAATCAATTCGTTTGTACGGCTAAGATGAATATTTTGCCCTTTAGTCAAAAATAAATTAGCTCAGCCAAACACCCGATTTTATCTTGGCATAAACTTTTCAATTATATAAAAATAAGTGTTTTTATCGTATAATATCTACAAAATTTTGGAAAGCCCGCGATTCATATTTGAAAGCCTACTCGAATGAAATGTTTTGAAAATGTCGATTTATTGTGATTTGTCCATGGGTTTGTCTTAATTGAAAACCCTGAATGAGCTGTATTTACATAATGCTACATAATTTTGATATAACGAAACGGTTTTTGCACTAAAATAAACTTTAACATTTTGTGGTGTAAAGTCGTGCGATATTGTGTCGTGTAACAATTTGTAGTGTGAAGTCGTGCTATGTTGTGCCGTGTAACACTTCGTAGGGTGAAATCGTGCCATGTCGTGTCATATAACATATAATAGGGTGAAGTCGTGCCATATCGTGCCATGTAACATATTGTAGTACGAAGTAGTGCCATGTAGGTACGCAAGTGTGCAACCTAATGTATTGTTACCAAATTCAGACCGATAGTACACTCTTTAAAAACAAATAGTTACTCTATATCTTCATTTATAGCATTCTCAAAATGGAAACAATAAAAACGTAGAATCACTTTGTTGTCCGTCCGTCCGTCTGTCGGTCAAAAACTTTTTCTCAGAGACGACTTGAGATATCAAGTTGCACTTACATTGTTGTAATTTCAAATTTGTTGAGTCATGCAACAAACAGATATGGCCCTTTATAGCGTATCTTTTGTTATTTTTACCGTCTTCAAAACTTTTAGGGTACTTCCAGTGGACCGACCTTCTTGAAAGTCGGCATAATGGGATCTTGTACCATAAGTGAAGAAAAAAAACTAAAGATGATTTTTATCTAATTTTAGGCAAATTTATAAATTTTTTTTAAATATGTACCTGTAAAATATGTAGCAGGCAATATATTTACGTTACAAAAATTAAAATGTTGTAAGTAGTTTAATAGAAATACTAGGTACAATTAAATGTTTATAAATGCATAGTGCGAGTTTCACTCGTACTTGACAGGTTTTTCCATATTGTTTTTAAGTATTCTTAAGTACATACTAAATCTGAGACTTCATTTTCACTGTGTTTTAAAATTAGCTAAAGCATTCTATTTCTTAAAACAATATTTAGATATAATAAAATAATATTTAGATATAATAAAATCATATTTTCAATGATTTTAACTACTGATTACCGCGAGTAATTTATCAACTTATCCATTAACAGCATATTTACGGACGTCCACAATATTCCATGATTTCTCCGAGTTGCCTCATTACAAAAACACGACTTCGATTCGGCATTTGTAGCCTGTAAATACCAAGGCTATTGCAATGTACGTTTACGTACACAAATTGACATTTTGCAGTACAATTTAACTCTGTCCGCTTCCCTTTTTTCCACTTACATTTATTTTCCCTTTACCGCATCTTTACATCTATGACTTTTAGTATCGCTCTAATGCGACTTATCAATCTTTTCTGTGGCAAACAACGACTTTCGGTGTATACAAATAATTTATTTATGTATTTATTTTTGGTTGAGCTTTGGTTCCTTGATTTCATTATATCTGCTCGTATATATATCAAGTGGCCTAAAATTAAAAAATAATAATGCTTAAATAAAATGAGTATACCACTAAGTCAATTATACCAAATAACGCAATGGGTAATTAAATATATTTTAAAAGGTTGATATTTTAATATTGCGACTGTGAGGATGTTACCTGGCATTTTGGCGAAAAAAGAGAAATTAAAAAATTGAACTTTGTCATTTGACATCGCCGTAAAAAGTTGCTGGACGGATTCGGTTAGTTTTTTTTCAAATAATTTCTCATTTTAGTTTGCTAACTTTTGTTGTTATGAACTTCTTTATACACACTTTACAAAGGAATTTATAAACTTCTATTTAAACTTTATTTATCTTCAAATTCATAGAGCACTTTCGTTAAAAATGTAATTATATTTATCAAGAACAGGATAGCATTAAACCTACTTATAAATTCTATTTTTATTACGAAACTAAATTGAAAATATTCCAAACTTTTAAAATTGTTTAGTGTATATAATTAAGTTAAGTGTAAAGTATAAAATTAAGTGCTAAAATCCTACGGAAATTTATATATTTAGTAGAGGCAAGCAAAGAAAATTCAAAAATTCTTAAATAGAAATAATCACATTGCAATAGCCATAAGCCATGAAATGACTGAAATAATCACTTAAGAAATAAACATATATTCACAACATTGAAATAACTGTGACAAGTAATAACCAACCATGAAGCAGTATATTTATTCCATTACCTAATATAATGTAAAAATATATTTAAGAAAGGAATATACTCGTAACTCAAACATTAAAACTGAATTCTTCAAACATTTTAAAAAAGTCAAGTGCAACTATCACTCAATATTTATTTTTTTTATTCAAAATAAAATATATGCGATTTACTTAAAATTTTAAAGTTATCCTGGAAACAAATAAAAAGTTTCTTAATGTTTTTTTACCTTTCTGCAAACGTTTCCTTATATAAAAATTAAAAATTCCGTCTGCATAAATGACACTTTATTACTATTAGGTACATATAATGTACATGAATGTGTTTTTATGAATACGTGTGTATATATATATATATATATATATATATATATATATATATATATATATATATATACACGTATTCATAAAAACACATTCATGTACATTATATATATATATATATTCCGTGCTTTTGTATCCATGTTTTCAAGCACCTGCGCGTGGAAATCAGTCACTGAAGAACGAATTCCGGTTTCACAATTTTCTAGATTAAATACGTAGAGAATGATAATTAACGTTCGTAGGGAAAGTAGGTCAACCTAGCACTCAAAAGAATTCTCCCACGAAGCAGAATGCATTCAAGCGAGTGCCGAGCGGAGATTCGCATTTTTATTTAGATGAGAAAAGAACATTTTAATAGATATGTAGTTCTTACATATTTTTGTTGTCTTAAGATCATCAAAGGGGAATATGTAAATAAATTTTATGAGCATTAAATAGTTGTTGCATAAATCAAAATGATATATGAAATATTATAATAGATTAATATGATCTACAAAATCAATAACCCGACTTAAATTGTTTTAATACAGCTTTTTTACAATATAAACGAATATCATAACATTGAAATTAAATAGAGTTTTTTTAAGAATATTAAACTTAGTGTAAGAAAAACTGTCCAAATATAACTCGTACTTACGTAATTGAAATTCAATGGTAGGAACGATCAACATAATTAATTTTCGAGCAGGTTTTTGTCTCTATAATAGTAATAACATAAACTATATATGTCAAGAATCTTTTTTTTTGCAACTTGGTGAATGGTGAATCTTTTTTTGTTGCACTGACTTTAGTGAAAAGATATCAAGTCAACTACGCTGAGTAAATGGCTCGTATCATAGTTTCAAATAATAAAATATTATTATATTATTACGTTCTAATTTATTTATTAAGTTCGGAATAATTTCATCGCAACCCACCAAAACCATTTTTTTGAACATCTTGTAAACGAGTATTCAAAACAAAAGTTTTACAAAATTTTGAAATTTTCTTCTTCCCGTATAACATTGCGTGTATTTCAAACTTTAGAACAATATCGTCATTTAACAGCACTAAACGAGTACATACTTTCTCTATTATAGAAAATAAATCTTAATTACATAAAAAACTTTTATTGCACAATACACGTGCATTAAAATCCAATTACCACTCGGTGTATCTCCTAATACCTTCATTACCACCTGGACATAAATGATAATTGGTATGTAACATATTCATTAATAAATGTGTCACACCGGTCTCGAAGAAATATATTATTGTAACATATACTTAATTAAAATAAATTACCATATAAAACTTAGACGGCACAGTGATGTAAAGCGAATTGAATGGGAACAATCTACGTGACACTCGCGCACCGAAATTCAAAATAAAGTTTTACGCGGACAAAAATTACATTTAATTAATATATTCTAATGGATAATCTGTTTTTTTTAATAATGTAAATGAAATTTTGTAATTTATTTTAAATAAAGTAACTAAAATATAAACAAGAGTTAGTGAAACTCTGGTTTCAGAGTATTCTTATCTATATTTTTTAACGAAACCACGATATTGTTATCGTATTCTAATATCAGTAACCAATATCTCTTTTAATTTCTTTACAAAAAGGTTTTATAAAGAAAGGAAAGCGTTTTAAAATGGATATCAGTTTATTTTATCGGTCGCAATTTTATTTATTGTTTCATTTCTCCTGAAATTACATAATGCCTATGTGCTAGACAAATATCATGTTGTTAATTATATTAGATTACATTAGACACATTAACAAATATGTGTGTTGTTTTTAAATATAGTTTAGGTACTGCAATAAACTTACTTTTAGTTTTATAAGTATGCGACTCATTTTTAAAATTAACTAAGTAAATTTTTCAAAGCCCTAAAATCCAATGATAATTGTTCCACTGTTAAATTCTCCTATCAATCACAAACATTTCTTAAAAGTTTTTTTAATTTTGAAATTTTACAAACCTCATCGAGATTAAAACGTTAAACTTTGAATTTTAAATCAGAAATGTATACCAGACCTATTATCAAATTTTCTTCATATTTTTGCCCTTCTCGAGATAAGAAAAAAAATTTCAAATTCAACAAATTTTAAAAATTTCAATGAATTTATATCATCCCTTATAGCCAAAATACACCCTAATGTTATGGCAGCTAGATACCCGAGCTTTAGATTAAAATACAGATTTATATACTTCCCGCAAAATTAGGTATTAACTGATTCTATTTTGAAAATATTGCGGTTTGAAAGTACACCGGACTTTCAAACCGCCTACGAATAAATGAGCAATAAATATAAGAAGTTACCAAACAATTTAAATTTTATTAACGACTGATTTTTGACACGTTTTGTCGTTCGAAAAACAAATTTTATATCGCAGTGCAACGACGTAATGCGGCTCGCGCAAATTTAATATGTCCCAGTGGAGCTACATGCTCGTGAAGCTTTGAAATACCCACGTAGATTCCTTTAATTACGGTAAGGCTTCAGTCAAAATCTACGAGACCCACAACTCGGCCTTGCTAAATGAAATGAAATTTCAAATGGATGTGTCTACGAATTAACTGGGTAGAAAAGAGTTTTATATGGATTTATATGAATTTGGCGTATAATGAAATGATCCGCTATAATTGCGGGTCAATGTCAGATAAAGAGCTGCTAGGAGTTCTTGTAAAGATCATATACGCATAAGCTTTGTTCGAAATGTCATGAGGTTTAAGGTTGATTAAAAATAGCAAGGAAATTAGTAAGCAAAAGAGCCAAATAATTTTATCTCATAAAGTTAGAAAACAACCGTGTACACGAAATAGTTTCTCCGGAGAGTTTCATTAGTTTTTTAACTTTGATGAAATATTTTATATTTGACATGGGAGTATTATATTTGAATATAAATGACATGGTGATATTATGTTTATTTTTGAGAGTAATTCAGTACACTTAAAAATACTAACTTGGTATTAATATTTTAAGATGGATCCTTGCTGAGAAAAATTATATTTGAAACATATTTCATCTCTGTAAATTGAAATCGCAAGTACTCTCTATAAAATGAAATTGCACATACTCTCTACAAATTAAATTGCCACACACTCTCTTTAAATTGAAATCGCAAATATTCTCTATAAATTAAAATCGCAAATACTCTCTACAAATAAAAATTGTAAATACTCTCTTTAAATTGAAACCAAACTTAAATAAGCAAATTACTTGCAACTCAAAGAGAGTAGCACTGAGGAAGGAACTCAATTTATAGCGCCGGGGAAATAATTCAAAAACTCGACTTTCCGTATATTTTTTCTATATTCCCCGTCTACTCCATTATCATTTCTTCCAAATAAACTCAAACTATATATCGAAACACAAAACGAATATGGGTTCAAGAATGTAGACGAACTCTAAAAGTAGTGTGAAAAGTAATATAAACATAAAACCGTAAAAGAAGACATGAATGCTGATAAGAATTATATGCTTAAGAATGGTATGATGATAGTATTATACTAGACGCAGATAACAGGTGAATGAGTGAAAGAACAGAATCAATATAATATACGAAAATATTAACTCAAACGTCAGTAGGATCCCTTGCCCGGATCAAATGAATATTTACTCTTTGGTACGCATTCATTTTTCGTATTAGTTATAACTCTTTCCATTTCATAAACAATCACGCAGAGAGTAAAAAGCGTCTAATCTATCGTGTTTAGGTAGGTGCGTCACTTTCCTTCTCGTATGGAAATATTTAGAGGTACTGATATCATATTCGCGAATGCACGCGAATCGTGTTACATTAAGCAATTAATGTTAAAAAGTTAACAGGAATATTTGAGGAATAACTATTTGCACCTAATATTTGAGTGCATTTGGTTAAAAGTCCCAAAAAATGTATTACAGTGTATCTCAGTGATCTCACTTACAGTGATCGACATACTTGTACATGGGGATCACTGAGTTATTAAGATTAACACATGGTTTTTATTTATTGACATTCAGCGAGTCACTTCACTTAGATGAATCAAGATTACCCTCGACTATATTTAAAAGTCCATATAATGTTGGCCACGGGTGTTATTAAAATTAAAATGACATTATTAAATAAAGAAAATGGGAAAAATTAACTGCGTAAAAATGTTATTTAAATTGTTTGTCAAATAAATGAAGGATCTTATATATTTTGTGTGAAATTAAGTTATTTTTCACAATAGTTTGTAAACGGTACTCCTACCGAATTGTTTTAACCAACAAGAGGAAAAAGAATATTGTAGATTGTATCTAGTTTTATCCTCCATACATAGATATAAGACTGATTTATGAACCTTACAAACCTGAGAGGGTAGTCGAAAAAATCCATGTCAAACTCGAAAAGAGTGCAAAAGACGTTAATTTTGACAACAAATTGCTACGTGTGGAAATATTGACGTACTTTCTGTGAATTAACATAATAATAATAATATAGCCCTTTTATTCGGATCTATTATATAGTTCTTTATATAACCAAACTTAAAATTAAAGAAAATATAACATAAAATAATCCTATCTTATTAATTTAATATTTCCTGTGGATCCGTTTGTCAGTCGGCAAAGGCCTCTTCCAACCTTTTCCATTCCATTCGATCATGAGCTACTCTGTTCCACGTCCTTCCTGCCACTTGTCTGATGTCATCGTCCCATCTTTTTTGAGGTCTGCCTCTCGATCGCTTGCCCTCTCTAGGGTACCACACAGTCACTCTTTTGCTCCATTTGTTTTGACCTCTCATCATGTGCCCTGCCCATCTCCATTTAAGTCTTTTAATTTTTCCAGTAATATCAACGGCCTTTGTCTTGTTTCTGATCACTCTATTTTCCAACCTATCAGATTTCTTAACGTTGAGCATACTTCTTTCCATTGAGTACTGGCAGGTTGCCGACTTTTGTGAATTAACAATTTAGGTTTAATTAATTCAGGCAACGGTTGCTCTTGAAAAAGTCGACCAGATTTTAAAAATATACTTTTAACTATTTTGAAATTTCTTTAGACGCTGATAATCAGAAATGAAAATCTGCCTCGCACTAGCCAATTGTTTCTACCATTCCGAAGAGAATTTGGTATAATGCATTTTCTACGTCCTTCATTTTGTCCTCTAGCTTGTTCCGCTCACTTGAACTGGGAGGAGCTTTATCTTTCATCACGTACTAGTTACCGGTACTGTGGAGAAAAAGCCTTTTATTTTTCGTCCGTGATAAAGACTAAGAGGCTGAGTTACATCGGAGAACTTTCAAAGCGTCTTCTTCTATTACGTTACCCTCGTTTACAGTGAAACACGTAGCATTCTTTTGAACCATTTAACCTTTCAGTCGCTTATAACCTAATGGCGTAAACACTCGAATCGGGGAAGCAAGGTCAATCGGTTAATGCTGCAAAACAGCTTTAGGCGGCAGCGTCTGCCAATGAAGGCTAATAGTGTTGGGGCTAAAAATTAATCTAGTACATGTACACTAGAAGTATTTTTAAATTGTTAATAAATTATTGGTTTATATCAATAAAATACACGTCTTCGTAATTTAATATCGACTCATATAAAATGTTATGTGTATGAATTTCAACGGAAAATTTTAACAAATTTTCGAACATATTTCAAGAAGCTTAATTTGAAAAACGCTTCTAAACCTAAAACCCTTCCCTTCTTTCCTTAAAGAATCCTTTATATATTGAACGATGGCAGAAAGATAATAATATTTCTATATATAAAGGATTTCTTAGGACAATCAGCTTTGTTGGAAATATTGTTACTTGAGATTACTTATCAAATCCTTATAATTTTGCTATTAAATGATCACATTCAAATCTGCATTAAAGAAGCAATGCGAAATGTTGACAATAATTAATTAAAGAGGTTATAATAATAAATTAAACGGAATAATTTTTTATATTAATTGAAGGTATTTCTGAAGTCCTCTTGAACGAAAAATTCTATTTAAAGCCCGAAAGTATGAAGCTAATATTTAATAGAACTGACATGTTGTAAATCCATAATTCACTCAAAAGTAATGGTTGTGATAATTTACATACTTCGAATTTGTTTTACATGCTCCGAAAACTTACTAATATTTCGACAGCAGTAGACTTCCGTTCAAGTGCATACTGCGACCAACTCTTAGCTTCTCATCAGTTCTGCGTATCACCTTTATAAAAATAGAGGAATACAGATATATCAAAATAGTACACAACAAGCATTTGACACCAACCTTACAAAAATGTTTAAACAATAGGCATGATGAGTGAATTATAAAAACTACTCCAAAATGTTTTATCGTATCTACTTTATCCATAATAAATCTTATTTCTGCAAAAAATAAAGGTTTCGAAGGAAACATTTACATTTTTAAAATACAATTTAATTATGGCACCAAAACGCATTACTCTAAATATCAAGATACGGTCAAAGAAACATTAAACCAAATAGGAAATGACAACACTAATTCATGTGCGCCATCTATTGTAATTAGACGAAACTATTTCGTCAGTAACATGATCGACTGTATGCGACCGTAAATATAATCTTATCATATATATTATATCGTTATCATATTTTATTATTTTTGAACCAAATTAAAAAAAATGTTTCTCAATTTGTATGCATCTATATTGATATAGCCATGCTTAAATAGCTTGGTATTTATGTAAAGTACAAAAAGTCCAAAAAGGCAGATAAAATGGTACTATACTACATAGACATATTAGGAATTATTTTAAAATTAAGGTAGCTTAATTATCTAAACTACATTCTGTGTCAATCAGTTTTAATTTATTCCCTGTATCGGGAGGTTACGCACTTACAATTGTCGGCGTTGGTAAGACGATTATATACAAGAACCGATGGTAAGTTAATGAAAAAATCATTTATCGTAAAGAAATTATAATGTTATTATTAAATACAGGTAAATATCCACAGCCTGTTTTCGATAATCATTAACCCTGTTCTCGTATTTTATATTATTTTAATTTAAAATATTTGTTTGTTGATTTAGTGCAAAATTGGTAAAGTACAAGTTAATAGAAAGATATCACGTTTAAATTTTATCTGTCTACATTAGAAGACGCGAACTTTTGACAACTTTGTAACAGTACAATTTAATTTCAAGTTATGCATTCCTGTTTTATTTACCGTTACAAAAAAAATCCCTTCTTAATTGCTCTTCCCTGGATTAAAAATTTATCAAATATTTGACACAATCAATTTAAATTGGTTTTAGAGGCAATGTCGAATTGTTTGCAAAAATGTAGCATGAAATGCGGAATAAGAAAAGTGATTAGATTTTTTTCTCTCTCTTGTATGTTGCTTTATATTACCATCCAAATTTCATCAAAATCTGGCTAGTCGATTTTGCGTGATTGCTGCACAAAGTAATAGACTTACAGTCAGACAAAAATTCTAGTAAAAGTTTTTCTGGCTTCTATTATCATTCTATTCACTGAATTAATCACTTTTTTTTAATATTTTCCTTGTACAGAATTCATTCTGTTACAATTTTATTATATGTATAGATAATATTATTACTTCACACGCACCCTCACACGAACTCACACACGCACGCACGCCCGTCCGCCCGCCGCCCGCCCTCACGCACGTATACACACCCGCACGCACTCACGCACGCACGCATGCACGCACGCACTAATGCACGCACGCCCGCACGCACAAGCGCCGCATGCACGCAAGCACGAAAGCACGCACGCACGCACTCACGCACGTACGCTTGCACGCACGCACGCGCGCCGCACGCACGCACACACACATACATACAGCAACGTGCTTAAAATTCTCAGATAATAACATACTACCGTTTGTTTAGACTGCGAAATTCTTTTTGTTCTACTTATACTTAACAAACTGGATAAAACACAACGCATGTGTAAGCATGCTGTGTTTCATATACAGTCTTTGTCAAAAAGTATATGCATTGACTATATTTAAACACGAAATGGCTCAAACTTATGAACATTGTATACTTACATTTCCAGTTTTAAGTTTGTCGATTTAGAAGCTTTTGAGTTATTGATGGACAAATACTAATTCATTTTGTTTCTAAGTTTTCCTGTTTTTCCAGCGCCGTCACTCATCAGCAGTTTTCAAAAATCAAAGCGAATAAAAATGAATATTTAAAAAAAGTAATGTATAAAAACACGTTCTTACAAGGTCACAACATTGGAATATACAAATATTTTTTTCAATAAATGACAAAAAATATGTATGCGAAACGATTATTAACTGAAGGCAACATACATCAAACTTTTTTTAAATTCTCAAACTGTAATTTTAATACATTTTTACTATACAATCCGGCATTTTTATATTGTTTTCAGAATACACGTACTCACGAGAATCAAAATGTCAACTGAAACGAAACGTTGCTAATTTCGCCATTTAGCACCGTTTCTAGTGGGACATTTTTCGGTTGCCATAGGCCTGTCCTTACGAAACGATGTAAGTATATGCCAAAACGCTAGAATAGTAATGAGGACTGCCTATAACGTCACGCTTTCGTGAACATCTGACAGCTTGCATGTTATATTGTTTGTTTTGTAAAATTATTTTGTACGACAATCATGAATTCTAATGTGTACGGTTCCTCAATATAATAATACATCAATAAAAACACCGAAAAAGTTATTTATTAACGTTCCAATGAATAAAAATTATAAATATATGGCTAAATCTTGCAAGGCGAAACCCATCAGCTAGATCTTCAAATTCGGTAATTTATTTCTGGATATTTAGACATCGGAGTGTGGGCGAGCGTTACATGGACGGGTTAACGTATTTTATACAATATTGGCCAATAAGATTAATATCTATCTTTAGCGAGCAATATGTTTACAAAAATGTCAATTTTGCAATAAAGTTGTTAATGTCATTTTTATTTACTATTATTAGTCAAATTTGTTGCATTTACCTATTATTAGTAAAATTTGTTGCATTTACCTATTATTAGTCAAATTTGTTGCATTTACCTATTATTAGTCAAATTTGTTGCATTTACCTATTATTAGTCAAATTTGTTGCATTTAACTATTATTAGTAAAATTTTGATCTAAATTTAGTAAAATTTTTTTCTATACCCACCATGGGTTTAAAGAAAAAAATTACCAAAAAAGATTAAATAATTTATATTTACTCAATTTGACGCCATACAAATTCCTAACTACTAAAATCATAATTTTTTTATTGGAATCTTTGAATGTATTTTCAAAATAATCGCAAAATTTCTATCAAATGTAAATGTAAAATTAAAATTTTTCACTGTTTGCGACTATTGAATCTGATCTCAAACTCAATTAAGGTGAAGAAATAAAATTTTCTTTCAATGTCACAATGCAAAATTTGCGTTCATATTTAAGAAATTTTGCAAAGTAATTTTGTCTATTTTATTTTGATCGACTGACTTTTGTGTCCTAATTGATATTTAAAGAATCCTTCAATCCAGTGATTGACAGTAACCAGTAAGCTTGGCTGGCAAATAATCAATACGCTATATATATATATATATATATATATATATATATATATATATATATATATATATATACATATATATATATATATATATATATATATATATATATACATATATATAAATATAAATACATATATATATATATATATATATATATATATACAAAGTTAAAAGTTATATATATACATTTTCTTACATCAATCCCAGATGTAAACATCTTTGATTTTAGCATCATCTAACGTAGGAAACTTTCCTTTAAGAAATTGAAAGTCAATTTGTATGTAATCTTTCACAAAATTCTTACTGAATATCAGATTATCTTTAATAATTTATTAACATATTGTTCAAATGTCACTAGTCATAATTAGAATTTTAAACAGGTCAAGATTTTCAGTTGCAGGCAGTGGTAGTTTACGGAGATAGTTAGTGAAAAGTTAGATTAGTGTTTTTTAGAATATTTAACTCAAATATATGCTTTTAAGAAGACAATAAGCAATATGTGGTTCAGAATAATTACCGGTATCATGGATAGCGACTCAAGATGGGTGTAGATACATCTAATAGTCAAAATAAATCGACGTTTATTACTGTCAAGTTTTATACAACAGGTATCCACAAAATCCTTTTCTTGTGTACAGATGTTATCAAAACGTAAAGACGTACCTGCAAACCATCAAATTAGTCACAAGCCGTAAATTAGTTACAAAGTTAATAATCTGTCGTCATTATATAAATCCTTTAAAGTTATTTTTCTTTCGCCAATATTCAGCATCCATTCTCTTGGCATTTATGATAACCTAATTCCGACATTAAACCATTGGTATTCTTACAGGAAACTTAAGAATTCTCGTTTCAATAAAATATATTCAGGGAACTACCACTTTTTCCGCGAGCTAGAGGATACCTAAAGGATACCACCGTGTTAACACAATATGTAGAAATTCTGGTTTTTCCTCCTGTCAAAGGTAAATAACTTATGAAGTCATTTGACTCTGCTTGACTTTATCAATATAATTATGAAATTAAATTGTAAATAAAAAATAATATAAATAAAAATAGTAAATTGAATTATGTAAAATCTGTCCACTAAACCAATGCACTTGATGAACTCGTAAAATTGCTTCTGTGATGGGACTTTTTATGGATGAAGTAATTTTCATACATTATTATTTCATTATTTCATATTTCATTACTTCATACATTTTTAAACAGAAATAACAATCGTCTATGGTATCCTTGCATTGGAACTGTCAAATATGCATACAAAAAAGCAAGCCTTTTAGAATCTATTTTACTATACTTTAAAATTTCTAAAAACACGTTGGAGATACCCAAGATTGGTCCTTATTTTTAACTATCGTATTAAAATAACCTTAATCAAACTTTTCAAACAAGGATAAAACAGTATTTTTTTACTTTAATATTAAATTTACAAAATAAGTCAAATGTATTAACGCAAATGCCCAGCACTTTGTCAATTTATGAGAAGTACAAATGTTTTGATGACATCTGTACACAGCAAAAAGATTCTATGGTTAGCTGTTTTCTAAAACTTGACATAGTAATAAAACGTTTATTTATTTTAAGTGTTAGAAATATCTACTCCTACCATTACACCGATAATTTTTCCAAATCACAAATTGTTGTTGTCTTCTTAAAAGCATATATTTGAGTTAATTACTCTAACGAAATACTAGTTTAACTTTTTACTATCTCCAGAAACTGCCATCGGAAATATCGACCTTTTTGACATTCTAATTAGGACTAGTGACATTTGAAATAATATGTTAAATTATTAACAACTCAATTATATGTAATAATATATAATAAATTATATGAAACTCAATAACAAATTGAAAAAGGATGCCTTTTGTGCCAGATCCGCTGTTGGCAGAAATTCGCATTGACGTCGCAGATAGTGACCTTTATATTTGTAATCGTGGGCGTTCTCGGCTCTCATTTGCTACATTATCATGGACGAGCACTCGGTTCCAACAAATGATGCCACATTTAGTGTTTATTTTTAACTCGTCTTTCTTATTTCATGACGTAAAGGTATATTTATATATGCATATATATATATATATATATATATATATATATATATATATATACATATAATATAGAAGTAGTTGGAATTATGACAGAGGAATAAAGGGTTTTCAAATGTTTTACAATATAATACAATCGTAATGCGATTTTTCATTTATCTAAGTAATAAATTTACACAATTCCCTGGTCGCAAACTCATAAAATTTTACATTCAAACAAGCATTTAAACCCTCGTGAATAATTGAAATGAATAAATTTGCATTGTTAAAATTAAAAGGAGTTACATACGTCAAATGTACGTACATTAAAGTTAAGTTGTAAACCATTTATACGAGGAATTTAATTCTTTAATATGCAATCTTGGAATTTATCAAAATAATACTAAATGAAATGCTAAGTTACATGGCAGTCTGTAGTCAGTTGTGTGAACTGAATAAAAACATAATTTGTAAGGTGTTTACAGTTGACGAATGACAGGAGGGTAATGGGATATGAGAGAAAAAGAAAAAAAATGGCATATTACGTCTTGATGAGAGAAAAAGTTATACCTTCTCCGTCATTCTAATAAATTTGCTTTCTTATCAAAAGGATATATTGTTGATTTATACCATCGTCACCTCTCATATCATGTGTCCCGGGAGTTTAACTATCCACGTACTCGTGTAGTACGACATCCTACAAATTTGTACTTGTAAACCGACGCGATCTACCATTAGTTAATGTAACTAGTTCAATTTTACTAGTTCCGTACACTTACTAATTTAATGACGATAAACCGACCTGTGAACAGAACATAATTATATTACAAGTAGATTATTATCCATTCCTCGTACTACTGTACAATGAATTTCGTTCTTAATTAATTATATACAGAAACAAAAATATAAATATGTTGCACGTATCTTCCCACTCATACACATAAATTACATGTTAAACCTGGTGTATATTTTTAAAAATTCGTAACAAAAAATTAAAATCACACCTGCAATTTTCAAAATTCAAAAGCAATTTTACAGTAGTTATTTTTCCTAAAACTATTTTTTTTTAATTCTTCGTTTATTTATAAGAATGCCCGCAACCAGAGCTTGCGCTTTTGATGTAACACTCAATAGAAATTGTACTATGGATTCCAACTGCACTAAATTCATCATCTTGATATCACTTTGAAATTGTAAGTTATAACTTTTAAAATATTATTTTCACGTCACGAGATGCATTTTTAACAGCATTTTGCAGATTACGGTTCAAACCTTTTAACATTAAGTTGCAATGAATACAATTTCGATGTCACCCATGCTGAAAACATACACGATAGAAGTTCTCATAGATTTAAGCGGAACGTGGGAAGCGAAAAACTAATTCTTAGCTTGCTCGCCTGTTGTGTAATTTCCACCTGTCTAGTGGAAATTAAATGGGAGGCGCAAGACTCGATTAACATTCGCGCAGGCGTCAAGTGGGGCGCATAATGGTCCACCCGACTGTTTAATTTAGAGTTGCGTAAGTGTATTTGTTGTACGCGACACGTCTCTAGCGATTATACATTTATCACCTTAACCCGTATGCTAAAGTGTTTCACTGTAATTTGTACGTTTAAGTGTATTATCACACTTGAAGATAAACATAAAAGCTGATTTTACTTTGCTTTTCTATACTGTCAATAATTGTATCGCTTTAAGCAAATTAAGATATTTAGGATACAAATCGTCTTACGTATTTTTGAATTCACGTTTTTCTTCTCTTTTATTTACATTCCATAAAATATATTCTAAAATATAAAGACATACTGCATATTATATTTCCGATAGTTTATTTTTACACTATGTAGTGTTTCTCTACGGTATATTATGTATAGTCTGGTATATAGTTCTACTACCTTATGTTTAACGCCGCAGATGAAAAAAAGGGAAAAACCTTTAACTTTTTATGAAGCTCAATATTGCTCGTCATAGATATAATTATCAACCCTTAATATAACACAAAATATTTGTATGGGTTACAAATATTTTGTATAATATTAAGGGTAGGCAATCGTAAATTTTTCTTAGTCATGAAATGGGGAAAACATCAGTTTTTACTTCAAAATTAATCAATATTGCCTTACTTACTTGTTTGTAGATGAATGGAATATTTATTTTTAATTTTTCACTCCGATGTTAAATACCTTGACCAATGTATCTAAATAAACTATTGGAAATGTAATATGCAGTATGTCTTTATATTTTAGAATATATTTTATGGAATGTAAATAAAAGAGAAGAAAAACGTGAATTCAAAAATGCGTAAGACGATTTGTATCCTAAATATCTTAATTTGTTTAAAGCGATACAATTATTGACAGTATAGAAAAGCAAAGTAAAATCAGCTTTTATGTTTATCTTCAAGTGTGATACTACACTTAAACGTACAAATTACAGTGAAACACTTTAGCATACGGGTTAAGGTAATAAATTTATAGTCGCTAGAGACGTGTCGCGTACAACAAATACACGTACGCAACTCTAAATTAAACAGTCGGGTGGACCATTATGCGCCCCACTTGACGCCTGCGCGAACGTTAATCGAGTCTTGCGCCTCCCATTTAATTTCCACTAGACAGGTGGAAATTAAACAACAGGCGAGCAGGCTAAGAATTAGTTTTTCGCTTCCCACGTTCCGCTTAAATCTATGAGAACGTCTATCGTGTATGTTTTCAGCATGGGTGACATCGAAATTGTATTCGTTGCAACTTAATGTTAAAAGATTTGAACCGTAATCTGCAAAATGCTGTTCAAAATGCATCTCGTAACGTGAAAATAATATTTTAAAAGTTATAATTTACAATTTCAAAGTGATATCAAGTTGATGAATTTAGTGCAGTTGGAATCTATAGTACAACTTCTATTGCTATTCGCAGTCGGTTCAAAATTAAGATGTCCTCCAAATCTTTAATAATTAAGTTTCAGTTTGGAACACCACATCGAGATTATGTTAGAAAGAATGGCGCGCAAAGGGTTCTGCTTAACTGTTGTCAGATTATAACTGGAATTTAACTAATGGTGTATTACTGCTTATTGTTCATAAGTCGATATTTTTGTACATCGAAAATAGAAAATATCTCCCCTGTCCCACTGTTTGCCTATATGGGAGGCATATGGAAAAAAAATAACATATTAATTGATTTATCATAAATATCTGATGAAGCATGTTGATACGAGTTGCCCTTAAAACAATAAAAACTATGAAGCTGCACAAACAAAGGAACGGATGAAAATAACTAAATTACAAAGGTCCCTTGTTTGATTAAGCAACCTTAAAAAATAAAGTTTCACAGAAGCGTATTGTGTAAATTCTATATTTTAGAATTGTGATGTCAAAGCCAGGTACAAGTTGGAGAAGAAAAGTTGGTATCGCCTGGACATTTTCCATCATTGAACAAATATTTTACTTCATTGAATGATATATGTTAAAATAATTTACAAATATCTTATACTATGTACTAGCGTTTGCCCGTGGATAACGGAAGTGGGATATGGAATTTATTTTGCCTAATTGTTTGCCTTTTTTCTATTTCTTTTTGATTTTGATATTGTGTAAAAGCAAATTATACTTTCATCGGGGAAAATATTCTAATATAACTTGACACGATTTCATCAAAAACGCAAATTATACTCACTCCATTCTTCGCCAAAATAACAAAAGAAAGAATGATATGTAGTTAGAAATACAGAATAAATAAAAAATTTAATGTAGATATTTTTTCTTATTTTCCTATTATTCAAATAAACGGTTATCAGAACCATAAGTTTATTAATGCGGACAATAAAATCGACGCGTTTTTAAGTTAGGGACGCTAGGCGATTCTGCTATAACACACTCAGTAAATACGCGATTTACACACACACACACACACATATATATATATATATACATATATAAATATATATATATATATATATATGTATACATACATATTATATATATATATATATATATATATATATATACATATATATATATATATATATATACATATATATATATATATATATATATATATATTTATGGAATAATTTACATGATTTAAAACTAACTATACGTAAAAAAATCAATCGATTTAAATAATTTGGCAAAATTAAATCAGTAGGTCGGAAGATAATTTAAGGTCTCATCTGTCCACTGAATTCAACTGGAAGGACCGCAATAATTTTAGTGAGTGAAACAGAAAGACTATTTGTAATAAATAGGCGCATAATATTATAAATAATGATAAACTTAATAAAATAACATTTCATTTTAAAAAATCTAGATAATTAACCTTAAATTAATAAATCGAGGAATAATAAAATTTAAACTAAAAAGCATATTAATGATGCTTCTTGATATAAGAAGATACTGTTATTTCTAAGTAAAGAAATAAAACCGATTGTGTAGTTAACAATGCTTATTAATCTTTTGATATAAATTTTCCATATAAAAAAATATAGTAATATTAAAATGGATTCGAGATTTTGTTAAAAATTTGCGGCAAGCCGCAATCACACAAATTCAAACACGTTGTTCTATGGACTAACGGCTTTGAAGCTATTCAGTGAAATTATTTGTTCCCATTTACATTTTTCCTAAAAGTCATATCTCAATCGTTTCTTTTTCGAGATCTCTTCGTTAACACCATGGGCAACTAAAAACTTCTACTGTTACAAATTTTATCTAAATTATCTATTATTGCTTTTCACTTGCAATATTTTCGAATATATAGACATAAATTATCTTCTAAAAAATTAGTTCCGCCCTCTTAGGATAAAAATGATATTTTCCCTATATCCTACATGATTCTAGTAATTACAAAATACCATCTACCGATTGTGATTCTGTCATAATCTTTTTCGCGGAAGAAGTCGTGGGAAACTACTAGAATAAATAAATATATTTATTTATATATATATATATATATATATATATATATATATATATATATATTTGGCTTATATATATATATATATATATATATATATATATGCCAAATATTATATAAGATTGACGGACTCATCAGGAACTTAAAATTTGACATTTTATTTTTATTTCTTCTAGTTTCTAAACGTTGACTAACAAATGTTTTCTTTTTTTTAGTTCAGTTTCTAAATGTGCGAAATTGGTGCTGGAAGATTGTACGGACATTTAGAAATAATTAAAATTAGAGATATAAAAGCTTTTATTTAAGCTATCAAATAGGAAGAAATAAACCCCTATTTCAACGTTTTTGCCCGGGCAAAACCGGGACTGGCCGTTAGTAAATTTCGTTCGGTTTTTTAAACTGTACAAATTCTAACAAACATCAACCCTGATAAAATCGAATGAATATTATTTGTTCTATTTCTATTTGTAGAATATTAACAAATTTAACCACAAGAATATTTAAGTCCCAATAAAACGGAAACTTTATACTTGAAGAGACCAGGAAGCTTTGGTACGCTATAAAAGTCAGCAATTTGTTCAGGATAGTGAAGTGGGATTAATCTAAAATTACATTCGGATAAACAGAAGAAAATTATGTCTTTAACAATTTAATTATTTTATTGTGTTTTTTTCATGTCGATGTGTATTTCACGAAGATATCTTGTCAATCTTTTATCATAAAACTATATTATCATTGTTAAAGTCTGTCTTCTATCGTATATACATTAGTACATTTCTAAAGAAACCTCCGCATACATATCATATAATAATAAAACATAATTAAAGAAACTTAAAAATTTCATACTTAAGTGCGTAATGAACTGGTAATGGCCCTAATCTTGAAAATAGTTAAGAATACAAGATTTTGTTTCCGCAATACTACGTGACAGTATTGTAATGTATACGTGATTAGGAATACCAGACTTGTTTGCCAAATTTTGGTGATAAAATCACTCACTGGGAAATATTTCCAGTATTCCAATTGTAAATAAATGAAGAAATTAGCTTTTGAAGTTTAAAGCTTGTGAAATCGTAGAAATCATTTTTGGAAAATTTCCTTACACATTTTTTTTTTAAATTCTACTCATAAAAAGGTGACATCGAGTCGTACAACATATTCTCCAAAGGTTCATGTGAAAACTCTCCATATCTCAGGTCAACAGAACCTGCAACGGTACAACCTACTTACTATCTTTTGACATATCTTTTAATTTCAATAAATGATTCTTCTTTCATAAAACCCGACTTGCGATAACAGTTCACAATTAAACTTGGTAGAAGTAAACTTGAGCTAAACCCGTGTAATAAATTGTATGTGTTTTTGAGTGTGAATTAACCTAGCAGTTTGTTTATCCTAACACGTCCTCTGCAAAGAAACACTACATAAAGAATATTGGGATAGTACGGGCAAAATTTTAGTCCATTAATTTCTTAAGCTGTATTTCAAATTCCGTCTAGACGAAGTCACGGATAACATTCAGTATAATTATAAATTCGAATGCTTATATGTATTCTATATTACTACTACATATAACCATTGAGATAACTATCATGCAAATTTTATTCTCGCGTCAAAACAGAAAATTGTTCGCCTTCTTTACGCATACTAGTTTTGAGAATGATTAAATTTTTAACCGTTAATTTTATCTCTTTACTTACCTCTAGTTTTGGTTATGGAGGCAGTACTAAAATTATCAACATATATTTCATTTATACATAAGCACTTAACACACCTGGCAAATTATTTCCAAAAATACAGAAAATCTATAAAAAATACCTAAACAAACAATATATTTTAACATTTTTCCCAATATTTACTTATTCCGTACCTAGTCAAAACTTTATGATGCACTGAATCCTGTAAACTAATTTTATAATTTAAAAATATATGTTATATCATTAAATATCAAAATGTTTATATTATGCAGTGTAACTGTGTTTGTTTCAACTTATTTAAATAGGCAGTATTTGCTACTATGACATCAGAAAGCTCGGATTATCCTTAGAAAGAACAAGTCAAAAATACCCTTGCGGCGTGCCCTCTTCTACATTATTTTAACAAATTCTGCAGACCTGCTGTGACAAGCGAACAGGGGACAGATGAATTTACAGCTCGCTAAAGTATTATCAAGCTTAATCGATTCGCTCGAATCGTGTAATCCCTTACGACATTCTTTTACTTGATCCATTTTAGGGAAAAAAGGAATTTTCCGAGTAATTTAATAAAACGTTTCTTCATCGTCCAATTTTCTCGTTTCGATATGATTGTTATTGAATGCTTTAGGCAGGGCGAAGAAGATTTTGTGTCTTTGATTTGACGTTTCCACTTTCCATTTAGCGAAGTAATTGTACTTCGAAAAATGGAAAGTCGAAACATTTTATTCAAAATAATATATTTTTCTGGAAATTTAAGTGAATGGACACTAATTTTTAAAAGAAGAAGTTCCGGATAATTTTTTTAAACTACTGAACCGTTCATACTTGCAAAATTAATATAGAATATGTGAATACTGTTAACGTACCATGTCACAAAACTTAAAACTTCTACAAAGTGATAAGAAATAAAACAATAATATTTGTATAAATTCCAGCAATTAGATCCGAAAATTACAACTTAAATATTTCAATAATATTAAAGTTATGCCATATACAGAAAAAAAGATATTCTTAATTGAATATATTTAGCGTTCATTTTGTAGCAATTCATTATTCACAATTAAATGAAACTACGTGATGTAGTATTATTTCTACTTTCTTCAAGTTCTTTACCACGACCTAGGTTTCGTTGTATTACATCTTCAGGTGGGCTATTAGCAAAGATCTTCAATAATAGCCCAATTTGCTAATAGCCCATCTGAAGATGTAATACAACGAAACCTAGGTCGTGGTAAAGAACTTAAAGAAAGTAGAAATAATACTACATCATGTAGTTTCATTTAATTGTGAAAATATATTCTCTTAACGGAGTTTCCGTTCTTAGAACCAAAAACAAGGGAAAAATATAAATCATCAATAATTTTAAAAAGAAGCAAAATTTAAATTATCAACTGTTCAAACCACAGAACATAAAACAAATGGAAGTGGCATATTCGCCGAACTGTTTAAAAACACGTGTCGCCAGTGCGAAATATTTGAATTTTAAACACGCCAATTACAACACGACGCACTCCCCCACCCGTGTTCATAAACATCATGGATGTATTAAATTCGTTCTCGTTTCCGCACGCTTTGTCGCATATTTTTATCCTGCTCCAGACAAATATTCTAAAATGTTAGTGCTGTTCACACATTTAACGACCGCTCACTATGATATCGACGTAAAGCAACACTATAAATTAGCCGCTATATTTAAATATTTTTAAGAAAACTTAAATTTTACGAAATTGTGATGTTTAGGTACGTCCTAAAATATTTATTAAATTATTATCTATATGCGATGCACCCAACTGACTAATGGAAACGCGATAATTAGCTAATAAGGTTTCGTCAGTTTTAGAGCATTACAATTAAATCTTTCGCCATGTATTTAACTATATGTTGGCGCTTTCTTTTAATTTTGGACTGATCTACATTTCTACAATGTACAAACAACTACATATTGAGTTTTATTAATGGAAATTAAACGATAAATCGCACGATAGTTCTAGTAAACAATGAAGCCATTCAGTTTAATGAAATGATAAGGATGATCTAAGGAGGCATGGCGCATAATCTAAATTATGAATATAGCCGCAAAAATAAAAATAAATGACATAACTACTAATATAATTTATCACAACTGCCAAATGTGTAAATTAAAAAAAAGTATTATGATAATTTCAATATCTATAATCTAAGAAACAAATTTATTACGATAACTTAAATTTATAATGACTGTAAATGATCCGTTTCGAACAATATTAAGAAAGTAATTTTGTATAAATCTCCTTTTTTCAAAATACCAGGACATATATATCATAATTATTCTTGGATCTTTTCCTAAATTATGCTTAATAATAAACATAAAATTTTACATTATTTGTAAACATTGCGTCCCTAATAGACATACATACAAACATTAATTGATTATTTTTCAATAAACGACTTCTTTGTATATTCAAAAGTTTTCTATTTTATTTAGTTGTAAGTACCTAATGGATTGAATTTATTTAAACAGAATATAATAACTATACAAAGGAAACAAAAAAAGCATTATTTTACGACTCGGTGTTATGTAAATAACGCAAAAATGTATAATTTGTCAGTATAATATAAAACAGAAGTGACTGGTAACCGAAACTGCACCAGTTCCGGGTACCAGTCACTTGTTTTATATTATACTGATAAAATATAAGAATACACACACGCACGCACGCGCACGCGCGCTCGCGCACGCTCTTATATGGGTTAGAACTTTTTTATATGTTGAATTGAATTGTCTTGAGATGGGGTTACTATTTGGGCCACCATGTGAAGTATGTTACAAAATAACAATTCGATATTTGCCATTTTACAAATGCAGTCAAGATCAAATTAACAATTTGATCTCGACTGCATTTGTAAAATGGCAAATACATAAGTACTTGCAATAAATTGTGAATAAAAATGTTTCAGTACATGAACACGACCAACCTCTAAAAGGCAAAAAAAAACATTTTCACTACCTTAAAATTGAAAGAAAATTTAATTTTATTGCTGATTAATTAACCACCCAGCTCAATTTTCATTTTTTTATTTTGAAAGTCAATGTGTATTCAACGAAGTTTATTGGCTAAGTGAAACTTTTTTGTTTCTTGAATACTATTCAATTTCTCTAAATATTTCTAGCTAACTTGATTTCCATAATTATTTACAAATTGTTGCTACACATGAAATGCATTTCTTATAAGTTTGAGCATATGTGTAGAATCCAATATTGCTGCGACGGGGTCTTTAGTGACGGGATGGGAAAACATCATTTTTTATTTTTCTGTAGATATTCTAAGTTCAATTTTTATTTTGAATCGTCTATTTTGTGCGTGAAGTTTTTTTTTATTTGAAGCCTCTGTCTTTTAATTATTCTCTCCTTGTGATTTATCACCGCATGTTATTTTTGCTTACGTGGTGATAACGAATCTTAGATGATTTTTTGTATCATGCTTCTCTGAGGTGATAAGTGACGTAAAATCACTTCAAGATGAAAATTAAAAAAAACATTTTATTGCATATATATATATATATATATATATATATCACTATTGATATTTTATACAAGTGATTTGGAAAATACATACTTTAAAAGAAAACAGCGATTGTACTAATGTAAAGCAAAAACTTCAATACTACGTCTTTAAATAGTTGGCAAAAAGAGTAACACCTCACATAAATACTTACCTAATGGTCGAAATTTTTGTGGGGTATAAATAGTTTTTACACAAATTCCTAAAAATGTCCTCAAACAAAATGTGTTTCATTTCATAAATATGCTCACTCCTTTTTGGCTTAACATCCACTTTCCGAACTCACTCAACTTAATACATGCCAAATCTTTATTGTTGATATTGCTCCAGGATATAGAAATTTCTTCTGCGGTTTTTTTTTTAATTATTTCATACTCTTTAAAATGTTCCGAACAAATTGTACTTAACTTTGCAGGAAAACAATTTTTGCGAACTGTAGCTTCAACGTATTTTTCTTTAACATCACTTTCTTTTGGAAATCTAAAAAGAAATATTTTATGAAATAAAAATATAAATATTCTTTAATTCGAATAAACACAATTAAATCATTATTAATATAAGATAAGAAAAGTGACTAGGTCTCATCTAAAGAATTCATAGCACAGCGCATAAATTTGGAAATTAGTAAAAATTTCTTACATTTTAACATTACATACTGATAATCTCTAAGAAATATACAAAACTTTTACATCGATATACATTAATGTATTGGCAAAAATATCGATAGTCACATCTCAGATGACGTGGTGCAGCCCTACAACAAATCGTCGTTGAACATCGGCGGCATCAAAATAAATGTCAGGTTAATTTTCGCACATCGAAATAAATTTGAAAAATCGTCATATCTGTGGTAAAAAATACCTCCTTTAGTAAGGTTTTGTGTACGGCTTTCATTGCACAGTAAGGCATATTTTTATTTCTTTGCGCAGAAATAACGGAGCACTTTCTGTCGTCTCGGCAAACAACAAACTAATGTAGGGCGAGATGCACTTACTTCAAAATAAGCAGAGAGCTACCTACTCACGTGTGGCGCGCTCGTCACGCCCACATGCCATTTCTATTTACTCTCTGTTCTGTGCTTCAAACAATACCATATTCAGGCATATCAACATAGATGAATAATGGTTAAATATATATACTTCGTCAATGTATCAACATAGATAAATAATAATTAAAACAATATACCGATAGTTAAATCCAACGAGTAATAAAAAGTATCTTATAACCTAAACACCGGCCTTATTCCAACTTCCTATTACATTCGAAACGATATTAGCGAAATCGAATGATGGCAAACAATCGATACAACTTAAATGGAAATTTAAGCTTGAAATATCAACGAGCAAAGCTGCGCCTGAAAGCTCTGAAGACAACGTCTAGACGAGACTTTATCCGTCCTTGACCAAACTCAATGCCCTCGCGGCACTCTTCGGCATTCTACCCTTCTTACTAGGTAAGAAATATATTTGTACATTTTTATATTTTTATCGCTCACGATAGTTGTAAAGTTGAAAGGTGCACTGGTTGAATTCAAAATTGGAAGTAATTTTATGAAACTCGAAAATTGTTAGTCTTTGTTTTCATAATATTTTTTTCCGTTCAAGTAGCCTTTCTATATATTTATTTCTTTAAATTCTGTAACACGATTACTACAGAAGGAACTTCACAGATGTAAGTAACAATAAGAACGAGTAGCATTTTTGTTAATAAATTTTATAAATCTGTGGGGCACAACTTCATGAATATATTTAACTTCTTTTATCAAACAAATCTAGGATTATACACGAATATGAAAATGTTAGCTTGCTTTTTTTCAAAAATAATAAGAGCATACACTTCTATCTTCTTTTCTTATTAATACTTGATTATATACTCATATTTTTTTTTTCAACGACTGTTTCAAGTAGCATATATTCATAGAGAAAGGCCTATTTTTATACAAAGAACTACGTAAAACATAAAATTTAAAGTATGCAATAATAAATACAAAACGATGTTTGATATGAAAATAGGCAAAGAACTAATAAAGCAATTAGATAGAAGAAGAGTTTATTTGTTCAGCACGTGGATTGCCGAAGAGCAGACGAAGTGAAGATGACATGAAACGACAATGAGGCAGAGCGAATGATGCTCTTATAGATAGTTAGAAAATAAAGAACATCGAAAAGAGCAAAAGAAGAGGCTGTACACAGAGTGTATTATTTATTTATTGACAAGAAATATGAAATATGAATACAGAAGTATAAATCAAAAGTAATATAAAAGTTAATTAATTGTAATTAAAATGGAATTATGGCAGAAGGTCTAGGGAAAAAGTTCATATGAGGGGATAAAAATGAAGATTAAGGCGGAAAAATATCAACAAAAACATATATAAGATGGATGTGACCAAGAAAGGAAAACGTGGACTTTCCAAAAAATATGAGGGAATCAAATTGACGAATATCTAAAATAAAAAATATAAACCACAAAATCAATAGAATGTTTATTACAATATTGTTATTCAAGTTATTCCCTTGAAAATATTACCTCGATAGTGGTGTTGTCGGTAAACTTGTGTGCTAAACTTTTAACTTTTATATAATTTTAGAAATAACAGAACTTTTTTGAATGAATTCAATGACTTAAACCCTACACAAATTGCATCATGATTTGACCTTGTCATATGAAATGTAATTTAATTACATGCATGGAAATGAACTACTATAGTTATACTATGGGTTGCTTATTAAATCAAGACTTATTTGTAAAGGCCAAACCTTCTTTACTCGCGTCAGAAAGTTATAATGTGTTTATGTTATGTCGAAGTTATTCAAAATGTATCAGTATTTTGTTCTACAACTTTTCCATTTTTAAAGCAGCGTTAGTGTCTTTTTTCTGTCATAAAAACTATACAGAGTAATGTTTCATAGTTAGGCGAATATGAAAGATGCAGTAAAACATTCTAACCCAGCAGCCCTACCCAGCTGTGCCATCAATATTTGCCGTGATGAAGCACAACGATAATAATATTTACGTTCTCAATTTTCTTTTAAATATTTATTATACAAGTAGGAAGTTTTGCTTAATTGTATTAAGACAGTATGGGAGAGGTACCGGGGGAGCATTCAGTTGATGGGACGAGAACGAGACAAACCATAATACACCTTAAATATATGCAGGAACTCTAAAGTACCTTATTAAAAATGCACTGCAGGGGGCGCGTAAAGCTTGGAAAGGGACAGTGCGAAGTATGTTTCGAGCGCATCTCAGTACACTGCTGCTCGTCATGTGAGTTAGTGCATCGTATTATTATAATGATACTAGTTTAAATACGGTCTCAATGAGTAAAGTGAAAAAAAGAAACACTAAAAGACGGCCTTGGATAAGTATTAGTATTTGTTATGGGCGTCCGAAACCGACAATGTAACACTTTAAAAATATTAAATACCTGTATGATCGTTGTTTACCAAGTGAATTCGATGTAGATTAAAATGAAATTAAAGTGCCCCGCGACGTCACAGGTGAAAATATTTCAAAAATATAACCAAGAGGAATTTTCAAAGCAGGTTTGCCGTTTCATAGTGGAGTTTAAATTTTATTAACATTTAAATATGACAATTTCGATCCGAAATAAATAAGTAACATTTAATGAAAGGAAAGGTATACACAAAACTTATTTATTCATTTATGTATTCTAAAAGTGTGTACATAAATATATTGGTGTTGTATTTTAACAACATATTGCAAAACATGGCATTAATACGATTTTGTAGACAGAATTTTTAACACAGTTGATGATTCACGCAAAAATACACAAGCATTTCGTAATGCAAAGTCATATATATATATATATATATATATATATATATATATATATATACATATACATATATATATATATACATATATATATATATATATATATATATATATATATATATATATATACATACAAAGCTGTTTATCGCTTATATCTGTAATTCTGGTATAGATTCAAACGACTATGATAGTTTTGGAAGGCGGATCCCGGGTTCGATTCATAGCCGCTCGTAGAGCGGGGCTGGAGTGATGTTTACAAGCAAGTAGCTAAAATGCCACACGTAGCGCCACTGGTACGAGAAGTTACAAATTGCGATCCCAAGCATACAATGCGTGTATCATTGGAAAGACCTTTGTCAAGCAGTGGACTGAAAACCGAAAAGCGGTTATCGATTGAAAGTAGTCCTAAGTGAGCATGTTTCAAAATATTTCGTACATGTCACGTTAAAAGGTTCTTTGATTAAATTTACAGTAGAATTGTTTAGTTCCGAAGCAGTTGTGGAGCTCTCGTAATGGCTAAATTCAACTAAAATTATAGTTATTATAGTAAAACTTTTAAAAATGTTGGTAAACTTTAAAGCTTTTCCGATCCATTTGCCGGTTCTCGTTCTCACTAACGGATCTACAGGCCTATGTTCAGGTATAAATTCAATTCTATTAAATTTACAATTATGGCTAATATGTTTAAAAAAAGGACTTCTCAGTTTTTATGGTAACTTTCCACATAAATTAATTTTGTCACCACCGAATTTCGGTGAGCAAACTAAAAAGCAGCGAACATTGTGTTATCGAATCAATGGTTTAATTTGATTATTACTAAATTCTAAAATTTGTATAAATTCTAAAATTTGTAAAATTTGTATTATTTTGTGTTACGTGGTACGCAATTATTTAAAATAAAATAATTTATACACCTTGATAAGTTAGTTTATATTTCTTCCGAAAAATGTTGAAATTATTATTTAAAAAATAAATAAAATTCTTGCTTTAGTTAAAATGTTTATTTCTATGTTTAAACTTTACTGCGTTCTCATACATCAGACTGCGATCAATATAACATATTCTATTTGTAGTTTCGCATTTCATCACGTTATTTAACGATCAAGTTTTATTTTCTTTTTTTAATTTTGAACTTTACCATTTTCATCTTGTAAAGTTATCTTAAAAAATCTAGGCTTTCCTTTTCTTACACCTATAGATTTGAACAAAAATCGAAACATAAATTTAGAAGCATGAAGTTATTTTAAAATGGATTGAAACGTGTATTATATTTCAAAATCACGTTAGTATGTTGCTAAAAACTGCCGATGACTGAACTATTTTTGTATAATATATATACCTAAAGGTGAAAGGAAAACAAGACTCACAATTCTACAAAGGTGTGACATGTTGGGAATATCGTGCGTGTCTCTGTCAAAATTTAACCTGAAACCATCATCTAGGGGTTACGTTATTAATGGTCTGAAGCTTATCGTCGACGTTTAATCCTGACATTACCATTCAGGGCGTTTAATAATATGAGTTTCCCTCTTCAATAATATGAAAGGCCACATATTGTAGGAGCACAAATATGCTGCAAATGTCTCTAAACGCTTAATCCTCCTTTATAATGTTAGGAAATTCATCTATATGTCGGAATATTAAGGAAACATCGAGAAACATATAAATTCTCAATGATTAGTGAAATTGAAGTGTTCCAACAGCATCTTTTAATCCAAAAGTTGGTTAATTTTTATATTTATTTTTTTTACAGTTACAGATATAAAAAAAATCAATGAATGTGATTGAAACTGCCTTAATGAAGACTTCAAGCCCACATCTAAATCAAACCGTTATATTGAAACAGGACTCTATCCTTAAGAAGTAATTAACGATAGACAGATTTAACATTACAATTTCAATTTATAGTATGCTGTATGGAAATGTAGTATGGGGGAAATTATAATTATAAATGCAATCCTTTTCTTAGGTTATTATAATCTCAAAGTACTAGAATATCTGAATTGGTTTAGCAATGTTTATTCAATTGAGAAAAAAACATCTGAAATAGCTTTTGGGTCGGAGCCATTTACACCGCACAAATATGAGTCTTTTATCAGCGAGGAGTTTGATGACTCCAAACTCCTCCATACTATTCTTTCAACTACGCCTACGAATAGTTTCATATTCCTTAGAATAATCACAAGTGTTCTACCACCCTATTTTTAATTATTTGCACATTAGCTCTATTTTGCCAAAATAACTTGTGCAGTTTCTCGAATGGTTTAGAGCCTCGAATAAAGTAAGTCGTCCATGATTCAGCAAGAATGAATTATTTTAACTAAAACGTTATCGTAATTATTATTTAATATTTTTAAATAAAATCCTGTTACTTTTGTTCTTAAATCTCTAAAGTTTTGATATAATACATTTAGTATCGCCGTGATTCAAATTATTGAAATATTAAAATTTCTAACAAAAAATTACCGCTATTTAATTCCGCTGAGATGTAATGAATATGTATTACGAATAATGTGATCTTGTAAAAGTTCATATTTTCTTAAGTAATTTCTGTCATTGTGCCTCGTAATAAATTTAGACGAGTTTTCTTTGGAAAATATGCTGCGTCTGCGTGTACTTTTTGGTGCCTTGCGGAAGGTGTAGATGAAATTCTGTAGAGATGTAGTAGATGCACGTGTAGATGAAATTCTAAACTAACCTAAAATTATTAAAATAATAGAATATGTGTATATATATATATATATATATATATATATATATATATATATATATATATATATATATATATATATATATATATATATATATACAGGTGTCCAGTGTCAGATTTCAAAGTTTGAACAAACATAGTTTCTGAACGCAACACATAAGAGGGGCGCGGGGGGCGTCGTTAGAAGCGCAAGCGGTGCAGATGTTTTAGTAGCCATGGAACAGTGGAGTGGAGAGCACCGCGCTTTTGTCGTCGAGGCGTACATTTCGAGTGGATTTTTGCTGTCTGTAGCACGCCGTCGATTTAATAATCGTTACAGTATTCGTCGATTACGTGATGGACCATCGATCAACCTCATTCAGTCATAGGTAGCAAGGTTCAGAGCTACAGCATCAACATTAAATAGGCCCAGACCAGGACCTACACCATTGGTAGCCACGGATGAAAATGTCGAGCGTGTTATGGTTTCTGTCGTTGAAAATCCCCGTTTATCACTGCGTACACGTTCATCGATATTGGGAATTCCGAAATCAACTTTACAGGTAATAATGCGAAAAAAGCTCAAGTTCCATCCATATAAATCAAATAAAAAAAAACCATTCAAATTGTTCAAGATTTACACGATTCTGACCTTGAATTAAGAAAAACTTACGCGGAGGTGATGTTGTTGAGATTTCGTACTGCTACCCGGATGGGCAACATATTCTTTAGTGACGAAGTTCACTTTCACATTGGAGGATATGTGAATAAGCAGAACTTTCGTTACTGGGATGTCCACAACCCAAGACAAATGCATCATGAGCCTTTACATAAGCCTAAAGTAACAGTCTGGTGTGCCACGTCTGCATCTGCAATCATAGGGCCTTATTTCTTTGAAAATCAACGTGGCCAAACTGTAACTGTGAATTGGGAGAGATATGCCCAGATGTTAAATGACTTTTTCAGAGTAGAACTACAGAACAGTCCATCCTTCAACCAAAACACATGGTTCCAGCAGGACGGGGCCACAGATCACACTGCTAATGTGTCCATGAATGCAGTGCGGCAGTTATTTCCAGAAAAAAACATATCCCGAAACGATAGCGTGCCGTGGCCACCTAGGTCACCCGATTTAAGCCCATGTGACTTTTTCTTATGGGGATACTTAAAATCCGTTGTTTACAAATCCGAGCACTGTGACACAATTTAAAGAAAATATTCGAGCCGAAGTCAGTAGGATATGCCAGTCGCTCTGCAAACGCGTTTTTGAAAATGTGCGTGCTAGACTCTAAGAGTGTGTCAGACTCGATGGCCGCCATTTGGAAAACGTGGTTTTTAAAAAATGAAATCCGCATTTGTTGTTATAAAGTTAAAATAAACCTACTTTGTATTAGAGGTGTAGTTTTTTTTTACAATTTTTCAAACATTGAAATCTGCCACTGGACACCTATATATGTGAGAAATTGGAAGAAATCAACAATTATTTTTTCCAATTTCTCCTCTACTCCTAATGTTTTTTTTCAATTCGTCGCTTTATTTTATGCCCTTCATGACAATTGTCTTTGTGCCAAAATTACTAAGACTACAGTTAATGGTTTATCTTAATCCGATGACGAATTGATGGACAAATTAATTATTTTACTAGAATTATATTATTCACCTTTTGAGGTACGGTAACACAAAAATCCGAAAGATAAGTAATTTTAGAACGCTAGTAAAACATTATCACGTTGAGTTTTTTCGGACACAATAAGTTTCTACATATACGAGACCATTAATTTATTTACGATCCATAAATACATTATGAATTGATTTATCTAAATTTGATCTAAGTTTCCCCTTAATATTTGTTTACTAATAACACAGTTATAATGTTTTCTATATCTATGTATATAATGTAATTAACGTAAATAAATCATATAATCTATGAACCTGAAACATTCGTATTATTAACAATAGTTCATTCTGATATATTATTTACAAGGGGCTTTGCCAGCTCTTACCGAATTAGTTAAATTATGTCCTCCGAATAATTGCTATTATTATGACAAACGATTGCGTAATAATACATCCCATCCATTGGTTATAAGGTTGGAAAGCTCCATTGGAACTAGTTAATTCCATAAGACTTATTATGCAACGGGTCAGTTTACAGCCTGTTCTCTTTACGCCGTTAAAGGTCTATCTATTTTTTCTGCTAATTTTTGTCAGCAATATTTTCCATCCTATGAAACTTATTGCAAGTTAGAAGACAAAGAAATAAAATCCCTTTTTCAATTTATTAATTTACCTGCGTGTAGTCCTTCAATTTCTCTTGCTTCATTTCTCAATCATTTTTGAGTAAATTTTGAATGTGTATTACTTTACAGTACGCTTGTGAATTTGAAGGCTGTGAAGTTTTAATAATGAACACAGCTTTAATTGCAAAATATGAAATATACAATGAGACACTATGGTGATCAAAATTGGCTTAGTGGTTTTCTTTTTTATTGCAGAAATAAATTACTTGACGTAGGTAACCACATATATTGACGTGAATTACAAATATGGATAGATTTATTGTAAACCTGTAATGAAAAATGTTAATATATAAGTGAAAAATATTTTAGACCGATTATACTAAATATACAAAACGAAACATCTATAATGATTTGTAGTTAGTAAACCTTTAGTAACGGCCGTTACCGTCACACAATAACAAACAAATCCGCCGAAATCACAAAGTAATTCGACCTACTTGAAGTACAAAATAACGTATTGGGTTTTGCAATTTAATTACGTAATGTTTTATTTACGACTTTAACTAACGACAAGACGTATTTATAAGTGTATATAGTAATACGTTTGTCGAAATTAAGGCAATTATTCGAAGGATATAATTTAATTAAGAACCGTGCTGCCATGCTATAATGCATAATTCAGTTCTGAGGGTAAATAATTTTATAAGGGATGCCAAGGTGCCTTATAAATAATACATTAATATTAAGCCTATTATAGAAAATCCTGAATACGTTACATTTCTGGATTACACGGATTATTTACCTTTATATTTAATACCTATACATTTGTATTGGAAGCTAAGAATGAATGTTGTTTGGCAAACAAATATTGAGGGAAACCGAGACGTTCGTAAATCAATTATTAGGGTAAGGGATTTTAATGAGTGTCATGACCTATTTGTCAATAGTACACGGGTACAAAAAAACGGTTTTGGTAAAGAATTACAGAGTGTAATAATATTTTTACAGTTTACAAGTGCTTTTTGTACATATGTGTGCAGTTTGTATATATAAAATGAATTTACGTGTTATAAAATATTTATAATACATAAATTAATTTTACATTTTTAGTGTTCTCAATCAGCAGTTGATGAAGTAAATAAGTAAAAGAAAGTTAAAATTTGGTTCTACACTTCATGACGTCTCTGAGCGAGTATATTATGCCCGATAGAGGAATGGACGGACGAACAAATGGAAAGAAGGAACAGTATTGGATCCATAAATGTCCCCTTTTTAGGGATCAAATAATCCCCTTTTTAGGGGTCAAATAGTAAAAAATCATGAGCTTTCGCATACACAAAATCACAATTTTTCCTCACTTGAGTATGATCGCGATGAAATTTTACAGAAAGACTGAGATGAATTGCACGAGTACATGACATAAATATTTTATTTTTTTAAAAACCACATGAACCTTCGACCATTCTTCCTCTTAATTTTTATACAAAAAAGTTGTTTTCATACTAAAACTGTAATTAAGTAATAAATATAAATTTTTTGATTTTTTATATAAATAGAATTTTTTTCATTAATTGCTCTAAAATTTCGTCACATCTTTACTATTACCACGGTGTCAAGTCACCATCAACTTTCAAACGTTTAAAATAAAAATAACGGTTAAATGATTTGGTTATATATTTTGATATCTCACGTATCGGCGAACTGGAAAGAATTGTGACAAATTTCATCTATATCAATTATCATAAAGTTTCAACGATTTTAACGGCTTTGGTAAAAGTACAATATTTATGTTGTTCGAATTTTTCTCATAACTTTCTATGACATTAGGTGGGTTTAATATGTTGGGTTTTACATGATGGGTTTTATATTATAATAGGTTTAAATTTTTTTATACATAATTGTTAATTACGGACACTAATTTGAGACATTTATCGTATTATAAAAAATACCCCAAATATTGGGTTTGTAACGAAAACTAGTGTTAATTTATAGAAATTTTATAAAAGAAAATTAAACAATTCTCGTACCACTTCCGTTGGCTAAAAGTAAGAACTGATAATGACAGCCAGGGAATAATTATCCGAATCCATCATAATAACATTTATAAAAAATATTAATATCTTTTCTTGAAAATTTAATTATTATACTGGTATTGAATACTCATTTTTCGAAGTTTATTATCTTATTATGATATATGGAGGAAAAAAGTAATATCTTCCAATTTTAATATTGATAATATAAAAATAATAAAGAAAATTGAATTAATTTACTAGCCAAAATCGTAGTCGATACGTTAGAGTCGGAAATTTTTTTGAAGTTGACAGATGTTGCGCAGTAAGAATGAAATACTTGCAAAAAAAATGTATAAATTCAACGATTTCGCCTATTGAAATTAGAAGGAAAAGTCTTTTCACGCCGCGCAGTTAACAGCAACTAAACAAACTCGTGTTCAGCGCTGTGGCTCGAGGTTGGTTTTGAACCTCGGGCCCGTCTCCTAATATGTGTATTTCGCTGGCGCAAACCACTTTTACATTTGTTAAACGTAATAAAACATTCAGTCAAATCTATTACTCCGCACGCCGTGGCGCCGTCTCGGTACACATCCACGTTCTTAATTGCATTAGAACGTTGAGTACTCTTTATTTTCAACAAATATTATCATAATAATTATTGTTGAATACAACAAATGCTCAATCAAGTTCACGAATAATAGTAATAGAGGCTGGCCCATTTACAGTCCCATTACAGTAAAAAAAATTTTTAGGTCAAGAATATCGTGGTGAGTAATTTAAAAAAAACATTAGTTCCGCGAAAATTAATAGTTTAGAAGTTACGATTTTTTTGTATATTTTTCAAAAATCCTTTTTTTTTCAAATTATATAAAAGTTTATTTCAAATGACGTATCAAGATGTTCTTTGTATAAAAAAATGTACACCACTGTAAACGTACCCAAAATGGAAGTTGAATTATCTTCCGTTTTGGGCATGAAAACGTATAAGAAAAACCAACTTTCGTTCCTATACCGTTTCTATTCATTGCAGTTTGGTGTGATGTAATCTGGCTCGAAACTGATCGGATGGTTACGAAAGAAATACACCGTCAAGTATTGCAAATAATGATGATGTGATCAAAACCTTAATAAAAAACAACTGTTACTACACAATTGTGCGCAACCACAATCTTACAATACTAACGAATAAAATATAGTCGAATACCTTTCGTTACCCGCCGATCATATGCGATTAATTTTTTCAAACATTTTATAAATCAAAAATTAATTTCGTACGTAAAAACCGAGTATAGTCTATTGAAACTTATTAAAATACAAAAATGTTCGCAACTCAATTTTATTTTTTCAAACTACTTAATGGTCTCTAACCCAGAAAACTTTTACTTAAACAAACAATGGCACAAAATGTAATATTATTTGTTAGTTTGATGTTATAACAGCACATACCAAGTTATGATAAGGTCGCTGCAAGTAGATCCTAATACGATTGCGTGGAAATTCATGATCTGTGCAAATTTGTGCTTACTTTTTTCCTACTGACACATATTGAAGTATTATTTTATACGTGAGAACAAAAAAGAAGTTTTTCCGTTTCCGTTTTTTGCTACTTATGTAAAATATTATGACTTTTTGATATAAATAACGATAAGAAACTGTCACTGTCACCAACAGATCTCACACTTATACGAAAGGCATAATCTTATCCGAAAGCACTGATTAAACCGAATAAAAAACGTACAAATACATGTGGAAGTATATATTTTCATTATATTATAGTATTTCAATTTTATATTTGACCAAAGAACACAATAATAACAGTGTAGCTGTACAAATGCTAGGTGCCTTCATACATAGAGGTACTCAGTAATTATTTTACAGAGCGTAACGTTTCATTAACATGCCGATAACGTGGAATTCTCTTTTTTTAAAAGACCAATATGGGGGACGGAATACAGTATAGAGAGCATTCATGCACTTATGTTGCGGTTAAGAGATATTTAATTTACATCCACATGTCATCGACTTCAAAGGTAATACTTTCTAGTCTTCCGCAGTCAGACTACCAAAATGATAATTTCCATCCTTCTGCGATGTACACCACTGGCCCCTCTGCCATATATATACCCCCATATATATATATATATATATATATATATATATATATATATATATATATATATATATATATATATATATATATATATATATATATATATATATATATATATATATATATAGATACATATCTATAGATACATATATCTATAGATACATATACTGTACTATCATTTTAAACAAATTGGAAACAGAAATCTACATCGAATTCTATTGAAACTCCCGTCACTCAAACACAAATGAAATACTCATTTATTCTCGATTATAATATCTGGGTCAATCAATACGCTTCATTTCCAAACTAGACGAACTTTAGGTAACTAGTTTAATATACTCGTATATATAACAGACGTGTCCTTTTTTAATTAAGCTTTTGGATCTTATTGTATCGATCCCATTCGTACACTATTTGAATTGGAAAACGGATACCATTGTCACTCGGCACTTACACTTTCCGGATTAATCGATTCCAAATATGTATCAAAAAAGAGTAAACCAACTTTTGAATCGATTTTTCAACTTTTAAATTACATTGTGACTAAAAATACATAAATATAGCCGTCAATAAGTATTTTGAATGAAAATTATACTTTATGTTGGTTTACTCTATTTTAAAAGGCTTGTCCAACAATATTCATCTCAACGGGACAAGTAAGGTTATTGTCCTCCTTTTCTACGGGAATGTAGACCAAACAAATTTAATTATGTAATCCATCTATTTCATTTCTGGGTTATCGATATCTTTCTTTATACCAAATTTCGTCTTAATGGACACAACATGAGGGAGTTACTGAGCTGTGGTAAACAGACGGACGGTCGAATAGATATGATGATAATATGGGGTTTCCTTGCTTGGCTACGGAAGCCTAAAAATGATGACTTGTTTACTTCTTTATACTTACTCTCAAAATTATTAGTTATTATTCATATAGCCTAATATATCTTTTGCAGAGGCAAAAATAACATGAGTTTCTTAAAAAGTACTTTGCTTTTATTACTAGTAACTTTTTTTTATAACTTTAAATTATTTTAAACGTTTTAATATAAGATATGAAAAATATTTGAGCCAAAGTGCAACTTCCTAAGTAAAGGCGTTTTTCAGGTAGACCCTATAAAAAATAGGTATAAAAATAGTAACTATGGTGGTCTACGAAAATGTTATTTTTCGGTGAAAAACATATTTGTACTCTACAGGATTTCGTACGAGTCTTTTGGGTACGGAACTCTAAAAACAGTCTAAGAAACACCTCAGTTTTGTTAGAACAGGGTCTTTTACATGGAACACACTAAAAAAAATTCGCAACACTTTTAGTTAAAAACAGTTGTTTTTATTGCATAATTATTGAGATTTCCATCTGAATCATCTATTTACAAAATTTTATGGGATAGCACTAACATTTTAGAAACAGATGGGCCATTATACGCAGATGGATGGACGGATGAACGGAATTGACGAAATTATCATTTTGGTAGTCTGACTGCGGAAGACTAGAAAGTATTACCTTTGAAGTCGATGACATGTGGATGTAAATTAAATATCTCTTAACCGCAACATAAGTGCATGAATGCTCTCTATACTGTATTCCGTCCCCCATATTGGTCTTTTAAAAAAAGGGAATTCCACGTTATCGGCATATTAATGAAACGTTACGCTCTGTAAAATAATTACTGAGTACCTCTATGTATGAAGGCACCTAGCATTTGTACAGCTACACTGTTATTATTGTGTTCTTTGGTCAAATATAAAATTGAAATACTATAATATAATGAAAATATATACTTCCACATGTATTTGTACGTTTTTTATTCGGTTTAATCAGTGCTTTCGGATAAGATTATGCCTTTCGTATAAGTGTGAGATCTGTTGGTGACAGTGACAGTTTCTTATCGTTATTTATATCAAAAAGTCATAATATTTTACATAAGTAGCAAAAAACGGAAACGGAAAAACTTCTTTTTTGTTCTCACGTATAAAATAATACTTCAATATGTGTCAGTAGAAAAAAAGTAAGCACAAATTTGCACAGATCATGAATTTCCACGCAATCGTATTAGGATCTACTTGCAGCGACCTTATCATAACTTGGTATGTGCTGTTATAACATCAAACTTTTTTTTTTTTTTCTGTTTGTATCCTGCGATCAGTCATTAGAACTATAAGCAGGTAGGTTGTGGTATGTATCTTGTTTGGGCGAATATAGGGCCAGTGCCCTTAATCGCTCTAATTATGAAGCACGTCAGCTCTCTTGAGTCTCTTTATCGAGTTGGGCTGCAACAGCATCTGCGAAAGTGGGTTAGGATGGAATGTCAGACGATCTTTGTATGTGGCTGTGTAGCGTTTTGCTTCGTCTACGATGGTTGAAATTTGTAGGTATTCGTGGATTTCCGAATTGCGGGAGTACCATGGTGCACCTGATATGACCCTAAGTATATTGTTTTGGGCTCTTTGTAGGCAGAGTATGTTCGAATTACTGGCCGATGACCACAGTTGAATCCCATATGTCCAAATGGGTTTTATTACGGAGCAGTACACTCTATGTTTGTTGCTTAGGGATAGTGCTGACTGTCTTCCTAGAAGCCATAGCAAATTTCTAAATCGAAAATTGATTTCGTTACGCTTATTTTTGATGTGGTCTTTCCATGTCATCCTTCGGTCCAGATGAAACCCCAGGTATTTGACGCAGGACGATTGCGGTAAGGTGTTGGTACCTAAGTTGACTGCAGGACAAGTTGCACGTCTCAGAGTGAACGTGATGTGGTGAGATTTTTGGGCACTAGCTCTTATACGCCATTTGTTCAACCATTTATTTGTGTCATCGAGTTGTGCCTGCAGCAATTTACTTGCCTCTTCTGGACTGCTATTACATGCGAGAAATGCAGCATCGTCAGCATAGGTTGCTACTGTAATATTAGGTGTCTGGGGTAAGTCATTCGTGAAGATGTTGTAAAGCACCGGACCGAGTACCGATCCCGGTACTCCTGCGTGGCAACTATACAAGGAAGACCTGGCGTCACGGTGTTTTACTCGAAACATTCTGTCTCTAAGGTAAGAATCCATCAAGGGGTAGAAAGAGTGTGGAAGTGCTTGCTTTATTTTGCATAGTAACCCTTTGTGCCAGACCCGATCGAATGCCTGTTGGATGTCCAGGAAAGCAGCAGAACAATATTCTTTCCTTTCCAAACAGTCTCGTATAGTACGATAGACTCTGTGTACTTGTTCTAGGGTCGAATGTTGCTTGCGAAACCCGAACTGATGATCTGGTATGACGTGATTGATATCTAGGTATGCATGTATCCTAGTAAGGATTATTTTTTCCCACAATTTGCTTAGAACTGGAGTTAAGCTGACAGGACGGTGTGAGGATGCATCGTTGACTGGTTTACCGGGTTTATGGATCATAACTACCTCGGATATTTTCCAAATAGCAGGGATATGTTTTGTTCTGAAGGTTGCATTAACGAGGGTTACCAGGAAGACAATACATTTTCTAGGAAGCTCTTTGAGTACCTTCGGGGTGATCAGGTCAAATCCTGGAGCTTTCTTCGAGTCCAAGCTGGCTATTTCTTTGGACAGCTCCTTTGGGGAAGTAGGTCTTATCGGCAGACACAGCTGCAGGTCCTGATTTAGGATCAGATCTATTTCAGGGTCCTCAGGGTTGTCAGATCCGTTAGGTTTGAAGACATTAGCAAGATGACTGGCGAAGGTCTCAGCTTTTTCTGGGTCTGTCCGTGCCCATGTATTGCCATTCCAGATTGGCGGTGAACATTGTTGAGGCTGTGGCATATTCCTGGTAGCTTTCCATAAAGAATGGGTCCCATGGCCATTGGGTGACATCTTTTCCAGTCTTTGTTTAACTGCAGCGTTAGTGACATCAGCAAGAAGAATCTTTAGCTCTTTTATTGCTTTGTTCAGTCGCGTTTTGTCTTTGCTGTTACGGGAAAGTTGCCAAACTCTACGAAGGCGGCGTTTTTCATAAATTTTTTGACGGATTTCAAACGGGAGCGGTGTATTCGCAAATGAATGCTTCAGTGTGGGTGTGCTTGTCCACGCTACCACTTGGATCAGGTTTGTAATGTATAGACATGCATCGTCTACATCTTCAGCAGTTTTTAACGGAAGTTTGAGAGTGATATTTTCGTCGAGATATTCTCGGAAACCATTCCAATCGGGTTTAGCGTTAGTTAGATAGGAGCTATGGGTATCACGGGGTATCGCAATAGGGCTTACAGTAAGAAGTATTGGTGTGTGATCAGAAGATCCATCTAGGTTTGACTCGATTAGGAGATTTTGATGACAAATGCCTTTTGTGATAAAAAAGTCTATAAGATCAGGAGTTCTCTCGGTATCTGTAGGCCAATATGTAGGTTCTCCGGTTGAGATGGTCGCTAGATTGTTGATCTCAGTACTACATTTTAATTCTCTACCTCTCGTAGTTGTTAACCTAGATCCCCAATGTGTGTGCTTAGCGTTCCAATCACCACCGGCTATGAATCGGTTTCCTAAAGCTTTGAAAAACTCCGTAAACATATTTTCCTTAATGGTGTGACGCGGTGGACAGTATATTGCTGAGAGGATGAGGGGTCCGGCACGATCATCGATCCGTACAGTTGTAGCTTGCAGGTACTTGGTTTCCCAAGACTCGAGTAGGCAATGCTTAATGTTCTCCTTAATTACTATTGCCGCACCACCATGAGCTTCCCCTTCGGGGTGTGAAGTTGTGTAAACGCAGAATCCACGAATGCATATGCGTGATCTTGATGTAGTGTGAGATTCTGATATAAGGCAGGCGTCAAGCTTATTGGTTCTCAAAAACATCTCAAGTTCTTTAGTGTTGGGAGCAAGTCCGTTTATGTTCCACGTGGCGATGTGTAGAGAAGTCATTTTGTCAGATTAGATATCAGGGTAGTTATAAGTCCCAGTAGGGAGCCTATTTGTTGAATTAAGAGATCCATTTTCTCACTTTGTTTGGCAAGTATATCTTCTAATTTATTAGATTGTTGGTGAGTAGATTGCTGTGTTGTTGGTTGCCTACCTTTGGCAATATCGGCATAAGTTTTGTGGGTGTTACTATGACCCTTAGTGTCAAAGTTGGTGGTAGTTGGTATGTTGATAACAGGTGTTTGAGAGGGTAGTCTAGCGCGAGAGGCGAGATTCTTGGTCCTTCGAGCTAGTATTTCTTTGTATATTTGGCATCCTTTATAATTAGCAGGGTGGTCGCAGCAGCATAAAGCACACTTGGCTGGAGTTGTCCTATTCTTTTTGCACTCTGAGGTTTTATGGTCTTCACCGCATTTCACGCATCTAAATGGTCTCATGCAGTTATTTTTGGTATGACCATATTGTTGACAGCGTTGGCATTGTACAATGAACTTTGATTTCCGTGGATCCTCAATCTTAATTTTTTGCTGTGCGATAAATGCAATGTTTTTAACGTCAGGATTGTTAATGCTAGGCTCGATATTGACGAAGAACGTTGAAGTCGGTTTCTTTTCGGGGCCGTATCGTGCATTAATTATTTCACCTCTGACTTTGTTGTTGGTCGCTTGAACTGCCTCAACAATAGCTTCATGAGGTGTGAGGTGATGCAAGTTCTTAATGACAATTCGGTAGCATTTGGAGTCCTTAGGCGTAAAAGTATACCCTATAAGCCCGTTATCTCTGCGGAGATTGATAATTTTCTTATATTCTTCTGGAGTTTTCATTAGCACGTGAAGGATATTTTTGGTAATCATTTTGAGCTTATAATTATCTTTTTGGCTAACAGTTTCAATTAGTTTTATTAACTCGTTGACGTCTTCTATACCACTCAGAACTATTGGTGGTGGTTTATTGGCTTTCTGAGTTTTTGAAAGGGCAATGTCATCATTTGGATCAAGCGGTAAGTTGCTAAACCGGTTCTTATTTACAATTCCATTAGACGGTGGTGGAGAATCGTACATTTTCCTCTTCTTATTGCCACGAGGAAGTGGTACATGTTGCCATATGGGTGGGGCAGGATGTTGAGAGATATCTTTTATTGCTGTAGTTTCTTAACATCAAACTAACAAATAATATTACATTTTGTGCCATTGTTTGTTTAAGTAAAAGTTTTCTGGGTTAGAGACCATTAAGTAGTTTGAAAAAATAAAATTGAGTTGCGAACATTTTTGTATTTTAATAAGTTTCAATAGACTATACTCGGTTTTTACGTACGAAATTAATTTTTGATTTATAAAATGTTTGAAAAAATTAATCGCATATGATCGGCGGGTAACGAAAGGTATTCGACTATATTTTATTCGTTAGTATTGTAAGATTGTGGTTGCGCACAATTGTGTAGTAACAGTTGTTTTTTATTAAGGTTTTGATCACATCATCATTATTTGCAATACTTGACGGTGTATTTCTTTCGTAACCATCCGATCAGTTTCGAGCCAGATTACATCACACCAAACTGCAATGAATAGAAACGGTATAGGAACGAAAGTTGGTTTTTCTTATACGTTTTCATGCCCAAAACGGAAGATAATTCAACTTCCATTTTGGGTACGTTTACAGTGGTGTACATTTTTTTATACAAAGAACATCTTGATACGTCATTTGAAATAAACTTTTATATAATTTGAAAAAAAAAGGATTTTTGAAAAATATACAAAAAAATCGTAACTTCTAAACTATTAATTTTCGCGGAACTAATGTTTTTTTTAAATTACTCACCACGATATTCTTGACCTAAAAATTTTTTTTACTGTAATGGGACTGTAAATGGGCCAGCCTCTATTACTATTATTCGTGAACTTGATTGAGCATTTGTTGTATTCAACAATAATTATTATGATAATATTTGTTGAAAATAAAGAGTACTCAACGTTCTAATGCAATTAAGAACGTGGATGTGTACCGAGACGGCGCCACGGCGTGCGGAGTAATAGATTTGACTGAATGTTTTATTACGTTTAACAAATGTAAAAGTGGTTTGCGCCAGCGAAATACACATATTAGGAGACGGGCCCGAGGTTCAAAACCAACCTCGAGCCACAGCGCTGAACACGAGTTTGTTTAGTTGCTGTTAACTGCGCGGCGTGAAAAGACTTTTCCTTCTAATTTCAATAGGCGAAATCGTTGAATTTATACATTTTTTTTGCAAGTATTTCATTCTTACTGCGCAACATCTGTCAACTTCAAAAAAATTTCCGACTCTAACGTATCGACTACGATTTTGGCTAGTAAATTAATTCAATTTTCTTTATTATTTTTATATTATCAATATTAAAATTGGAAGATATTACTTTTTTCCTCCATATATCATAATAAGATAATAAACTTCGAAAAATGAGTATTCAATACCAGTATAATGGTATGATTTTAACATATCATTAACCCGAAAATAATTAAATTTTCAAGAAAAGATATTAATATTTTTTATAAATGTTATTATGATGGATTCGGATAATTATTCCCTGGCTGTCATTATCAGTTCTTACTTTTAGCCAACGGAAGTGGTACGAGAATTGTTTAATTTTCTTTTATAAAATTTCTATAAATTAACACTAGTTTTCGTTACAAACCCAATATTTGGGGTATTTTTTATAATACGATAAATGTCTCAAATTAGTGTCCGTAATTAACAATTATGTATAAAAAAATTTAAACCTATTATAATATAAAACCCATCATGTAAAACCCAACATATTAAACCCACCTAATGTCATAGAAAGTTATGAGAAAAATTCGAACAACATAAATATTGTACTTTTACCAAAGCCGTTAAAATCGTTGAAACTTTATGATAATTGATATAGATGAAATTTGTCACAATTCTTTCCAGTTCGCCGATACGTGAGATATCAAAATATATAACCAAATCATTTAACCGTTATTTTTATTTTAAACGTTTGAAAGTTGATGGTGACTTGACACCGTGGTAATAGTAAAGATGTGACGAAATTTTAGAGCAATTAATGAAAAAAATTCTATTTATATAAAAAATCAAAAAATTTATATTTATTACTTAATTACAGTTTTAGTATGAAAACAACTTTTTTGTATAAAAATTAAGAGGAAGAATGGTCGAAGGTTCATGTGGTTTTTAAAAAAATAAAATATTTATGTCATGTACTCGTGCAATTCATCTCAGTCTTTCTGTAAAATTTCATCGCGATCATACTCAAGTGAGGAAAAATTGTGATTTTGTGTATGCGAAAGCTCATGATTTTTTACTATTTGACCCCTAAAAAGGGGATTATTTGATCCCTAAAAAGGGGACATTTATGGATCCAATACTGTTCCTTCTTTCCATTTGTTCGTCCGTCCATTCCTCTATCGGGCATAATATACTCGCTCAGAGACGTCATGAAGTGTAGAACCAAATTTTAACTTTCTTTTACTTATTTACTTCATCAACTGCTGATTGAGAACACTAAAAATGTAAAATTAATTTATGTATTATAAATATTTTATAACACGTAAATTCATTTTATATATACAAACTGCACACATATGTACAAAAAGCACTTGTAAACTGTAAAAATATTATTACACTCTGTAATTCTTTACCAAAACCGTTTTTTTGTACCCGTGTACTATTGACAAATAGGTCATGACACTCATTAAAATCCCTTACCCTAATAATTGATTTACGAACGTCTCGGTTTCCCTCAATATTTGTTTGCCAAACAACATTCATTCTTAGCTTCCAATACAAATGTATAGGTATTAAATATAAAGGTAAATAATCCGTGTAATCCAGAAATGTAACGTATTCAGGATTTTCTATAATAGGCTTAATATTAATGTATTATTTATAAGGCACCTTGGCATCCCTTATAAAATTATTTACCCTCAGAACTGAATTATGCATTATAGCATGGCAGCACGGTTCTTAATTAAATTATATCCTTCGAATAATTGCCTTAATTTCGACAAACGTATTACTATATACACTTATAAATACGTCTTGTCGTTAGTTAAAGTCGTAAATAAAACATTACGTAATTAAATTGCAAAACCCAATACGTTATTTTGTACTTCAAGTAGGTCGAATTACTTTGTGATTTCGACGGATTTGTTTGTTATTGTGTGACGGTAACGGCCGTTACTAAAGGTTTACTAACTACAAATCATTATAGATGTTTCGTTTTGTATATTTAGTATAATCGGTCTAAAATATTTTTCACTTATATATTAACATTTTTCATTACAGGTTTACAATAAATCTATCCATATTTGTAATTCACGTCAATATATGTGGTTACCTACGTCAAGTAATTTATTTCTGCAATAAAAAAGAAAACCACTAAGCCAATTTTGATCACCATAGTGTCTCATTGTATATTTCATATTTTGCAATTAAAGCTGTGTTCATTATTAAAACTTCACAGCCTTCAAATTCACAAGCGTACTGTAAAGTAATACACATTCAAAATTTACTCAAAAATGATTGAGAAATGAAGCAAGAGAAATTGAAGGACTACACGCAGGTAAATTAATAAATTGAAAAAGGGATTTTATTTCTTTGTCTTCTAACTTGCAATAAGTTTCATAGGATGGAAAATATTGCTGACAAAAATTAGCAGAAAAAATAGATAGACCTTTAACGGCGTAAAGAGAACAGGCTGTAAACTGACCCGTTGCATAATAAGTCTTATGGAATTAACTAGTTCCAATGGAGCTTTCCAACCTTATAACCAATGGATGGGATGTATTATTACGCAATCGTTTGTCATAATAATAGCAATTATTCGGAGGACATAATTTAACTAATTCGGTAAGAGCTGGCAAAGCCCCTTGTAAATAATATATCAGAATGAACTATTGTTAATAATACGAATGTTTCAGGTTCATAGATTATATGATTTATTTACGTTAATTACATTATATACATAGATATAGAAAACATTATAACTGTGTTATTAGTAAACAAATATTAAGGGGAAACTTAGATCAAATTTAGATAAATCAATTCATAATGTATTTATGGATCGTAAATAAATTAATGGTCTCGTATATGTAGAAACTTATTGTGTCCGAAAAAACTCAACGTGATAATGTTTTACTAGCGTTCTAAAATTACTTATCTTTCGGATTTTTGTGTTACCGTACCTCAAAAGGTGAATAATATAATTCTAGTAAAATAATTAATTTGTCCATCAATTCGTCATCGGATTAAGATAAACCATTAACTGTAGTCTTAGTAATTTTGGCACAAAGACAATTGTCATGAAGGGCATAAAATAAAGCGACGAATTGAAAAAAAACATTAGGAGTAGAGGAGAAATTGGAAAAAATAATTGTTGATTTCTTCCAATTTCTCACATATATAGGTGTCCAGTGGCAGATTTCAATGTTTGAAAAATTGTAAAAAAAAACTACACCTCTAATACAAAGTAGGTTTATTTTAACTTTATAACAACAAATGCGGATTTCATTTTTTAAAAACCACGTTTTCCAAATGGCGGCCATCGAGTCTGACACACTCTTAGAGTCTAGCACGCACATTTTCAAAAACGCGTTTGCAGAGCGACTGGCATATCCTACTGACTTCGGCTCGAATATTTTCTTTAAATTGTGTCACAGTGCTCGGATTTGTAAACAACGGATTTTAAGTATCCCCATAAGAAAAAGTCACATGGGCTTAAATCGGGTGACCTAGGTGGCCACGGCACGCTATCGTTTCGGGATATGTTTTTTTCTGGAAATAACTGCCGCACTGCATTCATGGACACATTAGCAGTGTGATCTGTGGCCCCGTCCTGCTGGAACCATGTGTTTTGGTTGAAGGATGGACTGTTCTGTAGTTCTACTCTGAAAAAGTCATTTAACATCTGGGCATATCTCTCCCAATTCACAGTTACAGTTTGGCCACGTTGATTTTCAAAGAAATAAGGCCCTATGATTGCAGATGCAGACGTGGCACACCAGACTGTTACTTTAGGCTTATGTAAAGGCTCATGATGCATTTGTCTTGGGTTGTGGACATCCCAGTAACGAAAGTTCTGCTTATTCACATATCCTCCAATGTGAAAGTGAACTTCGTCACTAAAGAATATGTTGCCCATCCGGGTAGCAGTACGAAATCTCAACAACATCACCTCCGCGTAAGTTTTTCTTAATTCAAGGTCAGAATCGTGTAAATCTTGAACAATTTGAATGGTTTTTTTTTATTTGATTTATATGGATGGAACTTGAGCTTTTTTCGCATTATTACCTGTAAAGTTGATTTCGGAATTCCCAATATCGATGAACGTGTACGCAGTGATAAACGGGGATTTTCAACGACAGAAACCATAACACGCTCGACATTTTCATCCGTGGCTACCAATGGTGTAGGTCCTGGTCTGGGCCTATTTAATGTTGATGCTGTAGCTCTGAACCTTGCTACCTATGACTGAATGAGGTTGATCGATGGTCCATCACGTAATCGACGAATACTGTAACGATTATTAAATCGACGGCGTGCTACAGACAGCAAAAATCCACTCGAAATGTACGCCTCGACGACAAAAGCGCGGTGCTCTCCACTCCACTGTTCCATGGCTACTAAAACATCTGCACCGCTTGCGCTTCTAACGACGCCCCCCGCGCCCCTCTTATGTGTTGCGTTCAGAAACTATGTTTGTTCAAACTTTGAAATCTGACACTGGACACCTGTATATATATATATATATATATATATATATATATATATATATATATATATATATATATATATATATATATATATATATATACACATATTCTATTATTTTAATAATTTTAGGTTAGTTTAGAATTTCATCTACACGTGCATCTACTACATCTCTACAGAATTTCATCTACACCTTCCGCAAGGCACCAAAAAGTACACGCAGACGCAGCATATTTTCCAAAGAAAACTCGTCTAAATTTATTACGAGGCACAATGACAGAAATTACTTAAGAAAATATGAACTTTTACAAGATCACATTATTCGTAATACATATTCATTACATCTCAGCGGAATTAAATAGCGGTAATTTTTTGTTAGAAATTTTAATATTTCAATAATTTGAATCACGGCGATACTAAATGTATTATATCAAAACTTTAGAGATTTAAGAACAAAAGTAACAGGATTTTATTTAAAAATATTAAATAATAATTACGATAACGTTTTAGTTAAAATAATTCATTCTTGCTGAATCATGGACGACTTACTTTATTCGAGGCTCTAAACCATTCGAGAAACTGCACAAGTTATTTTGGCAAAATAGAGCTAATGTGCAAATAATTAAAAATAGGGTGGTAGAACACTTGTGATTATTCTAAGGAATATGAAACTATTCGTAGGCGTAGTTGAAAGAATAGTATGGAGGAGTTTGGAGTCATCAAACTCCTCGCTGATAAAAGACTCATATTTGTGCGGTGTAAATGGCTCCGACCCAAAAGCTATTTCAGATGTTTTTTTCTCAATTGAATAAACATTGCTAAACCAATTCAGATATTCTAGTACTTTGAGATTATAATAACCTAAGAAAAGGATTGCATTTATAATTATAATTTCCCCCATACTACATTTCCATACAGCATACTATAAATTGAAATTGTAATGTTAAATCTGTCTATCGTTAATTACTTCTTAAGGATAGAGTCCTGTTTCAATATAACGGTTTGATTTAGATGTGGGCTTGAAGTCTTCATTAAGGCAGTTTCAATCACATTCATTGATTTTTTTATATCTGTAACTGTAAAAAAAATAAATATAAAAATTAACCAACTTTTGGATTAAAAGATGCTGTTGGAACACTTCAATTTCACTAATCATTGAATTTATATGTTTCTCGATGTTTCCTTAATATTCCGACATATAGATGAATTTCCTAACATTATAAAGGAGGATTAAGCGTTTAGAGACATTTGCAGCATATTTGTGCTCCTACAATATGTGGCCTTTCATATTATTGAAGAGGGAAACTCATATTATTAAACGCCCTGAATGGTAATGTCAGGATTAAACGTCGACGATAAGCTTCAGACCATTAATAACGTAACCCCTAGATGATGGTTTCAGGTTAAATTTTGACAGAGACACGCACGATATTCCCAACATGTCACACCTTTGTAGAATTGTGAGTCTTGTTTTCCTTTCACCTTTAGGTATATATATTATACAAAAATAGTTCAGTCATCGGCAGTTTTTAGCAACATACTAACGTGATTTTGAAATATAATACACGTTTCAATCCATTTTAAAATAACTTCATGCTTCTAAATTTATGTTTCGATTTTTGTTCAAATCTATAGGTGTAAGAAAAGGAAAGCCTAGATTTTTTAAGATAACTTTACAAGATGAAAATGGTAAAGTTCAAAATTAAAAAAAGAAAATAAAACTTGATCGTTAAATAACGTGATGAAATGCGAAACTACAAATAGAATATGTTATATTGATCGCAGTCTGATGTATGAGAACGCAGTAAAGTTTAAACATAGAAATAAACATTTTAACTAAAGCAAGAATTTTATTTATTTTTTAAATAATAATTTCAACATTTTTCGGAAGAAATATAAACTAACTTATCAAGGTGTATAAATTATTTTATTTTAAATAATTGCGTACCACGTAACACAAAATAATACAAATTTTACAAATTTTAGAATTTATACAAATTTTAGAATTTAGTAATAATCAAATTAAACCATTGATTGGATAACACAATGTTCGCTGCTTTTTAGTTTGCTCACCGAAATTCGGTGGTGACACAATTAATTTATGTGGAAAGTTACCATAAAAACTGAGAAGTCCTTTTTTTAAACATATTAGCCATAATTGTAAATTTAATAGAATTGAATTTATACCTGAACATAGGCCTGTAGATCCGTTAGTGAGAACGAGAACCGGCAAATGGATCGGAAAAGCTTTAAAGTTTACCAACATTTTTAAAAGTTTTACTATAATAACTATAATTTTAGTTGAATTTAGCCATTACGAGAGCTCCACAACTGCTTCGGAACTAAACAATTCTACTGTAAATTTAAGCAAAGAACCTTTTAACGTGACATGTACGAAATATTTTGAAACATGCTCACTTAGGACTACTTTCAATCGATAACCGCTTTTCGGTTTTCAGTCCACTGCTTGACAAAGGTCTTTCCAATGATACACGCATTGTATGCTTGGGATCGCAATTTGTAACTTCTCGTACCAGTGGCGCTACGTGTGGCATTTTAGCTACTTGCTTGCAAACATCACTCCAGCCCCGCTCTACGAGCGGCTATGAATCGAACCCGGGATCCGCCTTCCAAAACTATCATAGTCGTTTGCATCTATACCAGAATTACAGATATAAGCGATAAACAGCTTTGAATGTCAAAAATCCAGAAAATTTCAAAAAAATTCTAAAGTATTTATTTATATATACCAAATACGCGAAAAACAATTTTTCGTCCACTCGTGTGAGAAGATACACTGAAAGAACGGTTATATTAAATTTTCAGTATACTAGTTAAAATTATCTACAATTTTTCATATGTACGTAACTTTAAAGTTATAGAAACTTTGAGGTTGTAATAGAAGGACGAGCAAATATGACGATATTATAAGGGGCTATAATTTCACTATGGAACCTTAAAAAATAATTTTATACTAATTTTTATTATTTTACGGTTGTATTGATTTATATTTAGTTTTGCTAAGATCCATGATTCTAACCGATCCCATAATTCAAAATGCTATTTAAATCTTCAAATTTTTAATGTTATTAGATGTCTCTTTTGCTTCCAGCAAATAAGTCTTAAATTTTGTAAATTTTCCATTAATATCGAAAAAAAATTAAACATGGTATATGTTCAAACAATTCCATATTAATCAACTTCACATATTAATAGCGTAAGTAGAAATGAAACATTATTCGTTTCAAATCATTATTTTGTAATAACTATTGCCCCTGACTTATCTACCTTGACTAAGACTCCATAAATGTAAGACTACGTAACGTACTTACCCTTGTACGTTTAAAACATACAGAAAGGATTCATGTAATATTTTCTTCTTTAGTCATTCGATTGTATCAATAAATGTCATTGCATATAATTCTCCGCTTGTCATTTCAGTAGTAGTATTACATTTACATGCGTATAAAAATGCATAAAATATTCACTTCCCATTTTCTTCTCCAATCATTAAATTTCCCTAAGATTCAAAAATATAGCAGCAGGTATTTGCCTGCTTTTCGTAGTCTAACATAACTCTTTGACATAATCTAACATTACTCTTCTCAAATAAGAAGAGAAGTGGCATCTAGCCTTACATTTGTTCAAAATGTGGATTGGTCACATTGACAACGGCAGGCGTCAGGATTGATGTCGCTTTTGGACACGTTGTATGTACCAACGTCCAAACTCTGAATTGGAAATATTACACTACTGCTATTCTTCCAATCGATTCACGGCTTTAAAATTGAAATCGTGGATTATTTGGGTGGAACATGACCTACATAAAATTTCCAGTTCAGTTCTCTACTCATAGTACTTCTTACAGCCATTGTTTCTATTTATTGTATTTTACTTCAAACCAATCTTTTATATAAATATAATTTGTTTAACACATTTCACAATCCAAACACATTTCACACACAATCAAACAGTTGGGCAAACATTTTATGGAAAAGTAAAAAAATGAACATTATTTTTGGTAACATTTGAAGAAAATCGTCACATATAAATGTATATATATAAACATATAAATGCGCTTAGAAATAATTAAATTAAAATCAGAACCTTCATTTCAAATCTCACCTCTCTGAAATTTTAGTTTCCAAATTTCTTACATCAATCGATAATAGGAAACTTGAACAAGTAGGACGAATCAAAAGCAGTTAACATTACACTCTGTTCTCGCTATCTACATCATTGCAATACAAAATGATTTTAAATGAGCTATAGCTTTTATTCATCTAGATTAAAATAATGAAGGTTTAAATTGAAGAGCTCTCCATTAACTTATTAAACCATAGACCCATTAACTTATTAAAACATTATTAACCAATAAACAGCTTTTACCCATTGCCAAATTTCTTGCGCTCTTATCCATTACGCAGTTGTTTCAAGTATTTTCAAGCTGAAAATATTACTATTAATATGACCTTTTCCATCCCACAACGGCTAAAATGCCCCAGTAATTTTATTTAATGACTGCGACATTTATGTAACAGCAGAGTTCTTAACTGGAAAAGAATATAATAATATATACCTGTTATATAGTTCTGACACTCTGTATAAACATATTCGAAGCTTTGTAGTATATTTACGTTAAAATTACTTAATGTGAACCTAATGTTGTTAAATTAAAATTCTCAACAGCAAAACAATTAAAATAAAATTAACAGCTATGGAAATAGTAACTAGAAATTATTTGCTTTTTTGGGACGTACAAATCTTATAATTTATATTATTTACAATACTTAGTAGACTTTAGTAAAGAAAGTTCTAACACTTAATTTTTTTTCATAAAAAAAACATAAAATGAAAATTTTTGAAGTGTAAATAACTAATGTATACTATTCAAATTTCGCCACAGTATTTTTAATGATTAAAGAACGCGTATATCAGTACATACCCCAGGTAATTCATTTATAAAGATAGATTAGATTAAGATAAAATTCAACGTGGGACGGAATAATCTAGATATTTACTCAAATGAACAATAACGAAAAATCTTTTTCTTAAACGACTTTAGAGAAATTTTAAAATCCTTTTATGCGTAGAAGTTTATAAAGATTTAATTAGGCTAAATTTGACTCATTTTTAACTCGAATATTTTGTTATATAATTTAATTCTTCTTGTGAAATTGTACTTTAACTAATTCAAAAGCAATAACTTTGTAGAATGTTGTTTATACCAAATTATATTTTTAGGACATATTGAATTTTGCTTTCAGAAAGAAAATTGAATATTTAAATTAATTTCAGGTCTTTAATATTATAGATAGTAAAATAATAATTAAAAACTTTTAATATTTATAGACAAATAATTTTCCTTAAAGCTTCATGCACAAAGATAAAAGAAAAAATATTAAGAAAATTTACTTCCATATCACAGACCATTCTGAGTGCTTTGTTCGTATTAATAATGCAAGATACGATCTATGCACATCTATAAATTCATATAACGTACATATACAATACCATCGATTTCGACAGCCAATAGCAGCCTTGTACAAAGCCTTTACGTTTTGTTAACAGACATCAAATTCTTTATGCTAAAATTACACGTAGCTATGTCACGCGATACTTGAAAGTAACATTTGAATAGTATTCTATATTAAAATATTAAAAAAAACTGTTTAACTTACTTACGTTTGTTATCCCTTCAAACCATATTCTTAACACAGATATTTTAACCACAATCAACTCGGCGTTACGGTCAGACACTGTACAACAAATTTTCTCCTGATCCGTATATTTAAAATTTAATGTGAAAAGTTAAGTGGCGTATTACACGCACTTTCATCACGAATCGATTGCAAGAGGCAAGGAAAATCGTATACACTTTGGCCACACAAAATACATAGGTTCACAAAAGGATAGCAATGGAGAAGAGAAAATAAGGGCAAGTTTGATTCTCGGGCGGCTTAAAAGTAGAGCTGAGTTTTCGTTTTCGGAAATATTTGTGATTATTTATTGGTTTTTACTGTGCCATATTTCGAGTTCTCGTTTGGTCGAGTGGAATCGCGGTTGCCGTGGCGGTTTTTGATATCTGTTTTCGCGTGGATCCTGGTTGTGACCGATAGCGCGGGACGACACGACCGCGGCTGAGCAGTCGACTGCGGCAATATGGCCGCAGACGAGGAGCGGCGCCTGCGCCCTAAAGACGGCGGCGGCGCCATCATATTTTGGTCAAAAGAACCGCCGGCGGAGAAATAGTCCGGGGGTTATTTTGTAGCGACTATCGCAGTTTATGTTTGATAATTCTTTGGTTATTAGACTTAAAAAGTACTCATGCTACTATGTTGACATGAACTTTATTTGTATATTAAGGAATACCTTCATAATTATTAAGTTAGTTTGATAAAACTTCTCGTAAATATCTTGAAATTTTGGTTATTTTATTTCGTTATGAAATATACGGTTAAGCTAATGAAGTGACTTATAAACGTTTTATAAGACTTATGCCTTGTATAAAGAAGTGCAACGGGAGACCAAAGGTATTTATTCTATTTCATTAACAGAGCAACAAACGCCAAATTCTAAAAAGGTGCATTAATTTACAAGTCTTTCGCAAAAATTTAGGAAAGAATTTTAAAAATTACCTTATTTTTCAGAAAGAGAAATTTATCCTAGCCATGTTTTTCAAACTTAGACAGGTAAATATTTACAACATAAAGAAACACTTTCATTTTTTCATGTAAAAGTCTTATATGCTTGCTTATTTTTTCTATACCTTAAGACATTTTTAAACCATTTTCTAAGAGAAGAAACAAGTTAATAAAATACAAACTCTAAAGTACAGAATTTAAAATAAGTATGTAATAAAAACACGTTCATATTTTGTTTAAAAATATCTGAGCAATAAAGATGAGAGAAGGAAAATATAAAAGAAAAATAACCAATTTTGCACTAATTCAAAAATTATATGAAAATTCTCTACATCGACTAAGTTACATATATATGTATACGATCGTCATTACTCTGCACCACTACAATTCAACAAACATTATTCAAAAAACCATCCACATTATAAAACATTTATGCTTCGCTTTTCAGAATAACCCCACGTGTCGTACCTTTTCACTATAGAGCTTACTTATCGTGCGCTACATTATGCACTCCACTGTATAGAGGCTCGCATACAAATATATACGTATACGTACAACGACGCCCACGTAGGCCGGCGTAGTAGGCTGAAACGGTGTGCGTGTACGTGGACGTCATTAGGTGGACTCACACGGGCGGTATCTTGGCCGGATCTAGATCACGGAATATTGAAGTTTGCGCTCTATTTTGTGTATTTATTTTATTATGCAACGTAAGCGTATGCAATAATACAATGTGAATAATTGACATTTAAAAAATATGTTACAATAAAAAAACCAAAGGTAAATATATTTTGTTACTTTTGTGTAGTGAAATAATTGCATTTTAAGTAACACCTTTCAGTCAGCGATAACTTTAAACATTATAGAAAATATTTGTTTAATAAAGCCTTGTCTGTTATATTAAATAAAATATAATTCGCAAAGTTTATTTATTTATAAGTTACTCAAGCACAAACAGTTATTATAGAAATTTTCTTTGTCTTTCTTCGGCAAATTCAAAAACAGTTGGATCTATATCAATTATTCTTACCGACTTATAAATTAGTACCTTCAAATGTACTATAAATATCTCAAAAAGTTTCAGAAAAAAATAGCATAAAAATTTAGATATTCCTAAAGAGTCAGAAAGTCAATATGCGAATAACAAAGCTACAGTGAGCAAGTGGTTGGATATAACATTTTATTTTACCTTATTTTACACAATACGTATGATGTGTAAAATAAGGTCTGAATTTTAATTACATTATTAAAAGTAATCGGTCAACTACGAGCTGAAGTTACGCATCGTAGATTACTTTTTTTAAAATATAATAATGTTGATAACATTACCACATAAACTTCCTACTAGTTTTTTTAGTAATTATCAAAATAATTGTTCAATTTATATCTCCTTAATCATTTTTAATTTTGTGTGTAAATTATTACTCTATACACTTCCTTCAAACCAAGTAATCGAGCTATACTCGTCTCATTTAATTACTAAAACATACATAAATATTTTAAATTTCATATAAGCCTATTAATTGTTATATTGGATACCTACACTATAAATAAAGTAAAGCAATACGTTTTCATTTTCTTTTTAAAAATAAATCAGTATAGTATAGTCCTAGAAATTTAATTTCCTTTTTTAAACATTTTTTTAGCTTCTTAGCTTCTTCCCAAAACATAACAAATCTATACTTGTAATAAAATTGTAATAGAGTGAATTCTGTATATAGAAAATGTTTAAAAAAAATTGATTGATTTAGCATACAGAATTATAATAGAAGCCAGAAAATAGTTTTTAGAATTTTCGGCCATTGTTAATTTGAACGGGTATCACGCAAAATATACTAGACGAATTTTGATGAAATTTGGTATGGTAATAGTATACACCCAGAAAAAACATATAAAAGAAAAAAGAAACAAAAAAGTCCTTTCCTAAATACACACGAATGCAATCGTAAGCACAGCTAGTTAAATATAAAATGATACATCTCTATTCCCGATTGAAATTAACTACAATACGATAAATTATATTCCAAAATTTAATTCCCTGTACTTATTGTTACGCAATTCAATGCAATACTTCAATTACTTATATTTTTGGGTACAGATAAGAACCCATGAACTGAATCCGAAAAGTTATTCGTACGTCTCCGGAAAAGGCCTATTTGAATCGAATATTTGGTAAGACGCGACGGAATTGTGTTCGGGGAATGAACTTTGTTTACAGGCCATTTAAGGTGGCTGTCGGTTATTATATTGTTCTAGTGCTCCGTTGTATTTTCATTCTTGCACCATTCGCGTCTAAGGGTAGTTTGTTATGACGTATTTCCAATGTGACCAGATTGGGCCTCAAATAAATTTAAAGATCTATACGTTTTTAACGCTCCGTAATTTAAAATGTAATAATGAAACTGAAAATTTAAAAAAAATTCCTCTAGTGAAATAAGAAACAACATAACATATGCTTGTTTTGTTATTTATTAAAAACTTGACGTGAATGTTTTTGTAATAGCTGACAACTAATTGGTCCTTAATAAAATCGTAAATATAATTTATAGTTACATTACGTACTTTGATATTTTATCGTAAACGTAAAAAAAACGGAATATATAAAGGGAAAACTCATTATTATTGTTATGAAAAAAAAATTCAGGTATCTATGTCGACTACCATATACAATTGTAGATTGTAAAACATTATTGAAGGTGAATTAGCTTTATGATAAGAATATAAATAATGTAGAATTTGATACAATTTTAGCCTATGTTTATACGCAGACAATGTGGAACATATAAGTATATGTCGGATATGGACATGAGGAGGAAAATAAAATTCAGTCAACTATAAACTCTAAAGGTCTTTGGCATCAGTATCGGTTAGGCATAATAAATCCGCGTCTCGCACCCCACTGAACGTGCCAATCAAGTTCCTTTCATAATCAAGGTACTTTAATCGCATAGAATTTGTCATAAAATGATGTCGTTAGATTATTGTTAGATATCATAATTTTAGGCTATATACTGATAAATGTTTCAATATCGATATGTTGTTACCAGGAATTATGAACAACGTTAAATGAAAAAAGAAGACGAAGTAAATTGCGATGATTAAGACTTCATCATTCAATTGTAATAACAAATATATTAAATATAATTTGTGACAAAGCCGGTAAAGACTAATTTGTATAATACAGCTATGCATAATTTTGCTAAGATTTTTAAATTACCAACAATTATAACTGGTTGTTTACACGAATTATTCAGAAAATACTGCCATATAGGGTGTAGTAGACAGTTCAATTAATCTAATGTCGATCTGTATTCAATGTAGGCGGGAATACAAACAGATTTTAGACTCATATTAACATGATACAATTTTCTAAAATGCTCGTTGATGTTAATCACAAGAGGGTATGAATTAAATAAATGTAGTAATAGTAATCGTGAATGATAAATCTAAAAAATGGTCACACGCAATTACCATAAACTTATTCAATATATTATTCATCATTACCATAAACTATAATTTTATTAATTAAAAACGTCGATAATGAAAGATGATGCAATGAAAAAACATTGTTTGAAGACATTCGATAAATACAAATTACGTACCCTATCGATCTATATACCTGTGCCTCTAGATTCATTACCCTGCTATTTGCCAACTTCTATTTTTTTATTTTTTGTATACATGATTTGTTTGTGCAATACTGACTAGTTACTTTTACACAAGGACTTAAAAATATTTTAATAAGATTATCTTCTTCATTCAAAATTTGTTTTTTATTTTATTTTCATTTACATAAAGGGAGAGAAACAATCGCAAACTATTTGAAATATTTTATGAACTCTAAACACGAAATTTAATATTTCCACAAAGAAGAAAAAAAAATTCAGTTTATTTATAAAATGTCCAATTAAATATAATTGATGTTATATATTGTTAATGTGATATTGTCAAATTAAAAATTAAAATTAATACAGAAAACACATGTAATTAATTAATGAGGTAAATAAAGCAGCAATTATGGATTAGAAGTTATCCATGTAAGGCACTCAAGTTGACAAATTGGGCAAATAATAAATAGAATAAAATAAAAAGAAAAATAACTGGTTCATTCACTGCTTGTAAATTAAACGGGGTTTGTTCCTCACATCTCATCTGAACCGGGTACATGAATTTGCAAGGATATCAAGTCGACATCTCTTTATTGAACAAATCGCACAATCGCCGGTGCTTTGATACCGGCGTTTGTTCTTACAATTAACAATGTTATATTTTGCTGAAATATTTTTATTCCGGCATAATATATATTCATATGCACACACACACACACACACACATGTGTGTATATATATATATATATATATATATATATATATATATATATATATATATATATATATATATAATCTTTAATTTCAATAACGACTTAACTAAAGCATCAACGACTAAGACACAATTTATAAAATCAAAAAAGAAAAGCAATGCGCAAGGATGTAAGGAATATTGTGATTAAGGTATCACATTTATTTGTTTTCATTTTTCATTTAATTACTCTCAAACATTGTTAACTTACTTCATTGTGCCTGTTATTTAATACATAATACATAGCAAAGGGAACTTCGTTCCAACCGGGTACCCCAAGACACCTTTCGTTCTTTTTTTTATGTTCTCAATATTGTCGGAATAAGTGGAGTATAATTAATCCCAGATAACAACAGCGTATTCAAGTTGCGATCTTACAAGAGCATTGTACAAGGTTAAGTACGTGTCAACATTTTTAAAGACTTTACACATTCTTAATATGAATTCAAGAATTCTATGGTCTTAGATACAATCTGCTTTATGTACAAACCAAATTGCAGTTTACTATGGAAAATGATACCAAGGCTGCTATGCTGTCGACTTTTTTCTAATAAGTTCCCCCTATTGCCTATCTAAAAGTTACTTGCTTTTTTCTTTGTGAAAGTGATTTATTTGCACTTCAGTTTGTTTTCGTCATGGTAAACGTGCAGTCTATCTAGATCAGATAGCATGTTCGAACAGTCATGGGTATCTTTCATAAGAATAAATAGTCGTAGATCGTCTAGATACATTAGACAATCACTATTTCTGAAACTTTATTAACGATATTAGGACCTATATCGTTAGTAAATAAAATAAGCAAGAAGAGGTCTAATATAGACTGCTGCAGTTCACCAAAAGTCACTTGCACGTATGGTGATAAAAACCCACTTGCTTTGATTATGTTATTTACTGCCTACTAGTTAAGTATGAAATAATTCATCGAAGCAGGACTATCCTGATACCGTTTAATGCGTGTTTTCGTACCATTATTAAGTAGTGAATCTTGTCAAATGCTTTCTCGATATCCGTATATATCACATCAACCTGCTATTCGGAATCTAACGACTCGAACGAGTGCTGAGAGTAAAGTAATATGTTAGTGGTGGTAGATCTACCATAATCTAAGTCATAATTATGAAGTATCGGATACACTCGCCCACGTGCCAACTTCTCTTAAATTTTAAGAACTACGTATGAAACGAATATCGGTCTCATGATGACTATATTTTATTTAGACCCACTTTTATCCGCATAGGTATCATGTGCGCCTTTTTCTGATATGTAGGGAAAGACCCATGCGCTCTACACTTATTAAATTATAAGAGCTCGTTAAAAACTTCACTGTACCGTCGTCTCGAAGTGATATGTATCCCTCTGACGAGCTAGCACCATAACACCTATCCAAGAACCATCGCCGATTAGTCCCAAATATTTTACAGAAAACCGTGTCTAAATCGGTCTAACCGTTTTAATGATAAATGTGAACATTCGATTGCACCAAAATGTTTATTTCGTCGCCCCCTGGTGAATAATCACCCTAACAACTATCTAAGAACCATTGCCTATGAATCACAAACATTTTAAAGAAAACCGAATCTAAGTCGGTGAAACCGTTTTGGAGATAAATCGGAACATTTGATTGTACACAAAAACAAACAACCTCTCACCCTAATAGTATGGTAGCCCAAGAAGCTAAATGAGGATCTACTCGAGCGTCGTAGAGACCTAATTGATTTTGAAGATTACATGGTAGAAAAAAAAGGTTATATGATGTATACTCTTCCACCGGTGGGGGGAGCGTCTACATATTTTCAAAAATGTAAAAAAAAATAGTTACATGGAAATACTCAAGTGCGTCAGATATTGGTATTGTATATGCCCCACGTGTCACTGATATTGTAGGTATGTTAATTTGCATAATGAGGGTGGCTGTACGGAAGAGTAGAAAATGAACAAAAAAAATTATTCTAGCGCGTCAGACATTCAGAGGGGATGTTAAGTCGACTCGAAAAAAGCTCCCATTCAAAAGACTGACGATTCGGACGCAAGTGCGTGGCGGATTTTTGAAAAGGCAAAAAAAATCGCCATTTTGAAATACTCGAGCGCGTCAGATTATTATACAGACGGTTCAGCTAGATGACCTAATCGTGCTAACCCATAATCTGACGATTATTTGGAGGAATTTTGTTAATCTGATGATTTGAAAAAAAAAATGTTTAATCACTAAATGTGATAAATAAAGTTCACGAAAAATAGGATGCAAATAAAAAAATATACTTCTTGTAATTAAAATATATATTCAGAAGAGGATAGCAAAATAAAAACAAATTTTAAAAATATTTTTTTTTTTCAATCTTCATCTTCATCCGTGGAGTATCGTTGTACTGAAAGTCTGGTTCGATTTGTATATCTGCAAAAAGAAATTCTTTTAATACTTAACAATATTTTATGTATTTCTTGAAAAGCGTGCACTGATAAAAAAAGTAACTTGACCAGAAAGAAAAAATTTTGAACCAAGAAAATAATTTTGAAGAATTTGATGATTCAACCAAAAAAATTCTTGAGCTAAGTCAAATTTACTCAAAAGAAAAATCTCTTGGCCCAAGAATTTCTTTGCATAATTCAAGATCATAAAATTTTTTATTTTAAAAAATTTTTCGGTTCAAAATTTATTTTCTTGAGTCAAGTTAATTTTTTTATCAGTGTGTTAAGTTTTAAAAAATATATATACCTGAATCTGGAGTATCCACTAGAATATCACGTGTAATAACTACATCTTCATACGGAAGCGTATGATTACCAACGAACGTAATTGATTACCAACGAACGTCATTTCTAATTTTCCTTTTATATCTATCCATCCGTAATCTGTGGATGTCATGTTGATGTTGTTTGGATTGTGTGCATTCCTCCACAAACATGCAATGTATCTTGTACGTAATAAGTGCTGCAATAACTCTGATTGGCATGGTAGCAAGCAACAAGCTTCGTAATTACGAACATTCAACGAGAAGGCCTGTGATGTAACGGATACCTTGTATGTCTTATAGAGGATTTCAATTCTAGCTCTGTTGACATTAGCTAACTTTTTTAAGCCATACAAATGGCAGATAAAAGATTGTATTATATTAAAGGATTCATCTATATTACAATCCCAAATTTGTAAACTCCTTTTGAAAAATTTCGGAATTCATGAGAATATTTAGAGGTTTCTTCTTACCTTGTCTATAAAATGCCAGGTTGAAATCACATCATGTTAGCGCATGAAGAGCTGGTAGCGCTCGTGAAATTATTGGACCTAGCTTAACAGAGAGTGCAGAAACGTCTATATATCGGTGTGCATTACCTACTCCGAGGTCCATCCATATTTTCATCGATGCTTTAAGATGTTCCGTATTGGCCAACATGATAACAACAATATCTGTATCAGAGGTTCTGATTGTAACAGTAGAATCTTCTTCTCTTAGCTGACATGCAAGAAATACTATTTTGGTATCCGCTTCTTCATTATCAGGACATGACAGTTCATACTTTATTATCAGTAACTGAATATACGTAACACAAATCGTAACTCAGATATATGGTTTTGTTACCAATTATCGTAGCCATCTCCTGATCAGCCCAATGACCAACAATTTTACAAGAGCTTCTTTGAACTCGATGTTTTTCAAATATTTTGCAAAATCAGCTATTCTCATTTGTTGATGGCCGAATATATAGAAATCCTTGTCATCCACACTACCTCGAAGAGTGTGTTCATAATCTTTGACAGAGGTGTGAAGAAGCGATCAAATACAATGACTACTCGACCTGCTCCGTTATTTACAGGACATCGCAAAATCTTCTTTGATTCTCCAAAATTGCGCGGTATTTCTATAAAAGTATTAAGAAAGAAGAAATCATCTACAATTACAAAATCTACAATGGATGACGATTGTTCCATGTCTTCAATTTGTTTTTTCAACTCTTTAACCAGTATCAAATTATCAGTATTGTCAATAGAACCGTCGATATGGCACAGTGATAACGGAACTGAATTTATCGAAAAGCAGAGTATCTTTTCAACATCTATGTTCGTGTCTAGTGATAAAGCTAATAACCGACCGAACAAATCCCGCTGCAATATAACTTCATGTACTTTCTGGCCAATTTTTTTTCTTTAAATTCGCAAAAGTCAGCACCGGTAAAATCTGTCAGAGTTTATATTATATTCCATAATGAATTGATCTCGCAGGAATGTTTCGGCAGACACTGCGTTCAACAAGCTGTTTGCTATTTCTGGAGTAAGGCAGGCGCCCTATTGAAATATTTTACAATTTATTTTTATCAATTGAAGGAAAGAATGGTTGATGGTCTGTTGGATACTACGCACGAAAGCTTCAATTTATTTATGATGTTTTTTATTCGATCTGGGTGTAGGTCAGTGGCATGTCTTGCTGGCTCCTGTTAAGTCCCACACGAGTTAATACGTATGATATTATTCGCATTCGGGCCCCATGATTTCTTGCCCAACGTTGTCTAGCGGCGATGGAGTTTGTCAGATTAACGATCCCAGTCAGTCGACGAGCAGCATCACCAAACGAGTCTTTAACAATTTCGACTCGGAGTCCCGGATGTTTTTTGCGTACGTGTTGCAGTTGATTTATGTAGTATATTGGCCATCGACTGTAGTTTTGCTAATTGTAGTAGAAAAATAAATTTACGATTTTCCCAAGTGCATTCAAGTATAAATCTAAATCTCCTACTCTAATACTTTTAATAAACGTATGATAAAGATTTATAAAATCTATATACATCGCGTAAAATTGCTTCGTTTTTCCGTGCTTGCCTTCCAAAGTGTCTGCTGTATATTGATCATAAGATTGAATTAGATGTTGTGTTTCTGTATGCTTTACTTGTGGAAAGATATCTTTATGCTACATAAATATGGTGAAATATTCTAGTCCTGATTCTTGGATGGTCACTCGTTCCTTTTCCAAAAATGATTCAAAATGTAATTACGGCTGTACTAATGCCACTTGAGAATGTATCCGTTTGCATCTGTTATAATTTTTTCCGACAATAAAACCTGCAAATTATATGTTAGCAATAAGGTTTCATTCGGACATGATATTGCTTAGTCCACATTCATCGATGAAGGGGCCAACTGCTTTGAAAAAAACCATCTCAATATGAAAGGGCCTAGTGAATGAAAATGTTGTCGAATTTCGGGGTTTTTTGAGCTTGAATACAATAACTTCTTCGAGCGATAGCTAGATCATATATGATCTGAATAAATGGCCATTGACATTCACTTGCAACAGCTTGACTCAATTCTAGTGTTTTTAAAATAGTCGAATAATTGGTTTGAGAATCATTTATTGGGGTAAGATAAGAAACTTTTTGGACTGGTGACTCGTCAATAAAAATCTTACTATGATATCTTACCCACATTGAAACATCTGATATCCTATGCAGATGCAACAACATCCGATTGTTTTGATATTATCAAATTTTCTGTAGTTTGATTGAGTTTGGAAATGTCTAGCTGATTCCAAGTTGTAATTTTTAATTTTTTTGTATATGAATGCATGTCGAAGGTAATTTCATCAAAGGCTCGGCGTTTCCACTTTCTTTGCATAGTTATCATAGATGAACCCGAAAAATTGCCATGTACAGCCTCATTGGTAGTTGAATTTTCATTTTCACAGACATTTGGAGATACTACAGATATCGTTTCTTCATTCTGAATAATTTCTCGAAAAATTATCCCCACCGTGTCGTGTACAATATCTTTACCATTCAGAGTTTCAACGAAGTGACCGAAATTGTCAAAAGCTACTCCATTATTCAATATAAAATATCTAATAAAATATCTTCAGAACACACGTATGTACTATTCGCCGTTGAAAATGTCATTTCAGTCTCTAACTCTTCCAATGTAGTATAACAGAAGCAGTGTTCATATTTAGATCATTAATGATCTTCTTATACAAGCTCTACACTGTCATACCCAGAGTAATATGTTTTGATGTTTTAATTTTATGACTGAAAGCAGCGTAGGTCAGATCTAATCCAAGGGGAAAAATTGCAAGTTCTTTATTATGTTTTTTATTTTCACGTCATTTTTTTGATTCATGAGAAACATCACCCCAAATTAATGCTTCTAAGAAGCATGTTAAAAGTTTTGGCATGTAATTGCACTCTCCTGTAATCAAATTTTCAGCCAATTCTGTTCTGGTGGACTTAAAATTTCAGAAGGCTGCACTTTTCAACAGATCTATAGTTCGAAATCTATTGACAGCCAATGGAACTTCCCACTCATTCAGTCGTTTGCGTGTTCTTTTGAAAATAAAGCATTTTGCTGGTGGCAAATCATCATTACTCTCGCTCGCCGGTTCGAAACTGATCATCAAAATCCTCGAAGTCTCGCTCAAAGTAGCTTAAAACTCCCGTTCTGAAAATATTTTCCCAATGAGAAACCTGATAATTGATAACAAATTGAAATTATAGCATTTAAAAATGGTTGTTTTAAGGATTTTATAACGATTTTAACAATTTTTGTATAGAATAAATATTATATAATGTTTCTGAAAAATAATATTTTTCATTTATTCTAAGAATTTAATTTAATAACATTAAAAGTGTAATTTTAAAAACTAAAAATTTTATTTGTCATGAATGTTTATGAAATCTTCTCAATAAAAAAATTTACATTTCTTACTCTTTAATAAAAAAAATATTTTCAACATTTCATTACTTCATCATCAGTTGTGAATGATAAACATTAACTGTAAAATGTTTGCATTAACTCTCCGGAAATCCACTATTAATTCCAAAAAAAATAAAGACATTTTATGTCAAAAATTTTATAATCATTACTTTTCTAATAACTACTTTTATAATTTGAGTCATAAAAACGGATATATTGGTCAAAAATTAATTTTATTATTTCTTGAAATGACTGGACTATAAAATATTATAATATATATTTGCATATCCCCCATGCGATAAAAACATTCTTTGATATGTTTAAGGTTCATACTAGCGCGCAAAATCTATAATTCTTTTACTAAATAATAGTACACTAGAAACATTTCCAATCGGTAAAACATCTTATCTGTTTATAAATCCAATTTTAACCAGGACGAAGCAATCCATTGCTCCGTCGAATTTTCAAACGACGTTACAATTTTCGGTCTGCCGCTTGAAAATAGATGTTAAATTATCGTTCCACTTTTATTACTTCACTATTTGCACACTCCCAAAAATTGCCTGCTTTATAATACTTTCAATAAAGAGGAATGAAACTCGAGTTCGATTCATTTATTTCAACCATCTACAGTAGAGGAGAAAATGTTTTTACAACAATAATAACAACCTTTTAAATAAGTGCGAAGAAAAAATGAATTTAATCCCCTATTAGTCTAAGTTGGCAAAACTTACGATTCGACGAAGGTCAAACTCTGGGAACAAGTCGTGTTTACCTAAGAATGAGCCGATTTACTTACGGCCGCGTAGCTAATACCGACTCGTCGGTACCTTATAACACGGGTGGCGTGTCATTTTGACAAATAAATCAATATTGGGTACAAAGTAATATCGCAGTGAAAATTAGTAATTACAAATACATGGCTGGTAGTATTATTAAAATTCCATATATAATACGGATGAGAGGTAAATTAGGATTATAATAAAAGAAATAAAAAATAACAATGAATGTGCGTCGTGACCAAACATAAAAGACATTACATAGGTTATTGTAATAATAATAGCATTCATCATAGCATAATAATAATAATTACATCTATCATTGAATACAAGTTAAGATTTCAAATTGAAAACAATAGTCATAACTGAAAAAAAGAAGAATTTCCGCAAACGCTCCGGTGCCTGTTAAGAACAACTTGTAATAGACACGACTACTCTGTTACATGGATAGTTAGTTAATTGTTATAGCAAGATTTTTTTTCGGATTCCTCTTGACAATATAAGTCAAAAGCAATCTATAATTAATATTCTTTGATTTGCGCCTTTATTGCGGGATTTTCAACATTTTCCCAATCAATTACCTTTAAACGTTTCATTATCATAAACAGAACCTACATATAAAAAGACCTAAGAAATATACCTAATACCCGATATTTCTTTCTGGGAAATAATACTCATATTGCTTTCTATTCAGTGCCGAATAAAGCATTAAAGGAGTCGTTTCGCGTATTACTTCGATGATGCCACGCAGCGACCGGTGTGCTTATTCTTTCCTAGAACGGGATAATATACGAAAAGAAATTATTTTTATAATAATCTTATTATGTACTAAATAACCTATAGAAGGGAACTTGCCATACCACTTTAACAATAATCTATGTACACCATAAATCTTACAATAGTGCCGCACTCATGGTTATTATATAAGGTTACATAGTTATTATATGTAATATTATATAAAATAGATGACAAATTAATAAATAAATTTTCTGCAGATAATCACGGTCAAGTAGAACAGGTCAAGTATTTCAATATTCTAATTCTTATTTCAATGAGAATTATAGATTTTTATACTTACACTTAATTCATTCGTGATATCTGGTATTTCATAGGGTATTCGCGAAATTTTTAAGAAAAATCAAGTCTAACAAAATTTTTTTTTTTAAATATTCATATTTATAGTATAGAGTCTTATTAGTATCTCCTATTATTATCTTCATAAAAATAAGAGAATAACTCTTAACCTTTCCTATTTATCTTAGCCTTTTCAGTTGTACGTATAGCTGTAACAGAACTGCGTCTTTAAAAATAAACGTTTCAAAATTGGCCGTACCTTTTATTAGTCCTATGAGTAAAATAATTCGCCGCAAAATGAATTTACATCAATAATGGTAGTCAATATTTTTTTCATATCATTGATTTCAAAATTCGCATTTGTCATAATATAATAAAGTTTATTGTTATATTATTACAATTAAATATATATATATATATATATATATATATATATATATATATATATATATATATATATATATATATATATATATATATATATATATATATATATATATATATATATATATATATATATATATATATATATATATATATGTAATCTTCACATCTATGAACCTATTCAATAAATACAAGTAAAATAATATGTTTCTTAAAATAGATATTTCATTTGAATAAAAATGAGTAAAGTGAAAAATTAAAATAATGTTTATATTAATACAGCTTGTTGTAACTATACAAAATCGATACGTAAACCATTTGTTTAAATCTATCATTTTTGAAATATACTTCACAATTTAACTAAAATCCTTTTCCAGTTTTAATACACGCTTGTTATCAAATTTAATTTGTTTCCTTGTTATTCTTCGGACTATATGAATCATATTGTGTCTATTATTATAACCTAAACCAAAAATTATTTTGGTTTTGTATTTTAATTTTGAATTAAAAGAAGCAAAAAAATGAAATTTTAATTTTATATGCAAATATACGATAGTAATACAAAAAATTCGGCTCTATTTTTAAGACTACGTTTTAGGTTATCTATATATTTATTATTCCATCAGTCCCAATTTAAAAATTACTTTTTTATTTTCTACACTATTATTTATTACGTTTTACTTTCTACTATGTTTTCTTTAAAACATTCCTAGTGAAAGTTGATACACGAAAGTAGTGGTCGGTCAAAAATATTCCAGAGTTAGAAATAACCAGATAAGAGATTCAAATAAATAGCAATTAATTCTATCACGAATAATTTACACATACTTTTAAAATATGCAATATATGCGAAATTATTTCATTATCTAAATAAACTGGTCAATAACGAAATTTAAAATAAAAAATTATTTTATTTTTAACCGAAGTCTGAATGTTAGCTCACGAAACGATTATGACTAACCATTCTAAATGAGCAAAATTAATAAAAATTAGCCAAGTGCGCGTCGAAACATGCAAAAGCGAAAAGTATTTCGTAATCAATCCACAAAACAAACTTTTTAATGCAATTAATGCAACACGCCTAAAACAATTTTAAATGGGCACGCTGATTAAACAGCAATTTCAAAATGTTTTGCATGAATTAAACAATTACAGTAAATATAAAGAGTGGAAATTCCTTGCACCATTTGGTAAATTTATCAGGAAAGCAATAATTCTGATATCTTTAATTATATTCATAATTTTATTTAAACTATAATTGATGAATAGAAGCTTATGCGTAAATATACTTTTATTTGTAATTTTTGTATTTACATAGCTTTAAATAGTTACAACGGAAAATATTAAAAGAGAAACGTCCTATATGACATGGTACTTAAAACTCATGGAAAGGAAATTGTATTAGCATGTAGAATGATTTCAACAATTTAACAATTTCGGCACACTGTTTAGAATCACTGTTACAAAATACATATTATCATTTTATAATACATTTTATTTATGTATTACATATAATACATAAATATATATTATCTACATCTTAAAAAGTACTTTAAAGCTTAGGGTAGAGAAAATGAAGCTATGAAAATTAGTTTACGAAAACTCAGCCTCAAAAAGTACATCAAATGATAAATTATAAGACGGAGTATACAAAAAACAGTTAATATTTGGTTAATGATTTAGATCTCCATCTAAATCATTAACCTAGCGAAGGCGGAATAAACGAATTAACATGGCCAATTTGCCTCCGCTAGAATCAGCTCCGTTATTTTTCTTTTAGTTACTACCGATAACGATCGTAATGCCGCCCAATACTAGTTCTTAGCAATGCACCTTTTAGCGCCAAGATTAAAAATATAAATTTGGAAAAAAAATAATATCATTGAAAGAATTCGACCGATTTTAATGTAAAACATATAGGTTATCCAGTTACCAAGATCTGGGACATTTGTGAAAAATTTCATATTTAAAAAAGGTTAAATAGAATTTTTATTTTTTTTGAACATTTTATTCAATTGACACTCCAACATTACTTTTTAATTATATTGTCACCATGGTGTGTTGAGTTAATCACAAGGCATACGGCCTTTGTGCGGGGCACCGCAGGGACCCGGATTCTATTTCCGGCTGCTCGCCCAGCTGGGCTGGACTTGTGTTCTTGTTGGCTGTAATAGATTGCTCTCGTAGCAATAAGTCTACCTATCTATAGTAAGTAAGTCTACCTGTCTATCAATTAATTACATTAAAGTACATAAATAAATGAACAAATAAAATGTGATTTAAAAACTTGATTTTTGTTCTTGCCATTATAACTGTGAAACTGTTTTGTGGGTTATTGTGGCATCGTTTCATAAAACTTACTTTTATTACATTTTTGAACCAACCAATGACATTTTTTAATTATTTAAAATATATTATTTTATTAGCACAGTTTTGTATAAATTGTGCAAAAATAATCATAACCTCTACAATTTGATTGCAATCTGTATTTTTTTACTCGGTATTTTTAGCAATAGTCAACAACAGCAACATTTTGAATTTTTCCTCAACAAAACTGACATGATTATTACCATAATTGTTTTTTTTGTTTCAGATAATATCGGATTTGTTTAAATTATTATTGAGGCATAAAAATACATTAATAAATCTAAGTAATTATTATATACTCTTTCAAATGATTATAATAAAACTGAAAGCGCTTGTAAATATAAATACACTCATAGTAGTAACATACTCTTACAAATTAAGAACATACCACATTATGTAAATGAACTTAAATATCGTGAACTTCTGGTTATAGTAATGATTAAATCAAACTAACGCAAACTTCGAAATATATAAATTATTTCCATATACACTAGTCAAAGTTTACAGCTTTTGTCATGTTACGTTTTCAATCGGCGTATTAATTCACGATTGCACGGCGAACTTTTTTAAAAAGTTTTTTTAAAGTTCGAATCAACTACCGATGTACGTACGTCTAATTCGGTAATCAGCCATTCCTAGTAATTAACCTATCAAAACAAACTTTCAAACCTTCAGAGATATCCTATATAGAATAATTAATTAACGTCTTCGCTTTGAATTGCTTTCACGCTTTGAAGGTTTTAGGCAATTTTCTAAGTGCGCATTTGAGCAAATTTAAATTACAAACATCCGTAACAAAAATATTTTCAAACTTCATAATTACTGTATATAACAATCTCTATAATAAGGGTTCCGGAAATTAAGTAACAAGGAGGTTAAAAAGGTTAAATAAAATTAAATTTGAAGGATCAGAACTTGGGTGTAAAAATATCATAGACTAATCTTTATGCAATCATCAAGCTCAAAAACCCCTTCGGCTGCGGATAAAGTACAAAAGGTGGAGAGGTACAAATTCAACTATAAACATTATGACAAAATCTCTTATACGTAAAAAGCAAGCGGGTGCCTGTTTTCACAACTGCGAGGTTATTGACACTGCGCGTCTTTATTTTTAAGCATCAGTTAGGGTATTGTTGATGATGAAGCAAATACTTCACCGTACAATGATGATACTTGCAGTTTCCCAGGCGGAAAGTAAGGTTAGATTAGTAGTAACTTACATATTACTTATATATATATATATATATATATATATATATATATATATATATATATATATATATATATATATATCTACTAATTTTCTTAGCTTCATTTTCTATACCCTAAGCTTTTAAGTAATTTTTAATATATACATAATATGTGTTCATGTACTATATATTTTGTATATTTTTTATAAATCCTTTATTTTTTATTTTGTATATATATAGGTATGTATATTTCATTGCACGTGCCACTAATTTTTTACAAAAAAATTAATTATAAAGTTACGATTGACTGTGGTTACATCCCATTATTGTTTCAAAATACATTTTAGTACCTAATACAATATACACATATTATTAATATTCTTTTATGAAAATTTAAATGTAATTCAATTATTAACGTGTGAGGAAACAATGTTACCATTTATATTATTCATTGTTTTTTATAAATTTAAATTACAAATGTACTTAGTTTGAAATATAAATAAATAGGAAAGACCAAAATAAAAAACGTGTCCAAATTTATTATTTTTCTTTGACATAGACCTGGAAGAAATAAAAATAAAATAAATAGTTGAACTGTTGCAGACTTATTACACTTTTGTTAAAGTCCAAATTCTAAGCAGACACAAAACGTCATATGGAAAATATACGCTGGAAATAAAATATGGAGGGTGTATAAAATAACCTGTTCTTAATATTTAAGTCGTTTAAATTAATTTTTTTATAACTATATAAAATTTAATAGAAAATATATACAGAGTATTCAAATTCCATAAAATCCACTAATCAGTCCTTTCGAAAATTTAAAAAAATCTAGTTTTATAATAGCCTCTTTGTAATCTTTATTTCTCTGTTTTATATAATTAATGAAAAAACTGATTAATGAATTAATTTACTGTAACTGTTAAATGACTTTTTTTAAATTAAATTTCTTTTCACGAAAATATATGAGAAATGGTGTAATTTAAAATAGCACCTTACGGTAGTCGTTATAAAGAATCAGTGGCTTTCAGTTTCCGTCTCAAAATATATATAAAATATATGAAATAACCTTTATTCCCAACCGTTTCAAAACGTCTTATGTATCCGGCATAACTCACTCTAAAACGTATGCACATGTATAAAAACTTCAGAGAATATAAAACATGCAGTGACACTGTGACACTGCCACACCGTACGTGTAATATTATTAACTTATTCGTAGCAATTAATTAGCGAAGAAATTTTGCATATATAATTAATTACACGCGTGTTTACGTATAATAGTACCCGATGGAAATATTTATCGACCCAATAATTTGTAAATATCTTTAAAAAGTCGAATTTTCCACAACAATATTGGATAATTTGTTACAAAAAACCATCTGAAAAGTTTTTTTTCTTCATAGGCGTGACCGTTTACGAGACATAGTCTGACTCCTTCAAATGTGCGGAATCTACAGTGGTAACCACATATAGTATGAATAATTGAGTTAAGTAATTTTTTATGTCAGCCCCCTGATTTAAAAACAAATACTTTGAAAAATTACTTTACTTGTCGCAAAGAGAACATTCTCTTGCTTGTTATACATATAACAACGTCACATCTAATGACATTGTTTTAAAACAACCATTGTTAAAATTGTTTTCAGCTCTCTCACACTCGGGACATATCATATAATAAATTATTTCTAAATAATTACAATTAATCTAGTGTATTGAATTTATACTGGTCTTTTCGCACGCTGGAATTAAAAAAGTGTAGGTGATGAAGCCTTTGGTCTTTCTACACACATGCTAAGACCATATGGTGGAAAGCAATTAATTGCTAAGAAAAGAATATTTAATTATAGACTTTCTCGAGCACGCCGGTACATAGAATGTGCATTTGGGATTCTTGCAAATAAATGGCGAATTCTTCACAAACCCCTAAATGTATCCATGGATCTCGCTATCGATATTGTGGAAGCATGTACTATTTTACATAACGTAGTACGTTCGAGAGATGGTTATAATTTTGAAGATACATTGTCATATCCAGATTTCCAAGAATTGTCAACCAGCTCAGAGTACCGTGTAAGTCGAAACACTAATTTGGTAAGAGACCAATATGCGGATTACTTCCCGACTCCACAAGGCGAACTTCATTGGCAAGACAACAAAATATGACTAAATAACTACGTATACATGTTTTAACTAAATATTATAAATAAATAATAATAAAAAATAAAAATCATTTATTTCGTTTATACATGCCACCGCCGCCTGGCGCCTCAAAAAGAGGTCGGCCCAAGAAACATATGTATTTGCAACATTTTGTTGAAATTTGTTTTTAATTCATAATATAATAAATTATCAAAATGTTACTGTAGGTACTTACATAGTTCGTTCTTTTCTTTAGTTGATTTCTCATTATAATTCTTGAACAATTTATCTGCCAAACAATCCCATGCTTTGGCTCTTAATATCCGATTACTGTATTCGTCGCTACCATAATTCCATACACATGGAAAATTTTCGACCTCTGAAATAAATAAATCTACATCAAAGTCGTCTTGTACAGCCATTGTTTAAATCAAAACTGAGCGCAGGTACTGGCCGCGGCGGTAGGCGGCACGTAGCGGGGTGGCAGGGAAGTACCGGTCGCCCAACCCGACGACCACATGGCGCCCGTATGCCATGTCTCCGACGACTCGCGACGTCATCGTGTCGACGGGACCATCGTCAAAATTTTACCCGTCGCTGGAATGGACGACTAAGAGACGCTCGTCTACGTTTAACCATATAAATGTACAGCCGTCGACAATCTGTCGCCGACAAGTCGCTCAAAAGACGTTCGTGTGTTTTAGCTCTAATGGTCCACAGTAATTAAAATATGGACCATGATACTAGACTAGTATGATAATTATATATATATATATATATATATATATATATATATATATATATATATATATATATATATATATATATATATGTATATATATATATATATATATATATATATCACATACACACTCACACACATGTATGAGTGTGTATGTGCCAGTCCATATATGATCCACTTGGTGTTATTCACGGTTTATTCGATACTTTCCCAATCTTAAAGAATTCCGTGATAAACAAATCACGTTAATGTAATATAGACCGATGAGCTAATTTAAAAGAATATATTCACAGTTTATTTAATTACAAAGCGAGCACGAGCGTGCTCATTTAATGTTGAAAATCGATAACTTGTAAACATTTTTAGGTTCTCTCATAACAAATTTGCAAATTGTATTATTCTAATTTTTGTAATGGTTACTCACATAACACTGCTATTGAAAACAATCCTAAATGAAACCAGATTTGTGATGGTTTAAACACAAAAATATTTTTGTTTCAATTTTTTTCTTGGAATTCTTAGAAGAAATTGTTTTCAACTAAATTTGACACTTCATGTTGTAAAAAAAATGCACCGGCCCTAGCATAGCAAGTTATTGTAAAAGTTATCGCAACTAATTAATATTTCAAAATAGTCCAATACATTTTACATCTTGCTAACAAAAAATACCAGAATTTTTTCTGAACCACCGTCAATTTCAAAAAAATACATTTACCCGGTCGTTGCTGTTGTTGATGTGTCTATGGCTTGTGCACAAAGTGAAGAAAAAAGGATAAATATTTCAGATAGGGTCAAAGGTGTGGAGCATAACTCTGGTCACTTCATCAGCCCTTTTTGAGAATAAGATGTTTTTTAATCTAGTTGACGTCGATTTTGAAGAGAACCGATGCAATTGCTGGACAGGAAAGTAGATGTTGAGGTTGCATATTTGGGCAGTGTGGGTATACTGAGGAGTAATTCCTTGTTCTATCCGGCATGATCTTCATGCCTTTCAGGTGTCCAGTTATCAGTCTTGTGATTGTTGAGGTTATTTCTTGTGTTAAAGTGATGTTGCCTCCCTGGATGGCCTGAAGAGCAGACTTACAATTCGAAAAGACAACTATGCCGTTAAAGGAAGCATCAGACGATGTTGAATTATACATTTTGAGGGTTTCTCTGACGGCTACGAGCTTGCTCGTAAAGGTAGAAGCAATTTTTCCAACAGGAAATTTGCAACTTGAGCTGCTGCCGTCAGGGTCTCCTCCTCCTCTATTACAGGTCAGCTCCTCCTCTGTTACAGTTTGAGTCTGAAGAATCATCAGTGTGCACTGTCACCAATCTAGGGCTCGCGAGCTTAGTGATGGTCTTCAGAACCTTTGTTTTGATGATTTCTCGTCGCTCCTGTTTGGCGCATGGCTCCAACAGGTCAAGATTGTTTTTCCCTGTAGGGGTTGATCTAATCGGATAATTGGTTTCTGTTGTGATGTCTAGGCACGTGTAGTCAAGATTGATTTCTTGTCAGATGTTTTTGTCATATTGGAGCGTGGATGATCTGTGCAACTTGTTCTTTGCTGTCCGAATTCTGACAATTGGGGTAGTCATCGCCAATCTGTTCATCGATATTATTCATGTACAGAAGGAAGAAGAGGGGACTCTATAAAAAGTTCCCCCAGTTGGCTTTTCAAAATTCCACGATCTGATGTTCTGAGGTGCAGAATCGACATCCAGTTTGAGAGTGGTGATAACTGGGAAGTGATCGCTGATGGCAGATTGGACCACCTTCCACTCTGCAATGTCAAGGTGTGGGAGATCGACTGCAGTAATGTCAAAAATAGTCCATCCCGTTAGTTTTGGAGTGATAAGTATTTTTGCCTTTATTTAATGTTTGCATTGTGTTTTGGCATTAAAATCTCGAAGAAGAATTTTGATGTCTGAAGAAGAAGAACAAAGGTGTTTAATGAAGTCTCTGTCGATTTCAGAGTTATTGGGGTGGTAGACATTGAAAATAGTTATTGTGCACTTGAGTAGATTGATAGCATGGATCTCAGTGTCATGTTCAGTAGGCAGGTTGTAAGCTGGTGAGAATTCCTCAGTCTTGATAATTGGGGTGTTAACAAGAAAAGCAAGGCCTCCTCCGGAATTATTCATTTGGTCTTTCTTGATTACAGTGTAACCCTTGATCTTAAGGTTCAGGTTTTGGTTAATTTTGGTCTCTTGTAGGCAGGCAATATGAATGTCGTTGTCATGAAGGAGATATAGAGCTCATCGATTTTCATCTGTGTGCCATTGATGTTTAAGTATAGGAGATTGAATGTCCTCGTCTCACATTTTTCGAGGTGTCCCCGGAATGCAGGACATCCCGCGTCGACTATCTCGGACGCGGTACCTTGATGAGAGACTGTCCTCGTAGCATACTTGTCAGCGTGTCCCGGACTGCAGGGCACGGCGCGTCGTCTACCCCAGACTCGGCAGCTTGATGAGAGACAGTCCTCGTATCATTTATATCAGCGTGCCCCCGGACTACAGGGCACAGCGCGTCGGCTGTCTCGAACGGGGTAGTATTATATATATCACATTGTATAGCACTAGTCATAGAACGGCAGTTCCTGTTTTATCCACTGAAGGTATTTTATTTCCATTCTACCATCCATTGGAGACGCGCTCTCATAGGGGTTTCAGGCTCCCCTAGGAGATAATTTTTGAAATAAATTTATTAATAAGGAATTTCAAATGTTTTTTTATTACATCTCATCTCACATCTCTGATGACCCCCACGCGCGCTCTCGCGTACGAGTGTCATTAATCTCATAGAAACGAGTTCAGGTACTGTTAAATCATTCTTTGAAAATATTCCTCAATCTTTATACTTTTTATATGTGTGACGTGGTAAATCAAAAAGAACTAATCAATTGCCTTAAACAAATTAAATAATTTTATTGGCCTACTTTCGATTTAACGCTCGATCGAGATGGAGTCTGATTAAAAGCCAAAATTTGACGAATAAACTTTATTTGTAGATCCTAAACTTCAAAAGGTGAAATGGGATATTTATTTTGAGCTTCATTTATTTATGTTTCTACCTAAACCTACCAATTATATTTGAAAAAAACGATTTTTCAATATTTGATCTAGAAGAAATGGAGATAATTAAAACCCAAAGTAGAAATCAACAACCTTTAAAGCAAGTTTTAAAATGTAATCAAGAAAAGGACATTTTGAACCCTTTCTCAAATATGCTAGTGTATGTTTGAAAATGTTAATTTTTTTCTTGTAATCAATATCTACTCTTAACAGTGAGATAAATATATGAATGTGTCTTTTAACATGTTTCCAAAATATTGTGGAGGAATAGTCGACTTGTCTAGCTACCTTAGAGTCGTTGTCTGTGATATGGCAGGCATAAAGATGAAAAATAAAGCATAACTACATAATTGGTAAAAAGTTTAAATCTCCGAGGACAACAAGACTTACTAAGGAAAATTTAGTTAAAATGCTGCAATAAGGTAAAATAATAATAAAATTATAGAAAGTATATTTAAGGAGAATTTAGAATAAGGATAAGAGAGAAAAAAGATCACAAAAATATGAACAAGTGAAGCATGAGAGTGAATAAGGCGAAAAGCTGCACAATAAGTTGAATGTTTACAATTCGTTTTTCATTTTATTTAACACCTACCGTAGTGTGAAAAACACCTACAGTAGTTTCACACAATAACAACCTATTTGAATAAGGTTCACGTTTATGCCATACAGATTCCATTCATATAATGTTTTAACGGAAATTTCGAAAATCTAAACTTTTGCTAAAACTAAATTCTGATAGAATAAATATAATAATTTCGATTAATAACAGTTATTTAAACAAAATTGAACTTAAACATAATCTTTACACATTAATTAGAAGTAATTTAGATAAAATAATATTTTTAGTTTTGGAAAAGCTTCATTAGATAATCAGTGCTTTTCAAAAACTAAAAATCTTGTCGCAATACCTACAGCTATGGAGTTAAAAACTCTTCCGATGTACATAAATGTTCTCATAATGGTCAACAATCGGAAATAGCATCTTCAGAGAAACGCATATATCAAACGAAGTCTTACAAGAAAATAAAAAGCTTACCGAAATCTACATCATTTCGAAGCGAACGCTCGTACACATAAATATTCTCGTACGACGTCGTTGTAACAGATTTTGTGGTACTTTAGGCAAACGACCGAATTGTACTTGCCGCCCTAGCCCTGCACGCGACGGTGCCCAGCGATGGTCGACTAGGGTGGAAGCTTTTATTGGGCTTCGTGGTCATTGTTGCTGATGATTGTAGGCGTGTTGGTGTAATAGTTTCTTAGATTAAACAACTCAAAGTGATTTAAGTTCTATAAACAGGTTAATTGTTAGTGAAATTTAGTCCTTAAACCGAGCGTCGAAGGCTCCGTTTAAAGACTGAAGTGGATTATTTTGTAACAGAAATGTATTAATATACCATTGTGTAACAGAAATATATTGAATTAAAGATAATGTATAGAATAAACTAAGAATATATCTGTGAAAAAAAATAATCTCTTCTCCAATGTTCGAGAAAGTACTTCGTAATGTAACGATAATTTATTTATATAGTAATTAATTCAATTACATTTGAAAGCATAGACTATATTATAGTATAAACTATATTACATATTTAGTATAATTTGGCACAAACCTACCAACAAATTTGTTTTTACACATTATCATGTATTAATCTAAAATAAAAGATATTTGAAATGGAATATTAAATTTTTCCACAGAATATTTTGGAAATCTAAATGAATAATACTATATCCTTTCGAAACTCAAGCAAATGGGAGTTTATTGGTGACAAAAGAAATAAAAGGAAAAAAAATGAAAGTAACCATATTACATAAATAAAATTATTTAACTCTTCCATTATAAGCCAATACATTTCATTTAAAGGACACTTATGCACGTCATCACCAAATGTAGATTATATTACTATAGTTTTATTATATGCTCTGTGACACAGAAAGTTTGATAGTTTGCTCAGAAACAATACTCTTCCAAAAATGGTATATTTTTGATTAAGTATATTAGATGTTAATGATGTATATGAATTTTGTATTTCAAAACTGAGTAAAATAATTTTCTAATTACGGCTTAAAATTTGTGGTTACTATGAAAATTATATATTTATTCTTCGTTAAAATATTTAACAAAGCTTAAGAAGGAAAAGTTGGCTCTTAATATAATTAGTTTTTTTAATAACATGGTTATTTATACATATGTACTCGTCTGTTATAGAAATGCGTAAAAGAAGATTTCAGGACTAGAAAAACGAAGAAATGAAACTACAATTTAAAAAATAATGTAGTAACATATCAGATACATTCTTGAGAAAATGTATGAAATGATGAAATATACAAACATTTTTCGACACATATTCTTGTATACATTGCAATGCATGTGAAATAATCGAGAGAAAAATAGGAAAACATCTAATATTAAAATTTATCAAAATCAAATAAATACAAAATAAGACAAATATTTTTTTTTAATACAGCAATCCTTTTTTTTACCAATATATGAAGCAAAATTCTAGTGGATTTATCTATGGATAACAGACGCCTTTAATCTATGGTTTGAGGAAAAAAGCATTATTATTTTCAACAAGATGTATTAAGGTATTAATGTGTATGCTTAATTTTTTTCAAATAAGAAAAGCCGAATAATTTTCTATTTCAGTAGGTTATATCTTCGTATTATACCACGTACCCTTCTAATTTTACCACTTGTTTTGACCAAAGTATGTAAAAGTGCTGAAACATAGTTAACCTTGTACAATGCCCTTGTAAGATCACAACTTGATTACGCTGTCGTTGTCTGGAATTCATTATATGCCACTTATTCTGATAGTATTGAGAACATACAAAAAAAAATTAAAAACTCTTCAGTATCGTATAGGTGGCAGTAAATTATCGTATAAAGTATTACTTAATAATTATAAATGTGATACCCTCTATCGTAGACATTCATTATGAAAGTTGATGATTATGTTCAATATCTGTCAAAGTAATCGTGAATGTGACATCTGTCAAGGTAATTATCCATCTCTTCATTTACTTTCAAACAGTAATAAGGCATAAGGCACTCTCGATCTATTATGAAAAGTAAACGGTACCTGGTAAAATGATAAGATAATGTGCATTCTTCTTAAGATATTAGGAAATAAGGTATTGGAATATAAGATATTGGAAAGTACCGGAGAACTCATATTGAAATTATATCGTATGCCTTGCTGGCTATATGTATATGCCGTAATTTCATAACTATTCAATCATTTTACAAAGACAATTCACCATAAAGATAGTTTACCTTTTATGTAATATTACCCATGTGAAGCGCCAAAATAAAATTTGAAAAAGCGAAACATTTCTGTAATTTTCGATTAAAATTTCGATCAATATTACATAATTCCAGTGCATAATTATCTGATACATAATTATAAAATATTATTTGGTATTCACTACGTTAGACTAAGAAAAAACTTAAAATTAAATCATTAAAGGCCGAACTCAGTTATTAGAAATAATCGTACTGAAAATAACAGGAATAATGTAGCAAATTTTCAAATTTACAATTTTTTTTTTAAAATACAAGTCTCCACAAGGGGTGAAAGTAAAAAGACTGTCTGTAGTGTGAATTGTTCAGAATTGTTCTTGTAATTTTCATGGATCTCTTATCAAACTAAGAACCATTATAACATAGCCATGACCCTCCGTTCACAACCTCAATATTTTTAAATCTATGATATGTGAAATTTTTTAACCTACAAAATTTAGCAATTTTCGAATACAGTTGAATTACAAAATTTTGTAAGTTAATGCGTCAAATGTGGTGAAATGTGAAATTTTACAGATTAATACTGGAAATGTAGTAAAACCGTGAAATTATAAGAATTAGTGCTTCAATAAAATCATTACATATTTGTTTTTAATCGTGTCACAATCCATCGAGCGGATGTCATTGGATAAATGTTTTGAAGTTAAATTAAGATTTCTTTTGCCATTCCTTTATCGCGAAGATTAATTTTTCCGAAGAATCATTCAATTCCATAGTAATTTATAACTTGGCGACATTACGAATTAGCTATGTGGTTTCATTTTCTTCGATTCAAAAATTAAAGAGAACCTGGCAAAAATTGTGAAAAACTTGAAACTAGCACTTCCTTTTATTGGCCATATTCTTTAATAATTAGTTTTTTTTTACGGAACGACCATGAAAACTTACAATTTTGTATTCCGAAACACGCTTGATCGAGTATTTTTAATTGACTTAGTTGACGATTATTTTCCTTGAAAATTAAAACATTTCTTTTCTCAAAATCCCACCACAAAATCCTGTGTATTTCTAACAGAAATATGAGCAATTGCTTAGTTCCAAAAGCTAAAATTTGCCTCTATACAAGAGGGACCACTTCGAATCATATTGCAGTCACTTAATATTAACAAAAAATTCAATTCTACCAACCTTAAAATGTTATTATTAAAATTTAGTTTTGATTTTGTTACATTATAAAATAATAATTAGGAACAAATGCATCTTAGCGACAATAAAAATTTCACAGCTTATCAACCCAAAAACATGAAATTTCAAGTAATTAAAAAGGATTCAGGAAATTACAATTTAAAAAAATTATATATCATAAACTAAACATTTAAACATCATAATTATTTACCTTTTTAATGCCTTGTAAAATTTAACTATTAACATTTCTGTTTAGATGTTTGTTGAGTGTGTATACTACACACTCAATTATAAATTTGAAAAGAAAAATAATTATAAATTATAAATTTGAAAAGAAAATAGTGAAAATATTTCAACAATAAAAAATAAACATATTCATTGGGTGTACATTTTTTTACAATCCATTTTTATCACAATCTAATGACATAGTACATAACTACGTAGTACTATTTTTTTTAAATACGTCATTTTTCATATATATTCTTTAACTTAAAAAAATTACTAAAATTCGCTTTTTGCTGTTCTGAACTCATACCTCACTTTTTATACAAAAGCAGCACGATATTTATCATATAATAAATTGTAAAAATACTTCCAGAAATAGCAAATTTAAAATTTACAGATTTGCTATGTCAAACTGTAAATTAGATAAAACAGAAATAAATGGATGACTGGAACGCATTCCTTCAGACATTGTTTGTGGATGGTTTGTGGTAGGAAGGTTATAATATGGGTAATACAATGATATAGTACAGATTTTGTTGAGGTGAAAACCAAAGGATATTATATACAGTGATGTTTTATACATAGATGCGTTACTTGTGATGTAAAATGGGAACTTAAAAGAAAGGTAAATGCCTGGAGTTACTTAGAATAATGAATACTCCAAAGAGCGAGAATACGCACGGTAGTGTGTCCACAAAAACTACGCATAAAATGCGTAGTATTAAAACACGGCTGTCAGTGCAATCTAAGACACAGCATTGAACGATCATGTGATTTGTATGTGACAACATCGCTTGAAATGCCGGCTTATACTTTTCATACGTAAATATTATTACTTAATTTCATTTTCAATTAACTATGCAATTTTAAAATAACGAAGTAGATTATTTTTAACAGAAGCGCGCCATTTTCGTTAATGTTGTTACGTCTTAAAAAATTGTTTACCAAAATTAAAGCGTCTTAATTGCTTGATACTGAAAATTGTAAAATTTTATTTGTTAAAAAATCAGAATTTGGGAGATGTCATTGGAGAATTAGGTGTAATATTTTAAATTTCAGTTGTCATATTAAATTTCAGAATATTTTACCTATTGTATATATAATCGTTGTATATAGGATTACGGAGACGTGCGAAAGAAACGAATGTTGCATTCATTCATTTTCGCCATCTTTAACTACATGAAAATGCGAACTGATATTGTTTAAAATAAGTAGAAATATTATTACGATATTACACGCTAATTAATATAAATAATTTTTTCTTCCCTTTTTGAACTGCTTTAATATGGGACCGATTTTCAAATTCTATAGCGGGCTTTTTAACCTCTGTTTTTATTTTAAAACACTAAGCTTGTTGTTTTCTTTTTGAATATCTTTTTGATATTTGAAAGTTGTCTAGATATCTGGAAATGTTCTTAGCCTAAAAAAATAATTTAATATTTGTTTTAAGATATAAACGAAAAATCGGGCCAAATTTTGGTTAGCAAAATTAATGTCAATCATGGTTAAACAAAGGTTTTGGTTTGATTAGCTATAGCTCAATTTCGATCCAATTTCAATGTTTCTCCGGACTAGTCAAACGAAAATTACGTTCAAAATTATTGTCAAAACACGTAAAATACATGATTTCACTCTGCTTTCAAGCTATGTGACTGCAGCGCTAAATTCAGCGCTATGCGACTGCAGCGCTCTCAGCATGCATAAACATTGACACTAACAATTAAGAATTCATCCATGTACAAATAACTCGTTTTGAGCTACAGCACGTGTATTTGCTGATCAACTTTGGCAAAGACACTTTCATTGACAATAACAGAACTTATAATCAACCAGTATGGACATTGATTTTTTTTTTTTAAATTACAATATTTTTTCTATTTTATATTATATAATTTAAATGTTTTTTACACACTCACTACATGTATGTGAGTGACACACACGCACGCAGCATACACATATTTAATGATAATGTATTTCAATGCCCATTTTAATTAATAACATGGTAAAATGTGTAAATAAAATGGTAAAATTTAACCTAAATTCTTCGGAAATTGATTGTGGTTGAAATAAACATTTTAGAAATTTAACATTGGGCCCATAATAATAATTCATATAAGTCAAACAATGCACCACATAAATCAATCCAAATGTGTATCGTACTACCGCAAGCAGATATATTTATATGCGTCGATATCCCGGAGTTGGTGGATAAAATCATTTTGCCGGTAACACTTTGTGCCTAGGTCGGGGCACTAGAAGAAGGAGCGCGGTGGAGGAGGAGAAGTTTTTCGGCTTTAAGCGGCCGCGAAGAGATTTGTGCGTATGCGCCTTCTGGATTACTCTATATTCAAAGCTGGGGTTAGTTTAGTCGTATACTGTCTTACGTCGAAACTGCACGTCACTTCGAGTTGTCAAATGTATTCAACAAATATTTAAAAATGCCACCTTGTGTGGTGTCCAGATGCAGAAATTATTCAATAACTGTGAAAAATATGTCTCATTTTATTCGTAAATACTGTATAAATTCTTCGTAAATATTAATAATGAAATATATCATAAAAATTAACTTTTACCGACGTAGCGCTTGTACGAGCGAGACGCTAGTTGAATTGTATATAAGAGCGATAGAGAAAAATGCCTCTAGTTACAAACCGGCGTGGACAACCAACACTTACTGGTATTACAGGCCTGTCATGTCCCGAGAGTAGCTAGTGCCACGTCATGGCCAGTTGGCAATCAAAATCTACATAGACGACAGCGCTATCTGGCGGACTTTTGTGAAATATATATGCTGTGCTTTGTAGTCGATATTATACGTCGATATTTCGTAGACAAATATTTAAATAAATTACTTAAACCGCATTAAACTATTATAATATTTTATAAAATAATTTCTCACCACTGATGATACGTTTTGTTAATTTATGTAGGTATTTATTAAGATTTTATTACGATATTCATGTTATACTCTAACAAAATCGAATATTGATAAATTTCGCTAATCGACAGTGTGCATCTCTCATTATGACAGCTGTCAGCTTGTTTATCGACGCTATTTACTTGAATTTGAAAAACTTCCACAATATTTTAAGATGGTTTACATTTGCTGTGTACCTAATTGCAGGAGCATTTACAATAATAGTAATAAGGCGACCGTGTTTTCATTTCCTAAAAATGAAAACTTGCGTCGTCAATGGATTGCAGCTTATTCCTCGTGAATTTAAACAGACGCATCATTCCAGAGTAAGTTTGAATTAAAATCACCACACTTATGTATTTTTAATTTATTCTTTCGTCGTGTTATCTAATTTCAATTATATTTGCGTTATATTATTGCTCATGTTTAAACAGTTGGTAAATATTTTTTGTTTATAGGTCTGCGAGCTTCACTTCACAGAAGACTAAATTGTACGTTCGGCCGAGGCCTATCATGAGAAAACTGGTGTAAAAATTGAAATAGATTCAGGTTAAAGTACAGTGCAGGTCCATGTATATTTAAAAACTGTCCATCTTATTTGTCCAAACCTGGACATTCACGTGAAAGTAATAATCAAAGATTGGAGCGATTAGATAATAAACATTTAAGGTTAGCATTGAGTGAAAGTGTCAAGTCTCACAACAAATATAATCAGTATCATTCTTTTTCTAATCTAAGTAGTTTTTTAAAGTGTTTGTCAACCCGTAACCTGCGAGATTGGTGTCAAATAAATAGTGAAGGTAAAGTTCTATTCGCTATTATTTCGTTGTATGAAGTTCCTACTATATCAGCTTCAGTTACTGTAGATGATAGCTTAGAACTGAAAATATTCAGAGGTAAGAGTGAGTTGAAATTGTTTTGTGGTAAGCGATATCCAATCAAAATTTCCAACATTAATGAGACATCTGTTGATGACATTGTTTCAAATGCCATTTCTCTCTTAGAAAAACTAATTAAAGACGACAATAATTTAGACAACAAAATTACATTTTTGTGTGATCAAATAAAATTATTAGCATTAAACAAAAAATGTCATCGCTATACAACTGATTTCTTAATAAATTGCAGTATTCTGTACACAATTTCTCCTCATGCTTACCGACACATGCGTAGTATTGAGTTATTTACAATGCCATGTCCGAATACTTTGCATAAAATTTTTGTTCAATATAATTGTAATACGAAAAAAGAACAAATAGACGAGGACTTTTTATGTTACGTGAAATAAAAATTTAATCTTTTGCACCCTAGATATATTACTGTAACTTTTTGATGGTGGATGAAATATATTTGAAACCTTATTTTGATTATAAAGGAGGGGTTATTGTCGGTAAAGCTTTCCATTCTAACCAGCCGCGAAAACTGCTCATGTTTTTACACACAGTTACATATAGTATACAAACACCCCACTGATGAAAATAAAGCTTTATTTTCTATGTTTGACTCGGTCCATATTCTAAAATGTATCCGTAATAATTGGCTCAATCAAAAGGAACAGCAATTTATACAATTAACAGATTTGAAAATGTTATATGCTAAAGAAAGTAATGATTTAGTGAAATATTCTTATAACTTAGTTTAAAATCATTGAATCACTCTCAATTAGAACGGAAAAATGTTAAATTAATCTTAAATATTTTTAATGAATCAGTCATTGAAGGTCTAAAAGAAATAGGCAAAAAATACATTATCAGGGTACAGACAATTTTATTGAAATTATACTAAAATGGTGGAATATTTTAAAAGTTAAGACATTATATAAAAACGTTAGATTTAATAATGCATTTTTGGAACCTTTAGCTCCGGGGCGAGAAAATTACAAATACATGGAACAATTTTTAGTATGGCTGGATTTTTAGAAATCATATCATCCTATAAATTTTAAGTTTAGTGCAGGGACTCATTTAGCTTTTTCACATTCAATTTACTGTTTGTTACAACTCATTAAATACTGTATTAATGAACTTAATTTTGCATATATTTTACCAGGAAAAATGCAAACAGACTCTTTAGAAGCACGTTTTGGAAAGTACTTGACAATGGCTGTCTCACAATATTTAATTGCAATTAGACAAATATTTGAAGTTGAATCAAAACTAAGAACACAGCCATTATTGCCATTATGTCTTAATTCAAGTATGTGCAGTGATAAACAAATAACGTTTTATGATATATGTAGTAGTTTCAAAAATAGTGGCTTTGATTACGATGAACCTAATATTGATAATAATGAACAGTATTTCCATGTATCAGTTGATGAAAATGATTTTTTGAAAATGTCTCACTCCCTACCTATTCTTGTATATTTATCAGATTATTGTGTACGGTCAGTTCTTAAAAAGATTTCTTGTAGTAATTGTTCTAAATTTTTAGTGATATATAAAATTATAACGTATGTATGTAGCGCTGAAAAATACACATTCCTAAAAAACTTAGATAGAGGAAGATTATTGTATCCACAATCAGACGTAAATATAGTTTCATTAAATTATATAGTAGTTAATAAAATGATTGATATTACTAATGAAGAAAAATTTCTTAAATGTAAAAAAAAGGGTGCGTGTACTTATGTACGCGCGTGAGAAGTTATACTTCTTTGGCATCATTAAATAATACATACGAATAGATAACCTCAATTATATTGGAGCACTTGAAAAAGTCTATAAACACAATTTTTTCACTAATATTTACGATTAGTAAATATATTAATCAAAATATTGAATTTAAATCACTACTGAATATAATTTATCAGCACATATATAAATTGCACTTATATGAAACTAAAACACGTGTGTGAATGTAGACACTAGAAACATGTGGATAAATACTATGAATATGAAAACAGTGAACAGAGGCGACGATGGTGCCAATAGCTTTTGTTTCGAGACTGCAACCGCTGCAACTTCATACTGTAACTTTTGTGTGACGAATCTTAAAATTTCACTCTCATCATTTTTTCATAACGCGCCTAAAGAAGTATAACTTCAATTAGAGTATGTAAAATTACATTAGAAAATGATATGGCTTTTAGTGATTTTGAATGTAACAGTAATGATCATTCAGTGTCTAATATAATTTATTATTTACTGAAAGCTTCAACTAATTCATTTTTAAATAATTATGTAAAATTTAAAACAATCAATTCGGCCGTTCAGGCCCTAAAAATAAAAAGAAAGCTGTCAAAGAAAGTGACTTGTAAAATTAAAATTTGAGCCACAAGACTAAATAAGATAAACCATGAAATTATTGTGCTGAAATATTGTATTTATACAACCTTTTACTATAGGTTTCTTTGAGTGGGCACACTTCCTCCTGTATCGGTCATTACATCTAATACTCTATTCATTAAGATCGAATTTTGAACTGCGATATTTTTAATCGATGTAAAGGAATAAGCTGCGTTGTAAAAATAATTTTTAAGAAATTTTAAAGTAGTAAAATCTGCTGAATTTCAAATAAATAAATATATTTTGTACTAAAATATTTTTGATTTGTCTAAAGAACATTGAAATTTTAAAGAGGTGAAATCTGTGCTTATCTTGAAACAAATTATTGTATTTTGTACTACAATGTTTTTAATTTTTCTAAAGGGATATGTTGCATTATGATAATAGTTTTCAAGAAATTTTGAAGACGTACAATCTGTGTTTATTTTGAAAGACATAATTGTTTTTTGCACTACAATATCTTTAATTTGTCTAAAAGAATATGTTGCATTGTCATAATAGTTTTTAAGAAATTTTAAAGAAGTGAAATTTGTGCTTATCTTGAAACAAATTATTGTATTTTGTACTACAATGTTTTTAATTTTTCTAAAGGGATATGTTGCGTTATAATAATAGTTTTCAAGAAATTTTAAAGAGGTACAATCTGTGCTTATTTTGAAACAAATAATTGTATTTTGCACTACAATATCTTTAATTTGTCTAAACGGATATATTGCGTTGATATAATAGTTTTTAAGAAATTTTAAAGAGGTGAAATCTGTGTATACTTTGAAACAAATTATTGTGTTTTGTACTACAATATTTTTAATTTTTCTGAAGGAATATGTTGCGTTGTGATAATAGCTTGTATGAAATTTTATAGATGTAAAATATGTCAAACAAATAATTGTATTTTGAACTAGAATATTTTAAATTTATCTAAAGATATATGCAAAATTTTTGTAATAGTTTTTAAGGTATTTTAAAAAAAGTGAAATCTCTCCTGAGTTTCTTGCCGGTTCTTCTTAGCAGAAGTATTTCCGAACTGGTGGTAAATTAAATTTTGTAAATATATTTTTCAAGTTTTCAATTTCTTTATTGTTGGAATAAAGAAATTGAAAACTTGAAAATTGGTTATTATTTTAGTCATTGAAATAAGTGAGTACAACAAATATAATTATTCTATAATAAGTATATTAAATTGATAATTAACAAGTATTTTAGGTAATTTATTATATTTATTGTTGCTATCTAAATATAAATCGAAAACGAAATTTTGTATGTAGCTGTCAAAATATGTATGCGCGAGCACTTACCGGCGATGACGTCACGTAATCAGGTGGGAGCAACACCGTGGGAGGCCTTGTGTAGTAGTAGGTGTTGGTAACTGACTACTAGGGAATGCCGGAGTGAGGTTCACGCAAATGAGGCCATCCCCAGGGGGCGGTCACACGGGTCCTCGATTTGGTGACAGCATCTCGCCATGAAATTGATGATAAATTTTTAATGGTACAGCGACCTCTAGCGATGGCTATGTGTCACCATGCAAGAGACGCTACGAACACACTAGAAAACTCAGAAACCACTCAACACTATTGGAAACAAATCTTTACTGTGTAAAAACATATTTCACATATTAATATTATAAGTTTTGATGCAGCTGAAGCTACCGTCCGGAGGGGAAACGGTGGTAACGTCTAGTCACACAAAATTTTAATGAACGCACAGTGTCTACAAAAATTACTTTGAATATAAAATTTCCCTAGATAATACACACTTATGAAAATAATATCTAGTCAATAATAAAATAATAGTGAAATAATTTAAAAGAATGATGGTAATTGTTATAAACGAGAAACCGCCAATGTTCCAAAGGAACCACCTATGCGGTATAAATGAGCTCAGAAATACATTATAATTGGCCTGTTCCCTAATCAAGTAACTTTTTTTCTATTGTTAGATATCTATTCAACAATAAAATAATAGTGAAATAATTTTAAAAAAATGATGGTAATTGTTATAAACGAGAAACCGCCAATGTTCCAAAGGAAGCACCTATGCGGTATAAATGAGCTCAGAAATACATTATAATTGGACTGTTCCCTAATCAAGTAACTTTTTTTCTATTCTTAGATATCTATTTAACAATAAAATAATAGTGAAATAATTTTAAAAAAATGATGGTAATTGTTATAAACGAGAAACCGCCAATGTTCCAAAGGAATCACCTATGCGGTATAAATGAGCTCAGAAATACATTATAATTGAACTGTTCCCTAATCAAGTAACTTTTTTTCTATTCTTAGATATCTATTTAACAATAAAATAATAGTGAAATAATTTTAAAAAAATGATGGTAATTGTTATAAACGAGAAACCGCCAATGTTCCAAAGGAAGCACCTATGCGGTATAAATGAGCTCAGAAATACATTATAATTGGCCTGTTCCCTAATCAAGTAACTTTTTTTCTATTCTTAGATATCTATTTAACAATAAAATAATAGTGAAATAATTTTAAAAAAATGATGGTATTTGTTATACACGAGAAACCGCCAATGTTCCAAAGGAAGCACCTATGCGGTATAAATGAGCTCAGAAATACATTATAATTTGCCTGTTCCTTAATCAAGTAACTTTTTTGATATTCTCAGATGTCTACTTAACAATAAAATAATATAAGAATATGTAAATTAAGAAATATGAATGTTTACGTATAGTATATAAGGAACGTTTATGTTGAAAATAATTTTATTAGAGCACCGTGCGTTCATTAAATATTGTCTAATTTGTGGATACCACCATTTCCCTTCCGTACGGTAGCTTCAGCTGCATTAAGTTTTGCATATTAATTAAGTAAAAAGGGTGTTGTAGCTATTGTGTTGTTATATGTTAAGATCTTTGTTATTTTCTTTTGTTGTATATTAAGATATTTGTTTTATTTTGTAATGGCGTTGTATGTTACGTGGTGTAATTCCTATATAGAACAAAGTACAAAATTGTCATTTTTTCCCTGCCTCGTAACGAAAGCCGGTAAGTTTTATCCATTATTGCTTATTACATAACATTTCAAATATTAGCATAAATTGTACACACTAAGGGCGCAAAACAATCGGTGTCTTGTTACGACGTTGCAGACGTTTATTGTTATGATTTAATTCTATTAATTGCAAACTATACTGATACATAAGCACTAACTCTTGCAATGTTGTGATGAACGGATTATATTTTCAAATAACACTAATATTAAAAGTAATATTCCATGTAACGAGTGCGTTCTGGTCAAAATGAATTTTTACTGTTTTGTTTGAAAGAAAAATTGTACTAAGAGATGTTTTAGTTAGTTATAGGCGCCGATTATGACATAATTTTAAAAATATTACCACACAAATTACAGTTTCGTGACGAAGTTTTTTCTTGCCAAAAAACTCCGTGAAATTATTTCAGACACTGTTGGGTGTATTCGCCGGTAGAAAATTGGTTTTCATCATTGAATTTTTTACTATATAATGTTATGAGCAGCATTTATACTTAGTCGAAACGTTGTTTGTCGTAAGATTTTTTCAATTGAAAGAAAGAAAAAGGGGGATTGATTGAAATTATTATACCTAACTTAATGTTTTGTTTTTTTTGCAGGGCAAAAGCGTGACTGAAATTATGTGGCAGGGAGAATTTAACAGTTAATTGGAATGACCTCCGCAGACGTAAACATAGAGTCTGCGAAAGACACTTTATTAATGAAATTTTCCAGCCTAGGAAATTATTATACAGTGATACCACACTGAGCTAGTGTTTACCAAAACCGAACGAAGAAACCAGAGCAGCAGCGAACAACCAAGTATGAGCTCAGGCACAGTTGCGAGAGGAAACAACCAACAAAACCTTAGCGGCTTCAGTAGGAGAATGTCTAAAGTTGTTTACATCATAATCACATACAATCATTTTTAGCTTGCACAACTGAATATTTCATATAAACATCAGTTACGAATGTATAATTTTCAAATATCACATGCATTTATGAATTTTATTATATTTAAAGGAACTTCTTTGTATTTACACTTAGAGGAACTTCTTTTTTTTGTGTTTACACTTAGAGGAACTTCTTTGGAGTCTGGAGTGTTGAAGAACGACAAAGGCGGAAAGATGAGGAAGTTCATACTTGTAAGGAAGATTCATCAACAGAACAATGAAGATTCAGCAGCTCAGACGGAAGTTAAGAAGATTGCGGAAACCGATGCGGTATAGTAATTTGCAAAGTATACGAATTAACAAAATAAAATAAACGTCGAAACTTATCTTATCAAAATAATCATATAATTTTATTTGAACATGAATTGCAAAATTATTTTCGAAAACAAATAGCAGCCTCCCCTCTATATGATTCTTAAATGAAAGAAATTTGTATGAACTTATAATATAATTCCCCAAAAGACTAAGAATTTGACTACAATTGATGATTTAATGATGTGCAAGGTTTATTTTTTGTTGAAGATAATATTAGTTCATTTAATAAAAAATTAGGAAACCAAATTTCAATTAGTTTTTAGAAGATATATTTATTGATGATTTAAAAGAAAACTATATTGTTATTTTGAAAAAAAGATAGTAATTAATGGGAAATATGTTCTACAGAAGATTATTCCGAATTGTTATAAAACATTAAAGAAAGCAAACCGTTTGGGAAAGAAAATAAAAAATTACGAAACTTATGTAACTTGTAATGATTTCAGTCCCTCTTGTTAAAAATATTCTTTAGACCTCAATGTTATCTACTGTTATTTATCTTTCAAATTATTAATTAACTCCTCTGAATTTTTTTTTATTTTCCAGACTCTTCTATCAGCTTTAGGAAACATCAGCAGAAATATGGCTCATAAGGTCCGCATCCAACCAGCCTCAGAGATAAAACAGAGTTGTCACATGTGGGTAATTTTAAATTTTTAATAGAATTATTAGCATTGGAAATTATTGATGAATACAGTTGTTACAACTACAGTTGGTTATTTTGTAAAGTCGTTAATTAGTTTTCCTTAAAGTATCTTAAATATGGTAGAAAATCAGAAATATTATAATTTGATTACATCATGTTCATAATTGAAATATTTCATCAATGTGAACCTAATTTTTAGTAAACTTATTTATAGATTATAGAGCCCTTGTGTGATAAAATTGAGAATAGAGTAAAATATTTCCGGTATCTGTTATACTTGAAACTGTCAAGTGGTCAAATCAGATAATTTTCAATTGAAATGTAGATATATATATATATATATATATATATATATATATCTACATTTCAATATATATATATATATATATATATATTATATATATATATATATATATATATATATATATATATATATATATATATATATATATATATATATATGGGCGTAGCCAGTGTTTGGCAGTGTGGCACAGCCTCCAGAAAAATAATTCAAGTTATATTGATAGAAAAGTTATTGAATATTAATATTGACCCATGATTAAAGCAAATATTTTGTTACATTGTTTTTTTAATAATATGTAAATTTAAAAATTTAGGTGATTGTGAACAAATCGTTTTTTTTTACTGCCCCGGCTCCTGCTAGCCGTCCCCACAAAAAATTCTGGCTATGCCAATGTCTAGATGTAGTGTTATTGTATTGTGTTTCACTAAATTTTAATTCAATTCCCTTATCTAACCAGTTCCCCTTCCTTTCCAATCCCGATGGAAGATACCCACCACCTTCCCGTGGTTTCCATTGAGAAACAACATTGATATGTAGCTGATACATTGATAGTATGTTTGAAATATATCAAATCACGGAATATCACATGTTATTGGCCAAGTGTGGGATTTAAAAAAAAGTTTGAAAATGTACTTCAACCACCAATAGATATCGCTATAATCATGTTTGTCTTTGTGTATGTTTTTGCTTGTTTCCAGATGTTGATGAGTTGCCCACATTAATTTATGCAATTACCACCTAGTTGATTCCAGAGACGCCTGAAGCCATTTACAATTGTATTTTGGAATTTATTTAAATTTTCTTGAATTGTATTTTCATAATAATGATATTTAAAATATATTAAATTGTATAGTAGTGTTATTTTAATATTTGTCTTTTATGAAAAAAAGCCCGGCTGGGCTGGGCTGGGCTGACTTAACCTAATCCAACCAAACAACACTAACCTAACATAACTTAAACTAACACAACCCAACCCAACTGTAACTAAAATCATTTCTAGCCGTGGCTGATGTATTAAAAAAAATGTGTAATTAAAAAAAAATGTATTAAAAATATTTTGAAATAATAAATTATAAATATTTTGAAATAATTGCGTATAGTCACGATTGACGAAATAATAATTAAAAATATTTTGAAATGATAGCGTATAGTCACGATTATTTATAACTATTAGAAATATTTCGAAATAATAAATTATAAATATTTTGAAATAATTGCGTATAGTTACGATTGATGAAATAATAATTAAAAATATTTTGAAATAATTGCGTATAGATACGATTATTTATAACTATTAAAAATATTTTGAAATAATAAGCAAAATCCCAGCCCAGCCTGGCTCGCCGGCGGGACTGAGCTGAGCTTGAACTAGACTAACTGGACTAAATTTAAATAAACAGCTAAATAAACAAACCCATTTTAGGATTAATCATTCGGTTCATAAGAAAGAACTACATCAAAAAATAACATTTTTCGTATTTATATTCTTATTTATTTTTGTTTTTATATTTATTTGTATATACTTATTTTATGCTATCTTTATATTATAATTTAATTTTCTTCTTTTTGTTTAATTATAGCCAACTTCTTATTTAATTTTTATTATATTGTTCATTCTTTTGTTAACAAGCAACAATGACAAATATACGAAATATGGCTTAATCAGTGTTACTTAGGTTTTTTTCCACACCTGATATTGGCAAAAGTTCCTTCTGGAGAGAACAAACGCCATATAATCAAAAATAAAAATAAAGATGTTATGATTCGAAATATAAACCATAGACAAATACACTTTATCGTTTTCTGAACGTTGGTACAAAAAGAAAATGTAGTGGTGAAAGTAACAGGTTAAAAAACATTCTAAGTATATCTAAGACACAGTGCAAGCCTATTGTCTGTATCACACTGTAGGAGCAAGAGAGAACAGTGCGCGCGCATATTTTCTTTCTCCCTCTCATAGCCAGTGCATGAAATATTTATATGTATATATGCGAGTTTGCTAGCGTTACGCGAACGGTGATTTTTTTATTATTTTCTAATTTCATTTCGTTCTTGAACAATTTTATAAATTATTATTTTGTTCAATACATTAAATATTCTACGTTTAAAGTGAATAAAATTGTAAATTCATTTTAAAGTTCATATTTTGTGAATTTGAAGTTTTACTTTAGTCGTGTGGTCTAAAGCAGTGTTCCGCAAAGTGTGTACCGCGGCACACTGGTGTACCGTGATCATTAGTTGGTGTGCCGCGGAAAAATAAGGTTATCTTATACAATTATTTTAGTAAGTAAGTAAGGGTAAGTAAAATACCTACACAAATCACGCGAGCGCACGAGCGAGGCGTTTTGTTTCGTTATCTAATTCTATGGTTTCGTTTGACGCGGCGCGGCAGCCGGCGGGTCGCGAGTGGCGGGGACGGGAGCCCCCCGCCCCGCTACCCGAACTCTCTGGCTGACCAGTCAGTCAGTGCGAGTACGACTGCGCCATTTAAATTCACCGCACGCTTTTGTTTCGTCGGTTGTTGTTATGCTTATTATTCTAAGCGTAAAATAAATATTAAAATAATGGACAAATTCATTAAACGTAGTATAAGTTTGTCAAGTGAAAGTAATGAAGAAGAAAAAGAGTCAATGAAAAAGAAACCCAAAATTGTTCATCGAAAATATGACGAAGGCTACATAAGTTACTGTTTTACATATTGCGGAGACAGTCTCATGTTTCGCATTAAATACCTTTTCTGAAATTGAAAGTTTAGGTTTGTTGATTAATACTTAATAAATGTTGATTAATATTACTTAAAAACAAATTTTTAATTTGTGGTGTACCTCCAAAAATTTTAATTTTCCTAGATGTACCTTGAACACAAAAAGTTTGCGGAACACTGGTCTAAAGCACACTCGTTTTTTTCATTGTAAAGTTTTAAATAGAATGTAATGTTAATAATATATTGTAACATAAATTTAAACCATTTTTTTTGTTTTTATGGTTTGTCTGGTAATATTCTGATATGAATAGGTCTGTGAATTGTAAGTTTGTATATTTGGGAAATAAAATTGTTTTTGAGTTGAAATAAATCTGCTTTCTTTGTAATATAAAATATATTGGTAATGATTATAAATTTTTAATTAAAAAAAAATATATATATATATATATACCGTCGAATTGAGAAACCTCCTCCTTTTTTTGAAGTCGGTTAAATATAAATATATTCTCTTAGAAAATCTGGATGTTTCGTTTTTTATATAATATATATAGTATTAATTGATTACTAATAAAGATATTTTACATAGAAAAACAAATAATATGAAGAAAAAATTATGTACACTGTCTAAATAAATTGTAATTTTGTTAATTCGGATAGATTAAATTTAATAAATTAATTTTTTTAGTAAGTTAATTTTTTCATTGTAAAGTTTTAAATATATTATAATGTTGATAATATATTGTAATATAATTTAAAAACAGTTTTCTTTATTTCTTATGTACTATCTGGTTACATATCTTATTTGTAAATTGTGTAGTTTTGTATATTTGCAAAATAAAATTGTTTTCAGTTGAAATAAATCTGTTTTTGTTATACTATGAAACATATTGTTAATATTTAATTTGCAAAAATATATTCTCTGCCAAAATCTGGAGGTTTTTTTATAGGGTTTTTTAAATTTAAGTAATTATTTAAATTTAAGTTGTTCCAGATTTACATTAAACAAGTTATTTAATTAATATAACTGATTAAACTATTTTTAATATTAGATCAATAATGTTCGTTAAAAAAGAATTGTTATTATTATAAAACTTATCATTTGAAAGTACGGCGCGTATTTGTTTTGCAATGACCTCATTATTTTAGTATATGATCTGTGCTCATTATGGTGACGCGTGAGAGCGCTTAGGCCTTGTCTAGCAGCTTAGCGCTTAAGCGCAAGAGAGCGCTTAGGCCTTGTCTAACAGTAGGTGTTGGTATAATGCGTCTATAAAAGGTCATAGATTATGTAAGTATTCCGGATACGTGCAATTAAATCTTGTTATTATTCGTTAATAAAAGCATACATTATTTGATATTTTCCTCTATTTTACAATAAATAATAAAACAATCTAATATAACTTAACTGATTTTATCGAAAACACTAAAAATACTTCTTTTTTTTCGACAAAAACAACAAAGGAACAATTGATACATAGTTAGGGACACGATATAAAAAAATTCATTAAATATAAATCACAGCTGATGTATTTCGTTATTTTTATATTATTCACGTAAACATGTACCGGAGCCGTTAATTTGAAGTGTACAAATAAAATCGTCGCGGACGCTAGGCGGCACCGATGTCACCCACCAAGTTATTAATCTGTGACAAATGAAAGTAGTGTCTGCAAAAGTTTATTAATCTATCACCAGATAGCTCTGATAGCATCTTGAACGATGTTTTTGGACTCACGTAAAACCCGATCAAAATATTTATATACACATTACGCCATTTACTGACACGTTGTAATCAATTTTGTTACGGAGTTATGATTAATATTGCTATATTACGGACTTATAACTAGTATTGCTATATATTTATGTTCCAATAAACAATGATATTACATTATGTATACACGCCTTTACCGCTCTAAAATTCATCTTGAAAAATGAGTAAATTGTTTTAACTGCAATACAACTGCCTTTTTTATATACGTGATTTCGTAGACTCTAACTCTGTATTGTAGTTAGTACAAAACCCTATTTTGTCATATTTTTTTTTTATATAAGCGTCTATTGAGTGCAAGATCGTTGCCACTAAGGGCTTTATTTATAGCTGGCCTCGCCCCATTGTATCGCTTTGACGGCGGTATCGCGCGGCGCGCCTTGTGTGCAGTGCACAGCACAACCTTCAACTCTTTAGTTAATTGTTGAGATAGTGTATCTCGAGAACAAAGCGTGATACAAGAAAATTATGAAAAATGTTATCATTTCACTCATTTTAGTGAACTCATTTTAGAACAGTTAAATTATAAAACATGCCTTTTCGATTTAGAAATAACCTTTTTTAGCTCTTTACGAATTATAAAACAATCGTAATATGAATGTTGTCTATTTTAACTCTACCACTTTGATATATATATATATATATATATATATATATATATATATATATATATATATATAATATATATATATATATTGATCTAATCCATGTGTAAATTAGTTTAAAAAATCTTACAATGTGCTAAGAATAAACTTTCATATGACACTCCACGTGAGCCAATCACTAAGTGAAAAATAATCAATATATTTAGATCACTTCGAATCGACTTAAAAACTTGAAGTTTGACAAGTGACTATAATTTATTGAAAATAAATGAAAGAAAAACCCGAAAATAAGTAAGTATGAATTGGAATACATGCAGGAGATAGGATGAATTGAAATAGGTCGGAAAACTAAAAAAAACAAGAATTTTTTCTTAAAAAGAGAAGTATTACATTAATTTAAACATGGCCGTTTTCTTTTTTTTACATTTATGACAAAATGACAACCTATTAAAGGTAAAAATATAATTTTTGTACCATAAGTGGCTTCGGACAATTAGTATCCCAATTACCATGTCGGCCAGGCTGAAAAAAGCAATTTCGAGAAAAACACGATTGAAGTTTCAAATATAAATTTCATGCACGTTACCTTAATTATTATACCTACATTTTCAATGCCAAGTTCATAAAAAAGTTCTACCTTACCATCGTCATTGGTCTTTGTAAATTATCCTAATATTTTTACACCAGCTTCGATCGATCGCTTTTTTATTTCTGAACACAAATTCGATGCAATAATAATGTAGATTAAGGCCAATTATGATTTGTAGTTGTTTCAATACTTGGTATTTAGGCCCTCCTAGGCCTTATATATCTATAAAAAACTGTCACAAATATTTACAAAATTCAAACATAAAATTTGATTTACTTTAAAATCTTCTTACAAACTTATAATAAATATTTACCATATATCAAGTTCCGTGTCAAGAAAATACTTAGAACTTGGCATTTATTTATATTTTTATACTTTTTTTATTTAATGTTATCCCAAAAAGAACTCGCATATGTTTTTAGCGTGATATAACAAACTTCCATCTTAAGTTGTATACAAGTACAACGTATATAAATTAAGATTAAAGTACAAAACATTCGGACGTAGTTTCAGAAATAAAATATTGGAGAAATAAAATATAGCAAAGGAAAACATCTGTAGTGAATCCTTCAATGTCCATTAACCAAACTAACAAATTATTTGATAACTTTGTTGTCTTAGAGCATCTTTCATTTCTCTTTCACGTTTATATAAGTGTGCAGACAATATATAGCACTCCAAAGACAACTTATTACAACGACAGGAAAGTATGGCCCAGTTAGCGTCACACGCAAATCATGGTAGAAGAGATAAAGTCAACGAAAGTACGAATATAAAAGAGAGAATCGTGTTGAAGTGAGACAAGTTACTTCTGGGGACCACTTTTAGAGTACCAATGACATGTCTACATAATATAATGTCATTGTATCTATTACGAATTTCTAACAAAATTATTTATATAGGTATGTACCTATGTACAGAATTTTGTTTGAAATTCTTACGTCACGTCTTTATACTCTCTTACCTAGAACCCTTTTTCTCCAACAATGAAATGCCATATTCGCACACTCGCCGAGACTGACCAAGCACAATGGGCCAATTGACTAAATTTGGGAAAGTTATACTTAATACTTTACCTTAATATCTATTTAACCAAAAAAAAAGATATTTTTCCAAAAATCAAACGTTTATATTATGTATTTTGTGTTTTAAAAAAACAATTTAAATTTACCTCGAAAACGCTCAAGACGTCATGGCATCTTTAATTTCACTACCTTAGAATATAGAGTAATCCAGAAGGCGCATACATATCACTTGGCGGCCGCCTGAAGCCAAAAATCGTCTCGCCCATAGATAATATACTAAATAGATGGGACACTCCATACAATTTTTTAACACTGTCAGAAAGAAATGGCATGTGCCATCGGATTTACGACCTAGCCATACGTGCCTATATTCACTTTTGTTTACATAATACGAGACTGGATTAAAATAAAAAAAAACACCAAACAATTCAATTAAAAAAACTCTTTTATTAAATGCCTTAGTCATAAATAAAAATTAAATTATGAGTATATATGACACATAAAGTAAGGGATAAATATATGATAATTACTTAGCTTCCTAAATTGTAGTAAAAGAATTCCTAAAAATAAACACAAGTAATGGATGCTTTAATATCACTAATTGTTAATACACTTATTGAAAGTATACTACGTTTATCTTCCAAAACATATTCACACTTGGTTTCTTGTACGAAGTTTTTCAGACCTGCAATAAATAACATTTTTATGTTTTGACGTACAATAATATTTAGCCAAACTGTTCATCTTTTCATCCTTTGGAACATTTACTATACACATACATAGCAAACATCTTTAAAAATAACTATTTTACGATTTTAAAAGTACGTAAATAGAAATGAAATAAAGGAAAACGGATGGAAATAATATTAAAACGAATACAAAGATATATTAATATAATAAAAAGAAAACAACACAATTTCACGATTTGACAACTACGTAAATAGGGTTAAACGAATAAAAATAGATGCAGATAATATTAAAACAGATACAAATATATTATTAATATATATACAAAGTTAAAAGTAAATAAAAAATGCAAAAGCAATAGTAGAAAGCGTAAAAAGCATAAGTCTCGATGAAGCTACTTACATTTTAAACGATGGAACAGCCATTTTGAGACGCATTTTGACAATAGCATAAGTCTATGGCATGTCAAGAAAAGGTACAGTACAATGAAGTTGGTTGTGTTAGAAAGAGATAGCCGATGCACACCAGAAAATTTGTATGAAAAAATATATTAGTATGGAGTGTCCGGACTCTGGTCTCGCCCTCCACCGTGTGCCTTCTATTAGGGTCCCATCCTACTCACATAATGTTACCAGCAGAATAAATTTACCCATCAACTGGGAAATCGACGCATATAAATATATCTGCTTGTGCCAGTACAATACACATTTGCATCGATTTATGTGGTACATTGTTTGGCTTATAATAAGTATTATTATGGCCGAAGAATTTAGGTTAAACTTATTTAACACTTTGTCACATTGTACCATTTTATTAATTAAAATACATTGTCATTAAATGTGTGTGTGTGTGTGCGCGAGTGCGCGGGTATGTGTGCGAGTGCGTGCGCATGTGCGTATGTGTGTACATATGTGTGCGTGCGTACACATTAATCTACAAAATTATGTTGATACTTTCGCCAGTATTTTTTTGTTTTTTGTTTGTTAATATAAAAAGAAAACAATTAGCATAGCGTCTTAAAGTAAAACGAGAGATTAAAAAGTCCGCTATAAACATTTGAAAATACTCGGTCCCGTACTATAGAAATTCAAAATGAGAAGAAAAATTGTTTTATATTAATTAGCATTCAATGTCGTAATGAGATTTCTACTTATTTCAAACAATATCTATTCCCATTTTCAGGAAATTAAAGACGACAAAAATGGATGAATGTAACATTTGTATCTTTCACGCGTCTCCCTAATCCGAAATACAATGATTATATATGCAATATTGTAATACAAAAAATTTCAAATATTACACCAAATTCCCCAACGATACCTTTCAAATCCCTATTTACATTTTTCAGTATGAAGCAATTAAAATGTTTTAATTTTGGTTGAACAATTTTTTAAGAGGTGACAACACCAACAAAATAGCGCTCTTCTGTTAATAATAATCTACTTTGATGTTTTAAAATTGCATAGTTAATTAAAAATTAAATTAAGTAATAGTATTTACGTATGAAAAGTAATCCCCATTTGTTTCTTTTGCAGGTGAGAATAGCATAAGCCGGCATTTTAAGTGATGTTGTCACATATAAACTACACGACCGTTCAGAGCAGGGTCTTAAATTGCGCTGACAGCGCGTTTTGATACTACGCATTTTATGCGTAGTTTTTTTGGACACGCCGTCGCGTGTATTCTTATCTTCTGGAGTGAAAGTAAATAAATTTTCTCTCATTCTAACTATAAACTCATTATTGTAAGTTAACTACTCATGAAACAAATCAAAACAATCGTGTCTGTGTATGACAGTTGCTTCTTTTGTTTCATTAAAATATATTCGTCTTGTTATAAGTACTGTGTAGTGCCCCAGTGTACTATTAAAACGCCAAATAAATTATTTATAGACGTTCCAAACAATAAAAAAATACGCAGAAGTGGCTAAAACTTGCAATGAGCTCGTAGTTTAAGTATTTACAGATTCAAGAATATATTTTTGTGAAGATCATTTTTATGTTAATATTTATTTGCACTTTAAGCATAAATTCGGTAAACTGTGTTTTCACTACAAAATCATTGTAATAGGGCTCCTGTCTTAAACAATGACTTGCGATCTACGAGTAAGAAATATATCTTTACTCGTAGCTTGCGATTGTGTTTTCTACAGAAAAAAAAACATTAAAATGTCGAAGCTTTGAGCTAATTTAGTTGATTTCCAACGAACAATTAATATGACACGCACACAATCTATTTCTAAATTTAAAGCAATACTGATGAATTTTGTAGTTACAAATTTATTGATAAAATAATAATGTATAAGTTAAAGTTAAGTTGTTTATACTTCGCAAATCTATCGTCAAAGACAATATGAATTATCTTACAATATATGTATAAAAACAAACACTTACTGATTACGAAAGTGAAATTATACTATTTCAGCTTATACCACATTTTTTACACATTTGTAATAAACAATGTGAATAACATTCAAGTTTTATCATTTCGCAATTTTAATAAATAGAAAGAACTATTTGACACGAAAATTCTACCAAGCGTCCATTTTGGGCAAATTACTACCGTATGCTTCGCTAAAACTTGATTTCATTGCGAATTGTGCTTGTCTTTTAAGGTGTAATAGAGGATAACTGTGTCAACTTTACGAAAATTCTTAAAAACAAAAAAGTAATCGAATAACCTGTTCTGTATACGAAAATGTCATAGGTCAAAAGTAATAATTTTTCGTGAGGTGTGATTTGATGCTCTCTGATTGGTGTTCACTATCATGTGACAGAATTCGTAATTTGGCCGAATTTATTTTCTAAAAATAAGAATAATCTTTACCTTTAATAACAAATAATTTTGTTTTCTGGCATCTCCATATCATGATTAATCATTAGAAATTACAATCCGTCCGATTTATTCTTAGTGGAAACATGTTGTATGAACAGCATTTTTCTTTTGTAAATTATTCAAATAATTATATAAGTTCATTAAACACAACACGGATGCCGCATCGATTTCAGCGTCTTTCATATTCTACGAGCATGTGGACAGACGCCGATGTTCGCCGATACTGTACTTACTTATCTATCCATCAATGGCTAAAGCACAGAATAGATACGATACAGAACGGACACGATCCATAGTAGCCCATATAAAAAAAGAGTAACACTTTTTCATACATGGCGAAACGCTGTCGAAGTAACTCCCCTTTCCACTCGCCTCACTTCTCCTGACCAAAGACTTGTGTAATTATTATTAATGCCCATAGATGGCGTAATTTCTTACTTTCTGTTGATCACAGATGGCGTTTTCAAAGAAAAAAGTAATTTTAATCCATAAATTTATTAAAATTATAAAAATATTTCACAAGACAAATATGAAAATAACATTACTATACAATTTAATATATTTTAAATATCATTACTATGAGAATAAAATTCAAGAAACTTTAAATAAAATAGAAAATACAATTGTAAATAGTATCAGGCGTCTCCAGGTAGCACTCTGGAATCAACTAGGTGGTAATTGCATAAATGAAAGTGGGCAACTCCTCAACAACTGAAAACAAGCAAAAACATACACAAAGCAGACATGATTATAGCGATGTCTATTAGTGGTTGGAGTATATTTTCAAACTTTTGTCAAAACTCCACGCTTGGCCAATAAATAATTATAAATAAAAAAATAATTTTTCAATTCATGTTCAAATAAAATATATGATTCTTTTGATAAAATTAGTTTTAACATTTGTTTTATTTTATTAATTTGTATACTTTCCATATTACTTACTACGCCGCATAGGTTTCCGGAATCTTCTTAACTTCCGTCTGAGTTGCTGAATCGTCCTGTTCTGTTGACGAATCTTCCTTACAAGTCTGGACCTCTTCAGCTTTCCGCCTTTTTCGCTCTTCAACGATCCAGACCCCAAAGACGCTGCCTCTAAGTGTACGTCTTCCTTTAATTATAATAACAGTTGTATTCATGACTTGTGTTATTTCAAAATTATACATGATGTTTATATGACATATTCAGTTGTGCAAGCAAAAATGAGTGCATAAGGACATTTTGGTATTATCAGTTAAATAACCTTAGACATTCTCCTACAGAAGCCCCTAAGGTCTCGCTGATAATTTCCTGTCACAAATGTGCCTGAGCTCGTGCTTGATTGTTCGACTGCTGCTCTGGTTTCTTCAGTTGGTGTTGGCAAATACTGGCTCGGTGTAGCATTACTATGTAATCATTTCCTAGGCTGAAAAGTTTTAATGTTCTCATTAGTAAAGTATCGTCCGCAGATTCTATATTTACGTCTCAGGTCATTCCAAGTAACTGCCCAATGCTCCCTGCCACACAATTTCAGCCACGCTTTTGCCCTCCAAAAAAACAAAACATTAAGTTAGGTATAATAATTTCAATCAATCCGCCTTTTCTTTTCTTTCAATTGGAAGAAAACTTACAACAAACAACGTTTGATTAAATATAAATGCTGCTTATAACATTATTTAGTAAAAAAATATATTAGGAAAACCAATTTACTACCGGCGAATACACCCAACTGTGTGTCAGAAGTAATTTCTCGGAGTTTTCTGACAAGAAAAAACTTTGTCACAAAATTGTAAGTTATGTGGTAATATTTTTAAAATTCATTTTTTTTTTATATAAATATCGTCGATAACTAACTAAAACATATTTTAGTGCAAGTTTTCTTTTAAACAAAATAGTAAGAATTCGTTTTAACCAAACTTTGCAACTCTTCGAATAAAATTTTGACAAACAACTGCAACGTCGCAATTGCTTTGCCCCGTTAGTGTATAAAATTTATATTAATTTTTGAAATGTTGTGTAATAAGCAATAATGTATAACACTTACCGGCTTTCGTTATGATGCAGGGAAAAAAATGACATTTTGTCCTTTGTCCTGTGTAGGAATTACACCCCGGTACAATACACGCCATTACAAAATAAAACAAAGATCTTAATATATAATAAAACAAAATAACAAAGATCTGAACACGTAACAAAACAATAGCTACAACACCTTTTTTACTTAATTAATATACAAAACTTATAATATTAAATGAGTGTAATATGTTTTTGCGCAGTAAATATCTGTCAATCGTTTCAAGCAGACTCAGTGTTGAGCGGTTTCTGTCTGTGTTTTCTAGAGTGTTCGTAGCGTCTCTTGCATGGTGACACATAGCCGTCGCTAGAGGTCGCTGTACACATTTAAATTTGCCGCCAATTTCCTTAAGAGATGCTGTCACCAAATCGAGTACCTGCTTGACCACCCCCTGGGCTAAAGCGTTTAACCGAGGATGTGAAATAGACAAGAGAAGGCCTTAGACCTATAAACAAGAAGGCATACATAGAAAAAGGATTCTCCACATGCTAGAGCCCTATTTATTCCTGAACTTATATGCGTACATCTTAGAGTATTCGTAGTGTGATGAAAATATTTTTTGTCTTTTGAAAGTTATCGTATACTGTTTAAAGAAATATGTGATAATAAAGCTGACCATTTTCCATCATTACACTTTTAAATATGTTACGCCACATAGTGAATATTTAAGAAGTAGTATAGAAAACGCCATCTCGTATTATGTACTCGGTGACACCTGCCATTAAAATAAGTTTAACAAGGACTTGCCTTAAATTAATGATCAGAGATGGCTCTGTAGATGCTTTCATCTTTACACTTTATTTTTAAATAATTTGTAGTTAAATGTCAATTACTCTTCGTATTATTATTAAAATAATTCAAAGAAAAACGTGTTTTGTTCCAATCTTATACAAGAAATGCGATTAGTTATTTGAAACATGGAAAACTTTTAAAGAAATATTTATAGAATAATAATTTAATTTAATAAAAACGCTGAAAGTTTAAAATAAAAAAAACTTCCTTAAGCCCATAATAGGTTTTCAACCTTTTGTATTATATGAAATATGGAAAAAATATGATGGCAAAATAATGTTAACTTTTCATTTCCCAAATGGATAACAAAATTTATAGTCAAAAACTGACATCGGAGGAACGATAAGTAATATAATTTCACAAGACTTTATATATCTGCAGAGTTTTTCTTATAAATTATAATAAATGAAGAAATTTTACATTGAACACAATCACAGCTTAAAAATATAGCGCCATCTATAATATTACACGAATAACACATTTTGTATTGTAACAAAAGGGATCCGAAGTTTTTTCTGATTCTTTTTGAAAGCAGGTGGCGGTATCTTATTTTGCTCCGATATCGCAAACGTTTTTGTATCTTTTGATTATATTGTCGTTTATTCGTGATAACAATATACAAATTAATTATTTGATACGAACCTTGATCACATGGTGTGAAAATATAGGAGACTTAGAAATTTAACAATATTTTTCATTGTGAGTCAGTTATGTTATGGATATATTATTATAAATATATTTAAATAATATAATAATCGGTAACATATTATCTCCAGAACTACACAATATAAAAATTTTATATTAAGCTAGTGTAACGCATGCATTAATTCAAAGAAGAATTGACCGAATGCTTTTACATACATAAAAACAAAGATTTTGGACATAAATATGTTAGCCTCCTGTTCCATCTTTTCATAGTATAATTGCGAATATAAACTTATCGAAAGTGGGTTTGTAACTAACTATATATGTATATGAAGAATGAAATATAGACGGGTGACTTGTTTACAGGGCAAATGGATAAACTTATCTCTTCAATAATTAACAATGACGAAAGGGAAGACAAAATATGACTATACAGAGTAAAAAGATTGAATGGCGTTTTTATAAAAATCGTGAAGGATAAAAATTGATCGATAAAAATAGATTGATTGAATGAAAAATTGATTACTTATAATAGCAACTTTTTGCACCCACGTTACTCCCTTTCTCCATCCCTCATGCATAGGGTTACCATCTGACCGGATAAATCCGGTCGAGACCGGATTTGAAGAGTTTAGACCGCACTCCGCCCGGATTTTAATTAAGACCGCATTTTTTGTCATGCCACAATAATCACAGGTGATCAGAGTAATTACTTTCTCGCACTAGACATACTTTCTTCCCGCTGCAATTGAAATGCGCGAGCGGGCCGAGGCGGGAGGCGGACGGCTATGGTGTAATAGTCCAGTCGGCTGGAAAATGTTTGAAGCTTTGTAGGGACTAGAAAAACGATCCGATTTTGACGATTGTTTAAGCACTCAGAAAATTAGATCAAATGTTAACAAAAATTAATAAATTCAATTGTTTAAAAAATAGCCATTTTGCAAGTAGTTTTAGATAGATATCTCGTAAACCATTGAGAATAAGTCAAGATATCCTGCATGTGAAATTTAGAGTATAAAATTTCGAATAAAATCTCTACTATTTATAGTTTACGAGAAATTAATTTTTTAATGAAAAGTCTGAAGCGGACCGCTCAACGACGTAAACAAATAGCTATAACTCAACGAAAAATCAATAGATTTTTTATTTTTTTTTAATTGAAGATTTTAGTGTTTACTATTAGAAAAAAATAGCAGTTTTTTTTAAATCTCAGGTTATTTCAACGGAAATAAATGCTACATTTAATAATGCATCAAGTCAAGGACAAAAAAAATTTATTAATTTTTTAATATAAAAACACAATTTTAAAAATTTAACTTTTATGAATAACCGATCCGGCAATGCGAGGAGCGACAGAAAGGAAATGATGTAACTGTTACTCACTGCGCATGTCCTCCACGCGCCTAAGAGGTATTTGAAGATAAATGAACGAAAATAATAATAATATGACAGATATAAATTTTAATTAGTTTACGAGACTAATTTTCAATAGTTTACGAGATATTTTGATCTTCAACACAAAAAAAATTAAAGCTACTTGCAAAATGGCTATTTCCGGGCAGAATTTTTGTTAACATTTTATCTTCATAATTTTCTGAGTATTTAAAAAAAATTATTAAAATTGGAGATGACGTTTTTCTAGTCCCTACAAAGCCTCAAATATTTCCTAGTCGACTGGACTATAACAATGCGCGGCGGTCATGTCCTGGTCCGAGTGCGGCGTATGTATGCAGTGCACGAACACAATTCAAGTTATAACACGTTCGTCTATTGTCTATAAGTATTGTTGCGTAATGCGTTGATTACTTTGGTGCGTAATAATTATATTTTATATTACAATATAATGGCATAATATTATATTGTAATATAAAATATAATTATAATAACACTAGCGTGATCCGTGTGAAGTCTTCGCATTATAAATTATTCAACTCAATTTAATAAATGAAAATTGATTGCAGGTATTCAATTCATTTCTAATTTTGCACACTGCTTATTACGTTTTTATTCCATTATGAAGCTCAGATGACAGATTAAACAAATATTTTACTAAAATTTACATATAGAGGCGCAAGTATCAAAAGCATTGAGCTAAAGCGCCACTTTATTTATACGTGAGTGGATTTGAAATTAAACAAAAATTTTACCGACCGTCAATCATATTGACGTTGAGCCGTTAGATGGCAGCATTGCTGTTTTGTGTATATAATTTTAATAATGAATTAATTTGCAAAAACAATAGCAATAATAAATTTGTTAGTTGTGGATGCCGGTAGAGCAAGCAATTATCTATAAAATGATATATAATTTATGTGGATTAGTTATGAGGTTTTTTCTAAAAAGGGAGAGTAACATCTTAACCTTAGCGTATTAATATATATGATGATGATGATGATGATGATGATGTAAATACCGAAAAGCATAAAAAACAAAACAGATTGTGTGCATCGACAAGTAAGTTGGGTAGTTTTGTTTCTAAGCAATGTAATAACAAAAGAAGCGCAATTAATGCTACACTTGCGTTTTATGTGATAAAACACCATCAATCATATGAAAGTAAGGACTGCACTTCGTGGTTATCGAAAAAAAACTATTTTCTGATTACGAATTGGCCAGAAACATAGCTTGTGCGAGGACGAAATCTGAGACAATTATTAATAATGTCATCGCACCTTATACTATTGAAATACTTCTATAGAACCTACAAGATGTTGTATTTTTGAGGTTGTCCACTGATGCCAGCAATCACAACGCTGACAAAATATTTACTAAGTCAATTCAAGTCATGCCACTAATTTGTTAGACTTCGACATAGAATCCTTAGTGATTAAAATTCTCAATCATTTTTCAATTTATACTGTACGAACTGAAAATCTGAAACAATTGTGCGATTATGTTGAAATTCACTGTGAAAAATTGCTGTATCATAAGAAGACGAGATGGCTGAGCCTTTTCCCAACTATTGAAAAAATCCTAAAATTATACATCGATTTAAAAAAATTCTATTTAACAACAGATAAATCTCCAGTTCTTATCAAAAAGTTTTTTGCAAGGGATACCAGCGAAATAAATTTGTTCTGTCTTCATTCATTGATGGCTATATTTCATTCAAAAATAGCTTCTCTGGAAAAGGAGAAAAACTCAATAGACGAAGTGCTTTATTCTTTGAAAAGAACTATAGAGACATTAAGTCAAAGAATCAAACATAACTTCGTGCCTTTAAAAGTACGAGATCTGTTTGAAAAATATAAAATAGATGAAGAAGAATGCAACAAGATAAATACTGAAATAAAACGCATGTATTAGGAATGCATAGACTACATTAATATTTAGATAAAACCTTTAGACTCGTTTAAATGCTTTGCATGGTTGGTATTAAAGCAAAATCTGGAGCTAGAATTCGACATATGACAGATTGTATTGTATTTCTGAGACAAAAAAGAATCATCATTGACAATGTTAAACTATTTGAAGAATTTTGCCTATTAAAAATTTTTCTTAAAACAAAGCAAAGTGATTTTTATGACGAGCTAGCTGAAAAGTAGTTCGTATTTTTATCAATACATGCAATGATAGCACTCGTTTCACCGAATTATTGAAGATTTGTCAGTATTATTTTTGTATTATGCCACACAATGCAAATGTAGAACGAATTTTTTCACTTATGAATTCGCAGTGAACGAAGAAAAGAAATATATTGAAAGTTGAGCCAATAAAAGCAATATTTCACACACAATATAACTTCAAGCATGTGACATATGCCGAATTTCACAGTGAAATTTCTTTGACCAAAAAATGAAGCTGCAAATCGAAAAATTTATTATGTAATTCTAAGTGCCATTCCACTTTGACTTGTTATAAGTAATTTAGCTCATTAATTTCTTAATGTATATTAAAGACTTTTTTGATAGTTGTATCAAAAAAATACAAATATGTATTTGTCCAATTTTTAACGATAAATTAACAGTTTGACTACAAATTAAAGATAATACAATTGAATAATATTTACAAACATAGATAAGATGGAGAGATTTCATTTAAGTAGTAAAATTAGACTAAACGGTTTAAGTTTACGGTCTGATTTTGCTACTGAAATTGAAGCTATATGATTACATTTCATTTTATTAATTTTGCTGTGCCTGTAAACGTTTGATTATCTATTTACTTTTATTTTCATAACAAAATGAAACCTTGAAAAAGTTAACAATATATTTTTTTAAATCGGTAATTTATCTTTAAGTTAGTAATATTTTTTAACTTTAATTTCTCTGAAAATTAACAGCCTTAACTATTTATTTTATAATTTTCCATTAAATCAGTAGTCGATTTTTAAAAGAACTAATTTTTTTAATAACTAATTATTAGGATTATTAGTAATTGGAAAAATATTGCTTTAAAAAAATTGGTTTAAAAAAAGATTACTAGTTTATATATCGGTGGACGAATTCACTAGACCATTTCAATGTGGTTTAAATATTCGAGGATAAAACGATTTGCCACCTAACCAGCACTTTTGATTTATCGGGTATTAACCGATTAATTAACGCAACAATTTCGAATACTTTCATATTGTTGCATATAAACCGTTGTCTTTGGTTATTTTGCTTTTTATCTGGTTATAACGCGCCTATTAACGGTAACATATATTTGCCTTTGGAGATAGAGAAAATACCAATTTTGTTCGTTAAATAAAATAATATAATTAAAAAAACAATGTATTTCACGAAAATAATTTACGTTCACGATTATTTAAAGAAAAAACGATTTTAGAAGTAGTTTTACTGCCAACAGATAGCTATCGAACATTATAATTTTCAAACGTATTTTTAGGCATTTCTTTCATTAATTAATTTTTTACGTGTTGTAGGTTGTCTTACGTTTAAAATTTAATCTTTAATAACATATTTTGCGTTTAGTAATACAAAAGCTTTCAATTAAATGAAAAATTATTAAGTAATTCTTTCCTAAAATGTAATTTGCATGAAAAATATACCATTAAATATTTTTTTAAGATAAGATTTGAGCATTTGTTGCGTTGGTTGAACCCGTAAGATTAATTATAATATTGTTTGCAAATTCCTAAACGTAAATTTATTTTAACATTACTTAAATTAATTCAAAATACGAATTAAGATTATAATGCTTATTCTTTTCTCTTTATGGTGACTACCTTTTGATAACCAATAAAAAATTTGATTAAATTTGTTAAATGTTGGAAATCTGTAACAATTGCACTTACTATTTCTTTTAGTATTTTTATGTCACTGTTGTTTCTTTAAAACTTTATTTCGTTACAAATGAATGTATTTGACAGAAGAACTGTCGTTGTTTCCTTTTTGGCCGCAACGAGCGGTGTCGTCGCACTTTTGGTACATTTGGTGACAGACAATCACTCTGCACTCGACGAATACGCCGCGCTGCCGATGTTCCCGTACAACACACAATCAGGTCCAAGAATACCTGCAGTACTCTGCGAAACGGTAGAACATTATTATTTATTAATAACGCCGTTGTTGCATGGAATTTCAGAAAAAAGTTTTGTGTAGAGATAACTTATCGTATTCGCAAGCCGCCAACTGCACATTCACCAAACTTGAATTGGATAGCGAAACACACCTAGATATACGAGACAACTGATGTTTATAAACTGCAGTGTTGCAACGTTTTCAACTTCGGCAGGCGCTCTGGCCAACTAGGGAATATTCGGCAAAATTATTCTGCAGTATATGGCGCATCTATCCTATCTGATAGTATTGTTGTTTTAAAATGGTAGAGTGATAAGACTTATTCATCATTCTAATCTTATACTCAGGTTAAAGCACATGGTACAACTAGTGGCCATAGCCATGTTGATATTGTTGGCTTGATACGCAAATCGCAACTAGATCATCAATCACTACCGCGTTACTATAATCGATTACGCGATCCTTTATTCCGACGAGTACTTTGTGGAAGACATATATAATTTCGTTCTCAGCTCAACAAAATGAGTATAATAATCAATGTAGGTATTACCCGTATTAATAACCTTCGAACCACAAGCAATATCAGAAAGAATGCATTTTACAACAGCTACCCATTTATTTTTTTTTTGTCTAATTTCCAATTCGATATTGGAAACCTGTAAATTTGAATTTGCTATTTCTAGAAGTATTTATTCAATTTACTACACGATAACTATCATGTTACATTCCGAAAATTTGCTTTAAATGCATAAGGAGTTAGGTGTGAATTTAATACAGCAAAAAATGCTACTTTTATTGATTTTTTAAGTTATAGAATATACATAAAAATGATATTTTTAAAAATATGACTAAGTCTATTTATAAAATTACAATGAATACCTTAACTTTTTTATTGCTGAAGTATTTTTCATTATTTTCCCTTTAAATTTATATTTATTTACTACACACTCAACAAAAACGTCCATTTAAAAAGAAATATTAATAATAAAAATTAAACAAGAAAAACAAAAATTTACAAGTTATTAAAAAGTTTATGATACATACATTTTTTGAATTATAATTTCTCTTAATTGACTTTAAATTTTGTTTTTTGGGTTGATAAACAGTGAAATTTTCATTGTTACTAAAATCAAATACATTTTCCCAATTATTAATTTATAATTAAAAAAAAATTACAAACTAAAGATTTAATAATACATTTTTAAGGTTGGCAAAATTTAATGTTTTTGTTCATATCAGGTTGTTGTTAATATTAGGATAGACTTCATCTTTTTAAAATTTTGTAAGTTTTTATTCACCTTTTATTTCACTTTTTTATCAAATTATAAATTAAATATGAAAATAGTGGAAAAAATTGCAATACAAAAAAATGCAGGTATTATTTTGATTAATTCCTTTATCCAATAAATTTTTCATTATAAAAGAATCACAACCTAGACCTATTTTTTGGAAATACGTCGTTTTTTATTTCACTCTTTCGCATTGTTGCTAAACTGGACTGTTTCCGAAAATAAACGTGACAATATACGTGAGTAAATTTTATTAGCTACGACAATAGATGCCTTTAGATACTTCCATTTCTGCTACAGCGAGCGCTGCGATCGATTTCGTTGCCCCTACTCTGCAGTCCGCAACCGTTAAATATGTCCTTAACTAACGTCCTTTGCACCGAAACAATTCACAAAATACTATATTACCCACATAAAAGTTATCCAGTTAAACACTGTCGTGCTCGTGATTTCGACATCGACTGTTTGCTATTCATTTTCTGCCGTGGATTGGCACGGATGATATTAGAGCAAAACAAAGTATTTAAAAATACGTACAATAAAAAAAATACTACGCCTAACTAAAGACGAAGAAAAAGCAGAAGAATGATTTGGAAGCAGTTGAAGGTTTATCCCATTTATAGTGACAAACTTATTTTTAATTCATATTTAATTTAATTTTTTCCGAATTAAATTTTTTAAAGAATCACTACATATTTTGTTCATTTGCGATTTAATACCACCCCAATAAGAAAATAGTTCGACATATATTTCTTCCCATATTTTTTCTTGAAATTTGCATCGGTTACTCTTTCAATTTGTACATGCGTGTTGGGTTTTTACTAATTAGTAAATAGATTTTGTTCGACGTTCTATGATCTGTCTCTAATTAAATAATAGATAATCTGTTCAATGTTCTATGATCTCTAGGTCTGTCTTCCGGTTGCGGTTACAACGCATTAGCTACTTTTAATTTTAACGCAAACTTATCGTGATGTGATGATGAGACGTGACGTAACCTATTTCTTTGACAGTCGCTTGCCAACTGACGTTCGCTTGCCAGACAAAGATCGACTAAATTGTTGACCATATGCGTACACTTTAATGTACTTTTTCATGTCGTACGATAATTACTCGATAATTCTATCGATGAACATTTCTATCTATACGATTAGTCAACAGTTTAGTTGATCGTAGACGCACTCGTATTGAACCCAATGTTTTTTAAAAGCATCGACAAAACTGTCGACCAAATAAAAGTTGATCGTTTACTGGAAGCCTAATTTGTCCCGACACCACGTCTACTATCGAGTGGAATGACGCCGACACGCGAACTTTTTAAGATACCGTGAGCGAACATTTGCACGGATACTATGTAAATGAAATAATGTACGCCCTCTCCCCCAAACTTAACGGTTAGGGGCAAATATGACAATATTCCCAATAAGAATGGAAGTAGCCCTGTAAGAATTTTAAGAAATCTAAGACTTTGTGTGATTCTTACCTCAGGTGCAAAATTATAATCAACCTTGCTTAAAACAAAAATTGTTCGAATTAATACTGCTGGTCAGTAATCGGTTTTGGTAAGGGTTTATTTAAAATAAAATAAAATATCATTAATTAGTGGTAGTGCTGTCTATAAAACATAACACCGTGCGATTACACAATCACATTATTGGTATTTGTAACACTGCATTTGAAAAAGTCCGTTAAATATTTCCTGTAAAATAATTCAGGTTTGATTTTTTAAAATAAAATAAACGATGCTTATTTTACCTAAATTAAGCAACAATCATCTACGTAAGAACCAACGGTTGAAGTAAGTTGCGAAATAGCATTTTAGTTATGTAAATGATTTATTTTTAAGATTTCCTACGAAGAAAACAAATTTAAAACCTTATAAACTTGAAGTCTCTTGCCAATTGCAATCATTAACTATGAATGTTTTTTGCGTAAATCATTCTTGTTAACTTAAAGATATTGTGAAACTAAATGACATAAAGATAAATGAAAAGATCAACGTGTTCACTACCTTTGGCTACATTTATAAAACTGTAATGGATCTGTGTCGATGTATTAAAGACATTTTTAAAAGTGTTTAGAGTCGACCACGTCTTGGGACAAAAACAAATTAGAATTGTTTTGTTTCTCTAATTGTTACGGTATTATGCAAATACTTCCAAAAACCCCGTCGGTTTTCACTGTTTGAATGTCCAGAATCAACCGTATAAACTGCAATAAAAAGGAGCTGCTTTGAATATTAAAATTGTATTAAAACATGAACTTTATCTTATTTAAGCATAAAAAACATTGTATATATATGTATTGAAAAGCCATTTTCTTAGAAAATAACAGAAATATAATTACACCGTAGTAACGAAATGCCAAATAGAAATTTTAACTAAACTCAAACACTTATTTTGTTTCATTGATCACCAATAGATAATATTACCGTATATGGTTACGTTCCCCGCATATGGTTCGAGAGATACAGTCGACACGTACTTTACTTCCTACTTAAACCGCAGACGAAATCTGAATAGTAGAAAAAATTGTTAAATAAGAAAATCTAATCATCTAAATATAAATTTATTTGATTTGGTGCTACTTAATTAACTTGTATATAAAAGCACTATTACTTTGATTGCATCTATTTGAAAAAGTCAAATCAAAAAAAAAATTATTAAAAAATATAGTGAAAACTGAACTTAAAAACAAATCGATACGTGTTTTCATTAAACTACTGACACTTTCTTTGAGCCGCTACGGCGCATTAATTGAACCAGAGGTTCAATAGTGTAAGCACGTAATACAAGAATCAAAACAACTTTAAAACTTGAATAAATTACATTTATTACTATCATTATTGGCTGTGACACGTTATTAAACTAATTAATAATAGCGCTAGGTATAACAACTTTCAGATATCCAAATTAAATTTCTCGACTCTGTAATTAACAAATAAAAAAATAGTTTCCTTTGGACAAAAATTACAAAATAAGAAAGTTATTATATTAAAGAAAATCCATTATATTAAAAAAATATCGAAAAAGCGTATAGTACACATTAATAAATATTTCGTTACGGTAAACTAGTATTACTCAGGAATATATCGAGTTTTGTATGAAACCAAATGGAGATAAAATAATGAAAATAAAAATGTTACAGAAAGAAGTCAAATAATTATCACTTATATCATATTGTTTATTACATAATTCGTTGACGAATTTCCCCCACTAAGATTCTCCTCACAACGGACTTATTTTTTAAATTCCGCCCTTGAAGAGTGAAAACCAGATTCACATTTTCTTATACAGCTTTTTGGTTTAATTAGTGTAGCAAATTTTTTTTTGGATTTCTCTCAAAAAAATAAACGAAAAATCTATAACAGTTATTGATTCGGGCTTTTATTAGTGAGAAATAATTTATTTTTGATAACAAAAAATACTTTAATTATAATAATTAATACAACAATATATATATATATATATATATATATATATATATATATATATATATATATATATATATATATATATATATATATATATATATATATATGTATATTTAAAATTCGGTCAAAATTAGTTTAATTGAAATTTCCTGTAAGTATTGTATTTCTTGAATTCAATGAGAAGAATCAAATTATGTTACTTTTTCAATAGTATTTAAAAAAAAAACAAATATAATTTTTTTCATTTTGATGTCTCGTTCCTCGAACTTAGTGAGTGCTTAGAGCTTAGCGAGATTGTTTATTTAAAATTGTTTGTAGCATTTTTCGTACATAATTTCTTTTTATATTAGTTTTAACTACACAGGATACTAGTATTTGATTAGGTTTCAGTCTGTAATTTGCAGTATGCCTACTAGGAATAAAATGTAACTAAGATAAACATTTTTATTGCTTTGGGAACCTAGTAGTATGAAAAATGTAACAGTTACGAAATCAACTCGATATTCGCCTTTGTGTCCGTCTGCATGTCAGCCTTTTGAACTGTCCACGGTCCACGAATAACAAACTTAATAAAGCTGATAACCTTTTTAAGTTTCACTTATTTTTTTATTTTATCGATGTCATAGTAAGGGCAGCAAATGAAAAAAATTAAATATTTTATTATTACTAAACAAATAGTTTTTTTTCAAATATCCTAAAATATTTTTCAACAAAAAGCTCTTTAATTCCTTCTCAGCCTAGAAAGATTAATAAAATTATCGAATTTATTAATTATTTTAAAATTTGGCATAGATAGGTTACAAATTACAAATTACTGTCTCGGATCTTTCGCTTGCAATATTTCAGACTTGAAAATATTATAAGCTCAACAAATATACGCTCTGCTTAATAAATCTGTCTTATGAACTAAATACAAATATTCAAAAGTACCATTTTTCATATTAAAGAAATGAGTCACAAAATTTTGCGGGTCACCATTTTACGCGTGTATGCGTCATTTAGAGAGGTAAGTATGTACATACACTATCATTTTTTTCTGCTGCAACCGAAACATTTACGTGTTTAACTTTCTGTCAAAAGTCAAAATATGAAATGTTATAAAAATTCGAAACACTGTTTCATGAATTTTCCTATTAATATTAAATTTTTGCATCTAATATATTTCTTTGTCTTTCATTCCCTTATCGTAGAATTCATACGAAACTTCTTTTGGGGAATTTAATACCAATCTTTTAATTAAGACGGAAGTGACTGGTACTTAATCAGAATTATAAAAATTTAATTTAATCTAACATACAGTAACGACTGTATGTTTTTTAACATTACTATTATACTTTTGTGTTTATATAAATAGATGTAATCACGAAGCCCTAAGTACTATAGTCTGACTATAGACTGAATATGTTTGACTGAATTTTTAAACGATACCATTAGTATTTTTGTAATCTTTACTCAAATATTTCATATTTTACTTTAGAATACAAATTTTAAAATCCACTAATGTGTTTTTTAATTCCATCCCAAAAAGCTAAAAGGGTCATTATTCATACCATCTACCTACAGGTCTGAGAAATGCAGAGCGTAATTTTTAATAGAGATAACGACATAATTTTTTTCACCTACGTTTCATCCAGAAATATAGATGTTAGTAACATAAATTTTTTAGGACTTCCCTTAGAGTAAATACGCCTTTTCCGTAAGTTTTTACATTAAATTTTGTTAGTTAACATTATGTAAAATTAAGTTCCCATATGTATATATTATTTCATAATATAAACAATTCTTGTTTATTCTGACACTAAATAAAAACTAGAACAATTCCTAAAGGAAATTCCTTGCCTGGCACCACACTCCAAAAGCTAAAAACATCGTTTACAAAGAAGTACTATTAGACGGAATATGAAGATGTGTTGCTTGATTACATTGTTTAAGTTATATTTAGAATCTTGTACAGAACAAGACGCAGGCTTTACTATATGATCTGTGGTAGCAGCCAGTTATGTTTAACATTTTGAGACTATCATCTTATATTTAATTCTGCAATTCTTGCAATTGGAATATATTAATAAAATTTCAGTATGATAGACCCGAAATGGTAAAAATAATTTCGATTTATTAATGTTTCTGTAAAATAACATCTGACATAGAAATCCCATCGGAGAAAATTAATTTGTTAAAAAATTAAAGGGGAAAGTAAAAAAAAGGAAAAAAATGTTGGAATCAAATGCAGGGCTCTTTTCGTATTTTGTTGGTTTAATACTTGTATTAAATTTGGAACCAAAATTATACTAATTTAACGAATTTAATACGTGTGTTTTATCTTCACTTTATTTAGAAAATATTTAGCCACATTACCTTGTGACATCTTAGAAAAAACTTCCTTTGTATTAAAAAAATATTAAAGTGTTATTCTTTCAATGGGAATATAAAAATATACAAATAAAATAGTTATATGGCTCAAGCAAATATCATCTCTGCGTTATGATAAGTGGTTAACAAACACATGGAATTTTCTGTGCTAATAAAAGATTGGTAATAAACTGCTGCATTCGATGCACATTCTTTACTATATAAGTGTATTTACTATAATGTAGAATGAAAACCAATTCAAATTTTAAAACAGAACAATCTTAAATTAGCAATTTAACATCTTGAGAAATATGTAGTGCCTACAAACTTCACAATATGAATATCATTTACAAGCATCGTTGTACTCGTAATATAATACACCGACTACAGTGTATTGACAGAAGACAACGAGACACGATAATTAACCCGTACGCAGACTGCGGTTGAATCACGTTCGCTATAAAAAGTAATAAAAGCGTCGTTCGTGATCACTACTGCCTTCCATTATGCATGACTCATTTGGATACTGGAGTGCTCGAGGCAGAACAATTTCACGGTAAGCGATCGCCAGGGTGACCATATTTATTGTTATATGAATTATTTTTAACTGCCTTCATAAAAAATCGTTGGACTGATCAAAATGTTTTCACCAGAGAACATTAACGCTGCTCTCAGTTTCCGATAACATTAAAAAGTTTGTTAGTTCCGTATATTTATCTTCACAATTATGGGGAACTAGAAAAGTTGAGCATATTAAAAACGCATGCTGTATTGAATAATGAGATGAGAGAACGTGTACGTTTCAATATAGATTTTTAGAACTATAAGATATACAAAAAGAATGGGTGTTTCTGAAAGATCCAATGGCATATGTTTAGATGATATCCAAAGAAGCTCAATCATAGTCATACTAACAAAGACTAGTAAACCTACTACACAAATCAATGTACGAGGATAGGGAAAAATAGTCAGGTTATTTTTAAAGTTTTGCTGTTGCCGAAGTATACAGTCGTATGTCAAACACATGGTGACACTAGTTGGCTTCGGTGTATTACCAGATTCGCCTTGTGGTGGGTATCCGCCGCCGATATGCGGACCGACCGAAGGCGCTGTGCTCACAGTGGCAGCTGACATTTTGATTGAAGAGTTGTAGTGCTGGATTCCCCGTATCTGCCCCTATTCCCCTCCATTGCCGACTATTGGTAGAAAAATCTAAGAAGTCAGCTATTCATAGGTCTCATAGACATTATTTACTCTCATTCTTTTCAATCACATTGAGATATTTCGGCATGTTTTAAACTGATTTTAATTATTTTTTTAACATAATAACCCTGTCAAATCTCCACTATATAATTATTGTAAATTGAAGATTTCTTTTGAAAATTACACCTGCCTTGGCGAAGCCGTATTCTCTCTTCATCTCTTATATTTCTTCTTTTCGTATCCCGTTGTCGTTTATGCGATCTGTCTATGTAATCTGATTATAGAGTATCATCCTCGGGCCTTTACTGTTCATCGTCCTGGTAAATAATATCGGTAAAGTGATCAAAATGTATTATGAATAACGTCTATTTATGAATAACGTCTATTTATCAATAACTTCTTTCAGTTATTAGAGACATAACAGATTGCCTATTGATGCCGTTCTAGAGTGGAACGTAGTGAGCGACCTGCAGCTCAATTTAAGCAAATGTTCTATGATGAGCTACCGTCAGACGTACGCTCCTCTCGAATGTAAATATGCCACTGGCAGGACTCCTTTATGTCGACGTATGGGAGTTAAATTCGATTTGCACTTAACTTTTCGTGATCATCTGGTAGATGTATCAAAAAGTACTTGAAAGGTTTGAATTTATGTCAACTATGCCAGTTACTTCCGATACGTATCGTCAATTAATATATCGTATTTGGCTAAGTGAGCCAGATCTATTATTTAGAGCTCGCATGAAACTAAATACAGTCTGATGATTGAACGTGCCGAAAAAAGTCCCATCCACATTTTTGCATGAGACGATATGGTTACTCCCCTTTTCTATTTCTTATCGATTTTCTCTTGTGTATGCTGGATTATCATACGTTGCAGCACAAAAGAAAAGTTTCGTTGGTGTAAATTATTTTCCGATTATTAAATGAAAAATATTTATGCCGTAATTTATCATAAAAAAATCTCGCTCTTCGCACTTCGCTAACTATGCTGTACCGGCATCCAGAATCTAATTATATCGTAATTCTAAACTTTCCCACGGTATACAATTGCACAACCGCCTAATCCCAGTTGCACCAGTGTCTTCGTTATGTGTTGTGATAATATTGAATTTATTTATTTTGGTTTGTTAGCGTGACCTACATAGATGTAATAACTGACATGTTTCCGTAACTTTACATAAATAAAAAAATTAAGTATGCAACAGTTATATAAAGGTTTAATTATTTCAGGATACATAATAGTCGAAACGTAAAAATATTTAGGAAAATTATGCAGCCTAGTAGTAAATCTTTTACAATAATAAGGCAAATAACTTGTTACCTACTTATATAATTTTTAATTTAATTTTTCTTATGTAACTTATTTATATAATTTTTATTAATACAAATTGATCGAAATAATGTTAAATTATAGCACCTTCTAAATGTGGTTATCGTGATTTTTTTTTAAATTTTGGTACACACTGTTAGAAAATTAGAGGAGACACAAATTGAGAAACGCTTTGAAGACACATTTACGCGAGGCCGTAACAAAACTATCTCCCTATATTTTAGATTTCATTTCAAAAGGTGTATTCGTTGACAGTCCGTCAAGTGGACTTAAGAAAAAAGTTCGATGTATAAATTCAAATAAAAATTAGAAATTTTCTTCTCTTTATTTCTATTTTCTCACATAATTCAACTATATCTTTCTCTAAAATTGCATCACAATCGGTCTTAAAGTGAAAGAGTTATGATACTGTGACTGACACAGAGATAAACAGTCCATCTGTTGAAATTATAAGGGTTTCCTTTCCATATTTGGCTGTGCAACCCTAACAAATTTTGTCTACTAGTTGATCAAAATCTCAACAGGTGATTTTAAGAATAAAGTATTAGTATTAAAATTTCATTAAATCCCGTCAAAATATATGCTGAATTCCGCAGATATAACAAACGGACCCAAAACCCTTTGGCCATAAAAGTAATGAAATCTCACGTGAAACCAAAATTACAGCATTTTTATTAACCTGAGACTTTCATAAAAAATTTCTTTATATTTTGATACAGAACATTGTGTCACTTAACAATTACACAATACTAGAAACTGATATTAACTACCCCCTTGATAAACATGAAAACTGAAAAAAAATGTAAATTATACATCGCTGTCTTTTATAGTGACTAAGACATTTAAATAAAAATGTTCGCTATTTCAATACTGGACTGACATATCGATCATCGAAAGTATGATACTTCTCCCTGTTTCAGAATTCTGTCTAGTGCTAACCCAAAACTGTAAAGAGGTCAAAATAACATTGAGTTGCTTCCAATAAAGGTGCTTCAGAAATGCCCACTCATCTGTCATGCCGTGTTCTAGCTGCTGCCTTGTAGTATCCCTACTAAGTTTGGTTTTTATGGTCATTTGTCCTGACATGACTTCATTCGGTTGATTATTCTCGTAAATGTTTTTATATTTGCGTTTCTATATATATTTCAAACATGCGTTTTACAGTTCAACATTGTAATATTTTATAAAATATTACGATTAATTTGAACTACCGAAAACGTCTAAATCGCTTAACATGTAATATTTGTTTATTTACTTTTAAAATATAATCAGATTACATAGACAGACTAAATTAGGATATATATATATATATATATATATATATATATATATATATATATATATATATACATATATATGACGTACTCATTGCTAAAAAAGCAATTTCTTTTAGTCAACATAACCACAAGGTTGAAAATATAGGACCGTGGCAGATTTTGAAATGTTTGGCCTACAGATAACGAGATAGGCTCAATGTTAGTTTGAGTTTCCATAGCGGCGATAGGTGTTGATTTCGGGGCTCCGGTTATGATTCTCAGTGCTGTATTTTGTGCGAGTTCCAGGGGGGAGACAGTACTTTCACTTGCTGTTATGGTAGCTTCGCCTCCATACTCAAGGACAGGACGAATGTAGGTTTTGCACGTCGTTAGGAGTACGTCTTGGGTAGCACCCCATTTCGTTGCTGTTAGGCGTTTGAGCAGACGACATCTTTTGATGGCCTTTTCGGCAGAGCTGCTAATATGGGCTTTCCATGTCATTTTGTTGTCGATGTACACGCCTAGGTATTTACTAACATCTTGTTTTTCAAGATTCACACCCTTGTAAGTCAGATTTATATCTGGCTGTTTTGTCGATAGGCTGAGGACTTGGAATACTGTTTTTTCCGTGCTGACTGTGAGGCAATTTAAATCCGCCCATCTTTCGAGATCTTCGAGGGTCTTATTCAGAGCTGACTCGATGGAAAGAAGAGAGCTACTGCTGGCCCAAATGAGCAGATCGTCAGCATACAGTAATGCCTCCACACCCGGGTTGTTTTTGATAGCATCAAGCACGTCATTAATCATGAGGTTGAAGAGTTGGCAGCTGATAACGGCTCCTTGAGGGAGCCCCTGTCTTTGGATACGGAATTTGGAGCACTGGCCTTGGAATTTTACTCTTTGGTAGCGCTCTCCAAGAAAGGACTTTGTCCAGTGGAAAAGCTTTCCCGACAATCCGGCCTTGGCCATCTTGTGCAAAAGCATGCCGCGCCACACGGTGTCGTAAGCTGCTTTGAGGTCCACGAGGACTGCTACCGTGGACATCTTCCGGTGAAAACCGTCTTTAACGCACTGAGAGAAAGCCACAACTTGATCCATGGTGTTCATATGCTTACGAAAGCCAGCCTGCGCATCGTCGATGAGATCCAGATAGCTTGTGGCGAGCTGTAACCTGTTTAGGACCATCCTCTCAGCCACCTTGCACAGGGAACTAGTTAGAGTGATGGGACGATAGCTGTCGATTCTACACGGATCTTTTCCCTTTTTCAAGATTGGTATAACTTCACCTTTTCTCCATTTGCCGGGTACTCCACTGTTCCAGGTGAGATTCACGAGTCTCAGTAGCACCTCCTTTGCTGTTTTTCCAAGATGAATCAGCATCTCAGGAAAGATTTGGTCTAGACCAGCTGCTTTTTTCTTTTTACACTGGGAGAGGGCTGTTTCAAGGTCAGTCATAAGGAAGTCCTCTGTACAGATTCCACTCAGTGTCTGATCCAGGCATGTCTGGGGAGGAGTCCGAAGGAGGCATGGCTTTACTTTTTTGTTGATCTTAACATTGCTGACACTTGTAAAATGTCTGCAGAGTGCTTCAACGATTTCAGCATGAGAAGTGAGCTCTTTGTTGTTGTGTAGAATAGGATGTTGTTGCTGTTTATTTTCGTAGTTATTTAAAGTGGACAGGAATTTGTGGGCTCTGGGACCATCTTTTCTGAAATCTGGCCCACCCACAAAGGTTCTAAAAACTACTTTTTCCTGTTTTTATAGCCCGCGTAAGAGCAGCCTGTCTTCCACGAAGCTCCTCACAGTCTCGATGTGATTTAGATCCTTCTGCTTTACGCCTGGCCCTATTTCGGGCATTTTTAAGATGTTCAAGGGCTGCATTCCAAAAGGGTTTATATCGCTTGACTTGTCCACGTGGTATACATTTTCTTGCGCACTCGAGGATGCAATTCGTGATGTCTCTTGTGGTTTTCTCTGGGTCTGTTATTGGCACATCTGAAAGCACCTCGTCTGTACGTCGCCGGTACTCATCCCACTTTGCCTTACGAAAGTTCCACCTTGGCGCCCTGTTTGGCATTCTTTCTTCCCCTTTCAACTTGCAATTGATAAGCATAGCTCTGTGTCCACAGCCTCCAGCGTCATAAAGTAGGCTGACACGAATTTTTTCCCTTATGTGGGGGTGGGAGATGACGAGGTCTGGCCTTGTGAGACTTCCCGAAAAGGACAGGAATGTCGGCGGTGTGTCCAGTACATCCAGAAGGTTGTCGTCGATAAAATCTTCAAGGTGTTTACCCGTGCCTGATGTTCTATTATAATCCCATCTAGTTGACGGGCTGTTGAAGTCGCCGATAATGATACAATTTGGCTGGATTCGTCGTTCCAGAATTTCTAAGCCCGGGATGTTTTCAGGTGGGTTGTAGAGAAAGAAAAGTGTGAAGTGCTGGGACTCCTTCCAGGCTTCAACCTGAAAAGCCTCCAGTTTGTCTTGATCTTCCATTTTATGGATTACTTCAGTTTTGCAAATAAGAGTTGTCTTTATTCCCATAATTATGCCTGAGGCCACTTGCCTGCTTCTTTTCAGAATGTGGTTCGTGTATCCTGTAGTTGTGTAGAACTGGGAACTCTCGGTGGAGGCACCTGCCTCAACAATGACATATAAATCCGCATCCGTTTTCAGGACGTTTCGTTTTAGTTCTAAGAACTTGTTGTTGCTTAGACCTCCGGCATTCCAAAAAATGACTTTGAGGCCTGCGTTCTGGCGCTTAGAAGTGCCGTTTGATAATTGTTTTCTTCGCATGGTCGGCGCGCAAAGTGGCCAATCGCTGTTGCTCATTTAGCGTTACCCAGGGGACACGTGTGAAGATCACGGACGCGAGCAACTTTGTCCCCCGCTACACAGGGGACACAATTATATATATATATATATATATATATATATATATATATACGTACATATATAGATGTCTCTAAGATTTATATACAGTTGTATCCATACTTCTTTCATACGTTAACCACGAAGCTATATTATTGTAGATGATTACAGTGAGGATCCCAATATATTTATAGCCATAGGATGAAACGTAACAGAAAATAAAGAAAATTCCTGGTTTTTTGGTGAAAATTTTAAGGCACTACGCGATATTCTGCTACCAGTATATAAATATTTCTCAAAATGTATTATTTTGTGTAAAAAAAATAACAGTAAGTTGACGTCATAACTATTTCTTTGAATTCTATTTTTTTAAATAAAGTGTTTGAATTCCCAAGAAATAAGTTTGCCATTGACATTCTATATCGGTTAGTGGTCGCATACTTTCAACTCTATAACGGACGTAATAGACTTAAAAATGGTTCAGAGGCAGTGAGTCCTTTTACGGCCAATATTATTTCCATACAATGTAGAATATCAGCTGTGTACACGTATAATTTTATTTCTGACATATGAAAGGAAACGAACGACTCAGATAGATTTACGAATTATGACAAAATCATATATAATAAATAAAAAAGATCTGAGAATGGAGTATCGAAATTTTAATTGTCAACCCCAAGTAAATGTTATTAATTGACCATTCTTTAGCATAATACATTTCAACGGTTCCACTCCCTTTGAAACTAAAGTCCAAAAATATGAAAAATTTGTTTATTACCTTAACTATATAAATGCGCGCTACTTGAATTTTATTGAATAAGAAAATCGTCTTATTATTGTGGTAATTCATATTTTTAAAAAATCCTTACAAATTCCTATTTTAGTGTATTATAACCTGATTCCTTTGCCCCAAAACTTAGACCTGTCTTCAGAAAACGTACTTTTGCTTCTTTACCTAAACGTTTTTCGTTGCGATATTTACACGTCAAATAGTTTAAATAATTTTTTTTATTATTTGGATAAAGTAAACGATTTTGAAACTAAAAATCCTTAGCAATAACCGTTTGTACCACAGAACATTTACTCTCTTTTCTGTGCTTTGTACAGTGAGTTCTTACTCATTATGTGTGAACCCAAGTTGCATTTGGCCGATTTTTTATTAATTTTATTTAAATTAACTTTAAAATATATATTATGACTCTTGTCATTCAACTAGCAACTGATCGTTTGATTTAGTTGCTATATATCGGAGGGAGTTATTCTTGAGGCAATTAGTCCACTTAAAGGCGGAGTAAATGAATAAACGTAATTACCGCAAAGAACCTCGCCTGAATGTATTAAAGGATGCATATAATAATGGAAAATGCTTGGCTGGAAATAGAACAATTTTTCTATTATACTAATTAAGGCACCATTTAAATTGTTATATTTGCAAGCAATATATCAATAAATAGATTAAGACTAGTATTTCGGTATTTTAATATATTAATCACAATAAATTAGTCAATAGAAAAACATATATTTTAATCCTTCTAAAATATTTAGTATACAATTTCGAAGCATTCAACAAACTGAATGACAATATTTTTCATTATTAAAAACATACCTTATTTCCTCGTGTTTTCCTCAGATATCTCGATTATTATTCATAATGAAAGAAATTCCCCACCCAACGTTAAGAAAATAAATTTTCTGGAAATTAAATAATAAAGTAATTCGCATTTGGAACATTGCTTTTTGCGCGAACTTTGCTTTGACTAGCCAATTTGTGACACAACAAACTTCATTTAGATCTGGGCTGCTCAACCTTTTTAACAATCGGGCCAAACGGTGGATTCAGGCTTCACGACGGGCCACTGACAATTCCTATTTCAGTTACTCTTAGGATATGCGCAATAAAAACCCAATATTAAGAAATAAAATAAAATGATTGTTTATTAGGTAATATTATGAACAAACAGAAAGTATCTTATGCTAAAATTAAGCAACTAAATAAAGAAAGAAAATTGAACTTAAGTATGTATCTTCTCAAATCTAAATCTAGGGTAAGTCGTTGTTACAATTAATATGATTTCTGCCATTGTTTGTCTTTTAATAATTTACTTATGTTAGGCGACAAATCCGATGTTGATAGTAACAACACGTCCCAAATATGTTGTTCTGTTAAGGTTGTGCGGTATTTATTTTTTACATAATTAAGGTCTGAAAAAACCTTTTCACACACATATGTTGATCCAAAACAACTTAAAAACTGTAACGCCAGGTCAGTTATTGCTGGAAATTCTGCTTTTGGTACCAATTTCCAGAAATCTGCAAAATCTTCTGAAGAATTTTGTGCTTTCGAAGACAATTTGTTGGCAAAAAGGTTTTTTAACGTATCATGATTTTGCAGTTCAACGAGTTCCAACTGTATATTGGCAGGATAACCAACTATTTCCGCCAAACTTATTATGAAAGGATCTATAAAAACTTGTATATTTTGTTTTTTGCTTTCAAAGTCTTGAAATCTCTTCTCAAACGACTGTGATAAGCATCGAATTTTAGATTGGTATTTAGTATAATTAACAGAAATAATACTCAGTTCTTCTTTCAAATGTTTTAGTGTGGGGAAAAGGTCAATATTTTCTGTAGCCAAATGAATCGAAAAGAGATTTAATTTTGCTTTGAATCCGTTTATCAAATTAAACATAGTCGGAAGTGAACAATCTTTACCTTGTAATTTGAGATTTAAAATATTTAGGTAATTCGTAACGTCAACAAGAAATGCAAGGTCACTCAACCAGGATATATTCTTCAGTAAATCAATTTCCAATGATAAAGCCCCTTTCTGCTCTAAAAATTGCAACACCGGTTCTCTCAAGTTGAAGAAATGTTTCAACATGCTGCCCCTTGAAAGCCATCGCACAGCACAGTACAGTTGTAACTCTCCATATTCGCTGATTTCTTCTTCAAATAATAGTCTGCATTGACGTCTGTTAAGAGCTTTTGCACGTATGTAATTTATGCAACGTACTACTGGATTCATAATATCATCCAACTCCATATACTTTGCACACAGTGCTTCCTGATGAATAATGCAATGATACGAAAATAAATTTCGACCTAAGAAATTTTGTAACAAAGCCACGCAACCATTGTTTTTTTCAATCATTGTCGGTGCACCATCAGTGCAAATAGATATCAATTTGTCCCATGATAATGCCTTTTTTTCAATACATTCTTTAATTTTCAAAAATATGTCTTTTCCTTGGGTTGTACTTTCCAGCTCACAGACTTCTAGTAAATCTTGCAACACTTTCCAATTTTCGTCAACATACCGCACAAAAATAGCCAACTGAGATCTACTCGTTAAATCACAAGTTTCATCTAACGCCAATGAGAAGTATTTGCACTTAGCTACGATTTCTTGAATCTGCTCATTGATGTCAACTGCCATTTGCTCTACCCGTCTCGTGACAGTGTGCCGTGAGAGTGAAATACTGTGTTTATCATCACAATTTTGTGCAAAGATCGTCAAAGCCTCTTTAACAATCTGTCCATCGGAAAACTATTTCTTTTTTTTGGCTAAGAGCAAAGAAATCTCGTAAGATGTTTTGACCATGGATTCAAGCTCGTCGTGCCTTTTCACGAAAATATTCTGTTGGTTAAATAGTTCCCGTTTCTTTTTCTTTAAAAAATCTTCTCTGATAGCACTACCAACAGGGTACTCTTTTTCAAAATTATTATGATTTTGCTTATAATACCTTTCTAAATTATATTTTTTTGCAATAGCTACTGTAGCGAAGCAAAGTAAACATGTAGCGCTTTGCTTTCAATAAAACAATATTTATTTTCCCATTCATCATGAAAAATACGATAGGACTCTGTTGATTTCGAAGTACTCGGTTTGCTGTGAGCCATACTGAAACAAACCACATTTTGTTTATATTTTCCTTTCAAAATAAGTAGGTACCTAAATAATATGAAAATATAAATACATTGAATAACATACCTTTGACAGCCAATTTAATTACGAAAATGACAAAATATATGTGCCAGTTACTCATTAACAAAAATACAAATTAAAAAACTTCACTTTTAACAGTCAGTTAAAGTTTAACTGTTAAACTATAAATAATATATCACGTGCGCACTCAATTGTTTCTCGAAACATAATGAGACTATATTGCGCGGGCGGGGTCGATGAGCGTGCGGACAGGGTAGGACACTGTAGGTACTAAGTTCCTTCGCGGCAGGCAATTTGGCGGAATTTTTCAATTTGGTGCGTATTTCAAAACTTACTTGCGCGGGCCATTTAACCTTTGATTTAGATGAACGAAAAGTTGACAGTGGAACATCTTGAAATTGCTATAAAAAGTTTCTTCAGTTCACTAGTTGCTTTTTTTGGACTATTTCATGTGTGTTAGCCAATGATTAGACCGATACTCATTTTTCTAGATTTCAAAATTTAAACATCGTATCGAGACGTTTCTTATTCTTTTCGAGATTCTAATAAATATAACAGAAACACTACTTAAAGAATGACCAAAAAAGCATCTGTTTTTGGGTCTTTGGATTTAAACTGGAATTATATATCAAGTCACTGGTTATGATAAGAAAAAGAATAATAGGAAAAGCTCACGTTGGGCGTATGATCGGTTTGAGAAATATAGGGGATCAACGTAACGGTCTTCAATTCAACAAATATGGCATTGCTTATTCAAATCATTTAAAATATTTCAATATTATATGTAAAATATTATATAAATATTATTTGTCATAAATGCGCAATAAACTACGTACAATACTCTATATGAATATCAATAATATTATTATTTGATTTAAGTTATCGTGTTATATAATTTTCAGTAAAAATAGAAATCAGTATATTTATTAAAAAGAAACCCATGCGTAACAATTATCGCAAAAATATATGTTTCAACATTTTATGCGCCATATTAATATTAAATTCAATTCTAAAACTTTAATTATGATATTACACTAATGTCTGTCTATTAGATACATATCTCTAGATATAGGATGAAACTACTCAAAACTTGCAAAAAATCTAATTATATAGGTGACATATCATGTGGTAGGGCAATTTAATAGAAATATTCTTAACATACTGAACGGTAGTTCAAGTTAGTTTTTTTTAATTATTGAAGAAATATGTTTTATACTCCTCACTCTCTTTCTCTCTCTGTCTCTCTCACTTTTTCTTCATTTTAAGTTTTCTCTGTGTGCACTGCACTTTTCACGTTTCAGACAAACGGCTAAGTGGCCAATACACGTCTCTCAATAAAGTGACATTTCTTGACAATTTGAAAAATATTCCTGGAACAAAATATTTAAAAATATATATTTTATACAGTGTTGTCAAGATGAACAAAGAATTCGCAGTGGCAAACATGTTCCCATCTTTAAATGTATGACTTTAACTGGGAATATTTGTTTTCGACACAACTTTCCGACAGAATTTCCAAATTAATTTTTTTATCGAAATTATTTTTTTTACGTAAGTGTTATAGACCAAAACTAATTTTTTATAATTCTTTGCCAAATTTTAATTCTTCTCATTTATGTAATGCGATTATTACTTCTTAAATGTAGCTAATATAACTTAAGGTCCAATTATCCCCTCTGATACTTACTATAGCCTCTCGTAATTACCCTTATCCTAAATTATCCACAGCAACACCGACACAAAAGTTATTAACACAACTGGTTATATCCCGTGATTTTTTCGCTTAGAATTAAAAATTAATAACAAATCGAATTTATGAAGGCCACTGGGTAAAATATCTATTCCACTTTAGTTCATATTTTACTTTGTCTGTAGGAGAAAAGAAACTTACAACATACTTGTATGATATTCTTTTAAAATATTTAAATGACTATTTCCTTCACTTATAATAACCGACTACATGTTTTTAGAATTGATGCAGCATTGAGCTTACTAAAAAGAAACAGAACCTGTTTTTTTTCCTTTCTTCCAATCACTGCTCCAGAGGTTAAGTGTATATTGGTATTTATATGCTCATGAATAAACTTGCTAGATGAAATTAAATTTAACCGAATTGATTGAAAAAACCACTATTTACACCAAATAAAATGTTTTCTATGTTTTTTTATTTAAATATTCATATTCCACTTAATTCTGTTCCCCCTGAACAGGTAAAATTTAAATTACTCTCTGAAAACATATTATTTGTACTTATTTCCAAATACTTTTTGGCCTTTTATGTCATTTGTCGTCCAAAATCCAAATACTTTGGAAACAACCGAGTCCTTCTTTTTGTTTTATAAGATGTCTAGATTTTTAAAATTAATACTTACATTCTTTTAAATAACAAAATATTCTAAAAGAATTTCTAAGAATATAAGTGTAAAACAATCGTTGCATCGTATTTTTTTAATAAAACCCTGTTATAATTTATCAAGTTACAGAATCTACAGTCTAAAGCGTAACAGATGTTACTCAATTTGCAAGAAAATGTCTTGAAGTATTTTTTCTCACATGCAAAACACTACAAATCATTCGTATGTAAAAGATACCAATTCGACTACCCTAATGTAGTTTGTAGCCTATTTTCAATCGTAATAACAGCAAATATCTTTTTATCGTTATAAGTTATCGTTATGTTAAATTGATTCGTTTTACCCTTATAAAACGAGCGAAAGATAATGGTCTAGGGTATAAACTATACAAATACAATGAAAATTTAAACCCACATTAAAATATTGAATAACATGGATAGAAAAATAAGACTTAAAAAAGAGGTAAGTAGTAAAAATTAGATGTAATTATGAAGGTTCATAACTTAATATTATATAGGAGCTAGTACGATATACAGGTAGGTGTGAATGAGATGGCTTTGCTCTAAGGCAAATTGGATTAGGCCATTCATCTTAAATAACGGCGGTATTTAATCAAACTCGTAACCAATAAACAGAATTCAATTTCGTCTTGTTACACTAGTTGAGAAAGCGCAAATATGTTAAAAACAATGAAACATTTATATTTCAATATTTTTATCTCACTCTTGCCTTCTATTTTCTTCTTATATTTTTATATTTTCTTCTAATATATTTTCTTCTATTTTCTTATTTCCTTCTATCTTTATCTACAAATGAAATGTAAAAATAATACTGAAATTTTATTTGTATTTACTTACGAATGAGATTTTGTTCCTTGTTCCTGGTGGTAACCCTGTAATTGAAACCTTTTGATATAACGCAGAAAGGCACTGTGATAGAGATTCCCATAAAATAAGAACAGTGACTAATAACCGCACACTGCGAGTATGCTTATAACACCTAAGTAAAGTCGAGATAGATTATTTTTGAGAATCGGCTCCGACGAGCGACTGAAGTTAACTCCTTAAGTACGATTGTCTTGGAATGTATAAAATAGGTAACAATGCATATAAATATAAATATCAATATCATTAAATGTGAATGGAAAATTCTTTAATAAAAGAATGCTTATAATGTTGTTATTTTCAAGTAAATTTATACAACAAAATTAAAACTATTCAGTAACGTCATTCTAAGAAGTTAAAATTAAAAAAGACATTTTAATATTGTAGGATAGAAGATACGAAAAATTCACGCATAATGACATTTAATGTGTGCACATAATGACATTTTGATATAAGCTCTGTTACTGCGATTACGCCATCCCAATATGTGTCACTCTTAGTCATTGCGATAACGCCATAAGAAAATGCCAAATAAACATATTGATATCTCACTCTAAAGATGCGCAGAAATGTTGCGCGGACCTAACCTAACGGTTACCCTTTTTAATGCTCTGAACTTTGTACAACCAGAACCTAACGGTTACACTTTTTTAACACTCTGAACTTCTAATTTTAATCCCCATGAAACTTCATACCGGGCGCTATGTATGAAAATCGATTCTCAAGGAGTAAACTCAAGAAAAAAAAACAATTAAAACATTTAGTCAAAGTGCTGCTATTTTGGCAAAAAATAATAAGAGTATACTTAACAATTTTAATCATAGATTGAAAACTTGCTTTTTAGACGAATTCGTGAATAATTTTTAACAGCCACCATATTATGTTTTACAACTTTGTAATTTTTAAATATTTTTCAATAAAAATTTCGTGTCAATATTATTTAAAGCATTCTTAAAATTCACAATCAATTATTCCCTCGATTCTATCAATATTAATAGAATTCCAAAAAAATACTAAAAACGAACAATTTTCCGACCCGTAACACTCCCTTAACAAATTTATACAACGTTATCAATATTCTTACAGTATTATCACTATCGCTATGACATAGACAACATTTCGCCTCCCTTCATCCCCACCGCGCGGTCTTATCGCGAACCACGTGACCGCATCAGCTGGCAGGCGTGCCGTTTGATCGGTATTCAGTGCCGGTTTGACCGTGACTGTGATTGTATTGTGTTTGCGTTTCTCGCGCGAAAATTGCTGTGACGCTTTGGAGACTACCAAATATAAACAAACCACTCTTGTTCCATAGTTAAATTCTTATAAAGAAGTGAATCACATCAAAACTGTTTAGCAGAAAAAAGGTTACAAAACCATCGCTTACAAATAATTTTGTAAACCATTAAAATAAATTAATAATAATTTTGACGATCATTATATCTACCTAAATACTATTTATACAGGATTTAATTCAGAAACGAAATCTCGTTTCACCTCCATCGGCGTTTAACATATTTCTTTAATCTAAATATATTTGTTTTTGTAATACGGAGTTTCTATTTGTTAACAGGAAAATAAACAACAAATGGAAACCTAATAAAACTAGGCTGTTCCCCATGACAACGTAAAACGACAATGTCGTTGAAAATATGATAGGAGGTTTCACCTCGTTTTTATACCCAAAAGCGTTTTCCACACGCGATAATGCAGATGTCTCTCAGCACTATGTCTGTTGCATCGATTATCGTCTAACTCGCCTTATTCAGGGTTAAAAGTGGCGTTTTTAAGTTAAACTAAGACGACAGCCACTTTTGATTCGCGTTTCAAAACTTGATAATTTCGTAATAAATTTAGCAAATCCGTTTGCAATGAAAATTATTTGTATCTAAATGTAATTTGAATGATGCTTCATTAAATTATTTTTTAAATTTATTTAAAAAAAATAATGCCTGTATCAAACTTTCATACTTTACTTTTAAATCACTATTAAATTAACATTCGAAAGTTTTGTCTGACAAGATATTTATGAACATTATTTTATGATAAATTGTGAACTGTCAAAAGTGACGTATTAAGTTTTTCCTTTTCCAAACGCCCATATCTTGACAGTAGCTATAAACTTTTAAAAAATATGTTTTCAGATATAACCTAGAATATGTTGTTAATTGAAATATACTATAAATAAATATATATACAATATATCTCAGATTTCTGCAAATTTAGCTTATTTATAAATAAATGTATTTTTCCATTAATATTAATAATTATTTACAAAATCTGTAATGTTTCTTTGTAATTTTGAACCTTGATAAATATTTTTACAAATCTAGGTAGATTTAGTGATATTATTTCAGTGGTGAACTGTGGATATTTGTTCGTAATTTCATTGCAATAAGTAACTCAAAAAGTGCACGCGTAATATGGAGGGCGGTTCGAAATTGCTTCAAATGCAGGTGAGAAATACCACTTGATTTTTTTTTGCTTAGTTATTTCATAGCGGCAGTGCGAACGTAAACGTTTGTCTTATTTTAAAAATACAGACGATGTTTTCCGTTGAAGTAATCAAAATCTATAAGTAGTAATATATTCCTCACCAACCAATGAATTTATGAAAAAAAATTATGTTTAATTCAAGGAAATTAAATCCCCAATTTATAGTTCAATTTACATTCTTTGAAGTGGAATCCCAATTTCATTTCAAAGTACCTATTCAATGATAGAAAACCGTTTAATATATAGGAGGAGATATATTAATTTTGACTACGGAACTACCTGTAAAATTTAAGGTGGTCAGGCTTAATACTTGTTTACCAGTTCCAGATGGTTGGGTGGACTTTATATACCATAGTTATAAAGATCCATAGTTTAGATAAGAGACTTTAAAAAGGAAATAAAACGTACTTGTATTTTCACATATGTAAAGTATTCAATCTTTTTTTTTTATTTTTACTACCCGTGACGTCCTTAACCAGCACCACGTTCCAGTCGATCAATGGAATCATAAAATACGTATAATAGAATTGTTAGCTCAATTAAGGCACAAGACTTAATGCGTAAGATCAAAGATAATACACCTTATTTTCACCTACAGATACACCTTTGGTAGTGAAAGATTCTTTTAAAAAATCAACCTACTTTACCGTAGCTTGTGTCAAATGGAGTAGCAGTGCCTATGTCATTTGTTCAGGACTTCGGCCTGCTTACACAATTTATTTGAATTTGAAATTATAATTTGCTTAGATCCGCGATCATCCGATTTCGGTCTTTCCATTTATCAATAATACTGCAGTGCGGCTATGGCATATATAGAAAAATATCAATAAAGACAATTTTTACAAATTACTGCAAATTTTTTGCATTTCCGAGACACACTTGCTACATTTCCATACACTGGACAACATCATAAATTCCGGGACAATCCCGGATACCTGGCGACCCTACCTAAGCCCCCAATTTACTATTATAATAATTTCAATAATTTCAACAATATTTTGGTAAGAAATATCGTGGGTTCGATAGAAAAAAATGCTAAAAATAAAAAAAAAAGATTATGTAAAGAGGGAATGGAAAATTTTTTTTAATATGACGCGAAATTTGTTGATGAAATTTTTAAGCAGGCATTTTTGGGTTGTTGTTCTGCAAGCATTCGAAAAGTTTTTATTTTTCCTATTACTTAAATGTGTGAACTCTAAATGTGTGAATTGGTAATGATTTACTATACATTAATTTATATCCTTGCAAAATTCTAAGTATTTGGTTTCATAAGTGTAAAGCTTGAGTAAAAGATTCTATAGACAAAATGTCGCCTGCGGGAAGTTTACTAGACTGTAATATATTTTGTCATTAAGTACTTAAATAATTTTTCTTAATTCTGTAATAAAGTAATTAGATCTACAAAGCCCAATATGCTGTTTTAAAATTTCATCCGGCCGCTCGTAATTACAATTTTCCGTCCTGAAAATTTGGGCTAGTTACTAACACTGTCAACATTTTTTTTATTTCAGTTATTTGCAGGTATAAATTTAACCTGCTAATCATTGCTTACAAACATTTTTAAAGTGTTAATGGAACTTGTTTTTTCCTTATTTTTGGATTTTTTGTTTTTTAATCACACTTTTTGTTACATAATATATCCCAGAGCACTTCGGGGATTATGACGAATCTAACAACACCTCGATCACCCAAATTCTTCAATCCGTTTATGTTATAGAAGGAAATAATTAAACTCACAGAAATACATAAATACAAATGCAATGAATATCTCCTTTGCACATGAGTAAAGTTGCTAATACGAAAATAATAATGAGAAAGGCAAATATTTGATAATTGTCAAGTACAAAGTGAGGCTGCAACAGGAGATTTAATCAAGGATAGTTTTAACGGTATATAAATAACGTACGCGATAAATTTGAAACTATAAATTAAATAACTTTATTGCTGTAAAGTTTTAATTCACGCAACAAAAAGATGTGGCCCTTTAATGCATATTTGTTCTTTATTCATACAATAATCTTACTCACTGATCATCAAAACCTAAAGGATGCTTTCCGGTCGACCTATTTTGAAAGTCGGCATGATGGAATGTTTTATAGCACAAGTAAAGGGAAAAATTAAAAAATCAATTATTTATAACTCTATGTGGAATAATACATGTTTATATATAGTCTCTTTTTATGTTTGTGAAAATATAGTAGGCGATATATTTACTTTGTGAAAAATGAATATTTGTAAATAGTTTATTTGGAAATAATATGTACACTTAAGTGTTTATAAGTGCCTAAATGTATACGAAAACCTAGTAGTGCTATTTCTACTTTTCCTTGACAAGTATTGAGAAAAAATTTCTAGGCATTTTCACCAACAAATGTGGAAATATTTTACATAATATTCTAATAAAAAAGTTTTGATAACATTATAAGAGCGACTTGCTCTTTCAATTGTTAGCACTTTTCTCTGGCAAGGGTAGTGTAATGTTATGATATCTGATATCACCAAAAAAAACACATTTTGCTTATGAAATATATTTTGTAATTATAAGATTCTATGCTGTCTTGCGCTAGGTTAGTTATCTTTTTCGGAACTCGTTTATCTAGAATAGAGTTATATTAGAACTCTTTACTTTCCCACGATATTCGACTGCGGAATCACGTGGTTTCACCAAAATGATATTTGTTTGTAATGAAATAAAATTAATTTATTAACGTGTCCTCGTTATCTATTATATATGATAGACTTTATATAGACGTTGCGTGTGTCATGTAATTAGTCCCATATTAATGAAACGTGTAGATGCATAAGTGTAATGTTTGCTGTAATTATATGTTGATAAATAATTAATGAGTAAAAAGTATTGTATCTGTTTATGTTTGCGTAAGTTGTGAAGTATTATAATGTGTATGTGAATATGATAAGTAAATTTTCTATTGCACCGAAAATGGTAAATAGAATCGATAAATGCGGTTATATTTAATTTCACTGATAGATGGTCATAACTAAATCACGGCGCCTAGAAAGTTTGTGTTTTCGATGTATTGTAAGCCTCTCAAAAGCTGTTTCCATTCTTAAATTCCTATTTTCTATTCGTAACGTGTCACATGAGGCGAAAAACTTGACACACATCACTACTTGGACTTTTATAGTTTAGAGAGAGCTTAATGAAGGACATAGCTACTTTAGGTATTTTAATTTGTATCATTACGAAATTGGCACTACTCATTCTTCAAAACAACATAAGTCTTTCTGATTTATCATAGCTTTTTTGAACCAAGAAAGTTAGTTACGTTGACTTAAAAATTAGAGAGATAAATAAATGAAATATGCCATAGTGGCCACGTAAAAAATACATTGACATTTGAGAACAGCTAACCTTTGAAATGACATGCAACAGGCAAATCTGCTATTTCTTTCCAAATTTTCCCTGTAATATATAATAATATGAATAAAAACTAGTAATATTTAAACCAGCTAATTGCATAATATTTTTCTGATACATTTCTTACTTACCAATTATAATTAATTGTCTGATTTTATCGATTATCCTAATACCAACATAATTGATTAAAATGTGTAAATCGTTTTGTTCATATCTTTATTGTGATAAAAAATGTCGTATTGCCAGTATGAATAAATAAAAATGTATTTTGTTTTAAACATTTTTACGTTTTGCTTCCTTAATAATCTCGGTAAAAGTAGTTGTCAAAACCAAATCATAATGGTAATTAACGATTTATTCCTTTATTTTGAGAAATCTCATGTTCCTACAAAATTCAGTACAAAATTTTTATAAGTTTTTTATACTTCCCTTTAACATGATTATTAAGAACATATTGGTAAAAAAAGAATTGCTGTCAGTTACTAGTTACTATAAATTTAGAACTACGGAAATCTCAATTAATATTTATAAAAATTTATTACAAAAAAATTATATATCTGCCAGGCATGTAAAGTGAAGAGTAATATATTTTCACGCATCATTCGTGCGGATGCGCCACACACCCTTCCCCTGTCACTTTTGAATGAAAGCAAATCTTGAAAGTCGTTTGTTCTACGTGTAGAACAAATCGCGGGTATTCTGAATTAATAACTTTATTTCTGGAATAACAATGGAAACCTAATTTTACGTACTGCGACTTATTATTGTCTATTTTTTCTTTGTTTTTCCTTAATATAAATAATATTACAAAACTACTTGTGCTGGAGATTTAGAGTATCGAATTTTCAACAAATGATTTTATAAATCATAATGAAAGAATGCACATTACAAATAAAAGGGAATTATTTTTCCCACGAGTGATGTTAATGAAAGAGTGTTAAAAAAAAGTTATTTTCCCGTTTTTTCTTTTTTTGGCATTCAACGTTTTAGATAATTCTAAAGGTATTTGGCATTTATAACCCTTTTAAATGCCTTTTATTTTAGTAAAAAAGGCATTTAAAAGGGTTATAAATACCAAAAACGCCTCCAATGAAAGTCTGTGACAATTTTCTTATTGATTTTTAGTTTTATTGATTGTTATTGATAAAATGAATGAAAACTTTTAAATAAAATTAATAAATTATTAATAAAATGAATTGAAACTTTTTATTGATTTTTAGCATTTTGTATTCGTATTTATATAAAGCGTTTTATGATAAATCAAAATGGTAATCGATAAAACTATGACAAATGCTTCGTTTCAAAAGTGTAGGTAAAATATAATTGAATTTTTTTATTAAATTGGATGGTGAGCGGCTTTTATAACTATCCAAAACTCTATTGTAAGTTGTCTTTCAATTATAGTAGAAAAAAAACAATAAAATATCATTCCATTGTGGATGTTTCTAGTAGTTTTCAATAATTTCAGTAATAAGGTGACCACACGTGAAATTTAAAAAAGCGATTGCTCCCTCTCAAATTTCAATTAAGAATATTTTTGAGTATATTTATTGAGATATATGTGGATAAATATTATTTTTAAATTACGCCAAGTTTCTATGTCGAATGGTTTCTGAGAAAAAAGGGTGCTATTTAATCATTTTGAGATGTCCTTTTTCCTTTTTGCTAATAAAATACCATTAGCCAATAATGAACACTATACGTGGGACTTCTCGTTGGCAAGGATAGCTCATTGGCAGTTATAATCATCATCATAAGCCATCCTCAAATATTTTTGTATAGACCTCCTTCGATCTGCACGACTCCATTATACTTTGGTTGTCTAGATCTAATTTGGGCCAGCCACTTCTTTTATGGCATTTTTTAATCAGATTTTCAGCCGCCGAACATGTTTCTTGCACTCCCAGGGTCTTCTCTCGAAAAGAACTTTGCACTACGAGTCTGACTTTCGAGAGGCGTGACCAAACCACTGGCACTTAAATGGCAGTGGTCAGTTATAATAAAGAACAATATAAAATGTTGCATTTATATTTTAAGAAAAAAAATGAATCCAAAATAACTATAGGAAAATTTTTTATAAAATATATAAAGAAAATATTAACGTGGGGCGTTTTGGTGAAATAACCACGTAGTTAAAGGAAAATTGACTAAAATGTGTGAATCTAATGATCTTCTTCCATATATATATTTAAACAATGCGAGCGTATTCTGCATTTAGACGAATCAAGGTTGCAGTTTCTCATGGAAATATAAACAGCAAACGAGTACACGATTACTGTTTTGCCCACCGCTCGATGACGATACAACCGCAGCTCGAGTAATCAATGGTTTCGTTTGATATTATTCATGAATGGACGGAATGAGTCACGGTGGCCGCGCGGCGTCTGGTTCTCGTGCCAGACGCCAGCTGCTTAGTTTCAAAATGTGTGCAGATCGCGGCCATTGTTGAGATAAGTAAAAGTTTTGAGAGTAGTAGAGAGAAAGCGAAGCGCGCAGAGGCTGGGAATGTGGCTTTTGAACGAGCCGTTTCGTTCGAGGACGATTTTTGGCGCAAATTCGAAACACAGACGGATATTAAACAGGTTTTACCAATAACTTAGGTTGCTGTGTATAAAAGAGATATTATATATTCGATTTTCTATTACCATATAAGCTACTAGCGTACATAGTAATAAAAAAAATCCAGTAATATAAAGATACTAACTTGAAGAAGCATAAATTACGTCGGTTAAGTTATCCGTTTCCAGAACCACACGGGCTGAACATACAAAGTTTCTACCATTATTGTCAGAGTTACGAACATGATTGACTAACAAACATCTAAACAAGCATACTGGTTTTTGGATTTATAATGCAGGGTGTCCAGTGGCAGATTTCAAAGTTTGAACAAACATAGTTTCTGAACGCAACACATAAGAGGGGCGCGGGGGCGTCGTTAGAAGCGCAAGCGGTGCGGATGTTTTAGTAGCCATGGAACAGTGGAGTGGAGAGCACCGCGCTTTTGCCGTCGAGGCGTACATTTCGAGTGGATTTTCGCTGTCTGTAGTACGCCCTCGATTTAATAATCGTTACAGTATTCGTCGATTACGTGATGGACCATCGATCAACCTCATTCAGTCATGGGTAGCAAGGTTCAGAGCTACAGTATCAACATTAAATAGGCCCAGGCCAGGACCTACACCATTGGTAGCCACGGATGAAAATGTCGAGCGTGTTATGGTTTCTGTCGTTGAAAATCCCCGTTTATCGCTGCGTACACGTTCATCGATATTGGGAATTCCGAAATCAACTTTACAGGTAATAATGCGAAAAAAGCTCAAGTTCCATCTATATAAAATTCAAATTGTTCAAGATTTACACGATTTTGACTTTGAATTAAGAAAAACTGACGCGGAGGTGATGTTGTTGAGATTTCATACTGCTACCCGGATGGGCAACATATTCTTTAGTGACGAAACAAACTTTCACATTGGAGGATATGTGAATAAGCAGAACTTTCGTTACTGGGATGTCCACAACCCAAGACAAATGCATCAAGAGCCTTTACATAAGCCTAAAGTAACAGTGTGGTGTGCCATGTCTGCATCTGTAATCATAGGGCCTTATTTCTTTGAAAATCAACGTGGCCAAACTGTAACTGTAAATTCGGAGTGATATGCCCAGATGTTAAATGACTTTTTCAGAGTAGAACTACAGAATAGTCCATCTTTCAACCAAAACACATGGTTCCAGCAGGTCGGGGCCACAGCTCACACTGCTAATGTGTCCATGAATGCAGTGCGGCAGTTATTCCCAGAAAAAAACATATCCCGAAACGGTACCGTACCGTGGCCACCTAGGTCACCAGATTTAAGCCCATGTGACTTTTTCTTATGGGGATACTTAAAATCCGTTGTTTACAAAACAAATCCGAGCACTGTGACACAACTTAAAGAAAATATTCGAGCCGAAGTCAGTAGGATACTCGCGCAGTCGCTCTGCAAATGCGTTTTTGAAAACATGCGTGCTAGACTCGAAGAATGTGCCAGACTCGATTACCGCCATTTGGAAAACGTGGTTTTTAAAAAATGAAATCCGCATTTGTTGTTATAAAGTTAAAATAAACCTACTTTGTATTAGCGGTGTAGTTTTTTTTTACAATTTTTCAAACATTGAATTCTGCCACTGGACACCCTGTATTAGTCCAGGTGATTTAAGATTGTACGAGTATATTAACTCTGAAAGTTAATATTAAAAAAACGGTCCTAGTTTCCTTATTCTTGTTAAATGTTTTACGAGACAGATACCTCAGGTTAATATACAGAGACAGATACCTCAAGTTAATATACACTTTTACGAGACGGAAACATAATTTTTAATATGATTTTAATTTCGTTTCTCATAGATGAGACTTACAATTGCATAATATATTCGACATGTTGTTTAGGTATAATGTCTTGAAGTAACTGTATGATGATCTGTTCATAGTTTTTTTTCTAATTATTTCATCAAACAACATTTCATTGATAATGAACACAAATTTTGCGAATAATTATTGAGTCTTGAGATATAATCAAGACGATATAATCGAGACTTTATTAACATTGCACAATAATATGTACTCTAAATATTATCAACGTTGAGTTAATCACAAAAGAAAGTTTACCATAAATCTGCTTGTTGAATTTTGTGTTATAAGGTAACAAACAAAAATAAGGTAAATTAACTTTTTTTACTTCTATGTAGTTCAAGAAAATTCTGTTTACATTTGATATATGCATAGAACTATAATATTCTTGGTTTATTAATTTTTCTGATAAAATCTCTGATCGACCTTCAATGCGAATGCTTTGATATAATAGTATAAATCGAGCACGCGTTTAAGATAAAAGGCAATAGCAGAAAATAAAGAGGAACATTGATCGATATAAATGCAACGGGTACAGAAAGTAACTAGATATTGTGAGTGGTCTGTGAACGAATCAAATACTCCACTATCTCAAAAATTACTCTCCTCCACTATCTTCGGAAATTATAAATCATACATCAGAACAATTGGAAATGCTGAATTCATTAAATATACCAAGTTTAGCTACATCAACGCATGAAGTATTGGAGTTTGTGATTGGATGTTGATACATGCATATTGTATACGAAATAGTGACCAAAAACGGTAACCAAAAATTGCAGCAATCCTAGAATTACCGATTAAACCAAGTAATGTTTTGAATAAATACAAGACCGTATGTGTGTAACTGTCTTACTCATTTGCAAAAATATTACACACACATGTTATATATTCTATTGCTACCCCCATTTATAAATTTACATTGCGTCATAGTATGTATGTTACATGTATAGTAAGCAATACAAAGGACTATGAAACCGTAGATAAAATAAACTCACATTTTTATTATGCACTAAAGTAGACGGTGCCTTAATCCCAATGGTTAATGATGCATAAATTAATTAACGTGCGTACTCGCAAGTGAACCCAGAGCTGTACAGCGCCTTTCAAACGATAATAGAATAATATAGCAGCTCGAATTTAGTTTTAATAAGACAAAGATAAATGTTATAATATTAACGAAATCTTGCAAGAAAATAACAATGAATTAACATTAATAAACATAGAGATAAAATATTGCCAAAATATTGCATTTGACGCAAGTTTCTCTAAACAAAAGGAAAAGATTATTATTCTTAGGAGACGACTAGCCAAATTGAATATGATCTTAGGAGTAGTGTTGCCAGATCCAATTTGTATAAAATAGGGATTGCTGTTTAAAATAATCTAATCATAAAGTACTAAGGACTAAAAGCAAGTTCTCAATCATTAAACGATAATTTTAATTTATGTTTTACAATTAAAGTACAGGCATAGTCGGTTCTTGATAATAGTAGGCATTAATCAGTCAGGTAAGTACTCAAACGCTGTAACTAGCTTAATCATTAATCAACACAATTTACACATCAGTAATATTATTTTAGCATCCGTTATCAACAGTCAGTCGTGTAAAATGTTCAGAAATTTTTGGTTTGTTTCCATCTAATTCCAAATATCATTTAGGAAAATCTGTACTATTACAGTATCTTAAATTTTCTCGCTACTAATTTTTACTTTTTTTGTGAAAACTTAGGGGGATTTTGTGCACTTGACTTGCCATATATTATTATTGTAATATATGCTAAATTTTACAATTAACAATTCGAGTAGTTTTACAATTAACAATTTGGGCAATTACCAGTCTGGCATCCCCAAAAAACGGAACGTCTTGCGAAAATCGAGACATCTGACAAAACTGGTCAAGATCCACACGCCAAATAAATGTAATTAAAATATTTTTATGTTTACACAGACACTAAACAAAATGTAAACACAATAACTTTTCTCGTCCATAGGCAAAGTCATTTCTTTCTCACGTTTAGGGAAAAATCTTGAAGTTAAAGAAGATGAAGAAGGATGAAGACACAAAGCAAAAACTTTGCTTTCTAAATGTTTATCCTTCAGCTGTAGAAATAACATATATACGTCAGTAGATCATACCATTATATATTCCAAAAATATACTTCAAACACACACAAACAGATGTCTTCTTTTTTTTCAAGTAACTATGGGTAATCTCGCGAACATGATTAGACATCATAGCGTGGTTTAAACTTGAACTGCGTGCCTACGAGAATACGTGGATATTTGAAGCTATTTTATTTAATTATTGATTTTATATTAGATCCATCGTGGGGTAGCCGGAGTCTATGGATTTGATATGCATACCCGATGTAATGCATCTTAACACTATTATCTCAGATGTCCTCTTTTTTCTCAAGTAACTATGGGTTATCTCGCGAACATGATTAGACATCATAGCGTGGTTTAAACCTGAACTGCGAGCCTACGAGAATACGTGGATATTTGAAGCTATTTTATTTAATTATTAATTTTATATTAGATCCATCGAAGTAAAACTTCAAATTCACAAAATATGAACTTTAAAATGAATTTACAATTTTATTCACTTTAAACGTAGAATATTTAATGTATTGAACAAAATAATAATTTATAAAATTGTTCAAGAACGAAATGAAATTACAAAATAATCAAAAAATCACCGTTCGCGTAACGCTAGCAAACTCGCATATGTATATATATATACACACATATATATATATATATATATTTCATGCACTGGCTATGAGAGGGAGAAAGAAAATGTGCGCGCGCACTGCTCTCTCTTGCTCCTACAGTGTCTCACTCATACAGACAATAGGCTTCGCTGTGTCTTAGATATACGAAACATAACTCGCTATGAGAGAAGTAAAATGTGTGCTCGTATCTCTCTCTCTCTCTCTTGACCCTACAGTAATATACGAAACGTAACTCTTTTTTTGTCTTCACTAACTTATATGTCCCTCTCAACTTCCGTTCGCCTCGCCCGATCACACTTGTCGTAACGCTCTCGTCACGCGTTCACCAGCTTACTCCCCAAGTCAAGCGTGCGTAAAGAAGTTTTACTTCAAAAAACATTTCTTTTGCAAAAATGAGATCTTAGCGTTGGAAATAACTCTGCAATTTGTAATGTATAGGATCGAAGAAATTATGTGAAAAGAAAAACCTATGTCCTACAATAGATAACTATAGGCTGAGGTGTTGCCGTGATGAGTGTTGTTAAATAAGGTGGAATGTACTGCTGTTGGATGGAAATTAACGCCATCAATTAAATTACGTCCAAACTACAGAAAACGTATTTATTGTTATTCGTGCGAGCCGCATATGGTTCACGCACGTACTAATAGGGACACGCCTAGCATGAACGCAAGTCTCAAGTTGGCATCTTGCCAATGAAAGAAATTTTAAATTTTTAGTTATTTTGTTATATTTCTTGTACTTATAATTTTATATTTATGTTATAGTATAAGTAACTATCTCTCATATTTCGTTATTATTTTTAAGGCAATGTACGTAACTTAGTGAAAAAACGTTCAAAATGACAATAACGCCTACTCGGATAATAACACCCCGTCAAATGACCGTTGGCGCCATTACCCTAAGTGGATGCTATTGACCCACACTTGGGCGTTTTTATAAATGGTCAATAAAGAACAAAAAAGGATTTAAGAGATAAGAAAACAGGAAAGAAAGGAGGAAACCAAACGGTACAAGAAATCAAATAAAAAAGAAAACAAAATGGTACATAAAAATATAGAAAATGATTGAACCGAAGAATGGTACTGCCACGCATTTGGCTATTGCAAATTGCCTATGCGATAATGTTGCACTACACTACTCGCCAAGTTGATCGAAGTTAGGCGAAGAGAATAGTATAGAGAGGTACTTCGATTCGCTTTGTGCGTACTTCAGACTACGATTAGCTTCGACGAGCATTTCGTCGAGGTAACTTGGTGCGTAGTGTAGAGGGCGTTTAAGAAGTGGACCATGAGGAGTATGTAGATCTTACGAAAGATGATAAATTAAATATTTGCTCAGATTGTTAATTTAACACTAATTCTTATGTGCCAAAGTAATCAAAGACTGATATTTAATAATTGTGTTATTATCAAATGGGTATTATACTTTATAAGTTCTATGCGTTGCATTGCCAGATCTTATATTAAGTACTTATTAAAAAACTTACTTATGTATTGCTGTAGTTATTAATGTGCGTTATTGGCCCAGTACCTCTGAGCTTTATTGCCCTTTCTCGTTTAATAACACCCAATGTAGGCTTAGGTATAATCGTATTTTTTTTTATAAAACAGCCTTTATATTGTTATTTTATACGAATGTTTTTATTTGAGCTAAAAATTGTTATTAAAAATAATTATAACCAAAAGTTTGAAGTCACTTTGCGCTTTTTAAAAAGTGTGATAGTTTTTATGTTAAATGCTGATTTGCTATATTCATTTTATATATAATAAAGAAATTTATGTATACTGTTATGTTTTACTCGATATATAACATTGAATATATTTGGCGTTAATTTTGTAGAAATTCATTATTCACAATTCAATGAAATACGTGATGCAGTATTATTTCTACTTTCTTTAAGTTCTTTACCACGACCTAGGTTTCGTTTTATTACAACATCAATGTTTTAATTGTAGATATATAACCTCTAAGAATGTATTTTATGCGTCCAGCATTTTATTTAGCAAACGGGCGGTAATAAACATAGTATTTTTAATAATGCCCAAGACTACCTTTTTAAAACGATGTTATTAGCATGGAAATCGTTAATACATCTCGCAAATAGCATCTTTCGGTTCAGAAAACTATGTTTAATCTTTTTATCGCTTTCTTTCTTCCGTTTAAGTAGTATCTATAGAAAAAAAAATATTTTAAGTTTGGTGGACGTTAATTTCCTCGAATACCTTATTTATATTCACTTATGTTCATTTCCCTTTCTCTAACGGGATGATTATTTTAATTAGAGTAAAAATTATTTTATTTCATGATACTCATAAATGCGGTACCCTATCGTCATCTCTATGATTCAGGCGACATGTACGCATTTTATGAAGATTGGTTGAATAGTTGTAACGTTAAAGCCGAATAAATAAATAAACAAACAAACCAACTTTCGCATTTATAATGATAGTATGTTAACGTAATAAACAATCAATAAGAATTATTTACTGAGGCGTCATTTATTTTGTTTCATTTGAATAGACACAATATGGAAATTATTGAAATACATCTTTATTTGGTTGACCCGTAACGAATCTGGTAAAGGTAACACTTTTGAAATTATTACCCTTACGTCTATCTATTTATTTTATATTCGTGTTAATAGAAATCATTCGACATATGTGGGATTATCCTTAAATGTTAAGAATTAAGTTTGACAAATATTATCGGCTCGTCTACACTGATGAATAGATGAATCCAAGAAATTTAAAGTCTCAAGTATTCTTTAATGACAAATAGATAAATTTTTTATACATATTGCTACAGTTTTCAATACAGAACATTTCCTAGTTTTCATAGGACTTCAATTCATTACCCCTTCATTAGCTGTCCGACACAACTGTTATCTGAATACCGGCTAACTATAGCTAGTAGTTTGAACGTACAAGACAGGAATGCTTTCAAGCTTTCAAGCAACCATTCAATGATTGCTTTGTGGAGTGCAACGACCGGTGCTGTGCTCATATGGCGATCCAATTGAATTGGCTTTATCTGCGAAATAGCGTGGTTATTTCGTGATAAATTTGGATCCCTTCTGGTGCTTCGATGTACTTTGATATCCGTTATCTATTATCATAAGTGAAGTTGTTTATTCTTTCGCAATTTATTTAAAAAATTCTTTTTAGATCATACTGCTTCAAAATCTTACTAGATATGCCATTTCCTATGAGGAAATATAATCACAGTTATGGAATATACCTCTTGCAAATTCTTTTAAAACTTCGCACTTTCTTATTCCATGTATTTATCTATATATTGACTCGAAGGCCAAAACGCAAACCCATTGTAATCCTATTGCAATTCCACATTTTCATATTTTTTTAGAAATCGACAAGATTTAATACAAAGTTTGTATGTGAAAATGTTTTTGATACATTTTGCTTTAATAGAGCGATGTTGGTATCCACCATATTTTTAACTTAAAGAAATTTTATAACTAGATAAAATGGATGATAGAATTATTCTTTGACTATAGAATATGAGTGAAAATATTATTCTTCGATAATTTTTTTCATGTCTTCAATGCACAAATACTCTTAGTAAATTTGCTGCGGCTGGGAAAATAATTCCAGTCAATCAAAAAATAAAATTAAAATATTGTAATTATTGATGGAAACCAAAATAGAAAGAGACGAAAACACTCCCACAAAATGAAATTATATACAGTCTTTAGCTTACTATATACCAGTGTAAAACCAAAGAAAGAAAAGATATAGAATGTAATATGAATCTGAAATCATGGATTCCAAATTACAATTTTGTATCTCAAAAACTAGAGCAAAAGCTAGAAATATATTCGGGACTAAACAAGATTAACAACCTATTTATAAGAGAAACTATGGAAGAAATATACCAGACAGAAGGATCTTGAACGGTATATTATAATAATAATAAATACCATTATCCCGAATAAATGGAGCGAATCACACATAATATTTACCTTTACGCAACAGACGAAGCAGAACTTCAAATAAAAACTAACCGAAAGCATAGGCAATCTTTTGGAGAATTTTTTCCACCATCGATTACTTTCTTATTATCAAAGAAATAATGGAAAATTAAAACGAATACAATATGCCTCTTGTGGTTTTCTTCGACGAATCTAAACCGTTTAATAGCCTGAATGGCTGATGTGGAAAAAGCAAGGAGAGTAGATATAAGGCTAGAAACGCTGAGTAAGGATTCTCCATCAAGAAAAGAAGAGACAAGGTTACTTATTGTCCCTAAAATTGTTTTCAATAGTTTTGGAGAACATTTACCGAAACCTTAAACGGAACGGATGCGGGCTAAATATAAATGGATCCTGGTTGAGCACATCTGCTTTCCTTACGCGCCTCCACGTACAAATCGTTCTTATAAAACTGTTTTCATCACAAGGTTATTTTTAAACCTACTCTGCAGTTTTAAAACATTTTTACTAAAAATATTGACATCGGTTCGATACCCTATTCAATTTATCCATTTATGAAACCTATTACTGCGATTTGATAGGAAGTAGTGAAGGTTAAACTTTCCTCTTTGTGTCTTATGTTTGTGATTTAATTTTTTATCCTTTTATTAAACACACTTGTCAATACTAATTATATAAATTGACCAACAGATGGTGTTTGAATAGCCTTATACGCTAGTCAAACCGTATGGAGTTACATTTCATATAACAATACAAAAAAGTTTCATTTTAATAAAATATAATACTACTTTGTATATTTTTTTAGTTAAAAATAAGGACATTTTGACAACATCGTTCTTGCTTATCTCGTCGCTCCGAGTGATTACACATATAAATATATTTATGAGAAAGTCTTTCAGCAATTACGCTGCTATGCACATATTAAATAACTAGTCTGACGCGAATGTATAAAGTAACAATATCGAAACTATATTCATTTTATAATTTGTTCTTTGTCCTTCATAATTATGATCTCGCGCAGCATTGTTATTTATCCACCCCGCCTTGACCTGTGATATCATGAAAGTATACATGTTTTACTGAGTGTTTTACAAATAGGACTCGACTGGTGTTGTGTTAAATATGTGTAAATAGGATTCAAGCAATGGCATACATTATACATATATGTTTGTATATGTAATTATTGCCATGTAAATAGGCTTGTTCCAACCTCACATATCATAAGGGTTATTGAATGTGAATTACATGTCGATATATTTATATGAACGCTTTCAATTATTCATATCAAATCAAAAGTATCGAGGTCACTTTGGTAACTAAGGACAATTTTCGAGCAAAAGCCTTGACATCTATGTACGTCTCGTACCTAATGTACGGGAATAAGGTATAGGTATTTACAAACTGTAATTTGCATCATATTTTGGCACATACAGTCTGTAGTAGGGCGCCATGACGCTTGGAAATTTGTTATTTCAGATATGCACTTTTATAATTTAACAACGAAAATTTTATTTGAAGAACGCCATGTAATATTATTCACAATCATAGACACTTGTGGGGAATAAAATATTAGTCAAGTGTTTTGAGTAGTAATCTTGACGAACAAACATTTTCCATAAGGTTGCATTATTTATTGAAACTAAAATAAATCAGTAATTCATTGAATAAGACTTTTAGTGGGGTCTTTGGTTAATGTCAAATGTAATAAAAATCAGGTATTCAAAATACTTTAAAGTGACGAAAGCATTTGCATCAGAATGTGTTGCGCAAGGCAAATCGTACGTAATAATAAGTATTAAGGAGGAAATTTCTAAGGAATTTGATAGAGCATATTTTAAACAACAGTAGATATATGACTAGTGAAGAAATACCTTTAACTATGATTTGAATTCTTTGGTAAGCGTTCCGTACTGTAATTGATAATAATTATGTACAATGATAATTTTCGTTTAAATCCAATTTTCCTTACTATTGTTTTTAAAGATTTTGTTTCGGAAAGTTGTTGATATATAAATTAAAGTTATATTTTTAGTTTTCTTTTTTATTTGTTTTTCCTAAAAATGTAAAAACAATGTAAAAATATGTAATAATATTAAAAAAAGTCTTTATACTTGAAAATTAAGACTTGCACGCCAATGTTTTATAGTTAAGTACTACTACGTTAAATTTGATTCTACGACTCTTGATTTTTGAGCAGACGGATATACACCGAATGTTTCTTTTTTCCAGTTTGGATACGAAAAACTACAATAAAAATATAGTGGCGATTTAACCAATTAAAGTTTTTCAGTTGTGTATATATAAATTAACGAGGTTGCAAAGTATATTTCAAAAATATTCACACTGACAAATATATTAGAAGGTACAAACGATTAAAGAAACGAAAAAATATATTCTCACTTACACAACTTGGTTGAATTTTTGCTTTGCTTGTTTTGAACTTTGACTGAATATATTAGTCAGTTTATTATAACCATATTGCGTATAAATGTTATTTAATAGCTTATGTAAAATTCTGATTTATATATGATTTATATATTTCTGATTTATATTTATTATGTATGTATAATGCGTTTGTTTGTCAGTTTTTATTTTTTAATACGTCACCAATTATTTAACCAAACGTTATAAAATTTTGCATATCAAGAAATAATTAGACAGCTCAAGGTCAGTCTTTTCATTAGTCAGCAATTTTGCTTTCGTCGACGTTCTCCTCTTCCAAGCCTTTTTTCAAATAAATAAATTAGTCTATTTGTATACTAGTCCGCGAGTTACATAGTTTTTATTATACAATTAAAATAAAACTTCTGAAATAAACTAAGAACTTCTGGTAAATTGCATATATCTTTTTATTAATTTTAGTTATATTTAAAGACAAAATATCAGCTGGATGTATATTTATATCTTCAGTCAAATCACTAATGTATTCGGTCAAATTAAGGACAGAACTTTTGTAGATACTTTTGTCTATGGCGGTATCCACAAGCTGTGGAGTATTGCGATCCTATTTTTCTGCATCCATACTTTGCACCGAAATCTTTTGCGCAGTCACAAAAAAATTAGTGTCCAATCCCTTACAGTCTAGACATAAATTTAAAAAAAATGACAAATTAATAGACAAATTAATAAAATATCGATATTCAGTATTTTCTTGTATGGATATTTCTTGACTGTTATTACTTGTCGCTCGGCAATGTTTCCCTTTCCGTAGTGAAAGACTATAAGCGCGATGGGGTGCAGGAGACGGTTCTATCTGTTTCCAAATGCTTCATTCACATGTATCGTTTCACTTAAAAAAGCAGACTGACTTCATAACATTTGAATGATAATATGTTTACAGATTTTTCTTTTTAATTAACAAAAGTTAAATTAATGTTAAAAATTGTTGGCATTAAATACGCATATTACAAAACATAAAACATCGGACAACGTACTTGAAATCATCGGCTTTAATTTTTAAAATACAATTGTTAAATATACAATCATAATCAATTATAGATTATACATATAATAACGCGAGGACTAAACCTGTAAAGCACACTAATTTAAATAACAAAATTAGCGAAATCGTTATTTATGTATTACAATAATCCCTAGAAGCATTACTTGTCTAATCACTCTGTGCTTTGTCATTAAATATCTACATATATCTTGGAATCATATTTACAGTCCCTGGCTGATTTCTAGCCTCAACTTTTAAGTTTAACTTTGAATGCGTTGAAATTTTGATTAAGGACAGAGACGTCATATTCAATTTTACTGCTTTTAGATTTTCTTTGGATGTGTTTACGAAAACAGATCGAATTTCTTTATACATGCGTTCCACTAGGCTCTATATTTTATTAAGGGCTTAAAAATTATAATGGTAATCTAGCTTTATCAGATTTTGATGTTTGTAGGTCTCCCTTCATGCTCTCAGAAATTGCGTTTGTGGATTTCATTGGTGATTAAAAGGTGTAACCTGGAAACCAATAAACGAATTTTTAAGGCACCATTTATATATATATATATATATATATATATGTGTGTGTGTGTGTGTGTGTGTGTGTGTGTGTGTGTGTGTGTGTGTGTGTGTGTGCGTGCGTGCGTGCATGCGTGCGTGCGTGCGTGTGTGTGTGTGTATGTGTGTGCGTGTGTATGTGTGTGTGTGTGTGTGTGTGTGTGTGTATGTATGTGTATGTATGTGTATGTATATGTATGTATATATATGTATATATATATATATATATATATATATATACGTGTGTGAATGCGTGCGCGTACATGTGTGTCTACGTGTGCATGCAAAGAAAAGAAGGGAGGCTCGCAAGTTTTAAAGAACGTGCAATAAAAAGAGCTCACAAAAGTTACATTGAAGAAGCTTGGTGATTGTCGTATTTGCGTTTAAAATCCTCGCTTTTCCGTTTAAGTGTATTCTGTTTATCTAATTATCTTCCCCCGTTCAGATATGTGCAATTTATATACGGCGCTTAAATATGACGTAATTCGAATGATGAACAATTAATTTGTTAAAATTGTTTGTCCTTCATTTTATTAAACTCTTCCATAAATTCACTGTTTTCAAAATGTCAGAAATATATAAATGAATAATCCAAAATGATCATAAAATCTTATTTAGTTTATTCTTATATAGATTATCTGATCCACGGTTGACGTTAGTTATGAGGGAGCTGTCAGTTCGACGTATCTAATGATAATTGAATCGTTTATATTTAATATAAGACACCTCGAAATTTAGCTTCGCAACTGCGTTGAAACATAAGTCAATTGTATGTACATAATAACACTTTGGAAATATCGTGCATCGTACATAACTCACGTGTCTGTTAACTAAGAAGTTTTAGAAAAATCGTAGAAATGACTTAAGTCACATGTTGGTGAATCATGAAATTTTGGAAAAATTGTGCATTGTGGCATTGATTATTATATGAACCGTTGAATTTTAGAAAGGTGTTAGGGCCATAATAATTTTAAATAATGGGAGTGAAGTCCTAAAATAAAAAAGCTTTTGGTATATCGAATATTACAAGTAGTTTCATATTCAGCCAATAAACTATCTTGTATTTTCCTGATATACAGAATACATATGTTGGATAGGGGAAAATCTTGCAATATAGAGTGTAATATAAAATTAATTTTACTAGTAAGAAAAGTTATACTGCAATTTCATTTTCACACTCCCAGTATAATTTTTCTTATATATTTCCATACATAAAGAACAAAATCACGTGACGTTGACATGTCACGAAAAAAAATACCTTGGCGTTCGCCATATTTTGTTTCGTGACATGTCAACGTCACGTGAGTCAACTTATCTCTTAGGTCGCGTCGCCTTATAATTAAATCTTAACGTTGTTGTTCAATAATAACATAGCTACAACAACTTCTAATGTAAAGGAGATATAATTGGTACTAATATTATGGTTCCTTCAAAGTTCAGGATTATATTTCATTTGAATTGTTATTTTAAGGTTCCGTACTTCATAAGGAAAAACGGAACCCTCACTCACGTGTCTGGCTATCTATCGGTCACAGCCATTTTTCATAAAAAAATTAAATCCTGGAAAATATTTGTTTCGAAATTTCAGAGGAATTTTTTTTTAATTTCCATATGTAGTTTGGGATATCGTTTAAAGGTTCTCAAAAATATTTTTTTTATAATTTTTATTGTTATATATTCAAAGATATAGTGAAAAATAGGCAAAAACTTTGGTACCCCTGTATTTCGAAATTACTCAACCTAAACTTAAAAAAGATATCTGTTCTAAAAGCCTACGCAACGGTTTTATGAATGTTATAGCAACGATTCTAGGCTATATAATTTTTGTAGATAATTTAAAATCAGTGTATTCGTACATATTATTAAATGAATAATATATGGAATATTTTGCATTAGCTAACTTTTCAAAAATTTTCATATAAATCATACATGATCCGGAAAGAGGAGGTAAATAAAGGTCTTAATTTTTTTTAGAATTTTATATACCATGTTGTATATTATTTCAAAGGGCTTGTTATGAGAAACAAAAAATATTTTATCATAGTTTTAAATTGCACAATTAATAGGATATTTCAAAAAATACGTAAAAATATAGCATTGCCCCCTTATTTCCGGAACAGATTTTGATTATTCAAATGAAGAGAATGGTAAAATCAGACTGACTAGGAGAACTGCATCGATTATCCTTGATTTTATAATTTTCTAAATATGCACCACGTTTCACCCCTAAGAAAGACACAATAGGTAGTATATTTAGGTTGTAAAAAATAATATTTGTAAATCATTTAATTGAAATACTATGTACCCTTGAATATTTATGAGTGTCTAAATGTATACAGAACCCTAGTAGTGCGCATTCTAGTCGTGCTTGACAGGTGTTATTTGCATCAAATATTTGTCATGTAAAAATTTTCATATCAAAAATTAAGAAAGTTTCATAGAAATAAATACATAAAGCGATCAAAATATATAAGTTATAGATGAATCTGTTTCAAGGTCGAGTGAAGGGATCTTCGGGTATTAACTTACAATGAAGGCAAAAGCATACACGAAGATGATATACTCGTCTTAAAGTGAAATAAGACCAGTTTCTTGTTGTACGTAGGTAGTAGCTTAACATGTCGAAGGTGCCTATTTGCGATTCATTCCGTCCAGTGTTGCCATTAATCAATTAATTTTTTAATCAATTAATTAATTTGATTAATTTTAATCAGATTACATTAATCATGATTATAATAATCATGATTAAAAAAGTAATCTTAATCGTGATTATTGACGTTAATCGTTAATCACTAATCATTAATTGATTAACTTGATTATGAACTAATACATCCATCAATGTTATTAATTCTACGTATATTTTTATTAATTATACAAAGGCAAAAAAATAATTTCCAACGTTCAATTCTAATTTTGAAGAATATTTTCAATCAACTAACCTCCGATTTTTACATTTCTGATTTCTTGATGTTCAAGTTACATTTCATAACTACTCTTTTTTCAAATAAGTCGTTAGATAACTTGTGTGACCTAGGTTTATTTAGCATAGTTGCAAAAGAAAACATTCTTTCTACAGAGCCAGAGGACGGCATTGGTGTATTGTACTTAAGAAACACTTTGCCTATAACAGAATAACTTTGTAGAGGCTCTCGTTCTTGGCTTCCCTCGGAAAAAACATTTGAAATGATCCGCAATCTTATGATTATCAACTGATTTCGCTTCACAGCCAGAGTCGGAATTGAAATAAAAAAAATCGTCTTCTTGGTGGTGTGTGTTATTGGCTGTATTGTTGACTGTTATAAGCTCTGGGATATCTGATATTTCCTTCCTTATGACTGATTTAAAAATGTTTATATACTTCTTTTGATCAGCGGCAGTTAGACATACTAGCCACTTTTTTTAAAAATCTTGGGTAACACAGAGCTGCATCGGCTGCATGTTTACTAGTTTCACTCAAAAGAGTGTAAAACTCTTCAAATCTTTTCTCTACGCTTTGTAGATATTTTGCAGCAAGTGGTTCACAGAATTTTAGATTTGGAGTCGTCGTGATCTTCTCTAATTTTTTTTAGCGCATGCAGACAAGGTAATAATATTCCATAAAATGAGTCATCGCCCTGCAATATGTCCAAAGCGGTTGCAACTAGAGTAGCGCATTGGCAGTATTCCTCAATATATTGCGATTCAGAGTCTCGTAATGGATTTCTTATACCAAGTGCTCTGGCTAGTTGAGAGTAACTAGTTTTGATATTCAATATATTTTTCAAAGCGTCATAGTAACTATTCCATCTAGTTATGCCAGGTCGTGTTAACGTATGTCCGAGAATGTTATGTATCACTTCAGCTGATTTTGGGCGAGCAGCAGCACTCCATAAATCGTTACATTTTTCCATTATTGTGGACTCGTTCTCGCTGCTACTTGGACTTGAAGATTCATTATTTTCATCATATTCGATTAAGGATCTCGTATTTACTCCGAATATCTTGAACGCTTTCATAAAATTGTACCCATTGTCAGTAAGAGAGCATACTATTTTAGTGGGGTTAATATCAAAATCTGAAAATATTTCCAGAAGCAAATCTTTTATGTGGTCAAAGGTGTGTGCCCCTTTAAACCGGCGACAAGCTAAAGCTGCGGAAAGCCTCTTGTAGTTATTATCAATCCAGTGCACTGTAACACCTAAAAAACTTCTTATTTTCACTGACCATATATCAGCGGTGGTGCACAAATATTTCACTGCAGCTAGGTTTTCTTTTATTTCGCAAATCTGATTGAATTATTGTTTAGCTATTTTTGTCTGAGAGAACGTCGCCCGGGTATCTTGATTCCACTATTTGTCATATTTAAATCCTCCATCATCTTAATGAAGTACGGCTCTTCCACGGCTCGAAAAGCAATCATTGAGTTAACGAAATAATTTGCTAAGTTACGATCAAAAGTTTCTTGAGTCACAGGTGTTTTTGGAGTTTGCCTTGAAGTCCGAACTGTATTATTTTTATTTTGCTTATTGTCTTTCAATTTTGATTTTTGTCTACATTTCTTTTCTATGTCAGCGCCATGTTTCGTTTTAAGTGTCCCAAAAAGTTAGATGCCGTTTTACCATAGCCCTTAACTTCTTTACTTTGCTGGTCCGAACACTTCATATAAACTGCTACTGTGTTATTGTCCGTGCATTTGTCTAGTAGAAGCTTATAATAGGTACCGTCAAATAAAGCAGAAGAAGAAAGATCCGATTCCGATTGCAATACCACTGTTGAATTCCCGGAATTGTTTGACGACACCGACGAATTATTTGAAACACCACTACTATTAGAGTTAATAAAGTCATCATCAGAATTCATGTTTCTTTTTAAGTTAATCACTGAGTGAAACAATATCACAAAATGTTGCAAAATCTGAAAAAATTATTGCCAACCGAGTGCGAGCGAGAGAGTATTAGCCGGATAGTGTTAAATCGAAGTGCCACCTGGTGAGTCGGCTTCCTGTTTTCCATATAAAATTACAATTACATTCCTTATTCCAATTTCACAGACTATAGTTTATGGACTATTTACTGCGTAAACACTGCGGGGCTGGGGCTGAGGTACTTCCCGTTAGCTTAGCTTCTTTCTCTCTATCTCTCTCTCACCAGTTATAGCACTAAACTACTATAGAGAGGGAGAGAGAGAAAATTGAATTGCATAAGCTGTTGGTGTTGGTCTTCCAATAAATTAAATAAATAAATAAGTAGTTAATAGTTATTTATTTATTAACGATTATTATACAAATTAACGATTAATGATTATGATTAATAATCTTAATCAAATTTTTTTATTATGATTTTTAATCATTAATTTTTATTCGTTAATCAGATTGACTTTGGGCCAACACTGATTCCGCCTACCTGTTTGTAAAGGCCAATTTCCACATGGTTTAGTTAAGTAACGAGTCAACTTTTGGATCTGATGAGTTAAGTTCTTATCATCGTTGGACCGGTAATTTACAATTAAATCTTAAGTAGATAAAATAAATCCCGTCCTATTTTTAGTTAAGAGCCCGCGCGTCCCCTGCACAATGGAAACGTAACTCGCCGCGCGTGGGCACAAAACATAGAGTACAGAACTGACATCATGCATACTAACCCATACCAAAAAAGTAGTCGTAATTTTGTATGGAAAACAGGAAGCCAACTCACCAGGTGGCACTTCGATGATTACCAACACCAAGGTAGATGGCGCTGTCTAGGAAGAATTATCACCCATGGATGGCATTGTGACACATTGAATTGTTAAATTTAAAAGCTCATTAAAGTATATTAAAAATATTTTCATTTTCATAAATTTTTATTAAAACTTTAAAGTAACTAAAATTTTACAATACATATATATCTGAGATTTTACAATTAAATTATTTCAAAAACATATTTGGATTTTCAAGTGACTTCAAAAGCATGCTTCAAGGTTTCTCTGATTTTGATGCTGTTCAGGTAAGATTATAATCTGGAAACTTGCAGCGCCGGGTCCTTACTAGTTTATGGATGTCCTCTAGTTTAGGGCTGAAAATAAAAAATACATACGCAAGGACAATACATATATATGGATGTTATTGGGTATTCTGTGTTGTATATTCCTTGGCGTCTCTCAATGGAAAAAAAATTCCAAATTTTGGTAAAGTCGCCAATACGAGTACTTTTACAATTATTACAATATTTGTGTTTGTAAAAATGTTTACATTAGAACATTCGTAAGAAAAGGATTAATTCTTTTATCAATTTTTTTCTTTTATCAAGCTTAAGCAATATTTTTGGTTCAATTATTTTGTTTTGTATTGAAATTGACATAGATGGAATTTTTTAAATTCCTCCTTGAATATTAAATTTACAAATAATAACTTTCAAACTTAAGCATTTTACATTCATAACTAACTTTATCATTATATTGAAAGTTTAAGCTATTACTAATTTCAGTTATCGCAACACTTTTTATACAGATTGCCTATTGTATGAATTGTAGTTATTAATGTTAAGTTATGGTAAAATCAATATACTATCCTATATCAAATTTAAAAAAAGTGTACAGAACTAGATTAGTTGTAACTGTACCCCACACACGTGATTACATTATTGCTTAAATGTATCAAATTTCTACTATTGCTCCATGGAAAGTACGGGAAAGTGCTGGGAGAATCTTCCAACGGGAATAGAAAACGGAATGGATAGGTTATGGAGTTCGAAAAATATCTAGTGAATCCATGATCTAGTGTAGAAAGAAATAAATAAATATTGGCATATACAAATCTATCATTTAGCATACTAGATCACTATTAGATATTACAAGCAAACTAAGCACCGCAAGTACTTTTATTGTGCCTGAAATTTCATCACTGGTACTATGCTTTTGTGCGATGTTTGCCTGGTTAATTTGAATTAAGTTATGATAAATTAGAGGCGAAAAATATAGCTAACAATATTTTTTAACTCTTAAGGCTGGTAGAAATTAATATTAAAATAATTTATGAAAGCCATATTATTATGTTATCAGTAAAAATAAAATGTGGCCAAATAAAAGACACTGACCATATTTATAATACTGACCACGCACAGATAAAGGAGCTTTGCATTGTAACTCCACTAAAACGTTCAAATACGGCTTATAAAATTTTATTCAATACATATAATGAATCCTAATGAATCTAAAAACTGAAAAGTTTACAATTTAAAAGATTGCAATGAATAGCTTGGAATATAAATAGTTAGCGCAAGTACAGATCTAAAAAGATAAAATCAAAGTTTGGTCAGAGGCATCAAAGTAAAAGTTTAAAATAATTATAAATTACACAAGTTTCGTAATTGTTGATTTTCTTTTCCAATTTATTTATATTCTTTAATTCTATTTAAGATACTAAGACACCAGTTTATTTTCGTTTAAATGTATTGTTTAATAAATAAATTGGAAAAATCATCTGTACAATATATCTGACAATCAGCAGCAACTTGTTTTAAATATCGCAATAGACTCTTAAATTGTCAATAAATAGTATATCATTAAAAATTAACTGAAACGCGGCTTCCTATATTTTATAATATAAAATATACTATTAATCCTGCATCTAAAATTTTACTGATACTTTCTATAACTACTCTTACCTTATACATATCTAAGTTATTTTCTGCCCCAGCCGTTAACAAATAACCCACAACCTGTTGTTTCTTTAAGATGTTTAATATAAAATCATTTATCCCTACTTTGACTGGAAAATTACAACTCCAACGACGTACACTTCTAACTGATGGCAATTGTAAAATGGTAGCCAAATTTGTTTTATTTTAGGAATTGTTATACTTTCCGATTTACCATACTGCTTTCATAGGTTTCCGCAAACTTCTTAATTTACACCCGAGCCGTTCGATGGTCTTCTTCAGCGCATTTGACTTTTTAACAAGCCTGGAACTCCTCAGTTTTTTTTGGCTACTTCCGGACACTGGGCAACTAACATAAAACTTAGATATGCCAATTCTGGACATTGGGCGACTAACATAAAATACATATAATTTATCTCACATAACTTATCAGTTGTCGTTGAAATTGAAAATGTACAATTCAAGATACACTATAATTAGTGAAGTGGTTAGTGTCTATATGTACCCCAGTGACGGGAACTTACATCAAAATTAATTAAATAAAGTGACTTATAAACAAATATCTTGATACCCCCTGATATTAAATATTCAATCAAATTGCAAAAACTAGTTTATATAATTTTATATATACTTAATGGTAAAGTGCTACCTGGTCAGTACAATTAGTGAGTATAATTTCAAATCTCATCTAGACTATGAAAAATTTTTCCTATTTTGTATTAGAGGTTAGAATAATATACATTACCTTAGATATTCCTTCATAGAAATAGGTCACTTCTGCTACCACTGCAACAAAACAAAACTTGCAAATAAACATAGTTATACATCTGTAAATATCCGCGTTGAGGGAATTTAAAAATACTTTCTTATATTATTTGATAATAAAAAAACAAACAAACGAAAAATTTCGTTATAATTTGTGGTTATAAACATAGTTATACAGGTGTGAATGTCCACGTTCATGGAACTTAAAAATATTTTTTTATATTATTTGGTAATAACAAAATAATACTACGAACTATACTTACAGAGTTTTATGTTTTGGAAGCTAGAAAAATGAGAGTCCTCTAGTAGTTTTTTGAGTGGAGTGACAGCCAGGTACAACCCATGCCATTATTTGAAATTATTATACAATCAAAATATTTAAATGAATATGAAAATACTAATAGAAAGCAGTATTAAAAATATAAGTTCTCCAGAGAAAATATATATGAGAGGCCGCACAAGAATTTTCAGTATTATACTTTGTTGCAGGAAGTAATACCATGCATGTTTACAAATAGACAACGAGAAAAGGTATGCCGTCCGGAAGCCCGCCAAGTTGAGTGCGTTAAACGTCCTCTGCTGAGGAATTCGACATTAGCGTTTCAAATTTTCGGTTTCATATATTACATCTTTAGTCTATACACGTGGGTGAAACTTCATAGGCGGTGATTCAATAATCGATAAATGAACGAGAATTGAGGGTAAAATTTTAAGTTGAGGCACATTCCGTTATATAAGAGACAAGAAAGATATGACATAGAGAGAAAGAAAAAGGGAGCTACATATTCCGACGCCACGGAAGTGGAGAAAAAGAGAGCGACGTATACACTACGATACAAAGCGATTGAATAAGATAGTGTCACGCAAGCTCGCGTTGTAAATATACGCCTCGGACTGTTACATATGAACACCTGAGGTGAGGTACCACACATACGTTGTGTTATTAATATTTACCATTATATTTTGTGATTATTTACGTTTGTGTTCTGTGATAGTTTGATTACATCCATGAAGTTATTTTAATTGACAATTGTCTATCTAATTTTATATGAGGATTTCATTAGATGTTTACGTCGATTTGTAATGGCATTGTATAAATTTTTCTTAACGTATAGTACTAAAATCTTACACGAATTTAGTACAATCTATGAACTTACACTTTATATATTCTCTCTTTCTCTCTGCCGTTTTATCCTTTACTATATACTATAAAATCGAAATATAGATCACCAAAGAAGTTTCACTTCTGTCACCCTGCATATGATTTTTTTTATTATTTTCGTATCTTGATTATATGATGCCCATCTCGATTTCCCTCATAAGGATACGTACTATTTCTCTATTGATTTCACGTTGCTGATAACGAATTGCATCGTCAACCTCAGATTTTTTATTACAAACCTGACAATAAAAACTGATAGTTGAAGCTCAACTAGCCTCTACATTTGGACACAACTAGCATTACTGCATTTAGCTCGCTCGATTTAGAACTAAATTCGTTACTTAACTAAACCGTGTAAGTCAGCTTAAGGCTGACTTATAAACGTATCCAGATCCGACAAATAATAAATGATAGTTATGCAAATTCAATGAAACCTACGACTATTTATACTCCTACAATTCAATCATTTTCCCACTCGCTCGCCTTGTTTGCGACACTTGAATAATTTACATCGCGATAAGTATTGTGTACGGCAATCGAGACGCCTATAATTATTTCCAAAAAATCAAAATTGATCCTAGATTAAAAAAAAAAGAAAAGAAGATACTCAACGTGTTTAATAACGAAATTGAGACATCAATACACACAACCAACCTGTATATATATCGTAATTTTGGCTAATATACCTACCCTCTATTATAGAATACATGGTGAATAGATATAAGTATTGTATTAAAAACCTATAAAGCACCACCAGTGGGTCTAGAAAGTTGAAATGTTTGGATTTAAGTTTGAAAATAAAACAAGTAAAAAGAAGAATTATTAAATCACACAGTACTTAATAATGGAAAAATCGTTCATGGAAGAAGCCTTAATTTACTATAATTCTTTAAACAAAATACAGCTTTCATTACCTCTCTTATATTGCGACATTTTTCCAAGACGTTTTCAGAAAATAATTTTCAGCTCCACGAGCCAGTGATATTAATAATTACGATGATTAAGATTAATTCATGACATTTATAGACAATTATATTGTTTTGATTTGAGTTGTATGTTGTCTATTCCTATTGCGTTAATCTTCAGAGTAACATTATGTACATATTGTTAGAGTTAAAAATATGGTAAATAAAATATTGAAATTTGCAAACACAGCTTTTGCGCTTACATTCCGCAAGACGTATCGAGTATCGTCTCAACTAATCCATCGCAACCGTTTCAGCGCAATGCACTGGTTTCGACGTCAAGAGCCAGAAATATTCTAAGCTATTGCTAAATAAATTCTAATATATACCACATATTTCCTGATTTATTATTACAAATAAATTTCTAGTACCTAGGTAGACCTAGGTACTAGAAACTGATTTGTCATAATAAATATATTCATTTGCTAACTCACATCTCTGCCCCCATATACAAATAATGACAAGGTTTTAGTATAACTTCCATCATAATACGAGTATTTATGTATCACTCAGCTCATTATTTAATTCTGATATTAGGTCAAGTTTAAAATAATCTTACTTATAAGAAATAGTACATCATTCCAAATGAAAGTTTCATGAAATAAGGGAAGTACGTTGTTCTTAAGTATATACTTTTTTTTTAATCTACTGCACTGCCGTTATAGAAATTTCAACTCGCAACCAAAGGACCGATGCTCACGGCACATTGGAACCCAAATTCTTCAGGTAACTTAATGTATTTTTTAATATTGTTTGATGTATCATGTAATATAATAATTGAAATAATTCAAGCAATTTAGACACTAAACTATATGATAGCCATGCGTACACACACGTATACACGCGCAAGCATGTTTTCGTGTTTTATAACCTATTAGAATTAATTCTCATTAATATTTCGAATTTTCTTACCATTTAATCCTGTTGTCGCATGAAATTGAAAATAAAACGAGACGAAATCCGATAATAAAAGATTCCCTTTTATATATAAATGTAAAAATATTATGCAGTTTTCAGAACAGCTGATTTAAAACTGTTTTAAAGTTCAGTCACTCCTCATTAATACCGATCACGAAACGTGTCATTAACCTCGACTTGTGGAAGCTACCGGCAATGCCCATTTCAAAAATGTTTTGTTTTTAGTGGTTATGGTAATATCGTCGGCTTCGAATTGCAGACGTTTTTTAGGCGTGTTTAAGTAATTGGGTAGTGTTGAACAAAGGTATTTTAGTAAAATCCTGTGTAAGGATCTATAAATATATTTATTTCATAGTATATAATTCCATAAAAATACAACACTTATACACAATTCAGTAGCTATTTATGAATTATTAAATTGCTGTTAACTATAAATAATGACAACAATTTTTTTTTTCATTATAAGTGAATTGCATTCTATTTTTGTAAAATTTACTAGCTGGGGTATCCGGCTTCGCTCAGGGAGTTGATATGAGATTGTAAGGTAGTTGGAATAAAAGGATACACTCTAAAATATAAGAGGTAAAATTTTTTTATTGAAAATGTATTCTAACTATTTACAACACTTGTTTATAAACAACATTTTTCATCTTGTTATCCGGGACATATTTGTGTAAATTTTTCGAATTTCCTACTCGAGAGCAAACTACGTATATGACCGTGAGAAAAGCAGGATTCTTTGAGGTTGATGCCGCAATGTTTTGAAGTTTGTCCTTGCACTTTGTTAATTGTAAAACTATAGGCTAATTTGATTGGAAATTGCAGTGTTTTAAATTGGAATGACAGTTCAGTAGAGATCAATGGTAATTCTAGGGATAAATACTGTGTGTCCTTTGTCCTTTCCGGTCATAAATTCGGCTTCGATGATGTTATTCGATAGCTTTTTGACAATCATCCTTGTTCCATTACATAGTTTTGATGAGTTGAGATTTCTAAATAGTATGATCGGAGATCCAATTTTCAGTCGAAAGCAGTGTAATGGCATTCCTGGTACTTGTAAAGAGTTTAATAATTCTGTAGGAAAGTTGACACTTCGTTCAACGTTTACCATTGTGTCGATCGATTTGTATTTCTCTCTTCATCGGGAATTTTCTTTTGAAATTTAAAGTTGATATCGTCGACAATATTATTTTTAGTTACCAAAATTGCCCTCTGAAATAGCCACTCCGAATTGGTATAGTTTTGAACAATGTTTGGATAAAGTTCAGTAGTAACTGTGTTGCACAAATCACTGTTGAGTTCAATGAGGCCGGTCGTCTGGTCAGTAAGATATGTGCCTTCGCCTATTCCTTATTCGATACCGTCTGTTGTTCCGTCTTTCGATAGTTCAATTCTCATATTTTTTGTTAGTCGCGGTATTTGTATGTGTGGGTAGAGATGTGATTTTTTAAGCATGCGTTCGTCTGCTGGTGTTGACTTGGGGATAACTGGAAATGTTTGTCGAAAATCTCCCAAGAATATGAGTAGAGCTCCTCCCATTGCTTCATAGTTTCCTCGCAAGTCTTGTAATGTTTTGTACATGGATTCGATTGATTTGTTATGTGCCATTGTGCATTCGTCCCAGAAGATAATTTTAGCTTGTTTTAGAAGTTCACTCCGTCCAGATGCTCTTGGCTATATTCAGCGGAAGTTGTAGGGTGGAATATGCAGTTCATCCTCCTTCCATATGTGTGGCGGTAATGCCGGATGATAGCAGTGCAAATGTGATATGTTGTTTAGCACGTATTTCTGCCCGCAACATATTTATTAGAGACGTATTCCCAGCACCACCTGGTGCGTCCAAGTAAATAATTGCGCCAGTGTTGTTGTTGATCCGGTCCATAATAACGTTATAAATTTTTATTGTCACTGAGGAGTGGTTTGTTGTGAGCAATGTATTGAAGCAGTTCGTTGGTTTTGTGGCTTTTAGCATGTACATACTGAAATCACCTTGTCGTGCTGCTGGCATCCCAACGTACTAAGGTCTGTTTTTTTATTGCTAAACATTTATCTTCTAGCCAAACGAGTGTTTCATTGAAGATGTCGTCGTTGAATTCGATGGCCAGTTCTGGATGACCTTTTCGGATTTAGTACAGTATATCATCACTCATACTCTCTTTGAAGGAGTCACATAGGTGTTTTGTATTCAATGAGTTACATGTTGTTAGTATTATGGCGAATAAGTTTCTGATTTGTTCAGTTGAGGCTGTGAGTGAGGCTTCTTGTAGTATTAATTCCCACTTGTTGTCGTTTTCCAGTAGTGCTAAACGTTGGCATGATTCTTTGTATATCTGACATAGTCCCCGTATTCCGTGTAGCAACATCCGGAGATAGAAACATTCGGCGTTGTTAGGATGTACGGTGTATACTCGGCCTAGTGCGTTAGTTTTCTTGATTCCTGGATGATTCTCTCCTGGAATTCCTGGTTTTCGTCGTTGAAAGATTTTTATTGTTGCGTTCCACGTATAATAGGTAGGGACGTCTATATATAGTAATATTTTTGCGAATGGATTCCTTTGGCACAGTTGAAAAAAAGCTGTTAATGTTGTGTTCTTAGGTATCTTGTGAAGTAAAATATACCGCTAGATGTTGCACAGTTGGTTCGTGTTCGTGTACGGGAAAACCGAAAATCCGCCACGCTTCTTCGTTACTGTTGATGTATCTTCCCGTTTGGCACATGGAGATCTCGTCGTTAATATTCTGTTGTTGGCTGTCTTTGGCTATTTGAAATACTGCCATGTTACTGCCTTTGTTCACATACATACATATTTAATGGATTTCACTGAATTGCAGTATTCTACGTTTATGTGAGCTTGGAACATTTTGAAAAGTAGTGGGTTATATGATACCCATTGACTATCTACTTCCAGTTCGTATTTGCCTCGTATTCGTATTTTTACTATGAAACCACCTTTTTTGGGTAATCGTCTTCTGTATTTGGGATAGCCATCATCTCCAGTTTGTGTGTCGTCCAAGCATGGTTTTGGGTATTTTTTTGTACATTTCCCATCACTGATACATGGCGAAATGGGGTTTAATGGCCCGCATGGTCCGTGGACCACGTTTTTCACAACTATGTCGTACAGCTCCGGATCTTCTTCCGGATTGGGAAATTCAGCTTGATGATTGATATCCATGGGGTGAATTCTATTTTTATAGCCATATCAGATTGTGTGCATGAGGCAGTCTTCGATTATGTACATCCAGCACCTAATGGTTCCAAAGATGTCATATTTTGTGATGACTTCAATAAATCTCATTTTTTTGGTCGTAAAACTCGGGCTATTATGTCGTGCCGATCCACGGGGGCTTGTCCGTTATCTTAGTTGTTCCTTGATTTCTGGCTACGAAGAGTTGCATATGAATGTTATGAAGAGGTCAGGTCGTCCAAATTTTCTTAAGTAGGTCATGGCATTTTGAGTGTATTCATGCTTGTGTCTTGGACTTCCTATGTAAGATGAGTGATTGTATGCGATTGAATGTGATTGTATGTTTCATTGTCTTTGATCATTAAGCTATAAGCATAGAACTCCTTGGATTGGCTTTAGGTTGAATTTTTTTCAAATTAAATCCGTCCTCTCTATCCGTCCTCTCCGTGCAGAAATATTAATGGATATTGGAGGGCATCATATGAACGGTGTGTCTCTGCAATGCGTTGTAGTCCTTCTCTTCTTCGTTGTACAATTATGTCACGGTTTGTGTTTTCATTGTCCACAACTTCGTATATCTGAGGTGCATTAAATCGACTTTCGTGTTCTCCAGGTGGTCTCTTGTCATGAATTATAATTTTATAGTCATTAGAAATCATTTGGTCTAGTGATGTTTTGAATGTGTGAATAAGTTGATTGTATTTTGGTTAGATCTTTCGTACGTCTTGGATTATTTATCGTCTCAATCCATTGATATTTACACATAGTTGATCAATTTCTATTTCTTCATTTCCGATTAAATATACTTGCAGAAATGTATAGCCTTCGTTGGGCGGTGGTAGTAATGATCCCATTTTTTGATAGATTTGTCCCTGGATGGAAAAAACGTAATCAATTTCGTGTCTGAAAATTAAATGAAACTGCGTGATGTAGTATTATTTCTACTTTCTTTTAGAAAGTAGAAATAATACTACATCACGTAGTTTTATTTAATTTTCAGTAATGAATTTCTACAAAATTAACGCCAAATACTTTCAAAATTTCTTCTCTGTTATTATTGATCGAAGTGACACCGAAAGAAGTCATTTGGAAGCAGGCGTTTTTATATTTTGAAGAACGTGTTTTGATTCTGGAGTTTCCCCGGTGATGTAATGTAAAAATTCATGCAACAGATTCCTGGTGTTTCCCCGCTGAATTTTTTCGCGTTGCAAATTTGGCAGGTGTTATCCATTTTTCCGATTACGACGTGTGTGCGTTTGTTATATTCTTTCGTCGGGTCGTAGTGGAATGCTTCATTTGTTAGGTGTTGTTAGAAAACTGTTTACTTGTCCGCGTCTCGTAGGGTGATATTTTCACGGGTGGCTAGCCTTCTAAGTCTTTTATTATAACATTGTGTGGCAATTCTTGATTCTTTAATTCGTTAATTTCGTTGTTCTTTTGTTTCTCTGCTTCTCACGCTGCTCATTCTCGTTCGTTGGGAACATAAACATGCTTCGCGCTCTGCGACTGTTTCCTTTTTTTGCTGTTATTTTTGATTTCGTTGTTTTGCTTCAGAAGTGGCAAAATCTCCTCTTCTTTTACATTTGGGCATTGTATAAAATATAAATCAAATCAACTTTTTACTAAGAAATACACTAAGTACACTTTTCACACTTTATTTTTTATTTATATTCAGACACTGTCTGTTTTTATTCATTCACAACACTTCACGGATTAGAACCTGACGTTCGAACCTACGGCGAATCTTGCTTTATATACCCCTTCCAATGGGTAGTCCCACCCATACAAAAAGGGTTTGGGATATTTCACAATGTTCCAGAACCTTCCACAATATTCAAGAATGTTCTGTGAATGTTATTCCGGGATGTCCCGAACATTTCAGACTATTCTCAAACATTCCAGAATGTTCTAAATGTTCTTTAATGACGTGGAATGCTTTCGAATACTCTCGAATGTTCTGGACTGTTCTTGAAATTTCTAGAGGGCGAAACTTCCATCCCTTAAGCACGCCCTTCAGGTAAAAACGGGAACCTTCTTCATGGATGGTAGATAGAGGGCTACCACACCATATAACTCCTTTGGTCCCGCGACTCATTTCTGAGTTTTAGCGGCTTGCACATTGTACACTTACTTTTATAATATATATATATATATATATATATATATATATATATATATATATATATATATATATATATATATATTGATTTAAGATGTTGACCCAGACCTTGACGGTGGCGAGTGGTGAGAAATTATTGGGTACGAGAATGAGAATATTCTCAAACAGGCTGGCGTTCAGCATTGCGTTCAACAATTTATTAATGGCAATACGATAATAATAAAGCAAACAAGGAAAAGAGACTTGTTTAGTTAATGTACAAAGTGATATTGTTTCTAGATAACAAAAACTACCAACTATTACGAGTATAGTACCACAATGTTATATCTTTGTACTTTTTGCCTCATTTGTTCGTATACATTTTTAAACACAACTTCAAATCTAAAGCTTCTCGTTGTCGTGTCATAATTGTTTCAGTATTTTACTTATGTTCTGCTCGTTTAAGTCATAATAATAGAGCAAAGAGGCAATTACTCTTCTCTGTTTTACCTTATGTACGTATGGATATGACTACTGAACCGTAATTTTGATATTTTTTTGCCCGTGGAATCTTTACATTTAAGAAAAGTTTAAGTGCGCAAAACATTAAGGCATCACTTTTACTTGAATAGTTATGGTTCAAGAACTAGTGAAGGGTGCACTAATTGCATTTTCAGTGCGCTTCTTATTCGGTAATTATTTGAAGTCGGTCCAATTATTTCGTCAAAAATTTCCTATAAGATAATTTTAATACGCCAAATGTTTTTCTTTCAGAAATATTTTCCAAATATAGATAAACCGAAATTTTTGGAAGATTTGTTTAGTAGACAGAAGGCACACAATTTCTGTAACTAACTTTTCAACAACAGAAAAAGTAATTTTTTTTCAAAACGTTTATTTTTGATTTGTGAAAATATATTTGTGGGTGACATCTATGGAATTAAGACCAATCAGGATAAAAAAATGATCACACCCAACGACACAGTGGTTGGATAATTGGTGACGTGCGAAAATTTAATTGTGACATATAGGCGTACCCTGCCCACGGGTGCCGTTGTATAATACGGCTCTAGCTATACTTATAGCTCCGGTTTGATATTTGCACGGCTGTGACCGTAGGTAGATATTCTCTGCCGCTCCCACGTGTCTCGAACGGTGACGTCATCGGGCAACGATTCGCATTGTTATTCACGAAAGAAATAGTGGTTAATAGGTTAGACTAAATATATTATTCAAATCTGCTAGCTGAAAAATGAGTGAGACTTAAAATAAATTTTCAAACCTGTACATGTAATTATTGCAACCAGCTTAACGGTTATAATTGAGCGAGTATTTATTACCGAAACCGTTTGAATTGCAATTTATAAATTATAATAAGTATAATTACTTTTTTTTTAAATTTTCGTGACCGCCCATAAATGAATTTACACATTACTGTGCGATAACAAGTCTCGCTTAAAATGCTAGCTGTCTTAGATAATTATTTTACGCAGTTAAATAATTTCATCAACACGTCTTGTCTTTTCAGATGTGTGATATTCGCTCGTGATGCTTTTTTGGTTTTACTTTGAACTTTCGAATCTATACGTCTTAGAATAATTTATTAATGTTTACTTATTACATTATAATTTAATTATTGTAAGATAATTTTAGCAAGACTGGCACTTACCGCGTTTAAATTTAATATGCATTTTTTTAATAACAAGAGCTACGATCTATTAGTATTTTCAATTAATATTATACAAGTATATAATAACACGAATTATAATATTTATTTATTATCATTTAATTAATTTAACGTTATTTTTCTATCCAGTAACTATTTTATTATTATTTCTTTGAAAATAATTTGCACGAAACGAAACTAACAAAATCATTGTAAAAGTAACTAAATACCGTTATAGGATTATACTTGCCAGCCAAACTCGCTCCGCTGCACCGGCCGTTTATTCGCTTTTCTCTCTTTCACAGTAATTTTTCTAGATAAAATTTGAGGTAAAAATCTGATATTTATTTTTCATTACAGCTACTAAAGGACCAAATATAAAGGTTTGGAGGGATAATTTGAGAGGCGGAGAAGCAAAGCAGTTTTCAAATAACTTCTTCTCAAATTCCTCATGTAAGGTATTATAATAAACAGTAACAAAATGAGGAATCCATAAATATAATATTTATTTTTATATGAAAAACTCGATTGAATGAGAGAAAATTCGATTTTTCAGAAAATGTTACTGAAAATAAACTTTAATAAGCTTTAACTTGAGATTTAATAAGGTTTCATTCATTTCATTGACAACACGAGAAGCTTGGAAAAAGTCTCATCCCTCGAAGTGTACCCTAAAATAGAAATTTAACATTTTATATATGATATTGATATTTGAGCTATTACTTTTAACGAACATATCACATTGAAAATTTCTATGTCGAATCATTTCTGAGTAAAATGACTGTGAAAGACAGAGACGGTGGCCTAACTGATTCCAAAAGGATTGCGTTTTTCCTACTATGGTACGGAACACTTAAAATGAACATAATTTTTTTAAGTCTAGTTATGACTTTGGTAATGTTTTGTAAATATTTCAAATGTCTATATTTGTTTAACTGCAACATCGATTTATTGACATTTGTGTATATATACGCAGATTAGACGTATTCGTTAATTCAGTTTTAATATGACAAATTTATACTCAACTAATGCCCTCTTAAACATTTTTTATTTAGTCTAAGTAGAAGTGTAAAGTTAACATTTAATCTTATTATTAATTATCAGTTAATAAAAACACTTTGACAACGCTTTTTGTAACACCCAAAAGAATCCTTTTATAGTGCGCCCGATATTAATACCCAAGGATGCATCAATATTATTTTGAGCAAGTTGAATCATTTCACGAGTAAAGGCGTAGGCGGGCACTCTTTTTAGATAAGGTTATTTTATTTGCATCCCCACATTCTGTGCGACTTTTGGTGATGTGAAATATATATGTCTTTAATAAACATAATTTCATTTTTTTTATTTTTAAACCAGAGTTTCTTCGGTGCTTGGCTCTTAGAATGTTAATATTTAGCAATAACTATGAGTATATACATTTCATTATAAAACTGTGATTCGACAGCCTGTTTATCCTCTCCATACAACAATATAATGAGATGTGTCCTAGGACTATTACCGTGACATTTGTTCATTTAAGCTTAACCCTCAAGAAGGTTAATGGCCTACGACTTAAATGTATTATTATTTGATTTTTTCACATCTGAAACGAGAAACAAATAAATTTAGAATTCAACTGAAAAAAAATACATTTAAATTGGTATAACGTAAATATTACTAGAAGTTTAAGCATATTTTATATTATCGTTTTCTAGCAGTAATTTACAACAATAAATATTTGAGTGCGTATCCTTAAGGAATAATTAAACGTTTGTAGAAAATTATATTGAAAATTTCCTTATAAAACATATTGCAAAGCAACAAACAAAACGAAGAAGATCCATTTGTAAATATATATCTCCACTTCAGTTTCACCCTAAAACTAAAGAAAGACTGAATGCAGAAAGTGAAACTTAAGTAATGAACTATAGATTTAATAGCCGTAATATATTTAACTATGTGTAAACTTACGCCTTTTGCATTTGAAATGTGATTCTCCACGAACAACCGTATACAGATAAATAAAAGACGGCATATTAAATATACGTAGGTGGCGAGTGATGAATTGGATTTCAATAAACTCATTATAGTCATTTTTCATATAATAAACAATTAGACTCGTAAACAAATAATCTCGTAGTTTTTTCGTATCAACCGTAAAACATTGATGCTAAATTTGCCTTTGGTAATTGCACTTTATAGTGTTTTATTTGTTAATTGAATAGAAATTCCGTTATTAATTTGTGTTTATATGATATTACATTCGAGTATCAAGCCAATGTAAATTGATAAGCCTGGTGATTATAGAAATAAATAAATTTACAAAACCGTTAGCAAATTCTAAAAGCTAAAGCTTTCCTGTCCAGCTATAACAAAATATAGAAGTGAACAATTTCCTAATGGATATTATTGTAGGTGTGAAAACTATGTTATTAGTAATACGTTTAAAATGTGTGTTTGTTGCTGCATAAAAACCAAATGGCTAAACAAAATTTTTACGAATAAACATTGATAAAATTGTTTCAGTTTCGTAACTATATGTATGTAAATGGTTTTGAACAGTTAAAATAGCAGCCATCAAATTGTAACATAAAAACCTCATACATTAGAAAAATAAACTTTTGCTTTCTACATACGTGTCGTATCAAACTAAGAAGAATAAAATAATGATAAAATAAAGTACAAAATAATTAGTGGAAAGAGAAAATGTTCGGGCAACACAATATATAAAAACTAGTTCTAATAATAGCTACAACTATTGAAACTAAGGGTCAAACTTAATAAGAACTCGTTTCTGTCTCTTTCGTTTCAATTGGCTAGCTGCCAATTGAAACGAAAGAAGAAATGAAAAAATAAGGAGCTATATCATAAATATATAGTTTTTTTTTATGACTTTATGATATTAGTAAATAATAGCAGAAAGATGTTTAGTGATAAATTTAAATAAATGTGACGTAAAAATATCAAATAATATTTAGAAAATATTACATGCCTATCTAAAATACGCTGTGTACCATCAATATATAATCTACTGCTGTAATAAAAAAAATAACACGTTATATGTTCTTGACCCACTTCGTGCAGGCTTACCTATTATAGAGTAATCTGGCATAATATTCGATAGAGGTGCACACAGTTTTTTGTAAGAACTTTGGGATACCTAGCTATTAAAAATAAATGAAACCTCCTTTTAAAGATTTTATAAATAAAAAAAACTAAACAAATAAGGAATTGGTTACGCAACAATCATCGAACTCTAAAAAAGGTGAGCTGTTTACTAAACCAAAAAAATGAAATAAAACAGCAAACTATTGCCTAAAATGTATTTATTCAGCAAAAATTAATAAAAATGTTTACAAAAATATAATTACCCATAGCTCTATTTGTTGCCTGGAAGTATCCTAACCTTAGAACAGAACATTAAACTGAATCCAACTAACTCGTTTAAGGCCTCTCGCAGATAATCGACCTAAAAAAAGTTAGAGTCGGGATCAATAATTGCCGGCGTTAATTTGGAGAAAATGACTGCCCAAACTCAGACGCAAGAAGAAGCGCGCGCTGCCAACTCCTTTAGAGCGTATTCAATGGTATGTACTGATCCTTTTCTGATCGGCCGGCCAGAGTCACTCCAATCATTTAGAGGACCGAGATTTGTAGGACATATGCGTTAAAGTGTTAAATATCAAATGTTCTATTTTCACCGATTATTTTCAGACCGATAATTATTGTAGATCGCCTGCATTAGACCTTAGGCGTAATTTATTCGCACAGCCACCATCCTATATATAACTAATATAGATTCAGATGCCAAAATTATGACTAAACAAACGTTTAAGTTCAATCCTTTTTTAATCACAGTTCAAGCCACCGACAGAGTTTAAACGACGGTTTAGTAATAATTTCGTAAGATTCAATGACGATTTAACTTCGTTGTTTAAACCTAGATCATTGTTACTGATTGAACTTTAGATTATTGTTACTTGTTAAATAAACAAACACCTCTTAACTGCGATTAATCGCAGCATTTACGTTTCTGTTATTATAGTTGACATTCAGGCAATGTTTAGAAAATTCTTTACAATATTAATTGAATTAAATTATTAGTTAATAGGTCTACTTTATTAGTTATCGAAACAAAATGTAAAACGTGAATGGCGATTTCGATATAGAAATTGTATTATTGCTAAATGGTCTTCATTGAAATTGCCTTCGGATGATAGAAGCCTGAAAATTATAAAAACGTATCAAGCAGCGGTTCAATGCTATAGATTATGGAATCATTTCCAACATCCTCACATCGTTAGAGTGCAGATTAATTTATTTTTCTTTTGGAGTGACAAAGACCAATTGTACATGGAGATTTTAATGAACGACTTTAGTCGATTGCTGGTATGTAAACTTGTCAGGTGGCATCTCTATTTGGGTACAAAGGTATAAGGTTACAAGGTTATAATGAGTTTAGTTATAAGGTTATACGTCACTACGCCAACTTGCACGTCAAGTTGGCGTAGTGACGATTTGTGCTAACTTCTTATTTAATTATAAGTTTTATATGAACGTAGAGAACATCAATTGCAAAACGAACTGAAAAATATCAAAAAAGGTCCACAATATACTTGTAGTTATTAACATGGTTAACATAAGTTTTCTGTTATTGTATTTTTTTATGTATTTTTCTATTATTCCATTTTTTATGTTTAATCAGCTAACTGATCGAAATTCTTAGAACCGATTAGAACAGTATTAAGCAAAAAATAAAATGGAAAGGACTCAATATTTGATAAATTTAAGACTAAAAGGTTTACATATCTGACAAACGACGATCCAGATATGTGTATAAAATAAATATAACATTTTAACATTATTATTGAGGCTGCTCAATTTATTTACTATGCAACGGATATCAGGTATTGTTGCTTGTGATAGATAAAATCAGCTTCCAATATCTTCTTGATATGGTATTTCTGTAACTGTATTTTTTCTTCTCCTGTATTAATTAATTTCGCACATCACATGGTTAAATCATATCACATGGTTAACAAACTGAATTGCGCTGTCATTTTTAATCTCTGCAGAATTCTTTCTATGTAGGTGGCCTCATCAATACAGATCTCATTTCTATCAACATTTTGCTTTATTCTCCTTCATCTAATCACCTAATTATTTTAAGAAAAGTGACATTAAAAAAATCTTACATAATCTGGAAAATAAAGCTTCGCAATATAAGAGAAACCAGAGAACTGAATATGAACAGTCATTTACTGCAATTTTTTCAAGCGATTCGTTTAGAAGTCCCATGAAGTGACATCCAAGATTATAGATAGTAAGAATCTTTTCATTTCTTAATAAAAGGATTAATATGGTGAAGAAGAGAACCTTCAAGAAGGCTCTTTATGTGATTCTCCTAGGATGATTCGCGCCAACCCCCATTGAAAAGATTTATCTTTTCATGGGGATGACGCCACCTTGTGTGTGAAGAGTCGTTGTAAAAGCGGTGGAGAGACAGAATTATACCACATACCAATGACGTCCTTTCTTCGGATGCCAATCCATACCGGCTCCGGTCGAGAAAGCGCTTTCTCCGCATCACCAGGCTACTCACCGTTTATCCTGAGATGCGATTACTACAAATATGGCAGCTATCAGTAACTCTAAATATGACGCCGCCCGGTAACACGTAAATGGTCAATGAATGATCAGCAATGTAGTATTTTATGAACTCAGCACTAAAACATTCTTTTCAGAGAGTAGTTTGGGCGTTTTGTCGCAATGAGGACGCTATTAGGATGCTGTGGAAAGTAATGTCACCTACCGCCTCGCTATGCGCGCCACCGACACTGCGCGAATTCGATGAGATTATCGCCGCAGCCTCCGGCGACTAATAAGCTGTGGTATGCACGCGAAAACACTCAAGTGAGATTTCTGTCAATACAACAGCAAACGGTAAAGTTGACGTTTTAATAAATATAATAAATATTTAAGAGGATTCTAGGAAATTTAGCACGGTGCGTCGACATCGCGTCGAAGAATATTAGCCGAGAAAGATTTGTCAATATGTATGTAAAAAAGGAGTAGTCTAGTGCATTTTATTAATCTGAAGGATGAAAAATTTTTGTTTTCTTCCGAAACTTTGTACTCGAATATAATTTACGCTATTAATTTTGCTCTCATCTTCGAAAGGGCGAATGTCTGATGTATGAAGATCACCGGACTATCGCCTATTCGAAGATGAAAGGAAAATTAATGACGGAAATCTATTCGAGTATAAAATGTTAGAAGAAAAGAATTAAATTTTACTGTCTCTTAAGTTGATAAATGGTACAAGACATTTCCTTATTTGCATCCTGCAGAATCGATGGTGAGAATGAGAAACGTATATGTTATATTTATATAAGAGTTTGTCCAATTAAAATACCTAAAATATTGCTGTATTATTAATATTGATGTATTATTAATCTAAAACTAAGGTTTATTAAAAGTAAAATTCTTAGTTTCTTTTCAAATAAAAATTAATATATTTTGTTTGTAACAAACACAAAACATTACAACTCGCTATGTGTAATTGTTACGAATAAACAGGTTCTATATGCTATTTATTTAGCCATCGATAGGAATATAATATCCAAGTACTCTCGTGCATGACTTGGAAAATTTGGGATCTAATGGTGTATAAAGTTAGTCTGTTCTAGTTTCGTAAGTTTTTTCAGATTTCAGTTACTCGTATGTTAGTATAAAGAATGTTGTTTTATTATTATAGCAAGCCGGCTTCTATAGATTCCTGAATAAAAAATGAGATAATTGTATTCAATAAAATTTTCTTGTGTCTCATCACGTTCTCGAGATGCACAATTTTCAACGTTAAGGTAAAAGTTAACCCTAGCGTTAACATTACGCAGAGTGCACTGCACACCTGGAGTCCATCAAAAGATATAATGCGACACATCGAACTTCTTATTTGCTTTTGAACAATACGAATATTATTTGGCAGAAAAGAAAATGGGATATACCGGTAATGAAGCGCTTTTCTTAAATTTCTTTTCCAGATGTAAATTATATTTGAGAAATTGTTGAAGATGAAAATTAATTATTTTTCCGCAATTTTCTGAATAGTGTTCCTAAGCTACATATCGAAATAAGCTCGAATAGTATACGCGCCAAATAAATAGAGCGGTTTAAAAGCATGCAATAATGGACGGATGTTATGATTGACTTTGTAGCATCTTATGACTTGAGGCTCCCTTTAGATTTCCCACCCACATAATAATTTCATTATTTAGTTAAATTGACAAATTATCGAAATATTTTACATTCGTTTTCAAAAATACGGATGCTAATGCAACCTGAGCGGCATTAATGCTTACCGTTTTATCATTATACTCTTCGTTCATTGATAATTATTCAGTCTTATTTTGGGACATACGAGTATACTTAACGTATACATGTTAGCTAACGCAAAGCAATAACGGTTGCCTTAATGTTTACTTTAAAAATTGGTGTATTGTATCGCACTGTTTGAAAATGACGGAACTGTTTCATCGACGACAACAGTTCTGTACTTTATGTATAAAGGAAATGCATTTTTATAGGTTATTTTGTTTTGTTGCGTGTCACCTAAGGTTTATTAGTCGTATCACTTTCAACATCGGTGTCGAAATTTTGTTATTTCATTCGTCGAAAATATGTTACGAAAGTACTATTTGGTAAATAAGTGGATCCGAAAAATCCCGTAATTCTCGGGTATGAACTTTATAAGAATTTTTATAAATGCAAAATACTTTGAGATGCGGTATACAATGATGTTTGGTTTGGTATCTAATTTAACACAAAATTGTTATAAAAACGGTAAACAAAAAATTAGAGGTGTACCTTTCAGTTTGCTCAATTAATTATACTAATGAAGCTAAATTTCCTGAATTACCGAAATAAATATTTAAATGATCCCTAAAGTCCGCCATAATGTCGATTATTTTAGTTACTTTATGTATGGTGAAATAAGACACCATTTTAAAGTATGTGGCTGTCAAAATAAAGGTTTTATAATAATAAAATATGCGGACATCTGCTTAAAAGCTAATAATTCCATTACCTTTACGTCATTCGTAACGTAACATGATACAACACAGGGCTGATTATCTCCTTCTTATTTTTGTATTTGACGTCACCAATGAAGAACATATAAAACGACTGCTTCATCGTGGTGTCGCACCCATATTTATAGTTCAAAATATCTAAATATTTGAGGAAATACTTATTTATTCAATATTTAACTAAATATTAGAGCTTAAAAATACGTAATATAATAATTAACCGACAAATATGTGCAATAAATCTAACAAGATAACCTATGAAAGGAATTGCATTCGAAATTGAATACATTCTCATTTACAAGAAATATATCATATCCAAGCGGAAGATAGTAAGACAAGATCCATACACAGTACAAGTAAAGCTGCAATATAGATCAGTTTGGAGCAGAGGTGCGTCGAATAACTTATGTTCACACACTCGTACAAATTCATCTGGAAATGTTTTCCGAAATAATTTAAATTTTGAATGTGTTTTTTATTTATATAATTATACATTTTTATATTCACAGAATCGTATGCTTTATGAATCGTTTACTTTTACCACAAGAATGGTCTCACTAAACGGACTATGCCCTATATTTTGTGCCATCGAGAAAAGTGTACGGTAATATGAATAATACATTTCAATTTAGCCTTTATTAGTCAATTATTTGTGGAATTTGAATATCTGGGTGTTAAGAGTATCAAATATACGAGTCATAAAGCAATCAGTTACCATCATAACTAACCATTGGAGGTAGTTGAATGACACTTAACAATAGAAAAATTTTATCCGCCACCACAATCGACCATACCGCACAACGTTACTGAAAATATGTAATAATTTCGTAATTTCAAGTATAGTTTTTAATAATTACTCTATCATGTGTAAATCCCATGACGTATGATGTGAAAATTTAGTATGTAGTGTTACACCATGAATACAGAGAATTAAGTAGTATGGATGAAAGTTCTTCGAAAGCACTTTCGTTACCGTGACCTTTTCTAAATTGACGTCTGTGTTGCATATTTTTTCAGTCCATCACAATACTCTAGATATATTTTTTTTAAAATATAATTTTAGACGAGGTTCGAGTTACGATTAGCTTGCATTGCCTAGTTTTACAACGTTGCATACAAAAATGTCCATGCAAAACTTTCTACGAGCTCGAAAGAATCTACCAAAGCCGACGGTAAGTCGCCTCGCATAGATAATAACACTTATAATAACACTTATGAAAGAACAACTTGCAATATATAATAGCGAATATTGCGAACGGTAAATGTCGATATATATAAGACATCTATCTTTGGATGGTTCGAACCGAACATTATGCTTTTATTTTTCGTTATCTTTTTCAGCGTGAAGATAGTAAATATTTTGAAACTGAAAGAGGTTGGATATTTTTAGTTCGAAGTCGGTAAAAATGCACGTATAACTATAATTATTCCAGTAAAATTGTCCAAAAAAATGTAGGTTCATAATCAGTGGTTTTATTTTATTAATTTTTTTGACAATATTGTTACGTGTCGAATCCTGAGTAATTTTCCAAGTAAGCTCTATAAAAAGTGTTTAATATTTTTTTTATAGTTTCAATGGTTTACGAGATGTTTAATTTGAAACTTTCACAAAGATTTCACAGATTTAGCATAACTTCTGAGACGACGCCAACTCGGTAAATTACTTATGATGTAACGAAACTGTCAAAAAACAAATTAAACGATAAGATAATGTCAAAAAACAAATTAAACTATAGAACGTTAAATTATTATTCTAAATTTAGGGGTATTTTTAAGAGGGAAGCGTCTTAAAAACAGCTCTTTGTGGTTTAATGTTGTGTGTTAGGTGTTTCACCAAACAGCTCTCTGCACGGCAATTGACACTTAACTGCCGGACCTTCCCCTGTCTCCATCCGCACAGTCGATCCGCTCACAAACTGCTGCCGACCGCTATAGTCAGCCACAATTACTGAGAGTGTAGGTAGGGCAGATAGCGTTGCCGAAGCGCGTACTCCGTGTAAATGATTCCGACTACTGTACCATTCGTTTCCAAGTGGGTATAATTTCTGATAATAGAATCATTTATTGCTTTCACAATAAATGATCCTATCACCGAACACTTGCAAAATACAAAAAGAGGGAAATTTTTCAAATGGTTGGAATCGATTTGAGAGTCAAAGTGCTTTTCTCATAGACAACTGCACGTATTTAATATAGTTCAGAGTGGGTACTCCAGAAAAACGACTATATTTTATTCCCGCAAACGATAGGACCATAAATGTAGTGTATAGAAAAGCTCTAGATAAAAAAAAATATTAAAACGATAAATCACTTAGAAAAACAAAGAAAAGTAAATAAATTCATTAACTTATTTCTATTATCCACATGGTAGAAGTCGCCGGTAAAAGCTATTTGGTAAATAAAATATAATAAAATTCAAAACGTTAAAATATTGATATCCATCCAGCATTTCATCGATTCAGTATTACGAAGCCATAAGGCATTAAATTTTTTTTTCACAAAACGATTTTACATAAATTCAGTTTTAATTTAAAATGCCTACCTTTGTATATGTCACTATCAAAAATAAAATGTTTCCATAATAAAATATATTTAAATTCAATATCTTCAAACTTAATAAAAGTATCGGCGACACTTGGCAGTTTTAACGAGCTAATAATTTTTTTCCTGTTTTTAAGATTTATTTCTGGGAATATTTTAAAATTTAATAATTATTGCTGTACTGTATAATTGTGAAACCCGGCTTGCTTCAAAGGATCTACTTGCTTACAAGACAGTTAACATTAGCTTCCTATAATTGGATTATTTAAAAAGGATATAAAGATTTAAAATTCAATATCATAACGTTAAAAGCTTTTATGACGTATTTTGTGTTAAATATAAAAATCCCTTTGAAGAAATATTATTCGAAAGAATACTCGGGCAATACTCGTTAAACGAATGACTAATAGACAAATAAATGAATAAAATAGGTCTTTTCTTTATTCAAGATAAAGAAAGTAGTAGGATCTGAGAATATAGTATTATTCAATAGTGATAATTCGGCTGCGACGTACAGCCTACAAAACGAGCCCAGCCTTTGAACACATCTGCCAGCTGTATATAGAAAATCTATCTTTGTAAAGACTAATCGGCTGTAGAAATTATAGGATTATGTTGCTTAGATCAGAATTATATCAGAGATCATTAGAAGCGGCTTTAATTTATTTAATTTTAATTCTTGTTTGTTTTCTGAGAAATGTAATATTGGTCGTTTTTTCTTTATTTCTGGCGATCTTTGCTCTCTGTTCACTGAACAGAGAGCCTGTTCCGTCCGCCAGTCAACTAAGTGGCTACTAGTCATGACGCAGGGCTAAATGATGTAGTTCTGTCTGAAAGATTCCCCCATGGGATTCATTACATGTAATTGTCCTGTTGTATAGTGAAGATTCAAGTAGAAACTAAAATATTGTTTGAATATAGTTCTTTAGATGGAACATTAAATATTGTCATATTTATTATATTCTTGAATAATACTTTCATATGCAAACGTCAGGTGAGTCAACGATTTTTCTATATGTACAGTAGTTTCGTACGGCAGAAACTGCTGCAGGAAATATTTGGGAAAAGTTGTCAAATTATATTGTGTTACATAATGCTGACTATTTTCGTGCTTCTTGACACATTTCCTCTCGTCACTTTATCATTTAAGCCTGATTACACTCTCCATGTCATTGCCACTAACAAGTGTACCGAAAGGAAAATGAAAAAGTAATAAGTTGACAACAATGTAATTTTTATAAAACGAAATTAAGCAAGACAGGATTTTTTAAAGCTTTTCTTTAATGTCGTCAAGTTTGACTAACAATAGTAAACCAATTTTGCTATTATGTGATTCGACATTTAGCTAGAAAGATTTCCATATCTCCTATATCAATGTTTAAAATCTCTGAAATGACCAGTTTTTAATGGTCGTTTCCAGATGAATCAATATTTTAAACAAGATAGAAGCGGATACTTACAAGCACAAATCTTGATAATTAGGGTTCAACATATTTGAGATATTCTCCACTATTTAGATATATCACCGAAATTTAATTTTAATTGCAATATCAAACTGAAATTGTGACATAGAATAGAGGGAAACCTATTAAAAATGAAACCTACAATTAGGAACAAATGCAATCATAATTGTTTCCGGGTATATGTGTAAATTGAGATATATACGCCAAAAACTAGCGTGAAAAGCTCCTCTTTTCAGACCTACACAATGTGTGTCTAGATAATAACAATAAGTAGAGACGTTAATATCAATGATATATAATATAAACAAATAATTTACTTTTTATTTCTGACTAATATCTATAACGTGGTATACGTTCACTTGAGTCTATTTTATAAAAAAATACTGCGAGATTTCGATATGGTTATGGTCACCGGCCTGCATGGCCAGACCGTTTCGCGGTCAATATATATATATATATATAATTTCGAATTTTTTTCAAATGTAATTTTAAAATAAAATATACACATATAGTGGGACAAATATATAAGACCTCTAAATTTCATGTATATTTCTTTATGGGAATTTAGAAAAAAAATTAATTAAACCAATATCTTCCAATCTTAACTAAAATAATATTTATTAAAGTATAAGCTGAAGTGGCAGATTGCAACCAGTTATGTATTTTGAGAGGAAGCGTGAAACACAGTATTATTTTAAAACCATGCATATAACACACAGGTACACATCTACACACTGCATACTGATACTCGTATATTAGATAGACAGTGGTAGGAAACAGTTTGGAGTTACGGAAAGTATAACTTTTTGAGACAATTGAAAGTTATACTGCTGAGACAGTGTTTCGTAGGTCAATATTTAAAATGCTTCGACAACTTAGGAGCACGCAATGTTACACACATTACTGTGTATTAATAAAACACTGTTTTTCAAAATACAGGTGAGGAGATTCATCAGCATTTTTTAAACTATAGGTGTGATTAAATTGGATAAAACCTTCGAATGTTTTTTCCGAAACGGTGAGGGAGTCTATGAGTGAGGGATAGACCTCATTTATGTTAAATAACGTGCATGGATAGTGAGTCAAAATATTCAATTAATGTAAAGTTCGTCTCGAGCGGTATATCGATTTATCATTATCACAAAACTTCGTAGATGGTGGCGAATTCCATCTTTTTTGATACTTTGACTATCTCTATATGCTCTCTTTGGCTAGAATTTCGAAATAAATGTTCCCGTTCGGAAGCTAAGTACGAATGTAATATGCGGTACGAGAATTGATTAAGTTGCCTCTTAATTTACATTATCACCGTCTTTGTTGAAGTGTATACTGATGAGCTACTGACATGTTATTCCTTCGATCTATTTATTTAATTGTCCGGTGATCATATTAATTAACCTCGATAATAACATTTCTTATTTATTACCAAATTACGGAGGGTACCAGTAAATAATTTAAATTGCTCAGAAATTTTCTGATACGAATAGAATATTATTCCGTATGGAAATATTATAACTCGCATATTTTTTAATTATTATTCGCCCAGTACGAAAAATGCATTCGACCAAAAAAAATTGTATAACTCATGCGAATGTGCATATACCGGAAAGAAATTATTTTAGGACGAGGGGATTTATAACATCCGGGGTCTCTTAGATCTTTATTAAAAAAAATTAAAGTCGTTATAAGAGAAAATTTAAAAAAATTACTTCTAAGAAAAATTAAAAATATACCTGAGACGGAGACATTAAGATAACAGAAAAATTAAAGGTACACCTTGAGTTATACGACGGTAAACAGATATAAAAAGAAGCAACTGTCGGCCCATTAACGATCACGTGTTTAACCGTCAACTCACCATCACACAATTTGGCTAAACCAAATGCTACGCGCAGTTTACGTCGCAGGTGAAAAGCTAGTTTAGAAAATATTAAAAAGAGAAATTTGATTGTTTCGTAATAGGAAATTACAGTGTCTTTTAATTATCTTTATCGATCAAAATAATATAATTACATGTAATTAATATAATTACAACATGGACTTAATTTTATTGCCGCCCAAGAACCACACAAGTAAAAAATTAGATCTTCTAATTTACTTGGAAGTGATACATCACTACGACGGGAAACTGGAAAAGCCATTTAAAGTTTCACTCGATAGCAATGGTAACGAAACCTAGTTTGAAAAAGGACTAACAATGGATCATTGGCAAGTATTAATGTTTTGTCTCTATCTTCGTTATTGACATTTCAAGCGTAGCTCAAAATAAATGAAATTTTTTACCCGAATTTGTTATTTATCATAAATTATATTTCATATTAAAAATGTTTAATGCCCGTGTAGCTATTACTAATGTAATGCAAAGTGCAATAACTATACAAAAACGTATACTAAGAAGAAAACCGCAATAGACTACGTCTGTAATAGGCCCTAGTAAATATGTAATAATAGTAGTAAAAAACGTGAGGTTGCTCTTTTATATGATCCGGACCAACATGTCTGCTATGATCCGGACGAACATGTCTGGTACTATGTTTGGTATATCAAATAACAAGTTGTGTGGTTTTAGGAAACCACGATGAAAGTGAAACTTTTTTTCAGATTGTAGGCATTTAATTGAGAATTTTTCGAAAGCTACTTGATTTAGGATTTTAAAAGTAATATTAACTTAAGACGTGAAAAAGGAAATGATAATAGTAGACAAGATACATAACTATGAATGTTTATTTTACTCTGCGTACTAAAGTACATAATACATAAATACATAAATAAATACAATGTTCGGTATGATATATATATACATATTAAAATATTAAAAACGTAGATCAATATTTATATAAATCATTGAATTATTTTATATTTCGATTATTTGATCACTAACTTCATCTTCGCTTTGAGTCTCACAGTTTATAAATGTAAATAATATTTTGTGGTAACTAAAATAAGTAAACATTGACATGCATTCTATTTTTTCAATGTGTCTGGTAAAAACTGCAACGATCGTAGTACCATACCTTGTAGTTGGTATATTTCTATCATTTTTCATCTCAAGATTAAAAACCTCTCTCAAATATTCAATAAGTGGCGCAGATTCCTCTTTCTTAAAATCTGTATTGAAATCACCAGATAAAATGATAGGCATTCGCGAATATATTTCTCGAGCACGGAAAATTTGTGCCGAAGACGTAGCAAATGGAGCTGGATGAAAACCCAAAAAATCCATGATGTCATCGATTGATTGATTTACTTTAATATAAACTGACGCTATTATAAGTTTTCTGTTGTCATCAAATTGACAAGTAGCAGCACAAAAATCTCCCACAACAGATTCAGAAGTAGTTATTTCACTAATATTGAAAGCTTGCATTACCGGTTGAAGTTGTAATGAATTATCATTGTTTTGTATTATAGCTACTCCTCCATATCGAGAATTAATATTTTTTTGTCGACTTACACATTGAAAATTGGCAATATTTATCGGCTCATTATTTTTCAAATTAGTTTCGCATAAAACCATGGTGTTTATTAATTTTGTTGGTATTGTAGAAATGTCTTCCGAATGAGCTCGTAAGCTTTGTACATTGAATGTTATCATCGAGAAACCCCGTCGGTTCATTATAAAATTCGTGATTTCATCGGCAAGAGTAATCTGTGGATTCAATGAAAGTCGCTCCAATTCTATTCTTAAGTCCTGTATTTGTTTATTAATTTGATGACCAGTGTGATAAAATTTTTTATTACCATCTTCCGATACAATGTATAGGCCGTTTAAACTGGTGACACGACTAAGAGCTACATAAACTAAATCTTGAGCATGACGTCTTTCATAATGATAAACGACTTCACTATATGTACCTCCTTGCGCTTTATGAATCGTTGATGCATTGAAAGGTGACAAAGGGAAGTGGGTTCGTTTTATTATTGTATTCCGGTTATGAACACTGATTGATGAAGAAGTTGTTAGTAATTTAATTGGCACGGAGTATTTATCAATATGGAGCGCCTCGATGCGATGCGCAAATTTTTGTCGAACTTTTTTTCCCACATGCTTGTCCGGAAATAGAAACCACACTCTAATTAATTTAGTATCATGAAATTCGAGATATATTAATTTTCCTACATTACCGTTAGCAATTCCGTCCGAAACGTCTATGTTTTTTGTTATGACATACGGTAAATCGTTAACAAAAATTATTTTACTTGGAAGCCCACCGGCATCAACAGTAGTTTTTTTGCAAAATCATCTAAATATTTTCGAGAAAGTACAGGATCATCACAATTCATGATGATGTCTTCAGCGATTGACTCGTATTTTATATTATAACTCGAAAGAATCGAATGGTTGTAATTTTCGACTTTCTTAACTTGGAAAAATAATCTAATACCTGATGGACACATTTGTTTGACTTCATCTACATTAAACATTCTTGATTCAACAATATTTATTTCTGCTGAACTCAATTGTGAGCCGTCGCCGATTTTTGTTAAAATAGTCGAAAACACTTGATCCTCTTGACGCATAACTTCATGTAACGGATAAAATTTTAACTGCCGCCAAAGCATAGGCCCTGCGATACTTTGTTTCGGCTGCTTGTAAATTGCAGTTGCGCGTACAGGTGAAAGTTGCCGCAAATCACCAATCATTAGAATATCTAAGCCCCCGTAAAGCACGTCGTGATTGCCTGTGATTTGTTTTAGTCTCGCGTCTATCTTGTTTGTGCGCCGATCATGCTGCACTCATCGATAATAAGAACTTTTACGTACCGAAATAACGACCGATACAAATTCGCCTTTTCAGAGCTTATCGCATTAAGTTTAACCGATGAAATACTTAATGCTGTATGAATTGTGGTTCCGTCAATGGCCACTGCTGCTTTGCCAGTTGACGCTGCTACGATATATGCATTTAGAGTTCCACAGTTTTCGGTAAAACGGTTGTAGATTTCTTTGACTAATGTAATGGTAAAAGTTTTCCCACTGCCGGCAGACCCAGTTAAGAATATTTGCAATGGTTGATCATTAGGCGTATGCAGATAATTAATAATATGAGTAAGCAAAGACAATTGACGAGTGTTTGCTCGGCGCATCAGATCATAAAACACTGCATTTTCCATCAAGTTTTTCTTCCTGGCAATGGGTCCAAGTAAATACATGCTTGCCATAAAAAGATCTTCATTGAATCCTAAAACAAAACAAAATAATTAAAATATTAATACTTCATATACTGATACAATATTTAAAAGCGGAACAATACCTGCATCTGGATTGTTGTAAAATTCATTGAATGGATTCGCATCATGCTGTATAAGCGGTAAAATTTCAGTCTCTTCTTCATTTTCGTCAGGGTGACATAATTTTTTGTATGCCTCAATAATTTTGTCAATATCCAAATTCGCTTCGAACTCTTTACGGCGAGCTAGAATCAGTTCTTCATTTTCTTCATAGATTTGATTAAATCGCATTTCAGCCAGAATGTCCCTTTCTTCATTACGAAATGGAATGTACAAGGTAATCATTTCACGTTTGTAGTCCAACATTTGATTTGCCATATCGTAATGTCGATAACGTACTATCCTTGGGGCTTTTCGACGGTAATATACTTTTTCACTTTGCTGATTAAGATTTTCTAATAACACTAGCTCTTCTTCAATATCTTCTCCATCATCTATATTCCAATCTTCATCCGTGATTTGAGGTTCCGAAGTTTTTCTCTTAGATCTGACTGCATACCAAGCAACAAACTGAATCAATGAAATATCTTCCAATTCGACAGGTCGATTTTCATATTTTTCAAAACAATTTTCTTTCCAAATATTAGTATCATTATCAGAAAGCCGTTCCAATTCTTTTTCTGTTTTCCTAATGCGTTGACGTTCCTGAGGCCACGTTGTAGGTATAAATTCAACTTTAAGTGTTGATTTAGACATTGGTTCCCTGAGGAGAAACCATGCTGCTTCTTGGCTGGACATTTCTATTGTATTTAAAATATTAACACTCATATGTCTTGTCATTTCAACTAAATCTAAATTTGGATTTTTCTCTAAAAGATCTAATAGTTCTCGTTGAAGATTACTAATGCCTCGATTCGATTTGTTTACATATTCAACAACATATGCAGCACATGAATACTCATCTGTTATATATTGGATATCCATGTTCGATTGCAAATGATGGAAAATAAATGGATTGAAGAAGTTATGCCATTTTTCATTAGGGTGACGTTTAACGAAAACGATAGGTCGTAAAATACCAGCAGACAGAATTTGATGATAGTCTTCATCTGATGTTATGTTATTTTGATGATAAAAATCATCAATGTCATCATAGTCATTGTCTTCGAGATTTTGGTGTATCGTTTTATATCTTTTATTGTATTCATCATGAACACGTTTTTCGTCATCAGTAGATTTAGCTAAAGGCTTAAGCAGTACAGTTGATCGACTAGGCATAAAAGGAGCATTGAATCTACATTTACGTTGTGTAAGATTATTTTTATAACACGTAAAAGTATGATGATGTGTGACGAGTTTAATATGTCCTGACGACTCCGTGCTTGATACTGAAATTAAATCATCGATAAGCCGAGTAGCAGAGTCCATATCATCCCCAAAAGCATTTTTAGGCGCCTCATTCAACCAAAGCAATATGTGTGCATGAGGACTTCCTCTGTGTTGGAATTCAATCCTCTTGAAATAATGTTGAACATAATGCTTACCGAATGGACTGACGGTTTTATTTTGAAGAATTGTCATTATTACATTAACGAGTTTGTTGAAATAAATGGCGCATGTCACAGCATCTTCGTTTATTAACGCTGCCTTGACTTTATAGTGTAGCTGATCAACTTCTGATCAACTGATCAACTTCTAAGTCAATGATCTCCGTGCCATGTTTTAATTTATGCAATGCTTTCAAAAGCCATTTCCACGATATTTCGTTGGCGCTCATTGTTAGAAATACCGTTGGCTTACCAAGTTGCCGGATCATCGCAAAGAGGTCTTTTTTTCGACTTTGCCAATATTGTACTGAATTTGGTATTGATCTGAGAAAAGCCAAATTTGATTCTATACAACCATGAAGATATTCGGACGATAATATTTGCTCCTTTGTTATGTTTATGCCTTGTCCGACATGTTTGAAAGAAACACTGATGCCTTCACTCACTCGGCGTCGCATAATCTTCATAGCTAAGAAGAGCAAATGGCGTGGAGTAACTCCTCGTCGATCCGAGCGCCGTAGTTCACTTGTTGCAATTGAGTATGCTTTACAATTAACACCATCTGTGAACTCCCGAAAATGACCATAAGAAATTGCTGGCAAAGATAGTTCTTCCGCATGAGTATCAAACAGAAAACTAATAGGTGTCTTGTTTTCCCCCGGTGCAATTTGCAGATATTTATCTTCTGACCATAAAACAGTATGCTGTTCAGCAATCAGACTATCACCCATTTCAATAGGTTCAGCAAAATCTTCTAAGACAATGTCTGGATTTTCACTCTCATCGTTTGATTCTTTCAAAAAATCCTGGCTGATTTCTATATCATAATGCTTATAAAGTGGAGTAGTTACAAGATAATTCAGCCAATCTTTAACAACCCTTTTCTTTACCAATCCTTGTAAATAACTAGATTTGTGCATCAATCGTTTTTTTATATGCACATTTATGCAGTAATCATTGTCTACACTTCGAGGTAGAGTTTGTACCATGTTATTAACATTAACGGGCACATTGATAACTTGTCCAGTGATTCCATATTGCCCCTGAATGAATCGCAATCGTCGAATTTGCATAAAAGCTAATCTCGGTGATATTAATCGCTCGGAAACTAAATCCAATTCAGGAAGATTCGGCTTAGGCGGGTACTTAAATCCATTGCACACAGCCAAATTCGGTATTTTTTCAGCAACTAACGATAATTTACACGTCGAACACACGAGAATATCTTCCAACGAGACAGTTGGGCATATTTGTCGTAAAATTTCATTGCACGATAAAGGCAGACTTTTTAAATCATTTTTGAACCATAGTCTATCACAAACAGTGCACGCAAAACCAAATGGATTATTATCAAATAATTTTTCGAACAGATTATGAGCTCCATTATGTTTGACATATAACGGATAGATCGATGACGGATCTTCTTGTGCTCGTGTTCTTCGTGCATTGAGTCTTTCACGGTATCGACGACAGATTACGGCCTCAGGAGTGCTGGAGTTTGCGTTGCCAGTAATATTTTCAGGAGCCTGTGTTTGAAATTCTCGACTTGTGTTTGAATCTCGACTCGTACTCGTATCACAGTTACTAACGTTTTGATTAGAACTGGTGCCCAATTTTAACCGCTTACATTTTTGACGATACTTACGGCATCTTTCCGCATTTAGTCGCTTTTGATTTAGAATTTATTCTGCAACATTTTTTGTCACATTATTTTCTGACACGGACTCACCACTTTGAGCGACAGATTGAATAAATCCAGGACTCAACGCTGGACCTCTACTACTACTCGGTGTGACATCTGATATCGGTCTACCAATTTTGTCCGGGGGCTCAGAGTTTAGTTCGGCTTGCGAAGATGACGGGAGGCCTAAATAAAATTAAATATATTGAATGAATCGAATATATATAAAAAAATCTTAAATAAATTTAAAATTTAAACACTCGAAATTAAAATGAATATTTAAACAAATATGCACCAACAGACAGTTCTAATAATTCTGATAAATTCACTATAAAAATTATATTGACTTACCATGATCTTTTTTTCTTTTCCTAAAAGCACGAACTCTCTCGGCATTTAACCTTTTACGGCGTAAAACTAATTCATCGTTTGATATTTTCGCACTATTCTCGGTCTTTTCCTCGTTTATCAGGTTATTTGATTTATTAGCTATATTTGCGTCCATCGCGATCAAGTGACTATGAACATTTACATGAAAACACAGATCAAATCATACAAATAAGTGAGAATGTAAACGCTGCACAGCTGATGAGAGCTATAGGTACCGCCATATTGGTTTCAGCTGCTCTGCCAAGCGCCTTTCACTTTACCCCCAACCCGGCGCCGACTGTAATGCGACATGCGATAGGTAAACGAAATACTCTGAGGCGATACAATAAAAGTTTCACTTTAATTAGAAATCTTGTATAGATCAATATTTGCATTACCTTCACTTAGGCCAGAGTATTTATACGACTCCATAAAATCGACTAAAACATCATTATAAATAATGTGAGAATGTGCAAATTATAGTATGCTTAGACAAACAAGATAGATGTTGTTACGAGGCCGGAAAAACCAGTTATTTAAAATAGGCGTAATTCGAACGTTTATTGTCGCGTATTCGATGCTATCAGCCATAGTTTAATTAAAAAAACAGTTTCACTGTTTTAGTTCATCTTTACCTACCGTCATTGATATAAATATCAACACATAGAATAATTAAAGAATTATATTAATGCATAGGTGGTTTCATACAAAATCGAATTCATCATTATAGGTAAAACTTTTTTCGAAATTTTGTATTTTTATAATGTTTACTCAATCAACTCTACGAGTAGTAGAACAAAACTGTCCAAAATAATTGACTTTGATGGTTAAAAGATGAAAAGAAAAAATGACCTTTTAGCGGGTATTTGTTACATCTGATAGATTTTTAGCACTCATACTCTTAATCCTGTTACCAAACTGAACCCACGATAAAATGACAAGAAGTATTTTAATTAATTTTGAAAAAGGTAAAATTAAATTTTGGGCAATTTAAATTATATGGAAAAATCAGTGAAATAAATTAATACATGTAAAAGCTTGAAACAGTATTTTTATTTTACAGTTCTTGTTAAGTCTACGTTATGATAACTTTATTCTAGACTGAGTTATTCTTGTGGGTGATAACTAAAAAATTTAAAAAGTTGTTGTTGCGGTTATTGTTAAATTAGCATTAAATGGATATAATGTTAACACCATTACCATCGCCAATAGGAAACGCAATCGCATAAATAAAAAGGTTGCCTTTTCCGAATTTCTCCTTGACGGAAATGCATTCACGTTTTCTCTAATAGGTCTTCCGAAGTATTGAGCCTCGCTCGGTTGAATGCCGATATTGGCCAATACGGATTCGTTACGATGGGATTATACATAGTAGGCCTTACCTTGGTTTAAAGATATCAATTTCTTTCCTTGGTGACCTCATATGTCAATAAGTGATAATGAAGCGACTGCAGATCTGTCTAAATGTAATACAGGCTATCCTGTAAGGAGTGGACCAAAGAAATGTCGGTGATAGAGGGATTTATTACACATACGAAACAATACATTTTATTATTCTAGGCTTAATACTTTTAGACTTTTTTTGTTACTGTGCATGAAAAAAAATTATTAGGTATTATTACTATTTCTGCTTTTTTATTATCCAAGATCTTTCAGAGAGCATTCGTATTTCTAATTAAAATGTTATTCATTCGTTATTACTGGCAACATAAAAATTAAACGCTGAAACATATGCATTTTTTAATTACAGAACATGATAGGTAATTGTTTAATATTGCAGGTGTAAAAAAAATGTACGGCAACCTTGTGGAACTTTATTTTAAAAATATCTACTATTCACACAGATTCCAAATAGGTATAAATTACTATCATTTTATGGCATTTAAGTATTCAGTTTCTTGTCGCGAATAGTGGGCCGGTACACCATCGTGCTGTAGCCACATCCTGTCACGTACATCTTGTGATATTTCATTCAAAAGATTTCCAAGTTCGTCTCTTAAAAACCGTAGATAACGAATTCCATTAAGCCCCGGTGTGAGTTCAAACGGAACGGTAATATTGCCATCCAGGATTCCAGCCCACAAATTGACTCTGAATTGATGTTTGAAATCTATCTTGCCTTACTATGCGGGGATACTTACTTACTTATATTCATCGGTGATAGTAGCAGTGCTTGCATTCGTTGTACAGGGTACAACGCAAAGCAAATTATTTCTTCCTAAAATACGGTCTACTGTACTTCTTGCGACACCGGTACGAATACGATACTGGTAGAATGAGCTTCTTCCACTTCGGCCAGCAATTGGCGTTCATCAACATTTTTAGGTCTTCCTTCAGGAACTACATTTACAGGAATTCGACTCTTTAAATATGCGTTATTTACACGAAGAAAGACTCTGTGATCGGGATAGCGTTCGCGATTAGGGTAGCGCTCGCGATACGTACTTTCAACTTGCCGAGCATTCCCATCACATAGCCCAAAAATGAAATACATTTCTGCATATTTATAAGCAGTGTAGGTCTATGGCATTTTGCAATGCAGTCGGTCAAATAATATCCAAACTACAAATACCAACAAAGTCCAATTGAAGCACAGGTCAACAAATAATGGTAAATAGAGATAGGGAAAAAACAGCAAAAAACACGTTGTTAGCGCCGAGCGATACGCAAGTCACTAAAGAAGCGAAGTTGTTGAGGGAAGGAGTAGAGGAGATTGCTTGACGGCCGAGGAAAATACAAATACCATACGAGTGGGAAAGAGATAGCGAAACAATTCTGATAGCGGTTATTTTGATCGTAAGCATTTCCACGAATGCCGAGTTATTTCAATAACGCAGGCATTTTTCGAATGTTTATAGAATTAAGTGTAACAATTTTACCTTTTTGGAATCTGTGTGAATTGTAGATGTTTTTGAATTAAAGTTCCACAAGGTTGCCGTACATTTTTTTTTATTAGCATTGTTACAAAATCACTTATCATGTTTTGTAATTGAAAAAAGTACATGTTTCACCGTTTAATTTTTATGGTGATAATAATATCGAATGAATAACATTTTAATTAAGAAGACGAATATTCTCTTAAAGATCTTGGACAATACAAAAGCAGAAATAGTAAAAATACCTAATAAAAAAAATAGTTTTTTATGCGCAGTAATAAAAAATTTAAAAAAGTTTTAAACAATTATATTTCTAAAACTGTTAGGCGTAGGATAATAAAATTTATTGTTTCATATATGTAATAACCCCTTCTATCACTGACATTTCGTTGGTCTATTTCTTATGGGACACCAGGTATTTGAAAATATGGAAACAGTACTGTCAGAGATGAAATAATTTAAATTTAAAGACGTTTTAGAGTAGTTTACATATTTTTTTGCCTTCTTTTATACCTGAAAGTGGCTTCGAACATCTCAAATCTAATTTTATATTTCGATAGATCAACGTTAAAATGCGTAGAAAATTGTAAGAGGTAACTTTCATCACATTATCAAATTTCGATAAAATACGTGAATGATAAAGTCGCGAGGAGAAAAATACATTTTTTTATGACGATTGATTGACAGCGATAATTTACAGAAGTGTTTAATTGCAAATTCTGTTGTCAACGTAACTTTTGTCTCAAGCATTCGACGGCCACAAATTTTACTCTTATTGGTTGACCATCTTAATGTACATACTCGTTTCGTTAAATTAATTCAAGTAGGTTCGTCCAGCCTAAAGACCTTCTAGCCGTTAATCCAATATAGCATTTTTGTTGACAGTCAGGATATCTCTTACCTTATTTTCTTTTTGATAAATATTGGGTTGGCCAATAAGTAATGAGCGATCATTAATGTTACAATTTTTTTATTATTCCAATTTGAAACTTATTAATCGTCCATAATTATATCGACGATTAAATAATTTTTACTACTTGTCCCCAACACACTGGTAGGGAGTAGATAGCATCTGCGTAAAATGAAAAATTTGACTGTCGTCAGGTGACTTGTAATGAAAAAATTGGATTGTCAAAGTGTTTTTCGCATAAGGCGTTTCTGAGCGATCTAAGCAAACAATAATCCATGGATGCAAGGTCTGGGGAATATAACGGGTGGAGGATCTGTGTCCAACTTAAATACAAAACTTTAAGGCGGGTCTGTTTGGCTATATAAGAACCGGGCTATGGCTACGGTTGGTCCGGGTTAAGTTCATGTGTTACACACGCACCGTATTTCAAGCTTTTTCCCAAGCGGTGTAAATTATTCTCCGTAATTCCGCGGGAGCACTCGAACAACGTCGTTAATCAGCTATCTTCTTCAATTAACAATTTAAACCTGTCACTATCCTATTCCACCGGTCGGCCAGAGCGTGGTTGATCACTCAGAGAAGAAATCGCCACTGCGAAACCGCTTGAAATATCGTTTTGCAGTAGCTTCATATATTGCTTCATAAGCTACGCGTTGGCATACGTAGCTTCAGCAGCAGAGTGATCAAATTGGTACTCGTAGAGTAGACAGTGTCTCGCATGCGTCTTAATATCGTCAATGTTTTATGAGTGTTAACAGTGCAGTGTCTTAGTTACTATTAAATCAGTGAGAGTACGCCGCTTCCTTATATAACTTCGATCATGGAAGCTTCTAGAACGTTCCCATATTTTCTAGATAATTTTCGAAAAAACGCTCATTACTTTTTAGCTAACCAAATTTTATGTGCGACTAAGCCTTTCAAATACCTGTCGTTTGCTGATAACCTAAAACTACTTATGGGTATAGAAAATTACAGCTGTTATGTATTGTTCCAGGGAGATGTTGATCTGTGCTTGAATAATTTTGCTTGAATAATTATTTTTATGTGTCAAGCTAAATTTTAACACTATAAAATGTGATATATTTTTCTCTCATGCTTTTAATGCATATATAAGATATTTGTTATTGGCCTAGTACGAGCAAATTCGGCATAAACTCTCAGAGTGGTTATGAATGCCATATGAGGTTACTTTATGTTACAGATATTAGAGATGATACAAAGTAGATTCCATAAATTTTCTTACTTCGAAATATATCCCGTATACAGCTTTCGTTTTATGCGTTCATCGATCCCTAATAGTATACCTTCATTCGTCTCGTTGAGTTCTGCTTTGGGCATAGCACTTCAAATTAACCTGTTTTTTGTGCTCGATTCATTAGTTCAGAAACACAACATTGACGTTTTTGAGTAATTCGCGATTCAACTAGATATCCCGATATTTTTATTGTTTCACTTCTTGTTTGTTTTCGTTCATTTTTTTTTATAATATTTTTCTTTCCTTGTATTATATGAAAATATTATATGTTTTCTATAACCAGTTTATCTTTTCTTTTGCTGTGAGAACTATAAGTTGAATAATAACTTTTTATGAATTAATAATTAATATTTTGGCCAATTGTCTAATTTCTTATATAAGAAATTAGACAATTGATTAGTGCCGCATATTCTCAAATTCCTTTTGTTCTATTTCCTTCATGATTTCAGCTCGTTCTTGTTGTACAATTTTTATTTAACTTCCCAGGTTTGTCAGTTACAATTTGGAAAAAATTATAATAAAATTTAAAAATAGCTAGAGAGCAACTTTCCCACTTTCTCTTGAATTTTTTTAACAATGGAATAACCATTTGGAGTAACCGTTTGAACTTTTTTTAATTTGTTCTATTACAAAATTTTTTTGTCATCTGTTATAGACGAAGAAAAAATGTTGTTTTCTTCCATCATATTTATTACAAAATTGGAAAAAATGAAGTAAATTAACAAAATGGAGTAAATAAAAAAATATCCAAAAAATCGTTGATGCTAAAATCAAATATTAATCCAAAAAAATCGCTATTATGTGTAATGATAAAACTTACAGTTTTTGCAATAAAAAACCCATTATTTGTTATTTTAAAAATTAATAAATATTTTAAATACTAAACATTATTAATTTTTAAAATGTCGATTAAGCTACCATCGCGAGAAAACAAACAAATTTTACTCAAAAAATATTCTTTACATTTATATGTTTTGATATACATATACGAATTCAAGAAAAGGTGTAAAATTCCTTCCATCCTTAAAACATACAAATAGCCTGTTACATGTTTCAGTAATTTTTTTTCTGCACTCACATGTTTACATAACTATAAAAATTGTGAAATGTTATAAACAATTACTCTACTATTAACTCGAAATACCTGTATGTATAAACTTGGTCTACTATATTTTTTTCTTTACTTTGATGTCTATATAACAATAAAGATATAGGGATATGTATAAAAAATGGGGGGGGAACAGAAGCGATACTTGTTCAGTTTTGTGCAATTTATACAAAACAAATATCTTTTAAAAAGAAATAGCACGAAAAACAAATAAATTTACATAATAATGAGAAATGAAATAGTGAAATCGGTTTATAAAACACAAATTAAAAAACAATCAAGCGCTTTGATAATCATTGAGAACTCTTACGTAACCAGAGGCGGAAACAATGGAAGACGGACTGGAACGCCTGACCGCTGACTGTATGTCGGTACACTCGGGCGTGTCGCTCTCGCCAGTTATCCATCTCTATATTTTTATAATACCAGTACACGCCTTATAATATTACATTACAAAAATAAAACCTGACAAATCCTTATAAGCATTGAACATGAGCTAGAATACACTTTAAAAATGGATTCATATTTTTCAATAAATGTTACCAATCGTTTTACACAATCAATCTATAAAATGCGTTATGCGCGGTACAAGTTAGAATCAAAGATATTTCACCCTGTCGATCTCTCAGTCTTTGATAATTTGATAAGTTTTTGTTCTATGGAAGCTACAATCTCGTATTATTCCTATTTAAGTAGATCCCACAAAAATTAACGTAAAACGCATATGAATGCAAGTTTGGGATCATCTCCCAAAACACTTAAGCGTTTAAAAATTACGTTAGCTTTTTTTCTATGAAGTTTTAATATCATATTAATCTTATTTAAGTGAACCTTACAGAATTTAATGTAATACACGTGAATACAAGTTCAAGCAGTCCCATAATATTAATGGAAAACGCGTTGTCGAGAAAATTCGTTGAATTTTGGATATATTATTCAAACTGTAAATATATAATTTGTTTTAAAATTTAAAAATTATTTACCAATTAGTTTTGGTAAAAATCGTACAATTAATAAACTTAAAAATTGTACAATCAACATTACAGGTATATACAAATTAGTAACTTCACCATACATTTCATTTTATTTAAAAAACAGTGTCGAGCAATTTGTTTAAAAAATTAAGTCAATGTAGAATGACGTTATATTGACATTTTGAAAAAAAAGTGCTCACCGTTTAGTTTGGTAAAATCGCTCTCAAAAATTTTACAATTAGCATTGCGAGAAAAGTACTAATTTCGCCTCATTTAATTTTATTTAAAAAAAGCGTCAAGCAATTTGTCTAAAAGACTAAGTCAATGTGAAATGATGTTATATTAAAATTTGGAAAAGAAAAATATTTACCGTTTAGTATTGGTAAAACTCCCTCTAAAAATGGTACAATTAAGATTACAGGAAAAGTAGGTATTTCACCACACTTCATTATTTAAGAAACACGTCGAGCGTTGTCTAAAAAACTAAGTCCTTCACCATACTTCATTTCATTTAAACAACTGTTTGGAAAAAAAATTATTTTAAATAAAAATTTATAACTATTTTTGGATGTTACTTTCAAATTACCTTAAGTTTCACATACTCTTAACTACACGTTAATTTAAACGACCCTCTAATAAAATAATTGTTTTTGTAAAATCAAAAATATACTGTTATATACTGATACATTATCGTATCGATCGATTAAAATACTACTGTTATATACTGATTCAGAAATTAACACATATTTTGAAAACTAATATGTGAACTAACATAAACTATTTAGCATTATACATTTTGTATAACGCGGTTAAAGAAAAAACCTGTCAAGCACAAGTTGAATTCGCACTACGAGGATTCATTATATTTAGGCATTTATAAACATTTAATGGTACATAATATTCCTATTAAACTATTCACAAAGTTTTAATTTTTTAGAACGAAAATATATTGCCCACTATATTTTTCACAGGTGAATGTTTAAAAAAATATATATTTTTATGTGATATCGCTACAAATACATGATTTTCGGATATTTTCCTTTACTTGTTCTGTGACATTTTGCTTCTTACCAAATTTCATGATTCTAGGTCAACGGGAATTACCCTATAGGTATTGATTTATTTACGAGAGTCAAAATATGCGGCATAAATGGCCGTATTTTTAGGTTAGGTTAGGTTAAAAATCAAGCTTCTAAATCAACGCAAACAAGAGTTTGCGTTGATTTAGAAGCTTGATTTTTTTACAGCTTCAATGGACCGTAGACCTAAGTATTTGATATTAATTTTAACTTCATACCTCCACGCTTTCCTAAGAAAAAGGGTCTTGACAGACAAACAGAGAGATGGACAACGAAGTGATCCTATAAAGGTTCCTTATGTAACCCTAAAAACACGTTAAGATAAACGTGACTTGGAATTTCACATATTTTCTTCAGTTCATAGGTGTATATCAAAACATGTGAATGTTAAAGTAATTTTTTAATGAATGTTTATATTAAAAATATGTTCAATAGCGCGCTGTGCGTACACTTTATATTTCTTCTAATTAATCTTTTTACCCTACTCCCTCCCGGGCGGTAGCTTCAGCGCTATTTTTAAAACGTTTTTTTCTCACGAAATCTATCATATGGTTTAGATAATTAGAAATTGTTTATGTAGAATTTTGCGTTTATTTAAAACTTTTTTCAATATTTTAACCAGTGTTGAAGATATTTGCCACAAATCCGTTTCCAAGGTAGTCCTTTTTTTGTCAACCCTCGCCGGAAGGATTGAACATTTCTACTTTAGATCTATTCATATTTCAGATGCAACATTGGTGCTAAAAATAGCTACTGAATTTTCAATATTTCGGCCCTAATCTCACTGGACTACATCTCCTCTTTAGCGTCCCAATCAATCGAACAAAAGCACGGTTCTACATTCGCCCTTGTTCAATTAACTTTTATAGGATAATAAATCTTAAATAACTTTTAACTACCTGTAATTTAACCTTGCAGTTTGTTATAATTGTTTGCATAAACAACGGCAATGAAAACTACATTTGTTAAAGGGGACGCAACAAATGGGCACATCGAGGCCGCTCACCTTCAGGTAGTTTCTCAGGGCACGTGAAACGTTTCCCTATGCCGGTATGTTTATTATCTGTTACATAAATATATATATATATATATATATATATATATATATATATATATATATATATATCTTTACATCCTTACAAATAGATTTTGTACAAATTGTGTATCTATGCTTAGTAGAAAAGTGATCTATCTCAAAAAACACGGTGTCGTGTAGTCGTTGAAATTTATTTTCCATTTGGGTTTTGTTGTAGATACGCGATTTTTTAAATTTTAAATCGTCATTTTAATTCCTATTTAGCCTAAAAAGTAAAAACTTTTAAAGGATATTTAATTACTATCAAAAAACTGATTTTACATAAAATATTTTAATTAAAAATTAAAAATTATTTTTTATTCTACAAAAAACTTTCCCATAGAAAATAAAAAAATGTTTAGTGCAATTACGCTGAAAGTATTATATATTTTCCAAAAAATGTTTCCAATACAAATCAAAAATCATTCTTTTTTTACAAAAAATGTTCCTCGTACTTTTTCATGGGACCAGTCGTTCTCGAGGTATTCGTAAAGGTAAAGGCGTTTATCGAGATGGCTTTTTGTCCTAAATATTAAAAATCTAAAACATTATCTTTCGTTATTAATATACGAGTTAAGGCCAAAATTGTCAATTTTATTACGCGTATTGTGCTCTGATAGTACAAATATTTTCCATCCATTACTTTACTAGATAAAGTTATCGGAACGCGTGTATATATCGTCTTATAATCGTTAGGGGTGCAGGGTAGAAAAATTGGGTTATGAATTAAGTAATAATTTAACTGTTTATTTCAGATACAGACGAAGTTCAATTTCACTGGTCGAAACTCATTGTCGGATTTGAACTAAAAGTACGACATTCCTTAGTTTACTTACTCTTATTTCTTGATCACATAAAGTTATTTTTTGGAAGTTTCGACTTCGGTATAGTTTCAATAAAAGTTACTTTTAGACGAACGTTTGATTAAAGCGCAGTAGCAAAAGGTGATTCACGCAATTAAGGCAACGTTTTTTCAAAGAACATAACAAAAGGTCTTAAAAAAGCTCGCCGTGACAGGAACCGAACGCACTAGATAGTCAAGACAGAGTCAGAAAGCCAAAGACGCTGTTGGAGCAAGTTGAAGCTCTTTGTTGCTTTAAAGCCTGGGGTCATGTCAGCGACACAGCTTCCTTATCCTATTTTTGAGTTTATAGCCTTACAACAGTTCTTGAGATAGACAAGCTTGTATTTTTACCTATGGCTGTCTAACGTGCCGTTGCTTTATGCATATTTATTTATGCATTTGTTTGTTATCTCATAACTTTTGAAAGATCTGTCTAATTGTATGCCGTTTTTACGAAACATATATTTTTTTACCTTATTTGAAAGTAAGAAAAATTTTGCTACCTTGAGATTATAAAATAGTCTTAATTCTTAAGTGTAAATGCACCTTAATTGCGTTGATGAATAATAATTTAAAGAAATGGCTCATAAATATCTCGTCAATACAAATCTGTCGTGTTGATCTTTTTTATTTTTGAAATGAATAACCGGCAGAAGGGTATCAATTTTTTAATTAAAAATTAGACGTTAAATTTAATCGACGACTTATGCATTTTTATATCATAAAATCCAAACCAGTTTAATTACGAATAGAACTCGCACTATGAGGTTTGCGTACATCTATAAATATGCGACACATATAAATATTTAATGGTACGTAATATTTTTATTAAACTATTTATGAATATTAATTTTATTCTTTATTATATAAATATATTTCCCGGGATATATTTAAAAGGCGTAAAATAGCGTAATTTCCCAGAAACTATAAAATTTAGAATCATCGCTATACTTTCAGGGACATGCTTTTTGTGAACATTTTCAGCAACATTTCTAAAAGAAACATCAAAGATAAAATTCTGAAAAAAAAATATTTTGTAATCTTTATAATTCACGTAAGTAAACTCAATAAGGGTTTCCTTTTTCCCTTTGAAAAACGGAATCCTAAAAATAGTGAATACCTAATCAAGAAATAGATCTTACATTCTGTGACGTACATATATAATATATGTACGTCACAGAATGTAAGATCTATTCCTATATGTTTCCATTGCTTAAATTGCACTGGCATCGTAGGACAAAAGAGTACAACTGATGACAGTTGTAGGTGGTAGGTAAAAATGAGTTCTTAAAAGTCCGTCTTAACAATTGTGCGAACATTCATATGAGTCCATTGAAAATAGACGGCGAATAACCGCAAACAAAAGCTAATCTGCAATAAAAACAGAACGTGTAAATAATTACATTTCTCCGTCTCCATAGACACAATACGACTAGTGTTACCTTATTTTTTTTGTAGAAAATAGCAGATGTAACGAAAAAATATGATAAACAACAAAGTAGTTTATTTTGGAAAAAAGTTATAGCCAATATTATATATATTTTAACGAAAAGAGTTCTTTGTCCAACACTATTCCCGGACACCGTATATATATATATATATATATATATGTGTGTGTGTGTGTGTGTGTGTGTGTGTGTGTGTGTGTGTGTGTGTGTGTGTGTGTGTGTGCGTGCGTGCGTGCGTGCGTGTGTGCGTGCGTGCGTGCATGTGTGTGTGTGTGTATATATATATAGGCCAATTACTTTATTATTTAGCTTCTAAGAAAGTATTTCTCGAAATTCAACCCCTTTTTTGAAATTATACGAGTTAGAAAAATGAATTAAAAATAATTCCGTCAATATTTAAAAAATATCTAATTATAACGAACAATATTTAAAAAATATCTGACGAGACAATTTCACTATGTCCATAGTAAGAAAGCCTTTCATACCAATAGCTCTTATATTATAAAATTGGGAAACTTACAGACACCCGGACGGACGTAACGAAATCCCCACATTAACATTTATTAATCGTAATATCAGTATTACAATATTTTAAAAAGAATATGTTATTTTTTAAAAGAAAATATTTTATCTTAAATTGATTATAATTCTATAATTCAATTTAGTTGGTGATACGCCTTAGCTTTTGCCTAAAATATGTGACCAGTAATCTGTTAATAATATGCATGTATTGGAGATAATAGTATTTCTCAAATAATAATATAATATAACAATAATTAATCTGGGCACACAGATCAGTTCCACCAACATGTCGACCGTTACATAAATCCGTTGAGTACAGTGTCGCCAACTTGCATCCGTCGTCGCTTAATGGCGCATTGTTTGTAAAATTGAGGTGGCGCATCGGGGACCCAATTCGTTGCTCGACTACGAAAGGAAATTACCTTTAGCATAGCTCGACGGTTAAGATGTTCGACCCAAAGGGTTTGGCACGAGTTCGCAATCTAATCTAGCAATGTAACGTAGAACATACTAATGATTTTTTTCGGTTGAGGACTTACTTTCACGGCTCCATTCGGGGCAGAATGAAAGATTAGACCTGAAGTTGTAATCTTATATATGTGCCAAGGTTTACATACGTATGTAACATTTCTGCATTGCATGCAAAATTTTGAATACCTAAAAATAAATTTCTTCAAGAAAGGTCTTAAATACTCGTATGTAGTACTGGAGGTTCAAACAGGTGTAAGAAAATGAGTATGCACGAAAAATATTGTAGTATATTTGAAAATATGTATACTTTGATTTAATTTTGTCTCCTGTATCGAAAAATCTATATATTGAGCATAATATGACTTCTGTCACCGTATATTTTTTACTTTATATTCGCGCGTTGAAACCTCTGAGTGATAACTATGAAGCGTACTAGAGAAACCCTGATGAAAGGTGGGACTGCTTAGTAAAAGACACTTGTCTTACGACCGCAGGATGACGTTAAATCTATCTGCAACAACACCCCATATCCATCAAGTTAGTATCGATGACAAAGAAATACAAAGCCGTCGCGAGGCCAGGACGTAATATCTGCACTTAATGTATTATTAAAACTATTTCTTTATTTAAAATCAATTTTTGTTACTTTTCTTTGTCTCGCAAGTCACCTTGGTAAACATTTTTTTAATTCCATTATGATAGTAATGGAATTAGTAATGGAATAGTAATGGAATTAGAAACAGACTGCTCATGCAACAGTAAGTCCGCCTTACGTATACATGGCATATTAATGATCCAATAAATAAGTAAATTAACCCTATAATTTATTGGAAAGGTTGTTTATTTTGTTTAGTTACTAATTTTTGGTAGATAAAAATCCATTTGTTGATTATAATTACTGTTTTACCCGTCCAATAGTCATAAACTATAATTGCCGTCTTTTGACTTTTAATTCTTTTTGAACATAGAATTTTATACGATTTTAATACGTTTCCGATTTCTGTACTCATGTTTTGTAGAAATAACTGTTTTTTCATCACCCTTAGCTTGTTAACCGTCTGTCTCCACATATTCCTCTACAAATTCAATAATTATTAAGATTGCCTATGTTAAAATCTTCCTTTATTTTAATATTAGGCTATTTCGTGGTCATTCTATTAGATTATAACGTAAATAAGCGTATTTCTTTTCATTTTCGAAAGGATAAGTTTATATTTTGTAAAAAAAACGTAAAGAAATCACAATATTTTTTGAAATTCAATCAGCGTTGCAAACGCCCTGTTATTGGTTAAAGTCACATGATGTCACAGGCGAGAAAACAGACAGATTGTAGCCACTGCCTTTAATTTTTTTTTTAATATTGTTGGTACTACTTGTCTGTTCTGTGGTTGGTACCATGTAAACAAGATATAATTGTTGAAATTGACAAGTTACGTAAATATTCAAATTGGATAATTAAATTTACTTATATTTTATAAATACGTAATAATTTATGAGAAATATATTTTTAATTGTGTAATAAATGCTTAGTGATAATATGAAAAAAAGAATATATTAAAACATATTCCCTCGCAAACAAAATCATGATTATGACATTTTTTAAATTAAAATTGTTTATAATAAATAATCGCCTGCTGCAAATTTTTTTAAACATGTTATTTTTAATGTATATTTTTTCATATCATATTAAAACTTAAATTTAGATAAATACTAAAAATTGTCAAAATATCATTGGTGCTAAAACGTATTCATACCAAAATTTGATGTTCTTATCTTTTTATTAATATCGATAATAATATTTAAAACACAAATATTGCTTACATCGAACACACACATAAAAACATTTGAGTTTGCTTAATGCTGTTTGGATCTCTTCGGGTTAATCTTAGCTACATTTTTCGTCTTTTAGGATTCGTTGGCACTGAAACGAACATTTTGTGTGGACTTTTTATAGATGTGTTTGTTCATTGTGGCTCTACATACCATTTAAACACCATTTAATATGAAAATAAAAAATATCGCTCTTCAGCAGACAGAACTGTTTATGTTTACATGTGTGTGACGTCATGCTAGCCGCCAATACAGAAGTTGCGTTTTTAGCACGAGTTTTATAATTTAAACTTTAAAAATAATTTACATGAAAAATATGGCATACATTCTGGAAATATAAATGTAGTGTGCTTATAATGCAAAACAGAACAATTTAAAACAGTTAAAAAAAACAAATCAAATAGCTTATTATGTATATCCAAATGTCATAAAATTACTCGTTAGGGGTTTAATGACAATTTGGTATTAAGGAGAATTTGACTGAAAGGAAAATTTGTCTAGGAAGACAAAATAAGTGAGGATCACTTTCACTCTGTGGCCATCGGAATGTTTTACATTATAATATAATTTTCGTGCTATTGGAGTAGAAACACATAACTACAATTCCAATAGTACGAAATATATTTGTCCAATAGTATATTAGCATCAAACCAAGGAATATGTTTCAAATGGAACTTGAATTTTCTTGTTAATTCTTCATAAAATTAATGTTGACCGACTTTTGAAAACGGTTTACTTTATGAATTTTAGAAAACCCGGTAAATATATTTCTTTTGAAAGGCATCAGCTCTCTCTTATTGCTTGGGTTTTTTTGCGATACCATGATTGTAAGCCAATGCTTACAATCATTTCGTAAATAGTATATTTTATACTAGATTTAAATTACTGTCCAAGGCAGGACAGTAATTTAGTGATCACTTTCACAAAGTGCATCATGGTTGTTTTGGTAAACCCATATGTATAAATTCTAAAAATAATCTGTAATATAAAGAAATGTACAAAGATGTAAAAGTGTATATTTTTTTTATAATTTTACATTTATAATTGTAAAATATGAAATTATAAAAGGTACAAAAATAGAGAGCTGAATGTGTATGTAGTTTCAATATTTTTCGCTAATAAACTGAACATTTTCTTTATCTTGAACAGAGTAGAAACGAACTTAATTGTAGAATTTTTGGCATTCGTTTCAAACCGAAATATGTAAGTACATTTGGGCACGAAATGCTGAATGCGTTGTGAAATGCCGTAGATTTCTAGATCTGGTGGACTATAAATAATAGAGAGTTAATTGTAGTAACCGATTATACTAAATATGTCATTTAACAGCATAATTTTCTTTTTAATTAATCTTTCATGTAAAATATAAATTCTAAACAATCAATATCTTAAATTCTAAAATCATTTTCGTTACGTTGCCTGCATTAGCGACCTCGTGCGAACGAGCTGTACGCGCATTACTCACCAGTCTCAGACCATCTTTGGAAAGTAGTGCCGCTTAGGCCTTGTCCCTACCTTATTCACGTTGCGGCCGGTCGCGCCATTGTGACGCCTTCAACTTACCTTGAAGACCACTCCCCCGCGCGGAGCCGTCACAGCGGGCCAGTGGGTGTCCAGGAAGAAAGAAAACAAAATAAATCCGCATGCAATAGTCTTCGTACATTAGAACGTAGGTTTAAATGGCCTTGCTTGTGAATATAAGGGGCAGAGGTTAAATTTAGTAAGTAAACAAAAAGACAATTTTGTTACTGATATTTAAGACCACATGCCAAAGTTCAAACAGAATTTTATTAGTTTTGAAAACTGCTCGAAATGAATATTTGTATATATTAATTATTATATTGGGGAGTTTTTACATACATATAAATGTCGGGTCGAATTTAACATAGTATAACATGATCGCGATGATTATCTTTGAAAATGTACGACGTGAAGTGTAACAAACGTGACGATTTACTCTATTCTTGGTTACATGAACGATATTTGAACTTAATTTAAATAATATCTATCTTAAACAAGTGATAATAGTATTAATAAGAATACATACGATAACATAGAATTTAGAAAGCAAATTTTGTTACCTGTTAATTCAATAACGTTTCCTTCGTGTATTATATATTTGCGAATTACTCTTTTAAAGATACCTTCCAAAACGGTTTTGGATCTTTTTCACTATTATGTTCGGAATTTGACAATGTTCATATACCTTCTTTTTGGCTTTTCATAGCCGGGAAAAATTATGTAACAATAAAGTTTGCAACTCAATAAGTTAAATATACATAGGTGGATAGCGCAATCTACAGATCTTCCCTATTATCTATAAACACTATCCTGTTAGTCCATTATACCTTTGCTCTAGATTTATGGCCTTCACCTTCTCATACTCCTCGTTCTCAAAATTATAATAAACACACCTTTCTACTAATAATGATTTACGGAATATGCTGCCAAATTATGAAAAAGTTGCATTCTGGCATGCGCGGTTCTTCATCATTATACACTTTCAAAGGACTTATCCTACGATTTGAGCAATACCGCCAATGTCATCCTCAAGTATATAACGCTAGCCATAAAATTTTCTTCAAAATATACTCTTTCAAACGGTTTCAAAATTATCTTCTCTTTCAAACCAAAGTATTTGTCAAATCAATTTCTGCCTATCCTTGATTATGGTCATGTGTGTTCTTCTAATATAAATAAATAATTACTTAATAAATTGAAATGTCTTCAAAACCTGTCTATTCAATACATTTCTGGCTTTCAAAAATATGATCATATATCTGAATACTGGTCACGACTTAAATGGTTAGATATTTGTGACCGACGCTCCCTCTATATTCTATGGTTTTTATATAATATTCTTAATAATACATTTTTATACCTTCGATCTAGATTCCAAAACCTGTCAGCCCTCGACTTTAAATTACGTTCTAAAAACAAGAACATCCCGATCGTTCGGCATAGAACTGCTTCTGTAAATAATCTTTTACCGTATATGCTTACTGGATTATGGAATCATTCGAATGCAAGTAAGCAAAGTGCATCCTAATCGGCCGTGTTTAAAATTCTAAACTCTATGATAATCGGGAGATCGACATTGTATAACCGATTCTTAATTCTTTTCTGTTTCTTTCGTGTCGCTATTCTGTTTATTTTTCGTAAATGTCATTCATTAGCGTTTAACAGTAATTTATGACTGTACCGCAATACTTACTTTTACACTTGATTCTTTGTGGAGTAAGAACTTGTAGCAATAAGTCCACCAATGTATACTTAGTCTATGTTATACTTAGTATTAGTTCTAAGCTTGCAATAAATTTTCATAAATAACGAATAATGCACAATTACCACGACCTAGGTTTCGTTGTATTACAACATCTTCAGGTGACTATTATCTTTGCTAATAGCTCACCTGAAGATGTTGTAATAGAACGAAGCCTAGGTCGTGGTAAAGAACTTAATTCAATATTTTAAAAATATTTTCTCTAACTCTTTATTACTCTTGTCTTATTTCTAGGGAAATGAGATTCCCTTTATTTCCTACCTTGTATGTGTGCGTGTGTTTGTTTTTGTATGTTTATGTACATATTTTTATGTATCTAAATATTGAAGATATTATATGGCGGTATCGTATACTTCCCCTAGCGTACATAGTATTCCGCAAATTACTGTGTATTTCAATTAGTATTGTTTTGATTGAGAAGGACAGATATCATGTCGACGCGCCAAATTTGTCTTGTGTGCTTGAATTGGCTTATATATATAAATATATATATATATATATATATATATATATATATATATATATATATATATATATATTCAAAGACGGGTATATGTTTTACAGAATCCTCACATTCTATGTTGATTTCTGTGATGTGGCACTTGAGATAAAAATTAATTTAGGTCGCAGCTGACACGTACTGGAAGCGAGCCTGAGCGAAATTCAATTCAGATTTCACGACGAACAACGTCGTGAAATCTGAATTGAATTTCGCTCAGGATGAACGTATAAAGTAAAACAAAAGGAAGAAAGGAAAATGGTACGAGAGGAAAGGGAGGACGGGAATGCTGCAAGCGATTTAATGAGCAGCTTCCAGTGTAGTGTCAGCTGCGGACATTATTTACGAGAAGTTTAAACACACTGTTTAACCTACATTTAAATCATGTTCGTAGCTGACACGACAACGATTTAAAAGAAGTCTCTCTTCAAAATACTGTTTTTAATTTTCAAACTTAATTAAATATGATTCTAGAAATTAAATATAAAAATAATGCAGTTTATGTCCAACGCCATCGAGTAGCACTTTTCACGTATTATGAAACTATGTTGATAAATATTTTCAACAGGTGAGTGCTATTTTAGAAATAAGTTTAACATCATCGTTCTTATATAGCGGTTCGAAATTATTACTACTTTTAGAAACTGTAACTATATTTTGGGTTCCGTTGTCAGATAGTTCGTAGTTATCCTGCTGTCATGTCCGCCTGTCTATCCGTCTGTCGACAGTTTTAATGTTATTAAACCTAGTCACATGAAATTTGACTGGCATATGCTTTAGACAGAGCTTAATTAATAAGTGGCAAAAGTATTGAAAATATATACAACGTACCTCTCCACACGTGTAAGGTAGGGAAGAGGATGAAACATTATTTCTTTGCGCAACTGTGATGTCGGATGTCGTTGGATAATTGTTTAGAAACTAATTGAAGACTCCTTCGCGAAATATTAAAGTAGTTTATCGAATTTGAACTAATGAAAATGTCAAAAGTAAAAAGAACCTTGAAAGTAGCTTACTCGTAATTTTCGTGTAAAATCATTTATTAATAACTAGCGAGCCGGACCAGTTAGGTTTTCACGGGGAGGCAAATACTAAAACCGGCACGTATAATATCGCTTGTTTAAAAACATCATCGTAACTTCTGAACTATTTATTTTAAAACTACGGTATTAAGAACAATTTGTTCTATGTAGGTTGAGGAGAATCACTGAAAAATTTAATTCGATAAATGAAATTTGAATGAGCTCTAGGAAATTGACGGGGAAAATTGGGTTTGTTTTAAACATAAAACATTTATTATGGGTGTAATGTATACTACATAAAGATAAAATGTCGCAGAATTTATTGTGGAACCTTTTTGCGAAGAACAATATTGCTATTCGTATTTTCCATGCCTAACTTAATTTAAGCGGCACACCCCTAAACACCTCTCGAACGAATACCTTTGTCTGACTTCTTCGGCATTTATCGTGATAGGTCGGCTAATTTTCCCAACATATCCATAAATTATACATAGAAACCTATCTCGTAAATCAATCTATTCGAAAATTAACCGGAATAAAATCTATTCAATGATTATTGAGAAAATCGCGCACATACAGAGAAACGCGGCAGTGGGTCTTTGTGTTATGATATATTTTGATTTTATTTTTTGAAATAACTAAGGAATAATTTTTTACTGTGTTTCGACATGACCTGGTTTGGCATAACATAACCGGTCTTCCATTTGATAGGTTTTTAAATAAATTTAAGTATAGAACCTCCGATAGATGAGATATCGATACCCTCGTTTCAAAATCCATTGAATAGGCTTTTATTTGTAAAATTAGGTATAATTTAATGGGGCGCGCCTCTTACTAGTCATCGAACAGGTCATCGATACATTGTCTTCTCTTCGCATGGTGAAATGCATGGCCAAGTAGAAATATTCAATAATAAATGGTAAAATTTGTTTTTTTTTGTTACTTAATGACATTAGAAATGCTTCAGCAAGACACTAATAAATATTACGTACACATCTACATTATTTCACATATTGCATTTGATTAGGGCCATCCATATTAATTAAAAAATAAATTGCTTACTCATCATTTATAATCCTAGCTGTTGCAGGAGAGTATCTACAATTCATTAAACTACCCAGAGCGCACACAAATACCTCTTAGCACTCGACTTTTCGTCAAGCTAGCATTGATTAATACGAAGTTAGCCAAGCTTGCCCAGTGTTTTTATATTTTTTTTCTCCATTGGTTTTATTTATAGGGATGTGATTATCGAGTTGCTTAGTGATTCACAATGAATCATTTGTTAGTATTAATCTTTAGTGTTATGCATTTCAAAAGTTTCTGTTTTAGGCATGGAATGACTTTGGACATATGTCCGAGGCTTTGCCGTGTTCAAATTACAGACCATATATAATTGAGCATGAGGTTTTTAAAAAATAAATTTTTCAACATACTAATTACCTTATATTGGTATTTTAAATTCGCATAGCATGGTACGAGTAGATAAAGTTAAATACGTGTTGTTTTTCTATTTTTCAAATGTAAGAGCTGATAATATGGGAATAAGTGTTTTCGGGAAAATTAGTTTCAGTTTCATCTTCTTTCGTAAATAGTACTGGTAATTAATTTTATGAAACAACGATATGTTTACATTCTGACTAAGGTCGGTCTAGCAATTAAGGAGGGAAGTAAAATGTATATCAAGTAGATCTGATCGTGTAGATACGTTGACTTAAAATATTCTAAAATTAGATAAACATGACATTATTTTCGATTTTTTTTATTGAATCAAATTTATCTTAAATGTATCAGCCGATTATATAAAATGGATAAGTGGTAATCTGACCTCACTATTAAACAGTACGTATATACAGCCACGCTGCACTTATTGTCTCTCGGAAGCACTACGTTACGTACCTATGTACGTACACGTATGAATTCTGTAAACAAGGACAAAACAAATGAATATGAACGAAACACACTTTTTGTATCAAGAAGTTGACCATGCTTTACTAAGGTTAAAACAGTCGATGGATATATATACCTCGGCCAGGTTTGCACTCTGAACAAGGGCGGGGAAGATACCTCGACGTATTCAACTCGACTGAGTCGTTTTTATTAAGCTATCTGTTGCTCTTAATAGAGACATTGCAGTATGTTTAAAGAGGATACGATGCTAATATGGAGCTAAAATCTGAACCCTGACAAAATACACCACACATAAGCTGCAAGTAGTGCAAAAAAGCGATGGAGAGGACGATTTTTGATTAAAACACGAACAGAATAGGTGATTAAAACTGTATTCAGGAGACGAATTCGAGTAATTGATATCGCCCGACGAGTCGATATTCTAAAATGGCGATGGGTAGATCATGTGTGTTGCACGGAGGAGAGACGATAAAGTTAAATGCTGGATGGCAATAAAGCACTTGAAGCCGAAAAGTTAGTCGATCATCGGCCAGATGGCTTGACGACATGGTGAAGGAAGCGGGAAAGAAATGATGTAGTTTTTTTTTCATTGTTGGGCTCATAAAGAATGAATCATTCAAAGTAACAACATATTCCCCCACCTTTACAAACCCTGCCGTAGCCCTATGAACGTACACATTTAGCGTCAATTATCTATGGAATTATGACAATGGGATATTATTTGGCTTATTTGAACTAACAATGTAAAAGGACTGAAGAAAACAGTTTGAGCCATTTTTTAGAAAAAGCTATTTTTATTTTGTATGGCAGATATCTAAATTTTGATTTTTGATGCAGATATAAAAATTAAAAATGTCCGAAGATAGTTATAAAAAAAATTTCCAACATCGAATTTCGCCAAAATTGGACGATTTAAATGCTAGACCGTACAATGGATACATTCACCCATGCGCAAAAATTGTTTAACTGTCGTTTTTAAATCCAAATGCTTTAAAATGGATTTTTATTAAAATATCCATGTCGATTTTTTTAGGATATTTTTGTATTTATTTTTTTCGCTCCTAAAAAATTATAAAACAAATTTTAGGTATAGACGTATATGTTCTGTATTCAAAACGAAATACACTTATTTGATGACGTTACTTAGACCTATTATTAGTGACCTCAATCGGTCATATTGGATTAAATTACGTATTAACCCTGCGGTGGTAGCGCGGATGGCACGTCCCCGTTTTCAATGTTTTTATTTTAGTTTAGATAATTGTACATGTTTTACTTCTGTACCAGTTTTTGTGACGCTGTTTTTATAATGCTGAATACATTTCTCTAAATAAATAGACGAACTCAAGATGCCATACTTTTTAAGTCTTCTTTCGTCACAGGTTTCATAATATAACCCTTCTGTTTTGTGTGTCATGTCATGTACATCCGTTACGTATTAGTGATTGCAATATACCAATTAGAAGATTGTCAAGATAATTGTGATGTCATTATAAGGTATTCATAATCATCGTAATTAATTAGTTATAAATATATTTTTGCAATGTTCGAATTAATTACATTGACAAGGAGTCTGAGAAAGTTTTCCCAGTGTATAGTGATCCAAGGCCACGGTCGTACAAAGCTGATTTCGGGCGTGAACTGACAACCTTGCAGCCGTTCGTTGCTCCTTTCATTGGTCAACCACTTTCCCGCCCTTTATCTCCACGGTAACCGTATTCAACAACAGAGTCATAATGTTTGGAGTAACCCCTTGCGCGGTCAGAAGTATCGTGTACGTCATTGAGAGCGGCAGAGCGTTCGTTTTTCAGTTTTAGTGACATTGTACCTGCGTGCGACTACCTGTAATTTATTTGAAATTTGGACAACTCGCCGTGTTTAAAGTGGTAATATTTAATACGCTTTTCGTACAATCGACGTCTGACGATGCTATATTCGACCGCGGACTGAAAATCGATGACGAGTATTTATGTTCTGTACAACTGATTGCGTTTTAGATTCATTAGCAGTAAAATATTCGTTTTTTTATTAATATTTTTTTCAAGTGTTTTTTTGATAGATAAAAATCTGTGAAAGATTAATATTTCTATATTTTGTCATTTTCAAGAATAATATCTTAACTCTGTGTGATCATATACATAATTTTAAAAATCATAAAAAAGTTATGTAGGAAATTTCTTTTTCCATTCAGATAAGTTCGATCCATACTTATTCTATCTTTGTTTGATTCTTCTTTAAAAATACATCAGGTTTTAATTTTAAAATTTGAATTTTTAGGAGAACCGTTCTTAATGTATGCTTTAATATTTTCAATTGCCGTTAAATATAAGTTTCCATCTACTTACACCGGTCAATTTATGATCTTAACGTTTACGTGATCTCTTCATAAAGGTTTTGTTTTTGAAGTGTTATTGTGAATAAAGCGGTTTCAAAATTATTTTTATTTATTTTATAAGTGTATATACGAGGAAATTATTGAACAAAATAAAATATGTAAATTTACTTTGACCTTACTTCAAGCATCACATTCGCTATGTTTTGATCGGTCATGTATTATACATACAAGTTGCCTTGTGCTTCGTTCTCGCGCGCCACGGATTCCACGATGAGTAATTCTAGTTACCGGTGGCCTCCAATGGTGGACCGGAGTCCATCGTCTGTATCGATATATTCCGATGATCAGAATCGAGGACCTGAGATCGGGAGCGAATGGATGGCCGTTTCTCTGGAGAAGGTATCACAAAGTACTGTATTTAGTTACAGTTAGTTACTGTCTTTTTGTCAGTTACTGCTACTAACGTGAAATGGTCTTAACTAAACAGTTGTCAAAGAAATAGGAAATCATGCCCCTTAATAGAAGAAAGCAAATAATAGATATTAATCAAATTAAGAATATTTCATTAATATCCATTATTTGCCTCCGCAGCTAAATTATCGAAAAAATCATAAAAATGTACCCACTGCAACGTCTACTCATCATCAAATAAAGTATTTTAATGTCATATTCTATTTTATTTAGTTTCTTAAAGTGGCTTTAAAGAATAGAATTGTTTAATTATAAACGTTCTTAGAGTGCCCCATATTATTAGTAGTCGTCTATGCCACTATGAAAAAATTTACACGTCTTGCAAATTATATTATGATCGCACAATATTGACGAACCCACCATATATAACAATATAACAGATATACACCTTGTCAACGAAGAATACATATATATATATATATATATATATATATATATATATATATATATATATATATATATATTGCAGTGCTAGTACTAATAATCTACAATCAACTATATCGAAAAAGGTAAGAAAATAAAATGAGATACATGACGAATTAAAAGAATGTGGAGAGATACGAACACGTTCGCAATAATACCGATAGTGATTTTGGCAACAGAAATAATACTTTAATACACTTAGAACATTAGTTTTTTTTCAAAATACACATCTGTCGAATACACTCCTGAAAGGAGCAATTTTAAATACGTATAGGACCATAAAAAATTCTCTACGGATTAACTTGTGATAGCAACCTCATCAACACTCAATCCCAATCCCGCTAGATGATCACAATTGGCAGCTCACGTTGAGAAAATGAAATATAAAAATATAATAATAATAATAAAACAGTTTCATAAACATATTCGTATAAAAGCTAGTAAATACACAGCAGTGCTGCAAAGACAAAGAGTTTATATATTTTAAATTTTATGTGTAACGAAACTAGTACAAATGGACGTCGCATTACAGAAACAGAACATATTTTTTAAAAGCTGGTATTTAATATCTAACTAACTATATTTTTGATGTGTAACCGTTGCATGAATTAATTAAAATTAAGTGTTAACCGACATCGATAGTTATTATGTGTTATCAAACTTAATATCTTTCTTACTGTTTTCGAATTTTACATGGCATTTTAACGACCATGCCGACTCTGCGAGTGTCATGGATTAGTATGTTATATCTGTACATGGAGGATGCAACGAGATATAAACTGCAAACTGCACTTTGTTTTATGTTACTAGTTCAAGAGTTGTGTTGTTAGTATAGAAATAGCATTTACATACATTATTTATGAAAAATAACATGACTTTTCATAAAAAATACCTTTAAATGGCTTATTTTTTGTCTAACCTCTATAAAAGTGTCATTTTTATTTTTCTGACACGTGGCGTTTTAGCGATCTCCTTGGCAAAATAACTGAATTATAAATATTTATTTATAGAGCAGAATTCTTAACTATCTCCAATACAATTATACTATAAAAACAATTATACTATAGAAGTAAATGATAAAATAGCCATGTGAAATTAATAAAGTTTGCAACCAACAAAGTTTTCCCATATACTATAATAAAATTGTAAGTGACGTGCCTGCACATCGAGGGTACTATGTAGCCTTGTAAGTGTGCTAATAGTAATAGTATATACTTTTAGATGTGTAAATTTTTGCATGTAATACACATGGTACCGATGGGTATGGAAGTTCTAATCGTATTTGAAACTTATTTTGTTCCGTTGTCACACAAAAACTACTAAATGGTTTTTTGGCAGAGTTTTTAATATTTAACAGCTTAAGTTCTAACTTTAAAAATTAGGTATATATCGTTACGCTATATTAACTGGAGATACCACAGTAGAATAGAATCGATCATTAAAACTTTGTTCCGACATCCTGCAGAAAACATTAAACGAATTTCAGCAAAGTTTCTACTGAGAGTTTTGTGTTCACCTTGGACCACTGCCTTATTTCATGACTACGGAATACACAACACATATTACGTAATATTGCAGAAATATTAATAAAAAACATAGTAAATCTCTTAATCTATACCTCAGAGTCATGTCCTACGTAGTAGCCGATGACCCTATAGTTACTTGTTGAAATTTTATGCCAACAGATTACATATGCAGCAGTATTTCATATTTGTCCGCGTATGCCGGGAAACCTTTTTACGTACGCTTAGGGCAGTTTAGATTTATAAATATAGTAAGCTAGTTATCCAGTATCATTTACAATAATGCATTGGCATTTCTCTTCTAGCTAGAGCGGCGCGCTGGCATTAAATATTCCAACACACCTGTTCATAATTTTAAAAAAATGTCAAATCGCCGCACGTCATATTTCACCTTCTTAAGTCCTCACTGTTTTTAGCCATCAAGGATCACTGTAAATAAGCACTGAGAATCGGACATTTACTTAATTATTAACAAACAATTAAGTGGCATTCGTGAGATCTGGACACCTGGTGGTTGTTGCAGGAGTAATTTTCTTTAATTATTCATGAATATAATTCTGGAAAAAACTTAGTTGCGTAGTTGGAGCCACTTTGTAAATATTATATTACTATGAAAGGTGTACTTGTGAGCAATAATTGCTAGAATTCATTAAGTCTGGTAAATGTTTCAAAGTTGATAAATATAATGTTATAAACGAGGAATATATCTTATTTACGAGGTGTATATCTTATTTACGAGGGTTAAAATAAATTGTCTCGAAAGTTTTTTTTCAAATTTTAAAGCATGTAAACAATATTAGCATTTATTATTTACACAGTTGCTATTCGTAGTCCTTATGTGACTAAGGAAACTAGACGTTGAGAGCTATGATTTTCGCACTGCATCAATGTAGATCTGTAGATATTTTATTCCCTTCTTAATCTTAATACACGAAACCGATTTTAGTAAATGAAGTGTCATTCGATCCGTTCCAGTCACACAAATTTCGTGAAGTATAAAACAAATATTGAATACCAAAATAGAGAACGTAAAATAAAATTGCTATCGAACTCAGTGGGGTGAATGAATTTTGTTTATTATTTATTAAAGGCAGCTGAAATGAGAGAAACAATGTTGAAATTTGACGGGGTATATTTTAATAATACGAAGTAAAATTTTATTTATTTCTCAAACTCCTTCGTAACATGAATATTTGAAAAGTATAGTGCTAGGGTGGAGCTTTCTCCGTTAAAGGAAATTAATTCTTACTTTAGTATCTTAACTCATACGGAGTAAATAACAGAATGTAATTATTTCGCATCTTGGAACTTTTGGAAACCAACGTTTTCGACTTTCTTGTCTCTTTTCTCTAAAAGTGTATTTTTTTTAAAGTTTTTGTATCATTCATTAAGAGTTTAATTTAAATTGAATCTTTACAAGTTAACGCACAGTCGGCGATTAAAAATGTGAGACCCTCAAAAAGGACGTAAACAAATTTTCAGGTCACTCGAATCAATTCCTGTGTTGAAATTGTTAATCACTATTTTTTGAATGGTACAGATACTTGAAATCTGATAAAAAGGTACGTGTTCAAATTCCAGCAGAATATTATATTCCGTGTTATAGTAATTTTTACTTTTAATATTGCCAATGTTCTTAATACCTCTCACACTAAACTACAATTTTTACTGCCATTTGCATTCAACATAAAACTATAGATTTAAATTTTTTTTAAATTTTTGTTGTAGAATGATAGACAAGATAAGAAAATAAAATGTTATTATTTATGTGTTACATTTTTTTGACTACAAGCTAAATTCTATAGGTGGCAACAATATAATCAATTTACTATCATATGGTTAATTTTTACTTTGTGTTAATTACTTTTATGCAAACTTATCTCATGAAAACTTCACACTTTCATTGCTTGTCAGCACAATTCGTTTAGTAAAATAAATTGAAAATTAAACATTAATTTTGAACTTCGCTGCAGATTCTGATGAAGGCTGGATATAAATGACGCCTGTGTTATATTACGTATGTCATCTATTTTTATTTTATGTTACGAAGTGTTATTATATTACTTCCTTGTCAAATTACTGTCTGTCGAAATGTTATCTGCTCGTTTAGGACTTACTTCAATTGAACTTAAGTTACGACGATTGTTTAACATTGATAATAGTAATATTTGCTAACGTCATTGAAATATAATTTGCTGTTTGAATAGATTCAATTAACTCATGAAAGGTGCGCCATATACAGTTACGTGTATGTTTATGTGCCGGTGACTAGATATTTATCAAGCAGTAATTTAACATTTTCAACTTACAATTCGCTAAGAGGTTTGAATCGTTAAAGATGCGTAGGTATATATGTACATTACATACACACACATTATATATATATATATATATATATATATATATATATATATATATATATACATACATATACATATACACATACATCTACTTTTTGACGAGTAGACTTTATCGTCTGACGTTATCATCTATCTACTCATTTACTTAGTTATTCGTTAAATAAGCTCACGTTAAATTTACGCATTCGCCGTAGATATTCTTAACTTCTATTTGTCATCCACTAAGTTATTGGTTATGTAGCTCCTTTCTCGCCGCCTATTACTAATTTCTTTACCTAATCGAAATTTAATTTTCGTGTCAATAATAGTTAACAAATATTAACTCGTAAAGTTCATGAATACACTTAAAGGTTTGGCTATACCTTAGGTATATAAAAATATCAAATGGTCTGAACTTTCGACGACTTTTCTAGAAAAGTATCAAATTTATGGTTTTATTTTAGGATGCCTTGAAGTAATCGATGAAAAAAATATCGAAACCAATTCTGAAGGATAGGGTTATTGTGACAACACTGGGTCAAGTGTATAAACTGAGTCAGCGCCATTTTGAACAAAAGTAGTAGAGCAATGGCTGCGTCACTTTCTCTCTTTCACAGTAGATTCGCACTCGGACATGACCTCTCCACGTTAGCCAGTACGCTGCTCGGAAGCGTAGTGAACGGTACAAAAATTAACTTGTGTTTCGAAACTACAAAAGTAAGAAAATCATATAAGATTTGTTGTTCTCTTCTTCTTTAATTTTATCTACTGAGTTATCATTTCTACGTAATAAGAATTTCTTAAGGTCTCATTTGACATTAAATTAGGGATTTCCAGCATAGTAATAGTTTCTCTTATTGTGTCATAAAATTAAAATGGCATGGGTGGTACATAGCGGGTCGTTTCCTAAGTGTGCACAGTTAGTCGACCCACTGTCTACTTAGCAGCAGGTGTCTCTAAATACAATCGAATATAATTACAATACCTATATTTTTATTTTTACAGAATGCTAAAGAAACGCGCGCTATGTAGAAAAATAGATAATCACACCAAAGAAGACATAGGAGGAGCTCGTCGAAAAATGGGATCGGGAAAAAAAATACGTGCAGTAGCAAAGGAAAAAAAATTCCATTTTCAACGCTACAATATTATGCAGCCAAAGTAAAAGCAGCCACAAGTACTCAAATTGTGAGGCTTGTGCCGCATTATGACATTAACAGAGTTTTCACGAATGAGCAAGAACAAGCACTTATCAAATACTATGAAAATGGCGCACTTATATTTTACGGCTTAACAACAAAAGCTGGCCGAAAAGTTGCATAAGAAATGGCTGTAATAAACAAAAGTAAAATACCACACTTATATACTGTAAACTAAATGGCAGGAATTCATTGGTTAAAATATTTTTGCAAGCGTCATAGTGAGCTTTCTTTACGCAAACCGGAAGCTTCAGTATAGCTAGAGCAACTGCGTTCTTCTTTTGATCTACTGAAATTAGCTGGATCAACTACGTTCAACAAGGAAACCGAGAAGTTCCTTTTCGATAATCTGCAAGTTATTTATAAAAGACATTCTTCACTTGCTGAAAGTACTAGAGTATCTAGTATATTGATGAGATAGCAACGACAACAGTGCAGAAACCCCAAAAAGTACCTATCCCGGTTCTAAAGATAAGAATATTGGGAAAGTAACAAGCGGTGAAAAAAGCACGCTGGTGATAACTTGCTGCATTATCAGTGCAACTGATCAAGCTTTCGTGAGTTCGATGAATAGCGAGTTCTTTGTCAAAACATTGAAACACTTCATTAAACATACCTCGAGTTCTAAAGAAAATCCTTCTATATTAATTACGGATAACCACGAGTCGCACTTGTGTATTGAAGCCTGGATATAGCAAAAGAAAACGGTGTCACGATATTGACACTATAACCTCATACTTCAACAAAGCTGCAGCCCTTGGATATGGCTATTTATTCTCCATTTAAAAACTACTACAACGCCGTTATGGAATCTTGGCTGCTAAAAAATCCGGGTAAAGTTGTGACAATCCATAGCCATGACTCCAACGAATATTATTAATGCCTTCAGAAAAACCGGGATCCATCATTTTAACAGGAATGTTTTCACAGGTGAAGACTTTTTACCAAGCGCTGTCTCAATCCTAATGTCCTCCCAAATCCACTTGACGTATCTTTGCAATATATTAGCGAAAGCGAGCGAAATAGTTCTTCAATTCTAGAAAACGAAACACTCCTTGGGGCATTAGTACATTCTCCAATTTTTCGACTAGAGTCAGGACCTTCGTACATTCATAAAAATAAATATTAAATTACAAAGATCTCAATTGTGATTCATATAGCATGTAGGCAATAAAAAACAGATACGCTAAAAGTAGCTAAATTAGTAAGTTTAAAAGCTAAAAGTGCTTTATTTTGTATAAGATTTCCGTTTTGTCTTTTTGTTGATTTATTTTTAATATTAATATCTTAATTTCACGTAAGTGTGTTTATAAAAGGGTATTTAATTATTATTCTTATCGAAGTTAATGACAGTCAAAGTGTTTGGGGAAAATAATTAAACTGAGATTATATTGTTATATTTGAATAACTTTCAAATACGAAGAAGACTACATTTTGTTAATAAAGATTTATTTTGCTTATAATATGGAAGCGTTATTATGTTAAGTGTAACTTAAAATACTGATTTGGTAAAACCTATTAAAAATATTAGCAAGGAACTGTCTTTTTATGCTGAAATACCCTCCTCATCCACTGTGCCCTCAGGGTTGACTCACTGTGTACTCCCCTAAGGACACAGTGGGTCACTAATAAAACCCATTTTTTTAAAAAAAGTATCTATATTTCAAAAACCATAAGATATATTTAAATAACTTTTTGACCAAAATGCAGTTAAGTAGCCCACCTTTCTTTCATTAGAGTTTGACATTAATAGCTTGTATAGTTTCGCAGCTATATGACTAAAAAAATAGTGACCCACTGTTGCCACTGCTACCTTATAGAATAAATATGCTTCAAAAAATAGAATATTAAGTATGGTGGAATATTAATTACTTGTCACAGCAAATAGAAAAAAATAATTCTATTAAGTAAAAAAAGAATTCAGAAAACAAATTCGTTAAAATTTGCATGGAATTAATTATCTAAATTTGTTCGTATACAGTAAGTATACGGTTATATACAGGTTGTCTAGTGACAGATTTCAGTGTTTGACAAAATTGTAAAAAAAACTACACCTCTAATACAAAGTAGGTTTATTTTAACTTTATAACAACAAATGCGGATTTCATTTTTTAAAAACCACGTTTTCCAAATGGCGGCCATCGAGTCTGACACCCTCTTCGAGTCTAGCACGCATGTTTTCAAAAACGCGTTTGCAGAGCGACTGGGATATCCTACTGACTTCGGCTCGAATATTTTCTTTAAGTTGTGTCACAGTGCTCGGATTTGTTTTGTGAACAACGGATTTTAAGTATCCCCATAAGAAAAAGTCACATGGGTTTAAATCGGGTGACCTAGGTGGCCACGGTACGACACCGTTTCGGGATATGTTTTTTTCTGGACTGTACTGCATTCATGGACACATTAGCAGTGTGAGCTGTGGCCCGTCCTGCTGGAACCATGTGTTTTGGTTGAAGGATGGACTATTCTGTAGTTCTACTCTAAAAAAGTCATTTAACATCTGGGCATATCTCTCCGAATTCACAGTTACAGTTTGGCCACGTTGATTTTCAAAGAAATAAGGCCCTATGATTGCAGATGCAGACATGGCACACCAGACTGTTACTTTAGGCTTATGTAAAGGGTCTTGGGTTTTGGACATCCCAGTAACGAAAGTTCTGCTTATTCACATATCCTCCAATGTGAAAGTGAGCTTCGTCACAAAAGAATATGTTGCCCATCCGGGTAGCGGTACGAAATCTCAACAACATCACCTCCGCGTAAGTTTTTCTTAATTCAAAGTCAGAATCGTGTAAATCTTGAACAATTTGAATTTATATGGATGGAACTTGAGCTTTTTTCGCATTATTACCTGTAAAGTTGATTTCGGAATTCCCAATATCGATGAACGTGCACGCAGTGATAAACGGGGATTTTCAACGACAGAAACCATAACACGCTCGACATTTTCATCCGTGGCTACCAATAGTGTAGGTCCTGGCCTGGGCCTATTTAATGTTGATCCTGTAGCTCTGAACCCTGCTACCCATGACTGAATGAGGTTGATCGATGGTCCATCACGTAATCGACGAATACTGTAACGATTATTAAATCGACGGCGTGCTACAGACAGCGAAAATCCACTCGAAATGTACGCCTCAACGGCAAAAGCGCGGTACTCTCCACTCCACTGTTCTATGGCTACTAAAACATCCGCACCGCTTGCGCTTCGAACGACGCCCCCCGCGCCCCTCTTATGTGTTGCGTTCAGAAACTATGTTCAAACGTTGAAATCTGCCACTCTTGAATCTGACATTCTGTATAACTTTTAAAAGGATTAACTTGTTAACGTTATCTTATAAAATTCTTTGCAAACAATTTTACTGTCTTCAAATAACAATTTTATTTGTCTTCAAATAACAATACAGTTATATGTATCGTATAATTTGGATTTCTTTGATGTTCTTTTGTTCTTTGTCACTTAACGAGCGCCTTCATAACTTTGTTGTAAATTTCCTCTCTGGACGCTCCATTGGCTGATGTTGACATACCTAAAATAAGTTGGTTCAAATGATGTTAAAACTATTAAAGTACCATGGTTAAAGCTCCTAATATTGACTAGGACTACGTAGAATAGTGAAATATTTTAGCCATAGCATCAATCATTTTTTTCTTCGACCCTAATCGTGTCGTGTCGACTGTCATATCATTTATACTTCAAATAGTATTTTTTTTAAAACGCCTTTAACTGTTATTTTTAATGAATTTTTGTTTTTGGGGTTCCTTAATTAATTTACGGACCCTTATAATTACATTGTGTCCCTCGATCCTGTAATATATTTTTTTTGATACACTTTTCATTTAGAAAATATTACAATATACACGTTTAGTGTTAGTTTTAGTTGTTGTATAATATAAAATAATAGAAATAATTACAATTAGAATGAAATAATTAGTTTAAACAAATAATGATACTAGACAATGAGTGATACTTTTAAAGTCATGCAAGAACTTAAAAATATAAATCAAACTTTGCTGACTGACGGATATTTCAACACTCAACTTAGCATTTCAACACACATATAGATGGACATTTCAACACTAACTTCAACAAACCTAGAAACATGAAGATTGTAGGATACATTTAGTTTGTTCAATATGAAAACGTACCGGTACATTTAATCCTTGTCGCTGAGTAGATATGCTATGCTATTTGGAGAATGTTTCCTTATCCATCCTGTTCACCAGATTTATATTCCTTAGATTACCGTCTGTGTCCAGGCCCGATGCAAATTTTAAACAAATAAAATCGTCAAATAAAAATTAGATGAGTATTTTGAAGATCTCGAAGAAACTTATTTCTAAAGTAAGTACTTTGCAAAACTCGAATTGTTTTTTTCCGTATCAAACCACCCTTTTATTTTAAAATCTACTAAAATCCCACCACTAAAGTTTTGAAACTGAGATTAGACGTTTTCTACAGATTTAATATTCCATTCATATGATACATAAGAAACGGACATGGGAAGCATGCACTAGGAGATATTTTTCTTTTATAACGTATATATACGTTTTATATTATCTAAATATTAATTAACAACATTTTTAGAAAAACTGAAAATGGTATATTTATGCATTATATGATAAGTTTCTTCAAAATATAGACGGTAGAAACATCAAATTCCTAAAACAAAATCTTTATCATACCATATATTATAGAATAAGTTAGCCTTTTACGTAACTCGGAACAAATCCTCATAAACGACGTTATTATCGTGGCAAGCGTAGAAATAAAACCTGGTAGAGTCTACTTGGACTCGCACTCGGCATCTTATACACTTAAGCATATAGGTATGGGCTCGGAAAAATATAAATAGAATTTTTGTTAGTAAGACGCTTCTACTCGTTTCTGTTCCAGAGTTCCGACAATTTCTTGTCGTATATTCTATATAGACGCTTAAAATCCGTAACCCAAAATCGCAAGTGCTGAACTTTTTTTGTAAATATCTACTCATTAATAATTTTTTATGCGACAACTTTGAGAGAAGAGTTAAAAATTGAATTTTTTCCGAAAGTTTGAAAAAAATATTAAAATTTTTATATCATTATAAAAAAAATATCGAGTACCCTAAAAACATATTTTAAAAAATGAAACAAAAAAACTAAACACTAAATTTGTGTCGTTTTGCATCGATACCAAATTAAAGTTAATTAAACAAATTTATTACACAATTAATCAAATTTTAAAAAAACACAAACAGAGTTAACTTATAAACTTCTTCGACATATGTCGTATATGTCATTTTTTGGCAGATATTTTAATGTAATAATTTTATTGCAAATATATTTTTTCTGGTTACACAATTCACCTTCACAGATACCAGAAGGATTATTAATTTTAATTATTTATATTTCTTTAGGTGCATACCGTTTTTTTTAAATCACGTTCCATTCAAATCCTTTCATTCTGTTATTACTCTTTACTCTATGTCTCCTAACGATCACGTTTCCAATTCGTTATTTTCCTTACATTTCTTCTTTCCCTGCATAACCTCATTCCGTGACCTGTCACACACCACCCCCAATCATTAGCACCGAAATTTAATAACGTACACACAGTGTCACTTATCCCTAAGGCATAAATTATACAGCTATGTTTATTAATAGTTTCATGACTTGTTTTAATTATGCACTGCCTATAAATACATTAACCAAACAAGCTGCCTCGTTTCAAATGGAGTATATTATCAACTAGCGTGACCCGTGCGAAGTCTTCGCATTATTTATTCCATTATGAAGCTCAGATGACAGATCAAACAAATATTTTACTAAAATTGACATATAGAGGCGCAAGTATCAAAAGCATTGAGCTAAAGCGCCACTTTATTTATACGTGAGTGGATTTGAAATTAAACAAAAATTTTACCGACCGTCAATCATATTGACGTTGAGCCGTTAGATGGCAGCATTGCTGTTTTGTGTATATAATTTTAATAATTAATTAATTTGCAAAAACAATAGCAATAATAAATTTTTTAGTTGTGGATGCCGGTAGAGCAAGCAATTATCTATAAAATGATATATAATTTATGTGGATTAGTTGTTCTGATGCACAGAAGGAGGTTTTTTCTAAAAAGGGAACCTAACCTAACCTAACCTTAGCGTATTAATATATGTGATGATTTTAGAATTGCCTTCCGCTCGTCCTTCATTCTGCATAATTTTCCATACGTCAAAAGAGAAATAGAATATAGACTTTGATACCATAAATTCGTAAGTATAAACAATACATACTTTATCAAATTGAAAAAAATAAATTAACGTTACGTTTTAAAAAGACTCGTGCTATATACGATGTAATAAAAAGGCCTTTTTTCATCAAGTTTACAACTAAACTAGTTGTTGCTCATAGTTCCGCTCGTGTGAAGTGATGATGTTGAACTTTTATCTCTTTCTTGTACAATGAGACCCCCATAGATAAAGAACAGAAGAAAACCCCTTCCTCTACACGTCCCCAGGTATCGCCGCCCTCGTTGAGTGATCTATTCTTGTGCTTACTCGCTTTTACAAAAATTATCGTATTATTATTTAATTAATTATTTCCAATAAAACGTGGGCCATACTTCTACATTTTGTTACGCGGTCTTTTGATTGAACATTTATTTATTAGGATATTTGAAATTTATAAATTTATTTATTAGAACATAGGTCCTTCCATAGGTTAGCATGCGGCTCGGTACAAATTATGTCCTTCAACATAGAAATATATTTCATTCAAATCTCGTTACGACGCAGAAATATATTTCGCTTTACAATTAAATAGATAGTATATGTATATATAAACCTAGCGTATCGTGCCGTGCATAACGTACCTAACGTACGTAGCGTATCGTGCCTGATGCACTCTTACGTCCGACCCACGTGCAGGTCGCGACCATGTAGACGGAAATAAGTAAGAAGATAGATACTTACTTAAATAGGGTTGCCATCCGTCCTCTTTTCTTCGGACACTGTCCTCTTTTTTAAACCGTCTTGGACCACTTGATTAAGACAAAATAAATTTTATAATAATATAAGAAATTAACTTGTACTGTTCCTTTTAATATATGGGTTATTGCTTTCATAATTTGAGTGTTCGCGGTCACGATCGACATGTCTGAGGTTTTAAGCTTACCACTTCTAGTTTTCTAAAACCTGGTATAGTAACCCTATGTATAGGCAAGCGAAATAGATAGGCATGGGGGAAATTGCGTGCGTCCGTGTAAGACGTAGAAAGACATCTTGTTTAGACGCGCCACGAAATTTTTTTGTCTGTCTGTCATATACAAGACACACCTTGCTAATAATGTGTATTTGATTACTTTTGAATACAATTATCTATCATATACTCGTACAATACACATTTTGCTTATAACGTGTACTTGATTACTTTCGAATACAATTATCTATCATATACTCGGACAAGACACATCTTGCTTATAACGTGTACTTGATTAATTTCGAATACAGTTATCTATCATATATTCGTACAAGACACATCTTGCTTATAACGTGTACTTGATTACTTTCGAATACAATTATCTATCATATACCCGTACAAGACACATCTTGCTTATAACGTGTACTTGATTACTTTCGAATACAATTATCTATCATATACTCGTACAAGACACATCTTGCTTATAGCGTGTACTTGATTACTTTCGAATACAATTATCTATCATATACTCGTACAAGACACATCTTGCTTATAACGTGTACTTGATTACTTTCGAATACAATTATCTATCATATACTCGTACAAGACACATCTTGCTTATAACATGTACTTGATTACTTTCGAATACAATTATCTATCATATACTCGTACAAGACACATCTTGCTTATAGCGTGTACTTGATTACTTTGGAATACAATTATCTATCATATACTCGTACAAGACACATCTTGCTTATAACGTGTACTTGATTACTTTCGAATACAATTATCTATCATATACTCGTACAAGATACATCTTGCTTATAACGTGTACTTGATTACTTCTGAATACAATTATCTATCATATACTCGTACAAGATACATCTTGCTTATAACGTGTACTTGATTAATTTCGGAAACAATTATATATCATATACTCGTACAAGACACATCTTGCTTATAACGTGTACTTGATTACTTTCGAATACAATTATCTATCATATACTCGTACAAGACACATCTTGCTTATAACGTGTACTTGATTACTTTCGAATACAATTATCTATCATATACTCGTACAAGACACATTTTGCTTATAACGTGTACTTGATTACTTTCGAATACAATTATCTATCATATACTCGTACAAGACACCTCTTGCTTATAACGTGTACTTGATTACTTTCGAATATAATTATCTATCATATAATCGTACAAGACACATCTTGCTTATAACGTGTAGTTGATTACTTTCGAATACAAATATCTATCATATACTCGTACAATACACATCTTGCTTATAACGTGTACTTGATTACTTTCGAATATAATTATCTATCATATACTCGTACAAGACACATCTTGCTTATAACGTGTACTTGATTACTTTCGAATACAATTATCTATCACATACTCGTACAAGACAAATCTTGCTTATAACGTGTACTTGAATACTTTCGAATACAATTATCTATCATATACTCGTACAAGACACATCTTGCTTATAACGAGTACTTGATTACTTTCGAATACAATTATCTATCATATACTCGTACAAGACACATCTTGCTTATAACGTGTACTTGGTTACTTTCGAGTACAATTATCTATCATATACTCGTATAAGACACATCTTGCTTATAACGTGTACTTGATAACTTTCGAATACAATTATCTATCATATATTCGTACAAGATACATCTTGCTTATAACGTGTACTTGAATACTTTCGAATACAATTATCTATCATATACTAGTACAAGACACATCTTGCTTATAACGAGTACTTGATTACTTTCGAATACAATTATCTATCATATACTCGTAGAAGACACATCTTGCTTATAACGTGTACTTGATTACTTTCGAATACAATTATCTATCATATACTCATACAAGACACATCTTGCTTATAACGTGTACTTGATTACTTTCGAATACAATTATCTATCATATACTCGTACAAGACACATCTTGCTTATAACGTGTACTTGATTACTTTCGAATACAATTATCTATCATATACTCGTACAAGACACCTCTTGCTTATAACGTGTACTTGATTACTTTCGAATACAATTATCTATCATATACTCGTACAAGACACATCCTGCTTATAACGTGTACTGGATTACTTTCGAATACAATTATCTATCATATACTCGTACAAGACACATCTTGCTTATAACGTGTACTTGATTCATTTCGAATACAATTATCTATCATATACTCGTACAAGACACATCTTGCTTATAACGTTTACTTGATTACTTTCGAATACAATTATCTATCATATACTCGTACAAGACACCTCTTGCTTATAACGTGTACTTGATTACTTTCGAATACAATTATCTATCATATACTCGTACAAGACACATCTTGCTTGTAACGTGTACTTGATTAATTTCGAATACAATTATCTATCATATACTCGTACAAGACACATCTTGCTTATTACGTGCACTTGATTACTTTCGAATACAATTATCTATCAAATACTCGTACAAGACACATCTTGCTTATAACGTGTAGTTGATTACTTTCGAATACAAATATCTATCATATACTCGTACAATACACATCTTGCGTATAACGTGTACTTGATTACTTTCGAATATAATTATCTATCATATACTCGTACAAGACACATCTTGCTTATAACGTGTACTTGATTACTTTCGAATACAATTATCTATCACATACTCGTACAAGACAAATCTTGCTTGTAACGTGTACTTGAATACTTTCGAATACAATTATCTATCATATACTCGTACAAGACACATCTTGCTTATAACGAGTACTTGATTACTTTCGAATACAATTATCTATCATATACTCGTACAAGACACATCTTGCTTATAACGTGTACTTGGTTACTTTCGAGTACAATTATCTATCACATACTCGTACAAGACAAATCTTGCTTGTAACGTGTACTTGAATACTTTCGAATACAATTATCTATCATATACTAGTACAAGACACATCTTGCTTATAACGAGTACTTGATTACTTTCGAATACAATTATCTATCATATACTCGTAGAAGACACATCTTGCTTATAACGTGTACTTGATTACTTTCGAATACAATTATCTATCATATACTCATACAAGACACATCTTGCTTATAACGTGTACTTGATTACTTTCGAATACAATTATCTATCATATACTCGTACAAGACACATCTTGCTTATAACGTGTACTTGATTACTTTCGAATACAATTATCTATCATATACTCGTACAAGACACCTCTTGCTTATAACGTGTACTTGATTACTTTCGAATACAATTATCTATCATATACTCGTACAAGACACATCCTGCTTATAACGTGTACTGGATTACTTTCGAATACAATTATCTATCATATACTCGTACAAGACACATCTTGCTTATAACGTGTACTTGATTCATTTCGAATACAATTATCTATCATATACTCGTACAAGACACATCTTGCTTATAACGTTTACTTGATTACTTTCGAATACAATTATCTATCATATACTCGTACAAGACACCTCTTGCTTATAACGTGTACTTGATTACTTTCGAATACAATTATCTATCATATACTCGTACAAGACACATCTTGCTTGTAACGTGTACTTGATTAATTTCGAATACAATTATCTATCATATACTCGTACAAGACACATCTTGCTTATTACGTGCACTTGATTACTTTCGAATACAATTATCTATCAAATACTCGTACAAGACACATCTTGCTTATAACGTGTACTTGACTACTTTCGAATACAATTATCTATCATATACTCGTACAAGACACAATTATCTATCATATACTCGTACAAGACACATCTTGCTTATAACGTGTACTTGATTACTTTCGAATACAATTATCTATCATATACTCGTACAAGACACATCTTGCTTATAACGTGTACTTGATTACTTTCGAATACAATTATCTATCATATACTCGTACAAGACACATCTTGCTTATAACGTGTACTTGATTACTTTCGAATACAATTATTTATCATGTACTCGTACAAGACACATCTTGCTTATAACGTGTACTTGATTACTTTCTAATACAATTATCTATCATATACTCGTACAAGACACATCTTGCTTATAACGTGTACTTGATTACTTTCGAATACAATTATCTATCATATACTCGTAGAAGACACATCTTGCTTATAACGTGTACTTGATTACTTTTGAATACAATTATCTATCATATACTCGTACAAGACACATCTTGCTTATAACGTGTACTTGATTACTTTCGAAAACAATTATCTATCATATACTCGTACAAGACACATCTGATTAATTACGAATACAATTATCTATCATATACTCGTACAAGACACATCTTGCTTATAACGTGTACTTGATTACTTTCGAATACAATTATTTATCATGTACTCGTACAAGACACATCTTGCTTATAACGTGTACTTGATTACCTTCTAATACAATTATCTATCATATACTCGTACAATACACATCTTGCTTATAACGTGTAATTGATTACTTTCGAATAAAATTATCTGTCATATACTCGTACAATACACATCTTGCTTATAATGTGTACTTGATTAATTTCGAATACAATTATCTGTCATATACTCGTTCAAGATACATCTTGCTTATAACGTGTACTTGATTACTTTCGAATACAGTAATCTATCATATACTCGTACAAGACACATCTTGCTTATAACGTGTACTTGAATACTTTCGAATACAATTATCTATCATATACTTGTATAAGACACATCTTGCTTATAACGTGTACTTGATTAATTTCGAATACAATTATCTATCATATACTCGTACAAGACACATCTTGCTTATAGCGTGTACTTGATTACTTTCGAATACAATTATCTATCATATACTCGTACAAGACACATCTTGCTTATAACGTGTACTTGATTACTTTCGAATACAATTATCTATCATATACTCGTACAAGACACATCTTGCTTATAACATGTACTTGATTACTTTCGAATACAATTATCTATCATATACTCGTACAAGACACATCTTGTTTATAGCGTGTACTTGATTACTTTCGAATACAATTATCTATCATATATTCGTACAAGACACATCTTGCTTATAACGTGTACTTGATTACTTTCGAATACAATTATCTATCATATACTCGTACAAGATACATCTTGCTTATAACGTGTACTTGATTACTTCCGAATACAATTATCTATCATATACTCGTACAAGATACATCTTGCTTATAACGTGTACTTGATTAATTTCGGAAACAATTATATATCATATACTCGTACAAGACACATCTTGCTTATAACGTGTACTTGATTACTTTCGAATACAATTATCTATCACATACTCGTACAAGACAAATCTTGCTTATAACGTGTACTTGAATACTTTCGAATACAATTATCTATCATATACTCGTACAAGACACATCTTGCTTATAACGAGTACTTGATTACTTTCGAATACAATTATCTATCATATACTCGTACAAGACACATCTTGCTTATAACGTGTACTTGGTTACTTTCGAGTACAATTATCTATCATATACTCGTATAAGACACATCTTGCTTATAACGTGTACTTGATTACTTTCGAATACAATTATCTATCATATACTCGTACAAGACACCTCTTGCTTATAACGTGTACTTGATTACTTTCGAATACAATTATCTATCATATACTCGTACAAGACACATCTTGCTTGTAACGTGTACTTGATTAATTTCGAATACAATTATCTATCATATACTCGTACAAGACACATCTTGCTTATTACGTGCACTTGATTACTTTCGAATACAATTATCTATCAAATACTCGTACAAGACACATCTTGCTTATAACGTGTACTTGATTACTTTCGAATACAATTATCTATCATATACTCGTACAAGACACCTCTTGCTTATAACGTGTACTTGATTACTTTCGAATACAATTATCTATCATATACTCGTACAAGACACATCTTGCTTATAACGTGTACTGGATTACTTTCGAATACAATTATCTATCAAATACTCGTACAAGACACATCTTGCTTATAGCGTGTACTTGATTCATTTCGAATACAATTATCTATCATATACTCGTACAAGACACATCTTGCTTATAACGTGTACTTGATTACTTTCGAATACAATTATCTATCATATACTCGTACAAGACACATCTTGCTTATAACGTCTACTTGATTACTTTCGAATACAATTATCTATCATATACTCGTAGAAGACACATCTTGCTTATAACGTGTACTTGATTACTTTCGAATACAATTATCTATCATATACTCGTACAAGACACATCTTGCTTATAACGTGTACTTGATTACTTTCGAATACAATTATCTATCATATACTCGTACAAGACACATCTTGCTTATAACGTGTACTTGATTACTTTCGAATACAATTATTTATCATGTACTCGTACAATACACATCTTGCTTATAACGTGTACTTGATTACTTTCTAATACAATTATCTATCATATACTCGTACAAGACACATCTTGCTTATAACGTGTACTTGATTACTTTCGAATACAATTATCTATCATATACTCGTAGAAGACACATCTTGCTTATAACGTGTACTTGATTACTTTCGAATACAATTATCTATCATATACTCGTACAAGACACATCTTGCTTATAACGTGTACTTGATTACTTTCGAAAACAATTATCTATCATATACTCGTACAAGACACATCTGATTAATTTCGAATACAATTATCTATCATATACTGGTACAAGACACATCTTGCTTATAACGTGTACTTGATTACTTTCGAATACAATTATTTATCATGTACTCGTACAAGACACATCTTGCTTATAACGTGTACTTGATTACCTTCTAATACAATTATCTATCATATACTCGTACAATACACATCTTGCTTATAACGTGTAATTGATTACTTTCGAATAAAATTATCTGTCATATACTCGTACAATACACATCTTGCTTATAATGTGTACTTGATTAATTTCGAATACAATTATCTGTTATATACTCGTTCAAGATACATCTTGCTTATAACGTGTACTTGATTACTTTCGAATACAGTAATCTATCATATACTCGTACAAGACACATCTTGCTTATAACGTGTACTTGAATACATTCGAATACAATTATCTATCATATACTTGTATAAGACACATCTTGCTTATAACGTGTACTTGATTACTTTCGAATACAATTATCTATCATATACTCGTACAAGACACATCTTGCTTATAACGTGTACATGATTACTTTCGAATACCTAATACAACTATCTGTACTATCATATACATGACACATCTTACCTATAATACACTGAATTTGATACACTAGTAATATCTAACAAGTAGTTTTCTTATAGTAGTTGGTCTGATAATGTGAAGCCGACCTTAGGAATCACTACCATGTCCGTCTGTCTGTCAGTCATAAGTGATTTTCTCGGAAGCTATTCGACGTAATAATTTTAAATTTAGCGCAGATAGCGGAAGACCCAATTATATATGTGTAGTATAATAAGTACAATTTTGAATCAGTAAATTTCAGGGGCTAAATTGGGAAATGCAAAAAATGTCGCGAGGTAATTTAGGGGTATTTTTTTCGAAAATTGTTGTCTGCCACCCTTATCAGCAAAATAGTTACTCAGAAAAAACTGAAAAAAATCACAAACATTGAGAATTAGGTATAGAGTGAGCCAAAAGTATTACGATTGAAAAATTCTAGCGCGATTAGTTGATTAGGCAGTTTTAGAAGAAAATTTTTTAGCCAAAAAATTTGTCTCGTGATGGAAAAAATTACTTTTATCCTTTTACGTTTCTCAAACTATTTTCAAAAATTTACATTTTCTAAAGAAGAAGTGAAAAGATGGAATTTTTCTACAATTCATTGCAAGCATCAATTATTTCGGTTTAACAAATTTGTTAGCTATGGAACCAAAAACGGGGTATTGCGTTTGTTGAATTCTGTCCAATGAAGCTATCAAAATTTAAAAAAGCATTTAAAATCACGAATATATTTTAAAAAACCTGAATGATTTGTATACTAGAACTAGAACTGCAACAGTATTGGAGGTAATGGAGATTCACAGTGGCATCGCAATATTATTAATTGTATATATAACGTGAGAATGCTTTGTGGAAAAATTTATAAAAGGTATTCAAAATTTAACGAAAATTACTGATTTCCCCAATGTAATAAAAATTCTCTAACCCTTGATTATTAGTATTCTTTGATATTATATAAAAACAAATAATTTCGTAACTCACTGAACGAAGTCATATAAGTATGACGGCCAAAGCCTCTCGGCCTCATCGGCCAAGTCCTGATAGCATATTATATAGTTTTACTCTTTATTGAAACCCTAAAAAGCACAGATAAAATGCGTGACACCAAATTATTCTGCGGTCATTGAATTGAGTTCAAGGTACCCGTCGATAGCGATACTCGAGTCATCTTTTATGAATAACGTTATACGAAACATTAATACTGATGATCTGTTTCCAATTCTGTTTGTGTTTAATAAAGTCAAATTACCCCACATTAAGGTAATATAGTATTTATTTTTAAATATCCTGATAACTCAAATATTCGTAACTTAACTATTTTCTAAGCAATACATATTTCTCAAAAACTAGCAGCTCCATTAATGTTCACACTTGTTAATGATAAATGTTTTCAAGTAGAGTGTCATTAGGTACTTTAACTTGTCGTCCTAGCCGACAATATGGGGCCAAGCAAACATTCGATATTCGCGATGACATAACACACTGAGCTAATATCAACTAATACTTACCTGCGAACGAGTGGTGAACGTAGACGAGGAACAGGATATGCCAGTACCGTAGGCATGAGGCGAAACGTCCTTGTCAGCTCCGATTTTGGCAGTCGCCACAGAGTGCGGCGACAGACCGATGAGATTTTATTGTGTATAGTTGCTAGATTCGAGATTACGTCAAAAACAATCCGATTGCTATAAAGTTTGGGATAATTGAAGACACGCATCAGTTCGTAATGTCGAGTAGTTCGATGTGTACATATTTCTTCGAGAGTGACCCTGTCACTTCAATGCCGTTGCATCGAAATTCAATATTCTATTATATATCATATCAAATGATGTTGCCGCGTTCCGCACGGAATCTATAAAACCCGAAGTTTTAAGGGCCATCATATGTTCGTCAGTATTTTATAGTAATAAATCAAAACTTGTATAGTAATTTTTTATATGCATATTTTTGAGTTAAATCGTTTGTTCAAAAAAATAACTTTTTCATATGGAGATACTCTGAAAGTTGGTAATTTATAATAGTTAAAAATTTGCTCCTTCACTGGAAATATAAATGAAAAAAATCTAAAACAAATTGTCAATATTCGTATAAAAGAACAATTGGAATTTTCGGTCACTTAAACATTTTTAAAAATTAAAAGTAATGTGAAAAATGGTCTAATGCTTTTTTTAATTGAAGTAGGTAGTGGATATGCACGGTAACTTTTGTATTTGTGGATTAGCTTTTGTAATTAAGATTAATTTCGCGATTTTCCTCTTAAAATTCGCTATACTATATTTTTTATCACATTTCTGCATTCCATATTTTTTAAGGTAATTTGTTTAATCTGAAATATTATGATTATATTTACTTTTATCGATATTACTCGATACAGTACAATGATGCGAAACACTCAATATGCAAAACTCGCCTCTCACTTAACCGCTTTTTCAACATCAAAAATTGTTATGGAATAAGCTTTAAAATGTTTTTAAAATTTCGAACAGAATTATGTAATTATATACATATCCTTCATGCACACTGTCTCTCTCTTTTCAGTTTATTTTATTTATTCACCATGTTCATAAAGGCGCCACACATTCTGTCGGTTACGTATTTTCACGTTTTAATATTGTCTTCTGTTTTGCCATTTTCATTCACACCACGCATTGCAAAAATAATTCTAATAATTATTTATTAAAGTGTATCGGTAATAAGTATTCCAAATCTCAGCCATGCATTGTCATCCCGCCGGTTGCGGACACAAGTTATATCGATCCTCGTCCTCGGCAGACAGCTACCCTCATCTCTTCAGTGACGTCTCTAAAATACTGCTTTGAGGTGTACGTGAATGGCGATGTGGAATCTAATTCTAAATCTAAATCAGAACATAACAATACTTTCAGAGATGTATGAAAGTATTGTTTTATACTGATACAAATGACCGATGATATTGATTATGAGTAAGTATTCTTATTCAGACCTAATGGTTGAATTAAAAATATTTTGCACAGTAACATCGAGTTATTTGCGACAAATTTGTTGGACAAACAACCGACCTATAGCTTTCGGACATTTATTTAGTAATTATGTATGTACATAACGGTAAAATTTAATTGGAATTCACATGGAATTTCGTACTTAAGGTAAACTTTATATGGTGACTCTTATATATGCCCTTTCTTAAGAATAAGCAACTTTTCCAAACTTATTGCATTTTTACCTATTTCCTAAACTCGGTGCAAAATGAAATGTATTAAAACCTACATCGTGTCTTGTTTCTGTCCGTAAGTTTCATTATCAGATTTTTTTACCAGAATGATATTTCGATTTTTATGGTTTTCGCGGACAATGAGACGGACCAAAATTAGAAAGAAAATAAATAAAATGAAGTCAAAATATTTTAACTAAAGCTTAAATAGGGTGTTATTATACTGATTTATACCCGTGGTCTTGCCTACTTAAATATTTTGTCAATTTCAGTCCTGTATTAATATATTTTGTACGTAAAGTGACTAATTATTGACAGAAATATAGCTTTCTGTATAATGTTTCTTATCTCTTATTTTCGTTAATTTTGATTGTCCATATGGGAATTTTTGCTTGCTGTATGTATGTTACATGGGGCATTTGTTTCATATGTTAGATTGTTAAAAAACAGAAAACTCTCCAAGTATTTGAACAAGTATTTGAAGTATGTTAAAAATATTCAATCATGTTACTTACCCCGCGCCACACGATCAAATACGCTTGGAATGTGCCAAATCTAATTTAGGATAGGGTAAGCTGGGGTCAGTTGAAACGTGTTCCAGAAAAATACGACTTTCCTTTTATACCCTATCAGCTTAGTAATAGATTTTATTTATTGCTGGACTATTTATCTATATGATAAATCTAATGATTTTTTTTAATATACGTCCTTAGCTTTGGCAGAAGCTATTTAGAAACCCGCGAAAAATGTTCCAAACGGCCCAGTGTCGGGGTCGATTGAAACGGTACCTGGGGTTAGAGTTAAAACAAGTGTTCTCGTCTATTAGAATAAATATTTTAACTAACCTCTGGTACCTTTGATGGTTAACATGACGAAGCAAAATAGGTTTGTTATAAATGAAAGGCTTCTCAAGTTTTATTATCATTATTAGGCACATTAAGTTTTTTTCATATTATTTTAATTTCTTATTATAGTTAGTTTGAGTTTAAAAAAGATAATCAAAGAATATTGTAAACATATTACTTAATGAGATCGACGTACAGAAATCAACAGTACATAAGTACTTTGTCAACAAATCAACAGAAACATCGTTAATAATTTTCAGTAAGACCAGCCAAAAATTCTTCCTTACTAGCTACTCAATGAGTATAGTACTGCTAACTACTCAACTTATATAAGAATCAACACTATTCAAAGTTTGTTTCTAATATTAATTAACTTCTACCAAATCAAAAACGACCAATCGGTTCAAACGCTCAAATTATCACATTAACCAGAATCACAATTATGGCACAAATAATTTGGATCACCTAGCTTCATGTTCCCATAGCTTGCAATCAGAACATTGCACCCAGTCTTCTCCTGGCCTGCTATGGCCGTAACTTTCTATACAAACTAAATAGAAATATTCTTCAGATCCTTCATCTGTAGAGGAATCTTTATTCTGGACTTTATTCCTGTTCTGGTTCTTATAATTTTCTTTGTTTGTTTTACCAAGATACTTTTTTACTCTCTTAGCCTGTTTTTTGCGGTCTTTCTCTAGTTTATTTCCTAATTTCTTCTTTTTCTGGGGTATCGGTGTATATAGTTGACTTCCTCTTCTTTTTACCCCTATTGAACATTTTCCGCGCTGGAGCTTTAGCGGAAAAGGCCTAGCGACTTCCGGTGAAAATAAATCATGATGGCTTGTAGCTGGTTGAGGCGACTGAGGAACAGTGCGAGCACTGATGTCACTTGAAATTCTAAAATTGTAGGACTTACTGGCGACTCAGCATTGATCGCAGGGGCTGGATTTTGTGCTTCAATATTGGTAGACACGATCTCCAATTCGGCAGTTTCGTTGACAGATCCGCTCGTCACTCTAGTACTTTCCCTGGATGTTGTAGCAATAGTAATTGTTGGACTTTGATCATTAATTTCGGTAGTAGGATTCGGCGATTTGTTACATATGACGGAGCGAAATCTATGTCAGTGAAAATATTTCTATTAAAGGGATAAATCCCGGTTTTCTGAAATCCAGCTTAAATATTGCTTGAGGTGAATGCTAACGGCATAGCTATAGTCACTGTGCTTGGTATGTTATAGATGCTCATTATTTGTCCAGGGTTGTTTCGCATCCAAGCATCGCAGGCAGAGTTTATTGCTTTTTTGAACGGACCAAAGCAAGACCTGTCCAACGGCTGAAGTTTAAGTGAGCAATGAGGTGGGAAAGACAGTAATATGATGAAATTCTCTTTGCAATAGTCAAGACAGTTGATGTGTATATGTGACGAATGGATGTCAAGTACCAGGAACACCTTGTGGTTAACGGAGCAGTTGGAATATTTTTTAGTGTTTTAGGAATAGCAAAAAGCCTTCGTCTTGCATCCAGCCTAATGGGTTTGCAGTGCCAATTGAACCCATGGGACCATTTCTTATAAAGTGTTCTTGGTATCGAACGCGAGAAAAAACAAACATCGCAGGAAGAACATTTCCTCAGCAGACGTAACTGATCCAACTCGTTTCGTCCCTCTTCTTGCTATAACTCTGTTAGGTTCCTGTACCGTAGTTACTCCGGTTTCGTCAACGTTATAAATATCTTGAGGCTTAAATTTATCGCGATTGATTACTTTTTCGAAGTTGCCATAGAGTGCCTCAACATTTGTCCGGTTGAAACTCGTGGCTCTTGATAAACTTGTGGCATGAGTGGCTCTTACAAACTACTCTGGATTTCTTGCCATGAAAGCTCGAAACCAATCATCGCCAGCCAACTTGTTCTCTTCCCACGACGAAGGTCTTCGCAAATTGTGTGCAGTAGTAAGCTCAAATGCTAATTTCCTTATCTCCTTTGTAGAAAGCCCAAAATGTTAGCACATCTTGTTTAATAATTTACTAGCGATTTTTCCTGGGAGTTAGTAAACACTCTGTTGTGTAGTGAATAACCCATCTTCACTGAAGTCTCATCGTTGGAAATATCTCCCTTTGTTTTGTATCTATGCAAGGAAGTAAAATTTATACCATATTTAATAGCAGCTTGCCTTAGTGGTGTGCCATATTTTTGAGTTTCTTAATAGGCCTTCCTATCACTATTAAGATCAACCTTTCCACGGTTCGTGTTTTTGCGCGGTTTCTTGGCATCTAAAACAATAATACAACATTTGAGTAATTTGCTTCAAAAGGCAAGCAGTTTGGGGTCAGTTGAACAAACCCCGAACCGTTTGTTTCAACCGCCCTTCAAATATTTTATCAATCTCCAAAACAATATGGTAGGTAGGCACAAATCAGAACTCACTCGACTAGGATATTCATAGAAACAATAATGGTAAACTACACTGAAGAACGAACAATAGTTTTACAGCAATACGCAAGACAATAACAGTCAAAAAACTTACTTTTTATGTCGTAAAAGCGACCAAATAAATATGGCCGAGGCGCTCGGAGCATTGACTCGCACTGAGCGACACGTTCCGACATGCAAGACGATCCCCTTTCCGCTGGGGACAGCCGCGCTAGCACTAACCGTTAGCGAGTTATTTGACTTATTTCAATTGATCCGTCTTTCATTTAACCCCAGGTTACCCTAATTCTGATTTGAATACCGATGGCGTGTAATGCAGATGAGATTGGTCGTGATGTGATTCTTTAATGACACTTCAATAATAATGTTAATGAGTTGGACGACTTTTATTATACTAGTATTATATTTTGCTCGCGTATATCACTTAATATTATATTAAGTCGCGACTATGCAGAGACAATATGTTTGCTCCTTCGTAACTGGAAAAAGTGCTAGCCTCACATATATAGATTTCTATCATTGCTTAATAGTCTTCGAATATAAAGTAATCCAGAAGGCGCATACGCACATATCTCTTGGCGGCCGCCTGAAGCTAAAAATCGTCTCACTCTCCACCGTGTTCCTTCTACTAGGGCCCACCCTACTCACATAGTGTTACCAGTTCACTATAAATATTTATGGCTCCAGACTTAGGACTGGTAATAGCATATTTAAAAATTTAATCACATTATTTGTAGTAATTACCATTAATTTTAAAAAATGGATCACGTTATTAAAAAATATTTTTTTTATTTTTGCCATGTTTATTTAAGGCAATTTTTTAAAAATAATGTAGTAAGATGTTTAGAACAAACAAATTGTTTCGTATTGATTATTGTTTCTATTCAAATATTTTCTTAAATTAGATGTAGCTGTTTTGAATGACAATTAACTATTACAAGAAGCAAAATAATCACCCAAGTTTGTGAAATATTCCTATACATTATTGTATTTTCTTGTGGATATAATGGCGACCTAAGAATGTATCCTAATTAAAAGTAAGTTTTTATATGCACTATTTATTTACAATATTTACACTATAAATTAATAACGCTCAACTGTGCCAACAGAAAGAGGGAGAATCATTAGACGAAAAGAGCATCGTACTTAAAATCCTTATTTTAAAATACTCCTTCTTGTATTAAGTAAATATTTGTCCGCGAACTGCGAAGTGTGAAGCGATCTACGAGGTATGTTTAACTTACTCGTATTACATACTTTTAAAGTATTACGACTTACGAGTATTTAAATATTCAGTTTGTCCCTTATTTCACGTACGTTTTAAATATTAATGAGGGAGAAAACCTGAGTACGATATGCGTGAGTGAAATGGCTGTAGCTAGTTAGACAAAGAGGTTATTTCGCAGCCCTACTGTACGAATGTCCGGTCGCCTATACCATACAAGTATTTACAATACCAAGTATTTTGTATTTTGCATAACCAAGTACGTATTTTGACCCGAGATATCTAGTATTTTTACCGGTGACAATTACGCCTCACCTCTACTACGCATTTTTGCGTAGTTTTTTTGGACACACAGTCGCGTGTATACTCGCCTTCTGGAGTACTCATTATTCTAAGTTAATAGTGTTTTAAAAATATACTAGTTGCTGTATCCATTATTGTTATTTGTTCATGACGTAATATTTTACACCTACTTCATTATCTGACTTTGTCAATGGATTTATTGAAGAGGGATTGATTGACTAATTTTTAAATATGCTGTATCACAATTTTGAAAGCTCGTACAGACGATGCATTTCTGATACTGAAATCCAAATAATTTCGTAACTTGGCAACGCCAACGGCGAATAAATAAGTATTCGTAAAGGACGAACAGTATTTACCTACTAATAAGGAGGACGAATTACCAGATAATTCCGTGAATTTAGTACCGAGGTAAAAGATCTATGTGAATTGTGAATTGTTGAAAGAATTTTTGAATGTACGTATTTGTTTTTCTATACAAACCTACCTGAGCGTTTCTTGTTGCCAGTATGCAATTAATGAAGCATGTCTCCACCAATATGCCTACGTATTTTCTATAAAAATGAAATGTGAAAAACCATGATATATTATTCAATTAAATAACTTAAAAATAACCCAATACGTCAAAATGTCGAGAAAAGCCATCAGACAGCTCGGTCGCCCACAGCTGTAAGTCAATTATAAAATTGACATATAAGGAGAATAGCACCGCCCGCGCCGCGTCTCCGCGTCGATGAACCCGGGGCGACTAGCGTCGATGAGTAAGCGCGCAACTACTGTTCGTAGGTTTTAACCTTTACGACCTCCGATTTCGGCTCTGTCTTCAATATTCAACTGGCGTTCCTATCTCCCTGAACGAAGAGGTTTATATATATTGGCTTTGTTCAGCCTCTTTAAGAATATTATTCTATAACGATAGCATAGTTTTTTCATAATTATAAATGAATACATATATATGTGAGTAAGTATAAATATATGAGTACATGTAATTCGAGACAGCATATTTCGTTGTTTATTTTTCATGTTAATTTGTCTATTAGTCTTCTCTTTAAATATCTGTTAGTTTATTTCAACAAAATGTCGGGATAGCAAGTCGAAATCCGTTTCTGAATATAAAGTAACCTCCAATTTCCGTTGAATGACACGGCGCAATGCATTTCCAACCCGTTCAAAATTGTACTGTTTCACGCCAAATCACACGATTGACCGTGTAATGAGCTAATTCATACTAATGTGCGGGTGAGATAGAGCAATTGGAATGGGCTACTTCATGCTAATGTGCGCAAGACACAAATTATGCTCATGTAAATAAGAAATTTAGTGCAAATAGCATAAAAGTTTTTACTTGTAAAAGTATAAAATAAATAACTAATTAATCAACTTTTTTATGTAAATTAATATAAAATCTGATGTAAACAAATTAAAACACGAAATCAGCGAAACGTTTACAGAAGAGAGTGAACATAAATAAAATTGTAAACTTTCCACTCTTCCTCCGCGTAACCACTAAAAATACTACTCTTCCTGTTGTTTCGTTCAGGGTTAGGCATTGAAATATACTTTAGTGCTAAGTTGGTTGTTTGCTTGCAAAGGAAAAAATTAACCATATCTTTTCTCAAATTATAAACAGTATGAAATGTGGCCAATATGGCAATATTTTGGTAGTATTATAATTTCGGAAGAGCTTCGACATGATTTATACTCTGCCTTCACTCCTATGAGTGAAGGTACGGATTGAAAGCTATTGGGTACAAAAGTATTGGTATCGAAAAAAATGTACTCAATATTGAAAGGTATTGACACTTTTCTAGTATTCCTAGCGCTGCGGAATGCACTCTGAATGGAACGTCCGCCTGAGGCTAAGCATTTAAAATACACAATTATTTATAAAGATACAATAGTACACTATACATATAGAAACAAAGCTGTAAAAGAAATATTCATCAGTTCTGGATAATTGATCTTCTCTTTAGTCAATATGAAAATGTGGCTTAATTCAAAAGAAACTTATTCTTTTTTAATATTTAATTTTATAGAAACACCAAGTAATAATGTGTGCCTTGTATGGAACAAGGTGCATATTGATACTGAGAGTTCGAGTATTTAAAAAAAATATTAGGGCACATTTTGAGGAAATATTTCAAAAATTGAGAAAAAACAGGTCTATATCATCTCTACCAAAAGTACTTTAACATAAGCTCTTTTTTAAATTCCATAGAAGCATAATGAACTAAGGAGAGTTTTGGGCTTATTGAATATATTAATTTTACACGAACTAAATTCTGCTAATTAGCGCAGAAACTAAGTGTCTAGTCTACTAATTAGCAATCTGTCATTCAATCTTCATTCTAAAAATTGTCAGTGTAAAATCACCTCATTAAGATTCTTTTGTGGGAACCTCCATAATATTCTACATTCTCACAATATTCTACTGGCTTCAAACTGTCTGTAGCTGACACTTGATAAATTATGATAGTAATGCAAACGAGAACTGCTGGACTTTCTTATTCATTCCTTGAGCTTTCAAAGAATGGTTGAGAATTTTTGATCACATTGTCTACTCACTCATTCCGAGCACTTACTCTGCATCGTTTAAAAAAAAATGTTAAGAATATCTACTCTCATAATAATATTTTCGAAAATGAACTATGACAAAGGATCTCCAATTGTATAAACTATTTGAAATGCATAAATGTACAAAAAAAACTAATTTTACCTGACACACAATTTTTCTATACATAAAGAAAAATACTTTAAAAGAAAAAATGTCTTGAAAAAAATTGTGGCATTTTATTTCATCTGTTAAATTTGTAATTAATTGTAATATAAATAAAATTTCACATTGACACAATTTTAATGAGGCTAATATTGATTAATTTATTTTTAAAAGGTACCTGTTGTAGTGAGAAAGATCATAATGATTTCTATGTCATTCCAGGCGCGCTTCCAACAGCGGCAGCTGGCTGAGAAGGAACAGAAAATGGTGGCGGTATACGAGGCTCAACAAGCGCGGGCCCTCGGCCGAGTGAGAGCAAGTGCAGCCCCACGAGCTACTTCTACCGCACACACAACTGAACACGTCATATCTCAGGGCAAGGTATGTATATCATGCTGACAACTGGATGTTCATTCAGAAAATTCACCAAGTTTTCAAAAGAAAATTTACCAAATATTATGTTCCATGTTATAAAGATAGATGTCAATATTGGAAAACATTCCTGGAAAGTGTCTTTCTTGGGTTCTACCAACTTCTGAAGAATTATCTTTAATTGCAATTGATGTATCAACTTTCATTTTAGCTATTAAAGCAGATTTCCGAGATCAAAATAATCAGCATACTGTATGCATACTGTGAAGTGATTATTGACTAAAGTTAGTAGATACTCATAATACATTTTTTACTTGTTAGAAATTCATGACGACTGTGTTATCCCAAAAATAAATTTTGTAATGGCCAAATTCCTTGGGAAAAATAGAAATAACCACTAACCACTTTTCCCATTTTAAATGTTAACCACTTTTCCCTTTTTCCCTTGTTAGATCTATGTTAAAATAATCCCATTATCATGCAGAAACCCATGTAAAATTTTGTGAATTTTTTAATAAATATTTTTTTCGTTTAATATTTTTGAAAGTTTCAAGGAAAACTTTACCTTAAGAAAATAATATTCAGGTAAACAAGTCAGGTGGTATTTTACAGAGGCACGAAGCAACAATTCATCAATCCGACATAGACCTATATATATATATATTTTTTTTTTTATTCTTCACTCATTAATCATTTATGAGGTTGTTCTACATGCCCAAGTCATCTTAGGACACTATTTCTAAATTTATGGTTAACCAACCCTCTTATCTTAGTTGTTACTCTAGCACTGTACGTTTCCTTCAAATTCAGTGACACTATCGTCAGCTCTGAGGTATGAATATGCACTGTCCTTATGAGCACTACAAAGTTGCTCTGAAAATTACTTGCATTTATCTATTTTTGTTTATCTTCATGTGCCTTTGCAACCCTCAAAAAAAACCCTTTAGAAATAGACAAACTTTTCATATAAATATAAAATTTTTAACATTTAGGACAATAAGCATAGTTAAATTAATTATGCTGCCATACTTAAATTATTTTAAAAATACTTAATAGTATAATTTAACAATTTATAAAGGAATATTTTTAACCGATGTCTGAAAAATAATTACGATCTATTTTTTTGAAATAAACTATGAATTATTTGGTTTCATTGCTTTATAATTTATGCCACATAATAAATTAACACTTGTACAACTACATTACGGAACACCTACAATCTTTATTCTCATGCAAATTGTTTTCTGATAGGTGCGTCAAATGTTTGAGGAGCGGCGCACGAAGGCTGGTATAGACAAGAGCTATCCCCTACAGCCAATTTCGTGCAATGCACGTACCTCCGTGCCAACACGCACCAATTTAGTTGATCGGTCTGATGTCAACTTTAACACGACCATGCACATTGTTATGAAGACAGAGGTAAATAATACTGTGCTAACAAAAAATTATATTAAAATAAGATGACATCAAAAATAACAAAAAGATTTTAGAATTGCAATATTCCGGATTAATTTGTTACTAAATAATCCAACTCAAAATATCATAAATTTAGGCCAAATCTGCCTATTTTTATAGCAGGTTCCTCAATATCAAATTTGGATATATGACAGTTTCCTCAATTAATATTGGGTGATTCATTAGAGGATAAAGGGGAATATGCAAACTTGTTCTATTGATTGTGTTTAAAGTAAATCATTAACTTTTTACCTCAATTGCTAAACTTTTTCTTTCAAGATCTAAATCATTAACTTAGAAGTTTATGAGTTATATTGAGACAGATTAATAAAATAATTAGTACAGATTGAAAATAGATAAATTCATATTAAATATGACCTGTATATTCTATCAACTTTATTTGTAAGTATCAAGGCCTTGTATTTTATGTCTCTGTGGACTGATTGGTTGATGATTTAGAATCACACATTACAGTAATTACAGTAATATCATTTCAATCAAAAGATCTGTAAAGATTGAGAGACTAAGTAATAAATTGAGAGTTATAGAAAATAATATAGAATAGTTAAAAGGATGACTTTAAAAATGTACCTTCTTGTACAAACATGTGTTTAAATCTAAGTAACATGAAGAAAATGGAAATTAATATAAAAAGTTATACAAATAATCAAATATGTGTGTACAAATTAGATTTCAACATGAAATATATTACCAATAAGCTGGAGTTTGTGTGCAATTTTATTTCAATATTATAAACAGAGTCTTGAAATTTTCTATCAATATCATCCTTATGATTAATTTTAAAAAAGGTTATAGATGGTAAAATTTAATTGTCTGTAAATCAGCGCGTTTAAATAGTTTGTTATCAAAATTAGTGTTTGAGAAACTTGGTACAAAATACACTAATTTTTTTGTCCAATCAACTATTTTTGAGCTTGTATATACAAATATAGAATATTCATTTACAAATATCTAATAATAGTAACCTTTTTATTGGCTTTTTATGTGGTGTAATTACGTATATAAAATTAACAGTAACAATGTTTTTAGAAGTGTTTTGCAATACTAACCAGTTTACAAGTGGTACAGAATTGACTCGGTATAGCCTCAGCATTCATCCTAAGCGTTACAGCTATTTAATAGATTATAGTATTTCAAAATGTATGAATGTTATAATACAATATGACTGTCGGAATGTGTTCCCTTGGGACAAGCAGACTTGTGATTATTGCGCATGCTACAAAGTCATTTTGTCAATATTATAGACTCAACAGATTTAACAGTCTGTATGCTGCTTACTCGACAAATCGGCCGTAAAACAATCACCCTTTCATTAATTTCTATAGCCCTATATTTAATTAAAACTTTTTTATGACCTGAACACAAAAAAATTACATATTAACACCCATTATAAAACATTGAAAACAGGTGATAGCTGGAGCACTTGAACACACCTGTCATAATGCTGCATACGTATTAGTGTGAACAAATGTATATTATATATAATTAAAATATTTTTAGTCTTTCAAATAATATATGTTTGAAGCATAGAAAAGATTGTTTAGTGATCCTAAAACTGATAAATACAAAGATAAAGTAGAACAGTTAAAAGTTGAAACATTGCACTAGGGGTGCTATCTTTATATCCATGATCTTATCTTTATTTTATAGTGTTCATTCTCAATTTATGCTATAATCTAAATGTATGTAAATAAAATTAAAGATGCTTTTTGTAATTTTAAAGTAAGTACTCATATCAAACTTGTCTCCTTGTATATTACATTAATACAAAAAGCTTTTAAAGTTTCTAAAAAAAATTTTATATCTGTCCATAATCTCAGAAACAGCTAAAGTTTCTTCTCAATATCTCAAAAGGTACTAATAAAATTGCATGAAAACCTTTAAAAATTCTCAAAGGAGTTAACATTCAAGTTATAAAGCAAGTTGTTACGTGAGATCGCACACCTGCACTCATCTCATAAAGATAGATAGTGGTGTGGGCCCAGAATGTGTCGCTTCCTACTGTTGTGACCTGTCCTTTGATAATCTTATTAATATAATTAAGGGGAAAATTTTGTTTTTTAGGGATTCATGCAAAAATTACTAATTTTGACATACAACTTATACAATATAATAGCTTATAGTTTCCAGGTTGTCACAAACTATATAGTAGGCACATATGTTGTATAATTTTTGAGATCAATTTAATATAGGCAATGTAAGTGGGGGGTTGGTATAAATTTCCTTATTACATATAAAAACTACTACGCAAAAACTTACAAATTTCCTAATGAAATTAACTGTATTCCTCGTTCACAGGTTGAAAACACAACATACAGTGGTGGCGATCTAAATCACAATGTGGCTACGTCAGATGATCGTGCTTTATTCAGAGTATGTAATTATTATGGCTGTAAATATAGTCGACATCATCTTTAAAAAAATCAAAGTTGACTACCCTATAATTGTTTACTGAAATACATTTTATACAACGATATAATTACTTGTAACCAATAATGTTAGTTTTTTTCTTTTTCTACTTTGTAATATGACACAATTCTCTCCTTTTCACAAATAAATATGTCGGCATTCCAAATACAAATTATTCACTACATATCCATCAATCTATTATAGCACTAATATTGATGAGAGACAGAAAACATTTACAGGACTCAGGGATTATTCTACTCAGTGCTTGTGTTCATGTTGTAATTTCTTAATAATATTTTTCTTGATAAATTGATGACCTGTAACAAATTGATAAAGTAATAGTAAAATAATCATAATACATTTATGTAATAGACAATACATATTATGATTTCAAATAAAATAACAAGATTTATGGAAATGAAATAAATGCAATATAAGTTGGAAATAGCACTATAATAAATTAATAAATTCATAAGACTGACCTCAATGGGGGTGAAATAATTTATGAACTTTTTTGTGAAATTTAAAATAATTTAAAGGTATACTAAAATTGAATCTCGCATGAAGTTGCTTTCGCAGCTATATTGCTACAATTTCGTTTAAAATTAGCAAACCAATGATGAATTACATATCATAAAAAATTGCAATTTTTGTGGTAATATTTATAATTATATTAACTTTTTAAAACTTTATTTTCCAGAGTATCGGCAAAGAAGATCTTTTACATGACTTCACCAGCGAGATGGAGAATAACATTGAGGACGAAACATTCCCTGAGAGTCTGTGCAGCTCACCATCTATACACATTAGTAATGAGAAGCGTTTATCCCCTTCACCTAATGCCAGGAAGTGTCGGGAGGTAAATAATAAAAGGTAATTTCCAACATTTATTTCCTTTCATGTTATTAAGTTCTCACAATTATACTTCTCTTTGTTGTTTCCCTCTTATTTTTCCCTAATTATGTGTCTTTAAAAGTGTTTACATAACAAGAAAAATGTTGCTCTTTTAAATTTATTTTAATGTGTAAGAGAGAAAAAATCAATATACTACAACTCTTGCTAATAGCTGTCATTATGTGAATTTATCATTTCTATCAATTCCATTTTTTATAGTAAAATAATACAAAATTCTGTATAAAAATATTATTGTAATTTTAACATAAATAACAAAACATAACCTCCACTTGAAATATTATGTCAATTTGACAGATGTATACAATAACTGCTATTTGGTTCTTTTATCAAAGAATAACTGTTCATCTGATACTGAATAATTCCACTAATATCAGTTATCAGACAATTGAAAAATTCAGTTATACTCAACCTGACAATTAATTCTTAATTGACTCTATATTTCACAATTGAAAAATCAACCGTTAAAATTAGACATTTCTTAATTTTTTTTTTCAATTAACACTTTCTTGCATTTACACAACCAACAACACAACACTTTTTGTAGAAATATTAGAACAGAAAAAATACTGTCTGCTCCTCCTTATTATATTAATTGACAGATTTGAGCTTGTGATTTCTTAGAGTAAAAAAATAAATGTAGTGAAGTCCCATACCATCTTTTATAATAAACTAACTACGAGTATCTTTAGAAAATTCTTAATGCTACTTTATGTATGATCTTTAATGAATGCCTATTACATAATTTAGGAAATATTCAATTTAAATCTCCTAAGAGATTTTTGAAGGAAAAAAGTAGAAACTGTGCAAGAATTTCAAAAATTAAAAATTAGGAATTGAATTGTTCAAATGCATTTACTATACAACAATATTTGAACAATTTAAAACTTAAAAATTGTTCAATTGATGGTATTAAAAAAGGCATTTTTAAAGTGAAATTTTAGTCAGTACTAAGTAATAACATTGAATTTACAGTACCCCAAGTGACGGCAGATCATCTCAAGAATTACAGCCTCGAGCTCCATTGAAAATAACTAAGGAGGCAAAGCCAGTAAGCCATGTGAAAGTCACTGAAAATATGAAACGGACACCGGTGGCAGAAAATAAGACAACGAAACCTAAAAATAAAGTATCCAGTACACCACCTATGAGTCCCACAAAGCAACCTGCCACAATGTTACGTAATACACATACTGTAAATGGACCTGTGAAAAGTCCGGTAAGTTCATGATGACTGTACTGAAATATTCCAAAAATGTATTTTTTCTGTAGTCTTGCATTGACTACCAAACATTGTATAAATGTCAAAACATCTCAGAAGTTAACAAGCGATGAAAAAATTTATTCAAACTTTAATTACTTTTAAAAATCAAGCTTGAACATTGGCCAGAGATATAGACCATGGGTCTGAGCGGTGTTTCCTTACTGCTTTCAGTTCAAAATTATTCTAATTTACTTTTCTCATTCTCTTCCTCCTTGTTCAAAATATCTACCTCAATCATAAGATTGTTTTGACCATATATAGTCTAAATGTTATAAGCAATTAAGGTAAATATACCATATCACGGGATGTTAAGATACTTTCTTCAACTTTGATGATAATTTACAGAAAAAGTAGAAAATCACTACAAGTAATAATGGTTTCATTTTATAAACTGATTGAATAACATGAATTTGAAACATTTTTTTGTTTCTTAGTGGTTGTTTATAGTGCTAATTGTTATTTTCCTGAACAACAAGTTCGTCTCTGTTTCCATGATAAAATTTCTTCCATAACCAAATTCTTAGAATGATATTTTCTAAAGAAACACTTTTTTTCTAGAAAATAAGAACACATATATGCATATAGTTTCAATTACATTTCCTTATTAAACTTTTTTCCACTTAAATATAGGTAACAGTCATAAATTAGTGTAAATATGTAAATAATTAGTTTTTAAATCGTATTTAAGTCGAACAATATAAAATTAGCCTTCTAAAAATTAAAAGAAAATCTAAGAAGTTTTAGAGAAACAAAAATAACTATAATGTATTTAAATCAGTCTAAATTAAATACAGAAGAGACAATTCTTTTATTCACTGAAATTGGCAGAACAGAATCCAAAACACCGTCCTTATCGGGTCAACGTCAATTGATGCGACCATTAGCAAAACTGGTTATGGCATGATTTTGAGTATATATTTCGAATGATCAATCTTATTATTCATTTCTTTAACAATTTGTCCACGAAATCTTACTCCTTCATAAGTTACAACCACATAATATATCAATGTGATTGGACTTGTGCCTAAATTTTGTTTATCTCGTTTCTGTTTCTGATCTCTTCCTTCATTTAGTTCGTCGCTTTCAATAGTCATTTTGCTCGCTTTTGTCCCTTCCTTTCCATTTTCTCTTTGTTGTTGATTTATTTTTTTATATTGAAACTGTCATCGTCATCGAGGACGGATCCTGATGTATCCATTGTGTTGATTTTATTGAGTTCATTTTCAACACCTTAGATTGCTTTATTTGTAGCTTGAGGAACAGAACAAGGTATCATAGTGTTATTTAAACCTACGATCATTACCAACACTGAGATATTATAATTCTGCTAAAAAAATCTCATGCCTGTAATAGAACAATCATTTGCATCTATTATAGAATCACCCAATTGCATTGAACCTGAAGTAGTGGTAATACTAGAATAACATTTTCGATAATTCCTCGCATTATTTTTTTTTAATAATACAAATTTTTGTTCCATATACTTCCGTTACATCCTCATCATTCAAACGCACATAATTTTTTCAGTTTCCAAATGCTTCTCGAACTCTCTAATCAAATCACTAGACTCTTGTGTTATCGATCGAACTGGTGTTTGTAGCAACAATTGAAAGATGATGTACTTGTTCCAGAATTTGTGTTGACTGAAATTATAAAAGTTGTTACTAACTAATGGATACAATGGTCACGAAGCGTGAGTGCAACTGAGTAACAAGGCTATGGTTACTAGAATTATCCCTTGTTCTTTGCAAAATTTACACAGGTAAAGAGACAACGATGGGAAATAACGATGGTGATTAATCTGCTTTTTTGTGCCCGAAAGGTCAAGTTGGTCTAGCAAGAACGGGCATAAAATCTGTATGCACAAAATTAGATAAGGATGGTAAAGAATGTCTTACACTAATGCTTTGTGTATCAGCAAATGGAAAGTTAATACCCATTTTAGCATTGTTTCCATATAAGAGGATATAGTGAAAAATCGTGTACATTATTTCGGAAGCCAGAAACAGGGTATATATTAACACATAGTGGGCTTGAGGTTTCGATATCGGCTCTGGATACAAACCTATATAATGGACCTGAGGTTCCAATATCGGCTTTTAAATTGAGGCTCGTGCCAACTTTACGAATGACAAAAAAAAATGTATATGAATAAAAGACACTTGGCATTTGTAGTACCATGTTAGTTCATTTTACAATATTGTTGCGCTGGATTAATAGTAAAAATATATTATTGAATTCACTTGGAGGTCATTTCTAAATTGCATGTTTGTTTCTGTGGACTGGCCATAGTAAATGGAACAATAAGCGAGCTAGGTTTTTGTAATGTATATATATAAATATATATTGCATTATATATGAGAATAATCTGGATTTATTGGAGATTATGCTTATTTCATTTGTTTTATGAAACATTCAACAATTCACTCGATTTGTATACTTTGAATTCACACATATTCAAGTACGCCAAGAAAGGATTAATTTCCAAAGTATTTATAATTATAATATTACACATTCATAGTGAGAAATAATTTGTTTCTAAAATATTTGTCCAACCAAAAACTGAAAGATATTTCATGTTTTCACTATTCAATAAATTGTGCATTTGTGGTGGCTTATCATGTATGCAATAATTAATATTAAAAGAATATAGTAATAATTATAGATATAATTCCAATACTTTCATGATGGCATAAAAACATGTTCTGAAAACATGTTTTCATGCAAGTTGTGAAAAAATGTTTTGTGTGAAAAAAATGTATTTAAGTATACAAAGAAAGTTTGGTTGCGAGCATATTTATAACTTGGAAAATTACATAATTTGATAAAAATGAGATATATATTTTTTATAAGTTCATCATCTTCAAAATTTCATTACCTAAAATTTGATGTATGTTTATCGGTTTTGTATACTCGTATTTATATACATATTGTTTGTAACATATTGTTTTGTAAACAAACAGCATATGACTGATTTTTTATATAAACAAATGGACGTGTTTACAAAGGCTTGAGAAGTTATTTTTATAATTTTATTGAATAATATTTGTTCCTAAGAATCATTGTATGTATCTTACATATTCGTAATCATGCATAATCTCTGTTATATTTTTGACAATCTAAGTATAAACTGCTTTTGAAATCTATTCAAATCTTATTGCTAACGAAAAAAAAATTTTAACTAATGAAATAGTCTCATACAAAAAAATAATTTTATACGAATATTCTTCAGAAAAAAATATTATCTTTCAATGTAACTCGCTTAAAATGCAATGCAGTCAGACAAATCACAGTTTATAATTGTTTTTAGAATACTCTCACACTTATCATATAAACATAATCTTTTTTTATTCCTTATATATGTTTCAGAGGTTACGTATGTGTAAATGGAAGTGTATAATTCAAATGATCAGTAGTATTTCACCCAATTTTAGAAATTACCATTGTAGTATCAATACTAATCAAATAAAAAATAATAATAACTGAAATCACTACAATATTATTTATCTATTTATTTTCCAATGAACTTATACAATATGATAACTGCGCAATGTTATTATTATTAATATGTTATTTGTTGTTTTCTTATGAAAGTGTACTTTGCCAGAGTAAGTGGAACAAAATACAATAATAAAAAAAATAGTGATATGTGAAATAAATATGGAAAACTATAAACTTTAGAAGGAAACGTATATATCCAAATAACCAATAGCCAGTAAACAACAGACAAAAAAGAAGTTAAAAATTTAAAGTATTTTTATTACATTTGTCAGTACTATAAAATTCTGAATTTCATTTCATAAGACTAGAGATTCTAAAATCAATCCTTGTGCAATTGCGAATTAAATTATATTAAATCAAATTAACCTATTGAAAAAATTATGTATCAGATTTTTGGTGAATTGAAATAAAAGTTTTATGAGAAAAAAATTCTTATTTCAAAAATCATTAGCGACTAATAAAAACTTATAAACTGTCATAATAATAAAAATTTTTAGTGAACATTTTAAGTATTTACATACTAATAAAAATATACTAAGGAAATGTATTTTTTAACGGCATCAGGTGTCCAACAAGAGCTCGCCCTCCAAAGGCACGTCCAAGGCAAAAATGAGTGCTAAGCCTTCTGCTAAGGTAAGTTATTAAAAATTGTTAAAGCTAATTTCATTTTTATTTTTTTCACATAACAATCATATACTACACACACTGGTAATACATTAATTCTAATAAATTTGCAACATAAAGGTTTTTTAATTTAATATTTGATAGGTAAGTGAATTTTTTTTCATTTTTACTTTTGTATATCATTGGATTAATAAAGAATAGTAAATAATCAAAAAATTAAAATTTAAGGGTCCATTCTCATATAAAATTTTGAAAAATTATGATTTTTTCTTATTCTGAAAATATTAAATTTTGTTCAAAGATGTGAGAATTTTAAAAATTTATTCTTAATAGAAACAATTTTACTGCTTAAACTTGAATGACTCTTGGTGTGCATTTTTTCATATAGTCTTTGACCTCTATATGGCTTTTTGATCTCTTACTATTTTTTTGCATTATGTTTTGAAGTGAACAATTGTGAATAAACAAGATTCATGCAAATATAAAGTATTATATACTCTTAGAAAAAATGTTCGCCCATAAATTTTATTGTATATGTAACAAAGTTTAGGTGATAGTATATTATATATTCTATATTTATATATTCTGTAGCTAAAACTAAAAGCGGAAAATTAGGTTGTGAATACACAGAACAACAATGAACATTAAAATAATTTATTGTGGCAGCTCACACCTAAATAACTTTTTGCTGGCAAAAAAGTGATTATAATCGCTTAGCTTCAATAATAGCTGTATACTGTTAACAGTTATGGACATAATGGGCTGCTGTATACTGCTAACAGTTATGGACATAATGGGCATTCAAATTGATTCTTATGTTATCCACAATGTTAAGGATGGAGACAAATTCGTTTTCAGGTAAAGCATGCGTATACGTCTACAAATACTTCATATATGAGAATTAATTCTGGCATTCTTATTTTCCACTTTAATTTTGCTTGTAAAATGTCATTGAGAATTAAATAAATAAAAATAATTTACTACCAAAAGAGTTTTTAAAAAGTCTTAATTTAAATATTTATGAAAAAATGTTTTTATTATAAGAGCAGGGCATGGTGCAAGATGTGCAGCATTGCACAAACCTAAAAGCATACACAAACTTGGACCATTTATTTTCTATTTTTTGTGTATCATATAAATAAAATTGAATTCATATAAATAAAATTGAAGTGTGATTTTGAAATAAACATTTACTTTTAGGCTAATTGGATGGGTTCCTTACAGGCTATGTAAAAATAAATCGGCCTGTCTATATGTTTGTCCAAGACAAATTGTGTAGAAAAGGGCATTCACATCTGCACTTTGTATGATCCTTATATTTCTAGTCCTCTTACAAATTTTTTAAAAAATATACCACGCTAATGGCTATCTGCAGTGGGATGTTGTACTACAAAATAAATGAATTAAAAAACTACACTTGCATTTCGGAATTCCATGCGGACAAATTGGTAAGGTACGATCAGAATAAATATAATTTTGAATATTTATAAAGGTTGGATATAGATTGATTCAGTAAAGAAAATTATTTTACTACTGACAAATATCGCCAATAGAAATCAAATTTTGAGTGTCTTCACAGCCTTTTTCATTTATTTTAAATTTTATGTTCATTACAAAATGTTTTGTTGTTATCTACCATGAAATAAAATATTGACATTAAAATATTTGTTGTTAAATTACAGGCAGTACCCTCAGTGGCGTCACCTGTAGTCGATACTGTTACGTGTAGCTTTTGCCAACGTAAGTTTGCTAACGACCGAATACAGAAACACGAAGCTATATGCAAGAAGTCTAACATCAAGAAAAGAAAACCGTATGATGCCCTTAAACACAGGGTTACTGTGAGTCAAAATATTTACTTGGATAATTTCATTTTTATCAGTGGTGAAAAGATTGTTTAGCAAAGTTAATACTTCTGTTTGTTAGTGATTTCAATATGAAACTTACATTTTTTGGCCTAAAGTATTAACCCCGTAGGTAAATGCGATAGGATCAATAGGAGCACTGAGCAAATAATCACTACATTTTAACTACGAGAAAAAAAGAGTAAAAAAAACTGAACATAAATAAAAAAATGTGCATCTATCAGTTAAAAGTTTAAATGTTTGTTTAAAAAGTAATTTTTGTGGATCTTCAACAATCGGTTATGTCTGCTGTGAAAGAATCGCCCATACTACTCACAAGTTTTCTATGTAGTCTGTCTTCAATCATTGTCTATCTCAGTCAAGTTTTTATGGATCTGAGAGTACTAAATCTGATCTGAGAGTATTAAGGTATTGCCAATCAAATTTGTAGGGCTGCTTTAACCTTCGAATAGAAAGTTTCTGACTAATCACTTCTGTTATCTCCAAAGTTTCAAAATTCTCCTTCGTGATTGTCCAAAAAATGCACCACAGCTTGTCTTCTGATGTAATCCGCGTTCAAGTCCAGTATCATCCAAAATATGTATAAGAATTCACTGAATTTATCTTATAGTGATGGTGATTCTATTTCTTCTAAAGATTTTATTCTACTTTAGAATAGTGACACTGAAAGGCAGTTGTAACGTTTTTCTTTTAATACAAGTCAAAATTGTGAGCAGACAAACTTTTTTAATATTTCATTTGTATTCCTAAAATTGACAAAAAAAATACAAAAAGTCAAAAATGTGGATACAAACCAATGTGATATTATCGTCTATCAATAGATCGACTTGCGATGTGAGGGAAAATTTTAGGCATCTCTAATTAAATATCAAATTTACTTCCCATGATGTTCATGGCGGCGCTTCGAATAGGCACAAAAAATTGCTGCCATTTTATATAATATAGCCAGTCCGGTATACTAGTATGATAGCGGTCAGTGGTAGGGCTCTAATGTCTGTTGTGAGTGAGGTCCTAATACATCCATAAAATAGACATCTGTTAAAGTAATGAAAATCGTGTTAATATAATTTGAAACTCATGTGGGTCAATATTTGATAATCGGCCGAAAAGTGCCACAAAAATTTTGATTTTCGAAAAGCGAACAAAAAATATGATTTTTTGTCATATATCAAAAAATTTTAATATTTATGTGATAAAGTCAACTCTACCTATAAACCATGAAATCCATACACTTTATTGAATTTTAGGGATATTGGAGCAATATTTGCAAACATACACAACAATATTTGTTGAATTTTCTCACCACTGTTTTCTTTTGATTCTTCAAAACTGAGGAATTAATTGAACAACGCTTTAATTTTTTTTATTAAGTAGTTTTCTATTTTCTCTTTTTTTTCAGTTTATTTCCCTCTTCATTATTACTCTTAATTCGTTGGTATCCAATTTTCTCCAATTCTGGCTTCCTTTCTAATACTTCTTCCCTTATTTTACCTTTTGGAGCCATAATTAGCAAACTGAAACAAAATTAAAATAAATTTCAATTATAACTCATTTTGCACTAGGAACATGTAACAAGCCGACTACGACACCGCATCGACTACTGACCTGGCGTTTCCCTCTCTACCAACCACAAATATCCCGCCATCTTTATGCCGCTCATTCGTTGTCTGCCTTAATTTTAAAACATAGTAAATCCAAATTTAAATCGCGGCAGACTAATGACACCTTAATCACTCACTTTGATTTGGAATGGAAATGAAAAAAAAAAATTGATTGGACCTGAATGTAAAAATGTAAAATGCAAAAAAACTTATTATTATTAAAAAAATTCTATTATATTATGTCAACAAGAGCATATAATTATTTTGAAATATTTTTTATAGCATTACTTTTAATTGAAATACAAAAAAACATAAAAATTGTGACTTGCCCTCGTCATTCACATCTAGCTAAACCTAACACAATGATGTATCTAGGGCACTGATGCAGAACCATTCTTGAGGCACTTGCGAAAAGTAACTGCGACACCAACAAAGGAAAAACCCTTGAATAGTACCTGGAGACAGAAACACGAGGATTTCATCAGATCCATAAGAGCAGCCAAACAGGCCCAGGCCCATATAGCAGCAGGCGGTAAGATTATTTATTACAATAATTACAAAACTAGATCTGCTTCAGTTTTTCAATATTAAACTGAATTCTAGAAACTTGGACTCACAATTAGAAAAGAGAAGGCACAACAATTTTATAATTTCTCACCAAACATTTTATCGTATTATGTTACTTACACTCTCTTTTTTTTTCTGTTTTCTAGGTTTAATAAGTTTTGCTATGCTAAATCAAACTATCTTTTCACTATTTATGTCGTTTTTGATTACATAATTATGCAATTGTATTATAAGGAATGTGATAAATGAATCGACCTTTGCGATTTTTCATGACATGTAAAAAGTATGAAATAGCGAAAATTTGTTAGTCACTAATATTGAAAATAACATTCAAAGCTTTTTTAATAATCTATATGTGATTACCTATATATAACATTATAAAATAAGTCAAATTATATTATGTCATTTACCTGTATGTTCAGTTTTTGTTAAGCCACAATTCATTAAGTATTTTGAGTTAACAACAAATAAGTTTTCATCTTAATAATATTTACATCACCAGGTAAGCTGGCTGACTTACCACCCCCACCACCTTCAGAGAATCCAGATTATATCCAGTGTCCCCACTGCAAAAGGAGGTTCAATCAGGCAGCAGCGGCACGTCATATTCCCAAGTGTGCCGAGTTTCAATTCAATAAGCCTCGCCAGCAACCTAACTCCAAACAGAGGAAGCGATAAACTCAACAAGTTGCCAACGAGCCATGCATTTGAGTTTTTAACATTCAATCATTTTATTCTAATTAATATTTCGTTTGAAACTACCTTATTTTGTAACTTTTCTATAACATCTACTAATATAGGCCGCTAACAATAGCAAATTAATACTTTGAAAATGCCTGATGCCCCATTGGAACCCATAGACATATTTTCTAAACCATATGTTGAATGGTACATGAGTGCTTTCGTTCAGGTCTTTTTTACTTTTATTGTATTCTATCTCGTAGAGTATATAGTTAATCATTTAGTATGCGATATGGTTGATTTGTAAAAAAATTGTTTAGATCTTTGGTTTGAAAATCTTGTCTACTTTTCTAGTTTATTATCTTAAGTATGGACATACCCGAGTGCATTTGTAGTTTTATTAGGCGGAAATATCTTACGCTTGATATCACTCTTGAGGATTTTTTACTTCGTTTTTGCATTGCATTGTTCTTGTATTGTTTAGGTTGGTACCTGAAGTCATCATTTTGTGAAATGCTCTGCGGTCCTTTGTGTACACATACCGGTGTTATCTTAGGTGACGAAACAGCTCTTTGTTGTAGCAGACGGCGTAAGAACCGTGGCCGATACCCATAAAACGTTTCGTGATAATTTATGGGCTTTTGCATTGAATAATACTATCTGACACTGAACTGACTCTGAAAAATTACTGTTATTTCTTTTCTACATCAAAACTGGTTGTGACATATCTGCTCTTTAAGAATATCTTTTTTTGTAGTGTGAATGAATTTTAATGTTTATCTGTCAATGAGTGCATTTACTTCTGAATACAATTTCACTTTACGGACAAATCGTACATCTATAAAGGTGTATGCCTGTTAAAAAGGTTAAAAATAAAAATATAAGAAAAAGAATAAAAAAAATCTGTAGGTGAAACATTTAAAATAGATTTAGTAAAACGAAATTTACTTCTTGAAAATTTTACAAAATAAGTAATGACTTTATAATAGTATTTACCAGCTACATAGTGTTAACTCTGAAAAAAATCTTTTCAATTTGACTTCATTTACAGAATTGTCTTTTTATGAAGTCTAACGCTAACAAGACCAATATTCACGCATGTTGTGTGTATTAATATGGTATTATTGTTGATCTTGTATGATCCACAAAAATATCACACTTACACTACCTACGTAGGTGAGATTTTGGTGGTAAGAAAATCTTGGTAATGGAATTACTTTCATTATATGAAAGATCTGTAAACATTCGAAACAGTTCTTTAGACCTGGGCGAGCTAGAGCAAGATGCTAGTTTTACATAAAATCTAAAAATTGAAGAACAAAATGACTATGTTTGTTATGTATGTATCTATTGTGAATTATAATTCTATTAAAGGTTTTCTGTTCATATCTTCAATTACCATACATCTTGATGATAATACATTTATTTAAAAAAATTAATTCTGTAACAATGTTTACACTATTACAATTGGTGAGATAATATGAAATGTCTATGTTGACTAATTTCATAATTAAAACATTGTTTTTGAAATTATTTTTACATGAGAAGGTTTTTTATTTAAAACCTAATGTATATTTTTGATATGTAAATTATCCGTCTTTATATGTTTGTATTTCTCTTCTAATATTTGTTAATTTCTTATACTAATATTGTATTTTTTGCTATTACTCTATTTCTATTTACAATTATAATAATTTTGATCGTCACTTAGATTTGTGATGGAAGAACTAGATAGAGACTCAGAATTAAGGATTTTATATAATTGTCGTGGGAAAACAATCTTTGTGATTGTTAAGTGGTCTCAGCACCTTCTACTGTATCTGATGTTCCTGTCCATAGCTTGTCAAATAGTAATGTAACATAAGGTAATGTGAATATTTAAACGTTTAGTTAGGTGCCAAATTGTTGTTATGGACCAGAGAAAGATAAATAAAATTTATGTACAAAATTTTACCCGTTCTTATTTTTTACCTTATTTATCATTTTTATTTTTCTATTTGAAAAGTTATGAAGCAGTAAAAATCTTACTTTCATGGGATGATACAACATGAAAGTAATAAGTATATTTTAGTGGTATGTAGATTTAAATTTCAGTATTATATATTTTTGCCATAGTTTTAAAATAATACAACCTGTGTCAGCAATTACATTGCCACTCTGATGGTTGGTTCAGGCCATACGCCCACACTGCAGGTTGCAAATATTTTTTTAAATAAAACTATTATTTTTGCATACTAAATATCTATAAGCAGTGAACATGAAAGTATATTACAAGAGGAATACAGCAGTTGTAGAGTATATAATACATTGTAAAATCAAGTATAAACATACAACAACAACATACTACATAAAAAATCATTAAAGGGATAAGCTGTAAGTGATGGCATTTATTGTTTGGCATTCCAACGGAACTTTAATGATTATGTGCCGAAAAGCCGAAGCGTAATGAGGAATATCCTTTTAGATAAGTTACAAAATAAAACTAATGATAAGGACTGACTCAATGAATTTTTTCCCATCAAATCTATGCACAATTTCACAGTTGTGTTAAGGTGATTGTGAAAATAAATGAACTGCCCTAAAATTTGTTCCCTGATCTGCCTAATTTATTAGATCTAGCCCATTTCGACTTTCATCTATTCCTCAAAAAAAATTTGAGTCTGATCATAAAGTGACAAGTGCACGGGGTGGCATAAATGCTCTAGAACTTTGCTAGATACAATCCATAAAGCTCGAAGCAGAGTATGTAATATGGAAACTGATTTTACCAAGCTACACAATGTTTTCCATTGCTAGACTCAATACTTATGAAAATATTCCACATCATTTTTTTATTCTTTACACTGAAAGTGTTTTGACTGATATGAGCAAAGTGTATTTGTTCATTGTGTGGAGCTATAGTCCAACTAATTTTTAAGCTGTATTCAATAAGCCAAACATTTACATCACATATTGTAAATGATACATTTATTGGAATTACATAGGAAAATAACCAACTAATGAATGATAAAGATACTAGCTGAAATGTCGTCATATCGACCTAACATTATGGTCACAATTATGTCCCTTGCGATCAAATTTGATATTCCAAAAGTCGTCAGCATGTGAGCTACGTTGCGAAGATTTTATGATAAAGTTAACAAAAGACTTAAGTAAAGCCATCTAGCGACACTCTGAGAAAAATTTTTTAGTGTTTCTTATGGCGCTATGTGTTTTTCCGCGAAGAAACTATTCTATATGTAAAATATGTTAGATATGTAACTATATCATATAAGATTTGGTGTATGAAAGCATATGAAATTGTTCGTAAATTATTTTATTATTAAACTGAACATATATAAGTTTTGTGGAATTCCATTTTTTTCATTAAATGGGAATAATAGATCTGAAAAACTCCATCTATATGTTTGACAGATTAGAGACACAATGAGGCACATTTTAGAAAGACGGCATTTATATGCCATATTATACATATGGCATATAAATGCCATCTTCTCGCATCACCATTCATAGACATTGTGTCCTTTCTTTATTTTTAATTATCTTCATATTTTTTTTTAACTTATGATTAAAATACATAATTAAGTGATAAAATAATACAAAAATGTAACTGGCATGATTGTTTCCATACCTCAATTATAAAAATATATTTAATTGTTTAGATGCTGATGCCTTATTTTTTTGTAGAACCCCTTGCCAGCCTAATGTTGAATTTTCCTGCGTGTATTGATATTGTTTATGTTGGTCACTTTTGATAAATGGCTGCTCTTTATGATATGGTTTTTTTGTAGAGTGGATAATTATAAATGAAGCGATTATGTATAATTCTTACACAAACTGAATCTGAAGCCCAGTCATCGTCTATATAACCAGTTCAATCCAAATTATCCTTTACATAATTCAAATCAAAACTTTTTGTACCTTGCAAATATTTCAAAACACGTTTTGCATGCTTACAGTGACTTTCATTATAATTATTATTAAATTGATTCAAGTAACAAACTACATAGGATATATCTGGTCTCGTTAAAATTGACAAATTTAACAAACTACCAATTAGCTGCTGATAAGAATATTGAATATAAAAATTACTATCTTTTTCTAATCTTAAGTTAATTTCCATTGGTGTATTCATTTGTTTACAATTTTCCATATTAAATTTCGTTAATAAATATTCTATAAATTCTTATGGATCAACAATAAGTACATTGTTGACTTTTCTGACTCGCATACCGAAATTTTGCTTTACATTTCCTAAATGTTTTAATCCTAGACTGCAGCTCCTTTTTAAGATATTATGTTTCTTTAGTACAATTTGGAAACATAAAAAAATCATCGACAAATAAGCCAAAAAATGTCTTAACATTTCTATTTGACTTAATATATAAACAAGGTTCATACATAGAATTTCTATAACCTAAATTTTGTAAACATCTATCAACTCTTGTATCATGCCTTTGCAGACTGTTTTAAGCCATAAATGGCTTTATTTAATTTTAAAACTTTATTTTTCTTATCAGGACATACAAAGTTTATAGGTAAATTCATATAGACAGTTACATCTAAGTAGCCATAATTAACAAATGCGGTAGCGACATCAAGATGGGTTTTCTCTAAATCACACTTAACACTTAAAGCATATGACAGTTTTAGAGTTGAATAACGATGCACTTGTAAAAATGCCTATAATCTATTCTAGCTTGCTGTGTAAAGCCTTTTGGTACCAATCTTATTCGAAACCGCACTTTATTATCATCTTCCAATTTTTTACGAAAAAACATTTGCACTGAAAAACTGTCCCTTGTTCTGGTCTATCAACTACTTCCCATGCTTTATTTCCTTCAAATGACTTCAGTTCTTCGTCTATAGCTGAACACCATTTTTTGGACTTTGGGCCATTTAGGGCTTCCTCGGGAGCTATCTGGTCTTCCTGTATATCCAGCTCATTTTCTATATACCGGTTACCAAAACCATACCCGTTAGGCTTTCGTGTTTCCCTTTTTTGATATATAGGTATATAAATCTGCGATCAAGATTTTTCAACTCACTCTTGGGAACAGTATCAAAAAATCGTCCGAAGAACTGTCTGAGGTTACTTTACCTTCTACATAGGTACTGTCATAAGATCTTGCCCTAGACTGCGATTGATTAGAATCTCTAGTTTCACTTTTGTAATGTTGACTTTGGTACTTATTCCACAGTAACCTGAAACATAGCTGGTGATGATTTTCTTTGCAACAGGATTGTATAATCTGTAACGTTTTTCATTTTCAGTATATCCAACTAAGTAATGCTTTACTGCCTTTTTATCCCATTTCAATCTCTTTTCTTTCGTGTATGGTATCTGGCTTCCTGCCTGTCCAGAGCTCAAAAAGGGTTTTATGGTTTAACCCAGAAGCCAACGATCTATTTCTTAGATATGCAGCCGTATTATGTACTGCTTCAGCCCAAAACTTTTGGTCTGAATTAGCATCAAAAAGCAAACACTTCAAAAGGTAAACCCTTTCAAGAACTCTTCGATTTAGGGAGGATTCCGGGTTATATGTGTTTGTATACTGATGTAAAATACCAGATTGCTTCAAAAATTAGTAATTTTGTTTGCACAAAATTCTTTTCCATTATCAAATCTTATAACTTTGATACTGGCATTCATCTGTTTTTCAACCATCAACTAAAACTCTTTAATATATGTATCTATTTAATTTTTATTTTTCGACTAATGTACAAATGAAATCCTACTCGTAGTCGTCCACAAAAAGCAAGAAGTACCTGAATGAAAAGTCTGGAAGACTTCACTTCCAATGGGCCACATACAGCTGCATGCACCGCTTCCAACACTCTCACTTCTATTTCAGCTAGGTGGAAAGGGGTAATCTTGTTTACCTTTGCAGCACACTGTACGGTTGAATTTACTGATATTAGCTTTATCTTTGCACAAAATCCCTTCTACTGATTCATTATATTTAAATCTCCGCTGTTTATATGGCCTAGCCAGTTGCCATACAATAGCGGAAGTCGTTACTGAAGCTGCTAACATACATGCCAATTTTATGTTTAATCTGCATACCCCGTTTTTCAACTTTGCTATACCAATTAACTTATTCTGATTGTTTCTAATGTAACAAACTCCTTTATGGCAATTCACTTTGTTACCATTTTCTATTAGCTTACTAACAGACAACAAGTTTGTAGTAAGTTTAGGAATATACAAAACATGTTTAACTGTAATATGATATTCTGAATCATTCACGACCATAGTAATCGGTGTGTCTCCGAACACAACATTGGCACACTCATTTGGTTTGCAACAACTATTTCCTTAGTTGATTTTATTTCCGTAGTTTACAGGTTACATGACTTATTTAAGGTATTGTTCTCGTTTTTCATGTGATTACTGATCCCTGAATCGACGTACCATTCATTTCGATCAAATTCTCCATTTGGGACACGACACTGAATGCATTAACTGATTGTTCTTGCAGTAATGGACGTTTATTTTTGTAATGACCCATTTGTTTACATCGACAACATTTTACTGTTTTAACATTGACAGTCTTATGATCTGTGTTGACAGTTCGAGATGTAATTTTGCTGCCAAATTTTTGTCAGGACTGCACTTTCTGATTCATTGCTAGTAATATCCGGATTTGAACCAACACCTACTACTAGACAAGGCCCGAGCGCTCACTTGACGCGTCACCATAATGAGGCCATTGCAAACCAAATACGCGCGCCGTAATTTTGATCGATAAGTTTTAAAATAATAACAATTCTTTTTTAAAGAACATTATATGATCTAATATTATTATAAAAATAGTTTAATCTTCTATATTAATTAAATAACTTTTTTAATGTACATCTCGAACAAACGAATACTTATTTAAAGTTACTCAACTCTATAAAAAAACTTTCAGATTTTGGCAGAGAATATATTTATTGTAAGTTCAACATTTATAAACATTACCAATATGTTTCATAGTATAACAAAAACAGATTTATTTCAACTGAAAACAATTTTATTTTCCAAATATACAAACTACACACAATTTCCAAATAAGATATGTAACCAGATCGTCTATCAAAAATAAAGAAAACTGTTTTTAAATTATAATGTTACAATATATTATCAACATTATAATATGTTTAAAACTTTACAATGAAAAAATTAATTTATTAAATTTAATCTATCCTAATTAACAAAATTACAATTTATTTAGACAGTGTACATAATTTTTTCTTCATATTATTTCTTTTTCTACTTAAAATAAATTTATTAATGATCAATTAATACTTACTTAAAATCAGGTCAACTCTTCATAAAAAACAAAAAATTCAGAGATTTATTTTAAATCAAAAACAATTTTATTTTCCAAATATACAAACTTATCATTTACAGATCTATTCATATCAGAATATTACCAGATAGTCCATAAAAAACAAAAAAATTGTTTTTAATTTATGTTACAATATATTATTAACATTACATTCTATTTAAAACTTTACAATGAAAAAATAACTTATAATTATCTATCCGAATTAACAAAATTACAACTTACTTAGACAATGTACATAATTTTCTCTTATTATTTGTTTTTCTACTTAAAATATCATTTTTACCCTTTATATAATTATTTAAAAATAAGTTTGTACATGTTTTTATAATATGGAACATAATATTACAACAGAATGCTCAGGTATGTTACAATAAAAGTCACAAAGGAATAAATCATATTCATTTAGTATTTTTGTAGACGTTATATTTAACCCCAGATGTCTTTGATTGTCACATTTTAAAAATTAACTTATTTACAATAATATAATTAAATACAATTACATTAACAATATCTTAATGAGGTAGTAACAATCCTCTATCTAAATTTTTTATCAAATCATAGTCACATTTTTTATCTGCTTGAATTTGCTCATTTCTTAAAACTAAATGGTCAATGCACGATTTAGAAATATTATTATTTAAATATGACCTGATACAATAGCCAGCAATATAAGTGAATACAGGTATCTGATTTTGAACATTTAAAATATCTTCTTCCAATATAGAAATGTTAAAACTATTGCAATTTTCATTAACATTGTATTCATAATAATTACTGTTCTCTAATATTTTGCGATTAAGGTCAGCTACATTGACATTAAATTTATCTAAAGTATTAGATGTGAGTGTTAATGGTAATAACGATTGAATTCTAAGTTTTGACTCCATCTCAAATACCTGCCGTAGTGAAACTAAATACTGTGATCCTGCCATAGTCCTATATTTACCAAAACGATCTTCTAAACCATCAGTTTGAATTTTTCCGGGTAATACAAATTTAAAATTTAATTCATTGCAACAATAATCAGTTAATTGTAAAAGAGCATACTTAGTGTGACTAAACGCTAAATGTGTTTGTTTCGTTAATCGACTATCACTATTTTTTAAACTTTCCCAATTATCTAGCCATGCTAAACATTGCGTTAAAAACTTTTAATTTAATACTAATTTTATATTCTGATGCTCGAAGTTAATAGGTTTGAAGATTTGAGATTTAAAATGTGAGCATACTTAACTAAATTACAATTTTCTAAGTCATATAAAGACATGATGTTAGCAAACGAGGCAATGTTATTAGATGTATCAAGTAATTCATCAAAATTTGGTTAAACGAATGTCTGATTTTTTTGGTTAAGCCAATTATTGCGTATGCATTTATTATTATCACTAACTACACGTATAACATTAAAACCTATAGCATGCAAGCCTGTTACAACTTTATTAATATATTGGTATAAATATGCACCATTAATATTGTTTACTGGTAAAATATAGACAACTTCTTTAAATGAGCTCAATAGACTTTGTATCATAAAAACGTGCCCTGTAGTTGCAGCCTGTTGGTTAGTATAAGACATGCCTGCGATATTACCTGCTTTATAATTTAAATATGGCTTTAGATAAATTTCATCAATCATAAAGTAACAATATGATCTGCTTGGTTTAAAAGGCTAAACTTTAGCTTAATATAGCTAAATAATGAACCTTAGCTTAATATATCTAAGAAAATTGTAATCAGACTGTTCCATCTTTTTGATTGGAGTTGTATTTCGAACAAATGTTTTGAAGAGTTTTAGGATGAGGCATATGTAAAAAAGCAGTACTGCGCAAGTAACAATAAGCGTGAGACGAAATAGAATATAATAGACTGAAATAAATTAAAAAGTTTGTAGAGTATCTATGTCTTTCTTTTTTTGTTGTTAATAAAGTTATCTGTTCACACAAAAAATCTACTTTTTTACATTTGATATCATCATTTAATTTACTGAAGCGCACTTTAACATATCAACAGTATTAAAACAAGTATCATCAAAAGATTGTTTGCTAGTAGCTTGATTTTTAAAGATATCCAGTACTGAGAAAATGTCTTTAATATTACAAATCTTTTTTGGAAAGTTTTCACTGCAAAATTTCTTTAATTCATTATGATTTTGAAACAATTTTAGTTCTAAATTATTATCAATAGTTGCTGAAACTGATATTTCTGGGGCTTTCGACAAAAAATTATAACAAATATTACTACATCAGCTTTCTTTACAACAATCCAATCCTAACCTCGTAGTTAGATAAGCATGCTAGAAATTTCACTAAAACAATTAAATATATTTTTTTTCATATTCATTTTGTGACTGAATACTTTCACTAAGAAATAATTCTAATGTTTTAATTTCAATACGCAAACGTTTCTGTTCTACACTTTGTCTTCAATGTCCCGGTGCACTTAAATAACTACGGCAGTTTAAATACACTGAAGGCACAGCTTTAGTATATTATCTATGGGCACAGCACTGTCAAACAAACGAGGTTTTTGTAGACACAACCAGTGTTGCCAATTTAGCGACTTTGTCGTTAGAAATGACGACTTTTGTTTAAGTATTAGCGACAAAAAAAAGTTTTAATGACAAAAATAATTTAGCGACTTATCTGACGACTTATGGAGTGGAGTGATTACCATGCAAATTTATTCACAAGATTATTATTAAAAATATTGCAAAAGTTAATTAGTTTTATTACTTAATTGAAAGATAAAATCTAGAGCAATTTTTAAAGGCAAAAAAATATATAAACTGTATTTATTTTTGAATTTAAAGGAAAATTACTTTTTCGATAAGAAATTTTTATTGATCAATTATATATAAAAATTTATCGGTCATGTTTCTGATAAGAGAATGTATGGTGAAAACATTTGTTGACAATAGATTTTTTATGCTAAACATGATAAACCCACTTATATATATACATATATATATATATATATATATATATATATATATATATAGACTGGCCAGCTAGAAGTACCGACCTCAATCCGATAGAACACATATGGGATAATCTCAAACGACGCGTCAGAGCTGTAAAACCAGCTCCAGAAAACATTAAGACCCGTAACAATGTGATCGTCGCTGAATGGGAACGTATTCCTCAGGAAATGATAAAAAAACGTCGTCGAAAGTATGCCTAGCAGATTAAGCGCATTAATTTTAGCTAGAGGAGGCCATACTCGTTACTAAATTTTCAAATTTTATGTTAAATTAATAAAAAATATTCAAAAATATACTTTAGCCATTTTTAATGTACCAGTATGAAAACACTCGTCTGTGGACTTTACATCGTTTTTTTATTTATTCGCATTTTTAATGACTGAAGTAGGTAAAAACAATATCTCAATAATAGATAACAATATTCTCATCATATCGCCATATAAAATGCATCAAATAATAATAAAAAAACTCTGATATGGTTTATTCCTATAAGTGCCCGTTTTTTTTGCAAAACAGTTTGTATATATGACTCGCCACCTGTTAGAAGTAGGTAGAATCCGTTTTAGCGACTTTTAATATTGACCCTAGCGACTTTGATTTATTGGAGTTGGCAACACTGGACACAATTATCTTCTTCCTAGTTTTCTCATCGAATATTTTTGCGGTACGGTGGATGTCCTTTTCTGCATAATGTAGCTCGCACAACTATAATAAAATAAGTACATGTCATTCTTTACGTGATACGCATAAAACTACCATTAAAACAATTTGAACATGTGAATTGCGTAAGTCCATTTCTTCTTCAATTCTTCTTGTTTTGGAAATGATCTGTGTGTGTGTCGTGACCGACGTAATTTATTTACAATTCGGTACACAGCACTTATTTACCATTTTAAAACTTTAAAGTCAACTCAAGTATTAAAAGGAGGGAAACGAAACATCCAGATAAAAGACGCTATCTTTACATATGTCATTAGTTTTAAAATGTACCACTCGCGGCGCTGATGTCTTAATATAGGGATGGCCTCATTTGTGTGAATCACAGCCTCTTTGTGTTCTCTTTGCACTCCGGCTTTCTCTAGTAGTCGGTGTTGTTTAAACTCATATCATGGCCTTTATGACGTCAACGGCCGTGATCATAGGCTCATGGAAGGAAAATGTTCAAAACTGGCCAATCACTAGAAAACGAATATTTTTTTTGCAAATTTCGCTTATATTGAAAAAAAACCATTAGAATATTCCGGTATACTTCTCATGATGTAAAAATGTTGGGTATAAAATCTAGATTTATTAAAACGTTACATGAATGGAAGTTAACAATGTCTACAAAACAATAGAAACCCTATGCCGCACCAACTGTCATTTTACTTCCGTTGGTTTATAAGTCTATTTCATTTACGCGACTGTTTACGGTGGACACGGGTATATATGTGGGAATACGCACAGAACAGATACGGTACAGAACCGACACGATCCATACTAATCCATATAAAGAGTCGCATTTTTTCATACACTCCGAAATGCTGTCAAACTCCCCTTTCTCCTCTTCTCACCCCTCCTGACCAAAGATCCGTGTAATTATTATTAAGGGGCGGATATCGCAAATAGGCGAAAATGGGTGTTTGGTTTCGCACAATATTCAATAACTACAAAAGATAAACGTTATATTAAAATACCAGGGCGTAGAATGGCCTTTGTACTACGTTCTAGTACGATATTTTTTCTAAATTATGTTTCAAACTTAGAAACAAAAAATCTCAAAATAAGAGGAGGGCCTTTTTGGTAAATGAGGTCGTTTACCAAAAAGGCCCTCCGTTGTTTCGCATATTAAAACAAAATTATAAAGGTATATCGATTTTCAATAAACTGTGTCTATTCTTAATTATAATGTAGCTACATTCTTGTAAATGGATTTAACTATGACATAAATATGAACCCTTTGGTATTAGGTCAAAGTTGCCGAATTTTTCCGGCGTTCCGCACGCGAATGTTCTTACTAGCTTCAATGAAAATAAAAACGATTATTATTTCCGGCGCCCACGCATATTTTGAATTCAGTGCAATTTGCGCTTGAAAACAGTAAGGACGTGTGATTTGGTTGCTTTTTGTCAGCTTGTGCCATATATTTATAACGCGTACACGGATTGTACACAGCGTCAGTTTTATGTTGCATGTAACGATAAAATGCAAATTACGTATAAATAATTGTTACATAATATTTCTATGATTTCTATTATTTCTATGATTTGAAATGCATAATATTTTGTACCGCTTTGTAAATTAGTGGATAAATTTGTTGATATTTTGTATATTTTCAGATAATAATGGGAAAACGTAAGATTTTTTACAGACGTCCGGTATTGGTGCAAAAATGAAAAAAAAAATATTACGTTTTCTAAACAAAAGGTTTGCAGAAATTTTATAGTAGGCTTAAAATAGAATTATTAAATATACTCATATTTTAAAAGTAGTAAATCGATCTTTTGCTTTTACTCAGTATTATAGATTACTGAGTATTATATTACGGAGATACATTTTAATTTACGTTAAGTTTTAGATGTGTGTTAATTTGCATTTGTCAGTTCTGTATCTGTAAGTTAAATATTTTATTTTATTGAATATTGTAATGATTCTCTCCTAGTATTTTGCCAAAATTTTTGAAAACAAAATATTTGTTGCTCTGTGGTCATGTGTCTGTATTTTATAGCCATTTATTGTGCGTAGGCTGAAAGCTGGTATAACATTTGACATGGTTGATTTGTAGAGAGAAAGGGCAAATTAAGGGTCAAAAATTGTTTTTATTGTGCTCATTATTTGGGATATAAAATGAATGTCGGTTAAATAGGAGTTCAAAAATATTAATATTTGTGAAACTCATACAATTTTTTTTTTAAAAAGTCACAGAAATTATTATTCAACCACTAGCAAATTATTCTAACTATCTCTAATTTTTTATTAGTTTGTTATTATTGACATTGAGTTGCAAATTTTCCTGATACAATTTTATTATATCATCGAAATAAAATAATCGTCATAATTGTTGCAGGAACCATACGATAGATGAAATTCAAAATAATGTTACATGAGGTAACATTGAAAGGGGTTACATACACCTTTCAAACCGGGCAGAAAATGTAAATTTGAAATAATATTCCCGAGTTAATTTAAAATATTTGCGTGTTACATTTCACCACCAATCTGATTAAGCCTACTTCTTATGATAGTTCCAGGTCTGGTCAACACATAATGAATTAAAGGATACTCTTGTGTGTTAATTTACATTTGTGTGTGCTTGCGTGCGTACGTCCTGTTTCCGGGTTTGATATTTTAGCCGTAATTCCGACTCTGTTTGTAATGTGTCTATTGTAATTCGACATCGCTGAAATTCGTAACATTTAAAGCCAACTATTTTAAAAATTGTTAATTGAGCTATTGATTGCACACCTAATCAAGATTTAATCGCACGTAAACTTAGACGTTCCTCACAAGTAACTTTACACTTCATTTGCAGATATCTTCAAATCTCAATATTAAAATGGGAGAGGAAACAACAGGAAATGGTAATTAATGAATGGAAACATTTGATTTCGTATTATTGTTTGTAACTTAAAAAAATTAACTGCTTGTCAATTAAAGCCAAGATGAGAAACATATTAAACCTTGTTTCTCCTTGCCACTTTTTTTTCTTCTATAATTTATGTAAATTTTTCAAGTGAAATAAATGTATTACAAAATTTAGGACATATGGTATTATTAAAAATATCTAAGTATAAAGTTTAAATGTTGAAACATAGATATGATATACATGTGACGCTTGTTATCCGACTGGTTCACAGAACATCTAATATAGACATTATGTGGGAATTTTTAATTTTTACTAATTTTTAAAAATATTTTTATTATAAATCTTTACATGTTTTATTTTTTCATTTTTCTAACAAATGAATTTTTAAGTTTTCTTTCATACTTAGTTTTATTATTTTAACATTACTTGGTATTGTATAACATTAATTTGTACTAAATGTCTAAGATTTCGTTCGCGTGTAATTAGGATGTTTTTCTTTCATATGTTGCTCATGTGCATATAAGATTACCACAAAAATAAAAAAAAAGTTTTTCTGGCTTCTTTTATCGTTCTATACGCTATATTAATAATTCTTTTAAAATACTTTCAATGTATAAAATTCAATCTGTTGCAATTTATTACTTGTATCGATATGTTTTATGCTGCTTTATGTCTACTATATACAAGCGGAAGTAAATCAATAACTATACGAAAAAATGGTTCAATTTTGTTTTTTTTTTCATATTTAATGCCTAAGTTGAAAAAAAGAATTTCAATTATTTTTTAACCAAATGTGTTATATTGCAGTTATTTTACTATAATTATATGTTTAATAAACAAATCAAAATTATATATTTAATAATAAAGAAATTGGGCTATTTCAATCATAGGAAATTTTTAAAGGATTTTATTCTTATCTTACCATACTAATCTTTATCTTGCCATACTAATTTATAAAAAGAATATACATAAAAAATAGTTACATACACAAAATATGTGCAACATTTTTTCATTTTGTAATTCCCCAAATTCAATAAAAAAAACAATCTAAACCATATTCAAAGTTGAATTGTATCCCGTATCGAGAGATTTACAATGACATTATAACAGAGAAATCATGCTCGGATTTGCTTTATAAATCGATATAATTTAAAAAGCGTCCCAGTCGATCCCATTGTGCCGAGCGTGTCGTATAATGTACACTACTAAGAGTCACACAGCACCGCCGGGGCCGGCGTGCCCGCGTGTGATTAGTGAATCGAAATATTTCATCGCATACATCCGACCGTTAATGCCCATAGATAGCGTAATATCTTACTAATAGATGGCGTTATCAAAGAAAAAAGTAATTTTCATTCTTAAATTTATTTATTAAAATCATAACAAAAAAATATTTCACAAGGCAAATATAAAAATAACATTACTATACAATTTAATATATCATTACCAATAAATTCTAAAATACAATTGTAAATAGCATCAGGCATCTACAGGTAGCATTCTGAAATCAACTAGGTGGTAATTGCATACATCTGAAAATAAGCAAAAACATACACAAAGACAAATAAAGCGATATCTATTAGTAGTTGAAGTATATTTTCAAAAGTGTGTTATAACCCCACACTTGACCAATAACATATGATATTCTGTGACTTGATATATTTCAAAATGCCACATATCAATGTTATTTCTCAATGGAAACCACGGGAAGGTGTTGGGTATCTTTCATCGGAATTGGAAAGGAAGTTGTTAGGTTAAGGAACTGAATTAAAATTTAGTGAAACGCAATCCAATAACACTACATATAGACATTGGCATAGCCAACATTTTTTGTGGGGCTATCAGGAAGCAGCGCAACCAAAAAAAGAAAACGATTTTGTTCACAATCATCTAATTTTTAAAATTGACATATTATTAAAAAAACGATGTAACAAAATATTTGCTTTAATCATGGGTCAATATTAGTATGCATCAATAATAATATTCAACAACTTTTCTATATATATAATTTGAATTATTTTGGATTATTTTTTTTCTGGAGGCAGTGCCACACTGCCAAATACTGGCTACGCCCATATATATAAAATAAATCACTTGACAGTTTCAAGTATAAGGGGTACCGGAAATATTTTACTCTACTCTCAATTTCATCAAATAATGGCTCTATAATCTATAAATAAGTTTACAAAAAATTAGGTTCAGATTGATGAAATAGTTCAATTATGAACATGATTTAATCAAATTATAACATTTCTGATTTTCTATTATATTTAAGACACTTTAAGGACAACTAATTAACGACTTTACAAAATAACCAACTGTGGTTGTAACAACTGTATTCATCAATAATTTCCAATGCTAATAATTCTATTAAAAATTTAAAATTATCCACACGTGATAACTCTCTTCTATCTCTGAGGCTGATTGGATGCGGGTGTTATGAGCCATATTGCTGCTTATGTTTCCTAAAGCTGATAGAAGAGGCTGGAAAATAATAAAAATTACTATTCAGACGAGTTAATTAATCATTTGGGAGAAAAATAACAGTAGAATAAGATAAGATCTAAAGAATATTTTTAACAAGAGGGACTAAAATTATTACAAGTTACATAAGTTTCGTAATTTTTTATTTTCTTTTCCAAATAGTTTGCTTTCTTTACGCATATTTAAATTTCTGAGGGACCAGGCAATCTTCATCTTAATGTAATGTTTAATAATCAAATCGGAATAATCTTTTGTAGAACATATTTGCCATACATTACTATCTTTTTTTAAATAACAATAAAGTTTTCTTTTAAATTATCAATAAATATATATCTTCTAAAAGCTAATTAAAATTTGGTTTCCCAATTTTTTATTATATGAAATGATATTATCTTCAACAAAAAATAAACTTCGCATATCAATTGTAGTAAAATTTTTATAGCCTTTTGGGGAATCATAATACAAGTTCATACAAATTTCTTTCATTTGTGAATCATATAGAGAGGAGGCTGCTGTTTGTTTTCGAAAATAATTTTGCAATTCATGTTCAAATAAAGTAAATGATTTTATTGATAAGAAAGTTTTAACATTTGTTTTATTTTATTAACTTGTATACTTTCCAAATTACTACACCGCATGGGTTTCCACAATCTTCTTAACTTCCACCTGAGCTGTTAAATCTCCTTGTTCTGTTAATGAATCGTCCTTACAAGTTTGGACTTCCTCTGTTTTCCGCCTTTGTCGCTCTTATACACTCCAGACCCCAAAGAAGCTGCCTCTAAATGTATATCTTCCTTTAATTATAATAAAATTCATGAATGCATGTGTTATTTCAAAACTATTCGTAACTGATGTTTATATGACATATTCAGTTGTGCAAGCAACAAATGAATGTATAAGAATATTATAGTATTATCACGTAAATAACGTTAGACATTTTCCTACTGAATTCCCTAAGGTCTTGCTGGTAGTTTCCTCACGCAACTGTGCCTGATCTCATATTTGGTTGTTCGTTGCTGCTCTGGTTTCTTCGGCCGGTGTTGCCAAATACTGGTTCAGTGTAGCATCACTGTATAATAATTTCCTAGGCTGAAAAGTTTTAAAATTGTCATTAATAAAGTGTCTTCCGCAGAATGTTTACATCTGCTGAGGTCGTTCCAATTAACTGTTCAATTCTCCCTGCCACATAATTTCAGTCACGCTTTTGCCCTGCAAAAAAAAAAACATTAAGTTATTTATAACAATTTCAGTCATTCCCCCTTTTTCTTTCTTTCAATTGGAAGGAAAGTTACGACAAACAACGTTTTAATTAAATATAAATACTGCTCACAACATTATTTAGTAAAAAATTAAATTTGTAAAATCAATTTACTACCGGCGAATACACCCAACAATGTCTGAAGTAATTTCACGGAGTTTTTTGGCAAGAAAAAACTTCGTCACGAAAGTGTAATTTGTGTAAAAATGATTGAAATATTCCTGGTTCTAAAGTGCATTTATACCCCGGTTTTCGTTATGAGGCAGGGAAAAAATTACAATTTTGTCCTTTTTCCTATGTAAGAATTGCATCACGGAACATACACGCTATTACAAAATAAAACAAATATCTTATAATATACAACAAAACAAAATAACAAAGATCTTAACATATAACAACGCAATAGCTATAACATCCTTTTTATTTAATTAATATGCGAAACTTATAATATTAAGTATGTCTTTGCACAGTAAAGATTTGTCAGTTATTTCAAACAGAGAATACATGTAATGACAACATAGTGTTGAGTGGTTTTTATGAGTTTCTATCTGAGTTTCTAGTGTGTTCGTGGCGTCTCTTGCATGGTGACACATGTGCATCGATAGAGGTCGCTGTACCATTAAAAATTTACCGCCAATTTCATGGCGAGATGCTGTCAGCAAATCGAGGACCCGTTTGACTACCCCATGGGAATACGTTTGTATAATGATGTGACGATTCGATTATTGTAAAAATCGATTGATCGTTTATTATAAATTTAATAAGCGTGATCGATCTATAATCGGTAAAAAACGATTATTGATATTAAAGTAGTGAAGGCAAAATATAATAATTACCATATGTAAGTATAGTTTGCCCTGAAAAGAAAAAAAGATAATAAAACACAAACTATTATACTTTTTCAGATTTATTAAATAGGCTAACACAATAGTGTGCTTTCTTATTAGAATGCAAGTTATTTAAAATTAAAGAATGAGAAAAATATTGAGTTACATCAAATAATCAGCCAACAGATATATCAGAATTTGTTTATTTGCAATAGTTAATTTTCCAGCATTTTCCAGTTCGCATTTAAAAATATAATATAATCAAAGTGCTTTGAAAGTAGCCATTTCCTTCTCCCAGCCTTGACCAGCTTTTGAAAACATTCTTTCTAAGGGAACTGAGGTGACCGGAATACACGAATATTTTACATGTAATTTGTATAAATCTGGGTTATTATTATTTATGCTCTTCCATTAAACGAAAGGATTGCTTTTCTTTCAAGCAGAGGAAGCTCTAAACACTGTCGTAAACACAGAACATGTAAAGATATTATATTTTCTCTTATACTTGTAGATGTTGGAATATAATGAGATTTCTTTTTCTCGAAATTATCCCAAATTGATAATTGTTTTGTAGTTTCTTGTTCTTTAGGTGCGTGTCTGATACATGTTAGTTCTTCTAGACATCGTTGCTGGGCATTTGTGGCGTTGTAATCGTTGTCGAACCTAAGCTTCTTAAAACGTGGATCTAAAAGACAAGCTATTGACACATGTTTGTTGCTTTCCATTCCACCAAAGCGTAGTTTAAGGTTATTAATTGAAGTTTCTTTAATTCGACCTCCCGTCGGTGTTTCGGTGTTGGTAGTATTTAAATTATATTGCAAACCTTGTATTAGCGGAATGACCAAGCCCATGGTGGGATATTTTTCTCCAGATAATTGTTCGGTAATTTCCTCAATATTTTTCAGAACTGCCACACAATCCGCTAATATTTTCCACTCATTATTATTAAAGCATATTGGTACATTATGAATTTCACTTAAAGGGACCATAAGTGGTGCTTTAACTTCGTATAACTTTGAAAACATTATGCTAACACTGTTCCATCTAATTTCTACATATTGCTTTAATTTTTAATTCGGCATATTTCTTTCTTGATGTTTTTTTGTTAGAATTTTTATACTTTTAGCACTGTGCCCAAAGTAGCCAACTATTCGTTTGCATTTTTGAATAATATTTTGAAGATGTAGAGAACACTGTAACATTGAAATTAAGAGTGTGCGCGATACAAGGATGATGGTGTTTTTGAAGAACCTGATTTATAGCTTTCTTCATGTATGGTGTATTATATGATACTATTGTACGAAGAATACCAAATTCTTCAAATATTTGACGTAAACTTACTCCAATGTTTTCTCCGTTATGTGGATTTGGAAGCTCTCTAAGGTTGCAAGAACTAAATAAAGCCTGAAGTTCGTCATTGTATAAAAAGTGGCAAGTGTCAGTGATAAGTGATTTATTAGACTCAGACGTCCATATATCTGTTGTAACGGCTAAACAATTACCATCATTTAACATTTCTTTTAAACGTGCCATTGCCTTTTCGTACTGATTAAATAACATAAAGTGTATTAAAACTTTCCTGCTTGGTGGTGTATAAATTGTTTCACAACCAGAGATTTCTCGTTGCCAGGTTCTGACAAATTTTTTCAATCTAGTTAGAGTCGGTAATAATCTACACAAATCATTTGCAAAAGTGCAGTGTCAATATTACTTCTTTGTTTTTGGTTAAGTTCTTTTGCAACTAATGTGGACGACAAGATTGTCTGCTTTAACCTTTTCTCGCAATACTCGCTTACCTTTAATGTTTCTGATTCCGCTATATATTTGCTTTTAGTTGACCCGTCATCTTCAATGCAATGTATTCTCCTTAAATGTTCGCGGAGATTTGTAGTAATTCCAAACAATTTTATATTTTTATCACAAAGATTACATGCTGCTACATGAGTCTACATACTGCTACATGTCCTGATTTATTAAAATGCGTCCACACATAAGACGAACTTTGTCTACACTTCATTTTACAACACGCAAAATTATTTTACGCAAATAGTATCTAATACCCTATTCGCACTACGAATGAGTCCGGACACTCTCATATAAAAATATTTTTTCATAGAGATTTTGTTGTCGAGTATTCTATCTCTTTCTAATACAACTAACTTCATTGTACTTTAAGTTTCTGAAGTTTTTCCTGTCTATGCCATAGATTAAATAGGCTATGGTTTTGCAAAATGCGTCCAAAATGGCTGTTCAATCGCTCAAAACTAGAGCTGTGTCGATCAATCATTTTAAACGACCCGGGTCGATCGCGACCTACTGGCTCAACGATCGGGTCGCGATGATTCGATCGATCACTAGGTCGCAACAGCCGCAGTATAGTAGTAGCTGCGAATGTCTCGTGGGTCGATCGCGATCAATCGATCACGCGACCCGTTGCGGCGGTATAGAGGCAACTTATTTTGAATATTGAAGCTTTGTTTCGACTGGTCGGTCATTTTATATTTAATAACATATAAGCTATGCGGTATTTTGGTACATTACCATTAGAATATAAAGGTCTGGCGACATCGATCGATATATGCGGTAAATGATATTTACATTTTCGTCAAGTGCGTTGCGATTATAAACCACTTAAGAGCGGTATTTTTTTCATCTACGAAGTTCCCCGTATTTAAAAAAACCAAGCATAAGTGGACGTGAGCAAGAGCAGAATGTATTGAATTTCAATGACTTCGCCCGCTTTTTTATTGTTTCAAATAAGTCTATATCCTCGACAAAATTAAAATTGTGTAAATATTAATTTTATGGACATGTGGTCGTATCTGACCTTTTTTATTGTTTTTAAAACATGTTACAAGGGTGACAAAAAACTTAACTTTTAATTAGCGGTTAGGGTTTTGTTTATATTTTTCAATGTTCATATGTCGGTTATTTTAACGTGAGGACTAACGGTCTAGGAATTTATTATTAACAAGCTTAAGATTAAGAAGCTTTGTGTCGTTACCACATTGTTCGAAATGATTATTTAAAATTTATAATATTAAACAATTTAATAAGTTTGAGTTTATTCGTGGAAAGACTTAATTATATACTTAAGCTTAGTATCAGTGAAACAGAAAAAATAAAATTTTGTACTTTAACAAGATCAGTGTTGATAAAAGAATTTTCACAAATGCAAGATGTATAATGAACGTACGTGAAACAGTATTAAAACGTTAGAAAATAGAAACAATTACATTTTTATACAAATGTTATTAAAAACTTAACATATATATACATACTCGTAAATAACAGCCGGCCAATTTGTCGCTGTGATTTTCAAGTCATTGTCTTAACACTGTAGCACATTTCTAGTCCAGTAAGATAACAGTTTAAAAGCTTTTAATTTGCATGGGTTATCCATGCAACGCGGTGGACTATCATCATGTTATAATATATATAATGAGTACACAGATTTTGAAAAATTTCGTTCGCATGGCACTGAAGTGGCAGTGATGTACAATTTATATAAACGAGGGTAAATAAGACGACGCTCATTTCACTATTTTAATGGGTCTTCTGATCGTCTTATCAGTGGCTCTCCCATATATTTATCTAGTTCAATTATACTAGCTGCCAATGGATTCCTCATAACTTTGCCTTCCACTTCTCAATCAAATACAGCCCGTAAGTCAGACGTTGGATACTCTATGATATTCATGACTGCAGGTTCACTCTGTAACATTTCGTCTGTTTCTAATGTGGACAAATTTTGAAGTTTTACCTCAATTGATTATAAACATTGCTCATATTTTTCATGATTTTCAAATGCACGCCGTTTAAATTGTGGATCCAAAAATGATGCCTCTGCCGCTAGCATATTTCCTTCTATGTCATGGAATCGTTCATTTAATTAGTTCCATAGCGACTGTACTAAATTTATAAAATTGTCAGGACTATCTTCAGTCAAATATTTTACCACGCTCGTCTTTAAATATTTGTCTCTTTATGCCCAACCTGCGAATCTAAATGCACCTTGTCAAAGAAAAGCATTGTTACAAAACCAATTATTTCAAAAGATTTTAACAATCGGGGTCAAGTTGATCTCATAGATTTATAGTCAGCAGCAGATGGAGAGTACAATGTTTATTAAACTACCAAGATCATGCTACAAAATTTCTTCAACTTGTCCGCTGCGAACTAAGCAGAGCCTCTGAAGTCGCAGAATAGTTAATCGATATTTTTTGACCTTTGGAGCGCCATATGTTTTACAAAGCGATAATAGTCGCGAGTTCACTGCTGGAGGAGGTGGTGAAAATGTGGCCGTAATGCAAGGTAGTTCATAGAAGTCCTCGTCACCCACTCAAGGTAGCGTGGAACGCAGTAACCAAGATGTAAAGAATATCAATCAAACTGGTGACTAACAACTTGGAACTGAGTGAAACTTCAAAAACACTATTGGAAGTAGAGATCACACTTTTATTTTGAAAAATGACGACACCACTTCCGTCACAATAGCATTAAACAACACCGACGTGATTGACGTTGTAGAGGTAATTTATCCGGAAAATAATATTAATTTTACTGAAAATGAAATTGTTTTGTATGATTCAAACTACGTGGTCTATGGCCAACCCACTAGTGGCGCTCATTAGTACTATTCCTGTTTAAAACCTGTACACACAATTTGTGGATTATCTGATGGTACTGAAGGCTATGGATCAAAAGTATTGTATACATTATGCAATAACGAAATAGTTAACGTAAATGAAAGAGAAAAATCACATAAATGGGTAAAACGTGCAGCATAAAAATGGTTTGTGACAGCAAAGAAACTTCCACCTTTAAATGTTGGAGATAGTATATTTCTTAATGTGTTCAAAATTGACCCCTCAGGAAATAAAGAATATTACTGCAAAAATAATTCTTTTCAAAAGTGGCGTTTACCAAGTAGGTACTACCTAAATCCGGAATAGTAAAGAACTCGTCATGTGTTAAACATTTCTTCAAACAATTATAATGAGGAAATATTACAAATATTTGTATCACTACGAGAGACTATTACCAAACAGTCTCTGTTCGGTGGGCAAGGATTTCAAAAATGTGCTTGTAAACCAGAGAAAAATCAGTGCCGCACCAATAGATGTGCGCGTTTCAAGAAAAAAATTCTTTGCCGATCTAAATGTCATTTTAGCTTAACACGTGTTAACAAATAATATTTTTTGATAAGTTTGTCTTTTCATTCCAGCAACAGTATTAATATTAACGATTTGCCATATTTTGATGTTTTGACTACGTTTTATTATGTTAGTTGTTTTAAAAAGATTATATAAGACCTTCACAAAAACTATATTTTAATGTAGTGTATTTTTATGAAACTTTCAATTGTTTGTAAAAGTTAAACAACTAGTAATTGTAACAAATAATTATTTTCAGGTAGCAAAATGGCTGTTCTTTGTGATTTATAATTATTAATTTAGTATTAGTTAATTAGTTTAATCAAAAAATTAAACCCCGATATTTTAGTTAGCCACTTATTACTGTTGGTACTATAACAGTAATTTTATATAACAGTAAATAAGTAAGTAATTCAAGAGATATATTTGTATTTGTAAAGGTAGAATACTAACCTTCCTTATTTTATAAATAAATATTGCCTACTCCCAAATTACAAAGTTCCTTAGTTACTTACAGATTACCTTTATTTCTTATTAAAATTGGTTTTCAATTAAATACTGTTTTGTTAGTATGGTCACTCTTACAAGGAATTTCGTTTGCTTGTGCTCATAGTAATTAAGCAAAAAATACTCTTCGATATGATCGACTTATATATTCCACAGGTAGCTCGCATTTGTTCACATCATTTTAATAGTTACGATTGGAAACTGTTAATTGACCAAATTTCTTGTAGTGCCTTCACGAGTAGTCAAATAGAAGGTATATTATATAATTTAGCGAGTGCTTCAAAAATTACATTTCATTTTGAACACGTTGAACTTATTAATCCCAAAGTGTTGCATTATTGGATATATCTTAATTCACGTTCATTTAATGAAATATTCATCAATATACCAGCTTTAACACAAATACTGCCAAAACAACCAAAGGCAGACTTACGCATTTATTTGATGAAAATAATAAATATCATTAAACGTTTTACGACTGGGGATTCGAATGATAGGTTGTCTATTTTATTTAATGTTTCAAGATCCTTTTTGGCAAGAAAGATTAATACTGTAAAAGAGCATTTGATCCAAGAGTATGTCCCAAATCATTTAGGATTGTGTGATACGAGTGCTCAAAAGAATCTCACAATTCCTAACGGTTTTAACGGTAAATGACTTCCCACAATTTACAATGTCTCAATTAATTTTAATTTCCCTAAGTATTTATCAAATAAAATAGAGTCGATCAAATTATCGGGAGCATGTCCGAGCCAATGGAATTTTTCATATAGAAATAAGCACCGAATTAGAAAATGTCAAAATGATGACAATATTTCAGGTGTATTGTTGAGAGGTAGAATAAAATTCCGACACGTTAGTGATAAAACGTATTTTACTAACGTGTTATATTCACAGGATAATACACTCTTGGATTCTTTGAAGAGAATAAATGAGTATTGTTATAACTGTAGAGTTGGGAGAACTGTTGGCTGTTGCTCACGTATAATGACAATTATATGGTGTTTTGGTTGGGTTCGGCATCAGCCCAGTTCTATAAAACCTCCAGTGCAGTTGTTAGTTGATATACTTATAGACGAGGAAGATGAATACTTGTGTTTAGGGTTCATGGAGATGGATAAAGTAGTGCTCATAAACTCCTTTCAAATAGCATGAGTAGATTTTTTGCAATCGCTATGGTGATAAAAAAATCTGTTTATTGTAGATCAAATTACTACCTTGCCAGTACTTAGTCTCGGCGATACTTAGGCGAGACCTTCCAATAAAGCATGCCGATTTATCTCTCATAGACGTACTATGGATCATCAAGAACCAAGTAGTAAGAATTTGTCTAAAAATAAGAACTAATAGTAGTCTTCTGTTTCAAAACTAATGGCTATTAAAAAAATGAGACGAGTGTATGTTTTTGTTTGTGAAAGTAGGTACTCTGTGGTTATTAACTATTCCATAAGGGATAGTAAAAGTATACAAAGGAGCATGTGAAAATTAAACAATAAAGTGGTGTATGTTAAAATAGGCCTACCGATTAAAAAGTAAAAAAAAATTGTGCGTAATTTGCATATATTGAAAAAATATACAGTTAAAATCCAATTATTTGGTCTACTGTTCAATGCTAATGGGAGCTGCGATTAAGTTCTACATTCAATTAAAACGTTTTACGACCAGAAAACAAACAAAAGAAAATTGTGCGTGTCAGGTCCGACGCGCGACTGGAGTTTACTCCTTAAATACGATTCTCTTGGAATGTATAAAATAGGTAACACCGTATATAAATATAAATATCATTAAATGTAAATGGAAAACTCTTTAATAACAAAATTCTGACGAATTGGATTCGAGTACAAATGATGACAGAAGCTAAATTAAGTAAAAATTATGTTATTGAAATACTATGTATGGTTCACTTTGGCCATAACTAAAACAAAAACGTACATTAAATTAGTTTGGTCTAGATAATACAAATCATTATTGCATAGGATTTCAATGTGAAAATTCGATTTCATTGGTTAATACACCGCTTCATTGAACATTTGTTTACCAATCTCTTACCAAATTGTAATATATACTTATAGACCCTTATTAACAAAGCTTGACAATACTCGTATAAGTGCGACTTTAAGAACTAGTAAACAATTTCCAACATTTTTGTGCATGATCAAAAATATAAACATTAATATTTTAGCTTTTAAATGTTTTAAACAACGTGCTAAACTGCCTTTCTACACACAACAAAATAATGACTATATGATTTCTTATTGACAATTTAACTGCATTATGTGAAATTTAAAAAATTCATAAAATATAAAAGTTTTTCATTTATTTTTCTATTTCTTCTCCGCAAGTTCAACACGAGCCTTCGCTTCTCGAGCTTGATTTAAAAAAAATGCTACCCTCCTTGCGGATTTCGTGGAGCTCGTCTTCTCTTCGTGATCTCTGTACCATCATGCCTCTTACATTTTTTTTTAATTCTTCCGTCTGAAACGCCAACATCAGTTACGATAGCTGAAAGTGAGCCAGATATCCGAATGCAGGGTGCTAGTACGTTTTCTTTGTTGTTCATGTACCTCAATCCTAGACTGACCAGCAGAAACATCTTCCGTTACCTCGGACGAAGTTGGCAAATTTTCCACGGTTGCAGCGAAAACTTCACGTCTACTCGTCGATTGTTGTTCAGACGGATCAGTAGATAATTGACCCTAATTAATTTAATGTCAATTCATGAATATTGCAAATGTACAAACTTTAAATTTCAACATATTTTCGCATATCTATAGAAAGAAAATAAAATAAAAGTCCAATTGAAAGATTCTTAATTGAATTTTAAAAGTCGTTAAATTACAAACTACTTTCGTTTCTAATACGGCTTCTTCAGAATTAAATATAAATTCTAATAAAGTTCACTTTAACTAAATCAATCTAGAAACTTTCTGTGCCCCTTTCCTATATTAATCAGTAAAGTAAGTGTGTAGTGTAAAACAATATAAATAAAATATTAATTGTACACTTATTGAAATTTGCTTTGTTTACCTCGATTGAATTGCTGGGAAGAATTGTTTGATGGGACTTCCACAATTAGCCCTGGCGCTATTAAGGAAACGACGGGGTCAATTTGGATGTCGCTAATCGCGTCTTCTCCGGCGGTGGTCATCCGATGCTGCCTTTCCCTTGCCAACCTCCTCTTTGCTTGGCTTTTATTTAACCAAGTTAGCACAGTTGACTTCCTGTTGCCTAAAGGAACAAATAACGTACACGTTTCTTAGCATATTTAGAAAAAAAGACATTACATTCATGCAAACAAATTAATTCTGTTACAATATAAAGGTGTAAATTTGACTGTACTCACCCTTTCATTAATAATATCACTAGCATTATATTTCTCGGCCAGTGCCGGCTCTAGTCCACGGAGTAGAAGAGTAAAAAGTATTTATAGGGAGGAAGGGTTTACAAGAATAAAAAAGACAACTTTGTCGTTAATTAAAAAATGTTTAATTTTAAAATTAAATGTAAATCACAAGATAAAGTAAGTATGGATAACATTTCGCAGACACATACACAACAGAGCATACATTGGTAATTTTAGTGAATATAAAATGTGTACATAATATTTTTTAGCTTAACTTAAGGGCAACCACAGGTAGCTTACTTGACTAGATCAATCAGGTCTTCTCCTAAAAAGATGCAATATACTCATAATTACTTTTTACATAGCTTTGCGATCTCTATAAGCTACAGGAAATTATTGATATGAAAACTAAAACTATAAACATAAGCAGATCCCCTGGGCTAACTAAAGTGTTTCCGAAACACTGTTTCGTGGTCTAATATTTATTTCCTCGGGTGACATAATCATACACCTTAGTATAATATAGCAAACCATTAATCATTGCAATTTCAGATTTATGTAATTACTAATTAGGAATTACAGGACGCTCGTAATTACAAATATATTTACAAAAAATTTAATTTTCGTATTAAAGATGCATTAGCAAAATCTTTAACGATGTCACTGACTTCCATATTGATTTCATGTTCAATACTTATGAATGATAAATTTGGCAATCTACCTTGAGACAATTTTGATCTGAGACAGTTATTGATTATTTTTAGTTTAGAAAATGATCTTTTGCTGTGGGCTACCGTGACTAGTAAATTCTAAGTGCTGTGGATAGATTAGGGAACATTGAAATTAATATATTCGTAAAGAAATAATTTAAAATATCCAACGGCGTAGTGGAATCGTCAATAAACGATAGGTAATAATGCGATTTCATTAAAGAGCTCGAACTTCTCTACATCTGAAGAGCTAGCACAGTTTGTTTTCTAAATTAGAACAATCCCCTTTTTGTATCTAAATTCAATCCTTACGTGAAAAAATTATATTATTTTGATTCAAAAGTTCGAACCGTTCGTCGAACTTAGTAATTGCGATATCGAATAGGTAGTAGTAAAAATTTACTTTAAAATGTGTTTCCGCGTCTGTTATCGGTTCATCCTCAGCTTTATAATTTAAAAAACCTTTTACAAGCGTGAGGGCGGGCAGGTGCGGAAAATTCTGCTATTGCGTCGACTTATTTTACTTATTTTTACTGTTTCTGACAATACGACGTCTAACTATTGAAGAGCATTGCTAACTATATTTATCTTCCTCAAAATTTCGAACCAAATAAAAAGACAGCAAATAAATTTAAATGTCTTAATTTTTTCAAATAAAAATATGCCAAATTTGTTGACTCCGTAACTTTGCTCTTGCTGAATATACATGGTAACTAAGGAATCGTACACTTTTCTTCTATTAAAAAGTAGAACTTTTAGTGCTTCAACCCTGCTCTTCCATCAAGTATTTGAGAGTGCTTTTAGAATTAAAGTTGGCACTTGTTTGCCAAATATTTGCAAAGGTGCTGTTGACGCAGAAAATATAACATACATTTTTTGTACAATTGTTCACTGCCAAATTGATGCCGTGTGCCGTACAAGGCACATAATATGGGAGCGGGTTTAAGTCGTTGAAACTAGGTATTATTAGAAAACACATATCAATCAGTCAACGTAGGTACCCACATAAACCAATCTAACAGAATTAAAAAAAAATAAAAAGGAAGTTAATACCATATTACATCGTGCAATTTAGGTCGTTTAAATCCAGTGGCAGAGTGATTTGATTAGGTATTAGTAGTATAATCAGTTAGGGCAAAAACAAAAAACGACAGCAAAAGTCGTATTTTGAAATTTACGACACTTAATAACACGCGAAGTCACATGTTTTAAAACTTCGTCGGTTAGAGGTTACAAATAAGAATAAGACCTAAATAAATATACTAGTAGGTCCATATTAAAGCAGCAATCTTAACTTGCTTCCACACTGTACTACTATAACAGATGAAAAATTCGAGATAGGTAGGTACGTATCTTTGATATCATTATCATTATCACTCTCACTGTTACTTTTATCAACTCTGACCTCAATGAAAGTCATAATAATTGTGATAACTAATAAACAATACTTACCGTTTATCCGATATGTCAAGATGTGCCTGAATTTAGCTAACGATTGATGCGCAGCACGTACTGCACAGGCGAAAGCATTGAATCAAAACATAAATCTCCGATTGGCTAACTTTTGATTTTCGAAACTCGATTAGTTAATACTAGTTAATAGTTTTTTAACGCTCTGAACCTCGTACCCTTTGAACTTATGATTTTACTCCTCATAAAACTTCATACCGGCGCTATATATGAAAATCGATTCTTAAGGACTAAACTCCAAAAATGATGTTTTAACCTATTACAAAATATTGAAAAGGAGTGATCGCTGGCGCATCTGTACTACACCGATTGTCAACTGATTTCCGTTTACATCATTTTGTTACTGTCACAATCGTCGCATGAGCAGTGGCGAAAATAAAATAATTTAATTATTCAGTGATACGATGCCGATTTGCATATTGTCATAATAAAACTAAATTACTATAAAGTGCATTAACCGTTTATTTTTGTAACAAAAATGCGACTATCTGCTGTTTATACAATAATGCTCTTGAAAAGCCTTACAACAATAGATCGACCGCAACTGCTGTTCTATAAACTACAAACAACGATAAACCTAAAACACTAACCGACCCATTATGCCAATATTCATATTCCGATTCCTTTCACATCGGCTTTTGTAAGTCCCGAGGTAATAAGACCACAGCCGAAGAAAAAAATAGTACCAGGATTTTGACCGACACACCTGAAAAACTAGCGATTGAGAATTAACGGGAAGCTAGAAAACACAAAAAAGATAATAAGATTCCTAAAGTTAAAGCAAAAGTAGTTTAAAGTAATCTAAACTCACAAGAGCAAGAAGTGACAACGTCAGAAGATGAAGAATTATCGCTATCACCAGAATCAGATTTGAGTATGTTAGATGAAAGAGAAAATGAAGATGACGCTAATGACTCGATCATCAGTGCAGATTAGGTTATAGTGAATATGATCTCACAAAAGAATCTCTTGCATGGATATGTTGGAAAAATACTGAGGGCAAGTCAAGCAGGATATGACATTACATTTGCTAAACAAATTAATGATAATTTTTTCAAGTAGCCTACTAAAGATGCTATCAGTGCTATAGCTAAATATAAAGTAGTCAAAAAAATTACCAACTCCAAAAATGAAATCATCATCAAGAAGAGTTACCTTTGAGTTTCCAAAATCATTATAATTGATATGGGATGGAAAGAAAAAACTTCATTAATTTTAAGATAAATGCAATATTTAATAGATATTGAAACTAAATGAGACTAAAATTTAATAAAAAGATTTAATTTTTTTAAAGGTTTTATTGTGGAATATCTACAATTTTAATATTGATTGTTTTGCTACAAAACCTATAACAATTTTACCCAAAGTAAAAGTTAGATGCAATTTATAACTTGTTTAAATGTTTTCTCAATTTAAAAATCTACTGAACTGAAGGTTTTAACTACGTTTAACTTTTACCCAAGGTGTCTTTGTAATCTTAAGTCAGAGAGATTCGAGTTATTTTATTATTGAAGATATTATTTTGTTTTGATGTTCTAGATACATAATTTATTTGATGTTTCCAACCAGAAATTACATAAGAATATTGAGTGATGTTTGGTGAAATTAATGGTAAAAGGACCTATTGATTGAAATAATACTGGATAAGTGAAGTTGTTGTTACTAGTTTAATGAGCAAATAAATCAGTGTGATAATAACAATTTTTACCATTTTTTATTATTCCTCAGTAATAGAATCGTGTGACCTCAAATATGGGAGATTTTTCCCCCAGGATCAAGTCTTCCAGAGGGGGAGGATCAAGTCACACATATGTATGGGGCACTCGTGCCATTCCCTATGCATTCTTTTAGCGGTATGATTACTAAATTTATACATTGACATCATTATAGTATTATTATATTATTGACACGTAGTATAGGCAAATCAATTCTACGTATTTCAGTACCGACATATTTAAAATCTGATCTATATTAAGGAAATCAGGGATAAAAAAGGCGGGTCAAGTGTCCCCAGTCTCGCCTATAGCGGAGAACAAATATTGTAATGATAAAGCTTACAATATATTAACTACCAGAATAGTGTGTTTTCATTGTTATTTCTTTATTGTGTCATGCTTACGAATGTACGAAGGATGAAATTATAGGTAATTTATTTCGTATCGTTCCAAATGACTTTGAATGAGACGAAATAAATGTGTGAATTATTAAAAATGTTGTTCAATGATATCTGACAGTATAAAAATATAATTATTAAATAGATCACTCGAAAATGGCGCAATGATATTAGGTGGCGCTAAATCTGTGACTTTTGCAAATATTTATAAAATTTTACAAATTAGTAACGAAATGTTTATTATATGTTTGAATCAGAAAATGTAGCTCTACGATCTCTGACAGCATAAATATCGCTAAACAAAAGTAAAACAGAATTCCTGGAAATTGAAATATAGGTGGTGCCACAGATCTGGGTAGTGCTAAATCTTCATGACCACAGAACAGACGCATATTCATAACATAATCTTATCTTTATTTTATGGCGTTCATTCTCTAATAGGAAAAAATTACCAGTAACCAGGACCTATTTTCATAAATATTTAAAATATGCAGAATTTTAAAAATAATTTTTTTGTTAAGTGTCGTTGCAATAATTTTAAGCTTTCAAATGATATTTCATTTGTGCACAATCCATTTATTTTCTGGGCCCAAGACCCCTTATAAAATGAGTATGCTTCTTTATCTAATAATGCTGTTAATAAATAAACAATCTATTCGTCACTCTATTTCGTAACCAGTTCTTTTTTAATTTCTGCGCTGTATCCACCGGTTGAGTAACGTACGTTGTTATTTTTTCTAGACGAATTGAAATCAAATTTCTCAACAAGGTTATCTTGCGCGTGTAACCGGAGTCACCGAAAAGCGATTTTAAGTGTTTCCATAGAATCAATGGCCATAACAAGCTTTGCCTTTGATTTTTGAACATCAACGGCATTGATGTTAGCGGCGATGGCGTCTTTGGACTTCGTAATGTTGACGCCTTCCAAAATAAAAAAAAAATTAGGCCGCGAACGTCCACTCATCATAATTTTCGCGCCACTTCAGTTTCGGCACATTAACCCCTTTAAGCTGGGAATATATCAGATGCGACCGACGGGAGTGACTGATGCCATATCTGGTAAGTGCTCATTACACCTAATCGTGCAAATTATCAGACGTGAACTTGAGCGCTCGGACGTCAGACGAAAATCTGGGTCGCCAGATATTTCTATCAGTCACGGTCGCATCGGCCGCGTGTGCACGGGGTTCGGACGAGATCGCGTGGGTGATTATTCCCACCTTCTCAGGGTCCCTCCTGGGACCCGTAACGACCCACCTCATACAAAAAAGGGGACCTTCGAAAGTCCCCTAATAGTGTCCCTTATCTACAGTCTCAGCGCTTCCATCCAACAGGGTTAGAGTCTGTTCCTTCTCAATGAATCATTTAAGATCTCCATTTTTCAAGAACGCATTTTGCGAACGCTGTAAATGACTTAAAGATCGGTTCATTCTCAACCATGAACTGATGTTGACATGAACTACTTTTATTAGAACTCAGAATAGAAATTGCGTAGAAAGCAAAAAAGTTTTGTACTTACTTGAGCTATACTGCTAATATTTATTTTGTGCTAATAGCTTCACGATAAGTTGTTTTCTTTTTATAACTGTCATTTGTAATAAAGTCGTGTGAGACTTCGAATTGCGTTGCATTCATCCGAAAATATAAATTATATCCCTCACTATCTCGAAGCAATTTTCTGTAGAGGGTATGATATTCATCATATTTAGCTTTCTCTTGATTTACTTCATGAATCCAGTATCGTCTATTACGTCTAAAATGAAGTATAAACTGTTTCTGTATAATATATACCCAAAAGATGCAAGAAATCTTCTTCAAAATCTTCATCCAGCTCGTTAAACAGTACATCCATGGCGACGTCCACACATTTCCGTCCGACGCGAGCTTATGATATTAGCGAAGCGTGTTGTGGCATCGCGTGCCGTGTCGTGTATGTACACTGTCGGCATCGGATGTCGACATGTCACGTCCCGTCACATTTTAATAGTATGATTCCGCCTTTATACATGACGTATACAACATAGAGTAACAATACCCTATTCTGTGGTATACAACTGGTTTCAAAAAATGTTTACTAATAACGATTATAAGGCGAGCACTGTATACTTATACATATGTATAACTATCTATGCAATCGCTTATACACCCGTGGACCCTTGTTTAAGCCACAGAACAAAGACATATTTTATAAGGATATATATATATATATATATATATATATATATATACATATATATAATTTTTTTTTATGATGCTCCTCTATATCTTCATGCTGCCACTGCATATAGATCATTTTCATTTTGTGTTCTGCCTTCATTTGTTCCATGAGGAGTCTATTTTGTTCTGCTACTTCAGTCTGTGAAAGAAAATAAAATACCAATTAAATTACTATTTATGTTTGACATTTGTTGAGGTGGTCGCTTTATTATTTTACAACTTATATAAATTTTGTTCATAATTGTTATTCAGAAATGACTTAATATCTCATAAAACGTTTAAATTATATGTAAAGAAATTAGAACATAACATTTTTCGTTGGTGTCTTGGTAATACTGTATACTTAATACAGTATTACCTAGACACCAACGCAAAATGTTATATATAAAACTTATAAAGTTACAAGCACAGTTTATGTACCTAGAAAAAAATATTTTTAATTTCCATAATTTGTGAATATGTAAGAAATTTAGATGTTCCGAAGTATGCTATCTACTAGTGAAAAAAGCTAGTAATATAATGAAAATAAATTGAACAAATATATGTTCAGTGTTACAGTACACAGTATGACAAAGTACTTATTTAAAGTGAAATTAATTATTAGTTATGACAAATAGAATGTAGTAAAGCATAAACTGTTTACAAATCAAACAACAATTTACACTACATGTGTCAATTTTTTCTGGATATTCCTCTTTGCTTATTTAATTAATAATGCTCCGAAGTGTGTTGCATCTGTGGAAATTGACAGTCTAACATTTGTTGGAGCTGGGGTAAAAGTCTGTTCGTTTGATAATGTCATCGTCTTCATTAATACTCAATATATCCACTGCAGCTTTGCATTTTGGTGTGCTCTGTAATAATAAAGCAAGTTTAGTATTTACTACATGCTGAAAACATTATATGACTTATGTGACAGCATATAATTGTATATAAGTAGGTACCTACTGTTGTTGGTGGGCCGTCCTGCCCACCAACAACAGTAGGTACCTACTTATATACAATTATAGCTCTGCTCCAGGAGTTGATGATCAAGGCCCGTCTGCTGTCCGACTTAAGTCGCAACCATGCATAGGCAAATTCATTTTCGCCTCCATTTGCATTGATTGCTACCGTCGTTTTAATTCGGCGATATTTCTTTTCCTATCATATCCATCATCCAACGAATCTGGACATAAGTAGTATAAAGTTACAGTTAGAAATATTGCATAGCTTGATGAAAATATATTAACATGATCAGCATTTCGACTTAGCTTTCATGTATTTTCCTACAAGGTATTACTTTAGAGTTGTTCATATTTGCGTCCATATCTTTATTCTCGATTACATCCACGAGTCTTTAATGATTTCTTTAAGCAATATCTGAAATAATAGTAAATACATATTTAAATAATCTGTACGTAATATAATGGTTTTTTATTATGATTATTGTAAAGGAATAATAAGTGCATATCTTTTCCTTTTTCTCCCAGTTTGGTGCCCTCGATTCCATAAGACTCATTCTTATTACATATTAATATTAAAAAATAATAAATGTGCAAAAGTGAAAATAATTAAAAACAGGAATAAAAACTTGTTTCGTTTGTTTGTTTCGTTTTTATTCCTTGTTTTACTGAAATGTTGCATTTGAACCCTGTTAATGTCTTTCTTTTCTCTTATTCCATGGCGGAATGGTCGAAATATTCTATCAAAGCACATCAATCATAATGTAGCCAATGAAAAAAATATTAATGCAAAATTAAACGCCGTATATAACTCAGCAATTGTTACATGTTTTGTTTTATAAAACAAATTATTTTTATTTAAAGAAAGTATTAATATGTGAATTACTTGCAAAATTTCAAATTTATTCGGAAGATATTAAATATTTGTGTAATTTTCATATTCCCCAATTAGTTTATTTTTTTCTTCAGGCAATATTCATGTGCACTTCGATGTGTTAATAAGTTGGCAACTTTAAACATCTAAACACATTTTATAAACATTATATCTCGATATATCTTAAATTCGTATCGTTGTTGCTATACATGGTTTATAACATTTGGTATTCACTAAATAACTATATGGGTGTTTAATGATTGTACAGTGACTTTTTATTAGTAAGACCGTCACAATATAATACCAGCCATTTCATAGATACTAATATTTTAAAGTGAAATATGGGTCTGGGACATAACCTAATGAAATGCAGTGTACGATTTTCGAATAAACTAACTTTTTATTTTATTACTTCCACAAGTTAGTACATAGTTGCCAGCAGATGGTGCTATTTGTTACCTTTATTTTGATATATTAACATTAATTATAACGACATTGAAGGGTCTAGTCATGTTGAGTTGCAAAAACTGGTATTCTTTTAATTATTTGTTCTGATATTACGTACATATAAGTTAAATTTAACAATAATATGTAAAATATGCATGAATAAAATAGAAAACATTAGAAACATTAGAAATAAGGTAAAAATGAAATATTTTGGAGAAAGGGTATTCAGAGGAAATAAACAAATTCTCTTGTAAATGCTATCAGCATTTCCCAAAGAGCTTAGGTGTATATTTTTGTAACGGAGACCACATCATATTTATATCCAAAAATTGAGCTTTTGTTCGTGTGACTCTCCTAATTAGGAATACTGCTAATGCTATAAAGAGATTCTTACAAGGAAAACCAACAAACCAGGTGCTAAATTGAAGATAGATAATATTCTTAATGACAGAACTCCAAGTTGAACACCGGATTTATGTAGTCTCCAGATAATTATCAAAGTAATAGAACTTATGCAGACATTGTTTCCGGACACCCCAGCATCGAATGAGTAGATAACCGACAGACTTCAAATGAAAAAAATTCTTATCAAACAATCTGAAAAGATAGATTTACTTCTCCATCAAACAAACAGGAATATCATTACCTATTTATGATGGAAATTTCCAAAATTAACTCATAATTACATGCCTTCACTTTGCAATGTGGAACATAAGACTATCGCTAAAGCTGAATATTAGGGAAGAGCTAAATATTAGGAACAAAAGCCTGTATCAGCTGATGGATAGTAACTCGGTGTTTTGAGTGGAAAATAAACTACAATTGTACAACTCTGCCGTTAAACCAATATGTATGTACTACGTTCAGCTGTGAGATGTGGCTAGCAATAACATTACAGTGTTTCCACAGAGCTTAAAATGCAATCCTGAGAAACATTATCAGTGCACTTTGGTTTACATGAAATTGCGAAATTCACAATGTGAATCGTTATTCAGAAATACGGGCAAGTATTCTTGTGAAGCTATTTTGGTGCTTAAAATAAGAAGATATATCAATGTCTTAGTTTTTTATGAAACCTATATTAGTCGTCTTCGGATACTGATATATGCAAATAAGGTGGCCACTCGATTAAGAATAAGTTGTCAGTAGCATAGCTACTTGTTTGGCTTTTGTCTGTGTTGAGCTATTTTGGAATTTAGATAAATATGAGTAAAGGAACCAGAATCTAATTTTCCTTTAGATTCATTATTTTGCTCATATTTCCTCTCTAATGTAAACCAGCAATAAGGTAGGCTCATTCAGTGGCTGTGTTTTCATATGGTGAAATGGAATTACGTTCATTTATAATTTTTATGTAAAAATGTACACTTGTGGCTATATTTTTACATAAAAATTATTATTTGAATACATATGGTTATATCATCTTAAGAAGAAATTACCCATTTTTATTTGTGATACGGCTATATATTCAAATCTGAATTCAATTACTAATTTGCAATTTGTTTATAGTTCACATTATCGACAGGAAAAAAATATAAAATAATACTTTGTTATCTAAAAAACAGTGTGTGCAGTAGTTCACATGCACTAGCAGCAGTCATTTACTGATATTAACTAGAGACATGTGGTGAAAGAACAGTGAAATATTTCGATTGGTCATCTTATCATGTGGATCCTGAATTACCAAATATGTTAGAATGAATTACCAAAATTTAGACCACATTGAATAACCATTCAATTTAACTTTTGTTTTATATGACGCTTCTATAGATTGATGTGTCAACTTGTATTTCTGTTCCAAAAAAAGTAGCTGTGATGTGACCTCTCCTAAGTCAGCCTCATAGTTATTATCTCAATGTCCTAGAGTTATTTTTCTCTTCTTCCGATAAGCTCTAAAGGAATTTACTGACAGATAAAATGTTTATCTTTCATTTTTATCTTAGATCTTTTATATATAGAGTAGCTTCTGAATGAACTCAAACTGGAAATACGTCTATTGGATCTAGTTTAGTGGTAGTACTTTTTAACCCGAGGAATAGCATAATTTCTTTAGGATAAAAGTGTTTATATTTAGTATCAAAAATGTTGTACTACATTATGCAAAATGTTTAATATTATAATTTAAAAAGAAGTGTTGGCATAGCATCAGATCTAGGATAAATCCTAGCACCTTATCCAAATTTACTGATTAAAACTAGGTCAGAGTAAATAATATGCACAAAAGATAATAATGTAATAAAACAGGAAAAATCTATAGCAAAATCATTTCTTGAAATTGTTGATGAAATTTAACCGAAATAAAATTATCTGAAACTTCTAATGAAATGAAGTTAACATATGGTTTTTTTTATTCGTCATAACACTGAGATATAGGGGTCATTCACTGAATAACATATAATTTATGAGGGATAGACCGGTCTTTGTCCAAAGAAGGGCACTTTGTATCAGCCAGTCCAAGATGAAAGGTAAAAAGATTTACTACATAGCAAAAGCCATCGAAGAAAAGATGATGAGGTGGAAGTTAGTATCGTGAGGAAAGCTGTAAAAAATCCAAATGAATTCTATTTGCTCAGCGTTCTAGATGTTGTTGTGGTCAATTTATTTGACATTAAGAGAATTTTGCCTCCCTCTGATTTTCTTATGAAGACTCATAAACAAATGCAAGGACTATATCGTCTTGATATTGCTTTTCTAAACAATAAGTATCTATTAATTTTTGTTGGGTAAGTAATCATAACAATATTATGTGTCTCCGAGGGCCATATATACTTGTAATTGTACAAAGTGGTGGTTAGGTGTGTAAGATAAGCAAGTGCATATTGCATTTTTTCTCTTCACTTTATATAAATATACTTACGTTACATATATTCACGTTAAATATCTGAACATTTAAAGTTAGAAAAAGAAAAATATTTAAATACATTAACTGACAATTGTTGGAGTAAATTCAATTTTGGAATGGTAATAGAGTGTTCAGATAATATTGAATGATATAGATAATATTGATTATCAATAATAATATTAAAACTTTGTTGAGATATCAAAGGTTATTTTCTGTACTCAGAAATATTAGGATACCTTGGATGATTACAAATTTCTAATGCTGACTGTATGGTTTATTTTGATTTTGAAGTAATAGCTTAGTCTTAAAATATGTATGATAAAAGGGTTTTTATTGGTAATAGCTCTATATTAATAGATATTAGTAAAACATAGATATAAAATCATTATGGTGTTGTTATTTTGTATTAAGTTAAAAATAAGTGAGTGTTCAACATTAATAATTATTGCTTTTGAAAGTTACTCTTGTTTTTAGTTCATAAAATTATCTTTTTTGGATGTAGAAGTATAAGTATAAATTGATAATAAATATTTAAGTATAAAAAATGTCTTATCATGGGGCAGAAGGAATTATTTTTTAGTAAAATGTTTTCGTTTTAAACTGTATTACAAAACGAAACAATTTGTTTATAATTTAGGAACATCTCTTGAGTTTTATTATTATTTATGTAAAATCATGTCTCAGCTCAAAGTTCTATATATGTGTCAGAATAGGACCCATAAATATATTTCTACAATAAGTAACAATTAATAAATAATAAAATTTTGTGGTAAACTTTATAAAACCACTATCATAAAATAAAATGACTGAATAAATATTTAAAGTGTATTTATGTATTTTAAAATGTCATACATATTCTTTTCACAATCGTCGAAAAATAAAGTTTGTACAATAATTTATACATCATATATATATATATATATATATATATATATATATAAGAAAATTACAATTTCTTCTATTCACAAAATATTAAATAATGTAGGTACTTACATGCAATTTAACATTATGTACTTGTATAACTTATTTACAGATTTAAGACATTGAGGAAGGTAAAAGTAATGACTTCACTATGTAGGTAATTGTAAACAACTATTTATCTATCTTACAAAAGAGTAGGAGAAATTTGTGAGTATTATTAGAATAGATTTCAATATAAGGGCCTTGTTATGGCAACCATCTTGTGCTTTTAAGAAATAGCATAAAATAATTGCATAAATATTTTATATAAAATATTTGGAGGAAAATATGGAAAGTTTTATTAAGCACTGAAAATATTATGCTTTCCGGTTTTATAATCACATTCTTCTAGACATGGTATTTTTTTCTCTGCACTTTATATGATATGTTTGTAAAATTTTTGACATGTTAAATAAGTTTTTTCGCATTCGAAAATTATGCAATGAATAAAATTTTGATGTGATTGCCATAACAGTATTATTATGTACTATCTGCCTACAAGTTTTTACATTGTCAAAAAATTGTTTTTTAACTCACAAGATATAATAATACACGAAACATCAATTATCTAAAAAATATTACGAAACAACTTTTTTTATTTAAACATTCAAAAGTCAAATCTGTAAGGCAATGTGGAAAAATTGCAGTTTATCAAATGTTTGAAATTGTGTAATCATGTTTAAATATATTTCATTTTCATATTAACTTTATAATTTTTATTTATGGAGCCTTGTAAAAACTTGTAGATAAATGCAAAATGTTATTATAAAATTATATTATCAATGATATTTATTTGATACTTAATCTAGCCTGACAACAACAGTGTACTGAAAATGCACGGAACAAACTAGCGAAATTTTGATTTATTATGAAAATATTTGAAAATAATAATATCTCTCCAGTTTGCATGCAAAACAAAAAACTAATTGAAAGGGAAGCATTCAAAGTCAGAAATGTTTTCAATAACCATATAAAATCATAGTCACATTCCAAATTTCTATGACTTTTCTAAATTGGAGCTAAAATTAGTGACTGATTGAAATCATCTTTACACCATTTCAAAATAATTATTGCACTTCTATCAGTGTCTGACTTATCTCACTTATTGCTATAAACATATTATCAAAATAGCGCTTCAAAGTTGCCCACACATATTGTGCACACTGTTGCAGTATAAACTTATAACTAGCGAGTGATAATACCAGTTAAGAATTATTACATAAATCTCAACAGTTGTCCGTATTAAAACTAAGATTACCTAAACATTTTACTAAAACAAGGCTGCAATGTTTACGACTCACACACAATAGGAATAAGACCCTGATAATCTAACATATTGCATCAAAATGTTAAATTATAAATGCATCAATTCATTCTTTATATTGATGAACATGCAACCTATATAAATCAAATAGGATGTGCATGACCTATATAAATCAATAGGCATTTTTTTTATTGAGTCCAAATATTTGAAGAATATTTAAAAACGTTCAAATCATCATAATCATAAATAGAAAACAACCGTATACAGAGAGTAAAACAAACATTATTATGGCACTTGGTAAAATGTTTTCAACTTTGCTTATTTATAAAAGTTCAGGTGTATTTATAAAAGTTCATGTGTAACCTAGTACACGTTGGTAAAATGAATTATTATGGATAACTATTACTGAGATGTTTAGACTCTATTGTCACTTAAGCTGTAGTGACGCGATATAGTGGTTAATTGACCAGCCAGTGTGCAAGATCTACAGCAGAATCTGAAATGTATAAATATGCTTAAATAATTAATCCATATATCTTGAAATTGGTTCTTTACATGACAGCAAATCTGTGATCATTTTTATCAAAAGATTACCAAAATAAAAAATTTTATTAAATTGCAACTTGTCATTATCTCAAATATAATAAAATGATGAGTTCCTTTTTTATTGTATACTGACGTGAGAGATTAAATTTCTCAAATAGTGACTACTACAAATCTTAAAATCGTCAGTTAACATCAGCCACATCAAAATTGTTTCTCTTTAGTAAGATATATGGCAATAAAGTGTCTTACAGAAGTGAATCTGTCGACATTTAGAAAACTACTGCAATGTCAACAATTGTAATAATTAATTCTTGAACAGTTTCATTAAGCGTTTTAATTATAGTACACATATTAGATACATACTAACCTTTGATAGTAATTATGACGACAGAAATTATGCTGCACAATAAGCTTGCAGTTTGCTAGGAAAGGACTGTCAGTACAATTAGGATGCACATATATTCCTGGAAAGCAAAAACAATAAAGGTTTAGTTTGCAAAATAAAATCTTAATTTAATTAAAAAACAATATTGTACGATTATTTAAGAAACAGACGTAATTGTTTAAATGAAGTTGGGAGGTATATTTTTGTACTAATTTATCCTATTTTTGGTAGAGCAAGTCAGTTATAAAGTCTATGACTTTGTTAAAACTTATATTTGTTGTTATACTTTAATGAATAATTTTTTTCAGGTCTAATTAAAAGCATGAAATATTTATATAATCAATATTTTCTGTTGTGAACCATTATATTAAGTACTGAATCACATATAGTTTATACAATAGGGCATTCAACAAATTTTTGAATATATATTTCTGTATTTATTATTTCACTCAACGCCCACAAAAAATAAACAACAAAACAGAATTTTATTGAATTATATATTTACAATACACATATTATTTTGTGAGGGTTATAAAAATATAACCCCTACAATTTCATAATAGGGGTTATATATTTTGTTACTTTAGTTGAAATTATAAAAAAAATTTAAAGTGAATTTATAAAAAAAAATTAATATAGCATTAAGTAAAAATTTTAAATTATATTATAATGCATATTGAAGACTAAAGAGAAAACAGTGAAAAGCAAAATTTTCAACAAATAGAAATGATTTATGCAATATGATATAAAGATATCTACAACACATGCAAATAATATCCCAAAGTAAATATAAATTCCTAATTATCAAATTATATGAAACATAAAACATTATTGATTTATGTTTCATATAATTTGATAATTAGGAATTTATATTTACTTTTGGGCGTTAAATCAGTTTAAATAAACATCTTACCTTGAGAAGTAAGTAAAATTTAGTTGTAAATAAATCTTACCTTCAATATTAATTTTAACAGAGCTATAGTGCGAGCTGTATTGGTTTTGTGCGCGGCATGTGTAAATGCCTGAATCAGCAGGCGTAACTTTGTACACAGTCAAGCGGTAGCTCTCTGTAAAACAAATATTTATTAAAATTTGTAGAATTTTGGCAAGAAATCTGAAAATAATTTTATTATATTAGTTGAAGAAAAATTTCAATACTTTTCTTCAAATAATATAAAGAAAATTCATTATTTTAAATACTGAATTTTTTATACTGTCAGTTATCTATTCACAAAGCAAAAAAGATGAAAATTTAATTATCACAATCACAATCACAATTCAAACGTGTGCATTTAGCCCATCGTTTACAGCTGTCATTTGGCCACATTTCCGATATTCTTTTCCTGCTAACTTTTGGGTCAGGTTCAATTTAAAAAATTGGTCATTAAAATTGGTTCAGTTTCAATTACTTAAAATGTATATTGAGTTTGGTTGACAAATGTACTTATAATTCAATTTGTCTGAAAAAGAAACAAACTTTTCCTTCTTTACTAATCACTTGCTAGTATTACTTTTCTGTTTTTCATTTCACATCTTGACTTGATTTAATGATGATCTAGGATATTTGTTTATTTGTATAATATGTAAGTTTGTAAATTTTCATCCAAATCTCTAATAAAGTAATTAATTTTGATGTAGCTCCTTTTTTCTAATTTATTTTGTTTAGCGTCGATCCTCCCAAATTACGTTTCAAATCTCGTAACCAAAATTTTAATCACTTCTAGTTGTATGATAGATTTTAATTTGGCAAACATGTCTAGATCCAATAATGATACCAATGAGCTGATACCACAGATGAGTCAAAGGAACTTGTCAATGCCTAACAGCAGAAACATCGTGCTTGGGTTCATTTTAATTGTTTCAGTGAGCACTATCTTAACAAATATTTTTCAGGGTGTGATGACAGTATTGACGAAGACCAGTGGAATTCCTTAATGCTTAATAGTTGCAGCACATCTTGTCAATGGCTCAACCCGGCATTTCGCCTGAAATCTACCATTTTAAAAGGATGGCTTTGGCATGTGTAAATAATATCAAAAGTGAGACATAGAATTTGTCATTATAAAAATATCTATAGTGTCTTAGAAGATTTCGGGCATAACAGATTCAAGACTGACAGTTGAAAAACAAAAACGACAAGATCTTTAATGTCATGAATGTGTTCTTATTTGGAGACATAATTCTGCCAATCAAGAGTCTGGAATCAATCAATCTGGAATGTCAGTTTATAAACAACCAGCACATTTCCTGTTAGCAACACACTATCATTGGTTATTTACTTTATCAACATCAACAAGGCGAAAGCTAGATAAAAACATTAATGGAAACTTATTGATATTTATAAAGTATTGGAGAATTGCATTGAGACAAGTTCAGCCCAGCATAAATACCTTCTGAATTTGGTATTAATGAACCTTTAGATCAAAATATACGATCATTTCATCAAAATATATGATCAAGAGTGCTATACTTCAACATTTTGAAAAGAAAAATAATGTCACCCCAGATAATGTAATTTCAGGTATTACATTGTCTAGGTTGACGTTTCAAGATATTCATAAAATTGGGGTTTACAGAAAGTGTTTGAAATAATTTTGGGACCAAAAGTAAAGTAAGATCGAATGTTGATGTTTCAAAGGGCTTGCGAATACAATCATCGGATTTACAACAGAGGTTGTATAAGTATATCCTGCCTGCCATGAAGTCATATCCTCTGAGACATATGAGAATGCTACTTTATGTACATACAGATTATGGTACGGATAATATGTAAGGCGAATTCTATCATTGATTTTTTTCATGGATTCCCACGATATATAAAGTATCTATAGAGAACTATAATAAAAAATGCCATAACATATTTAGAGCCAAAAATGTTTGAAGGAGCTACTTATTTGTATACATTTATCAATATACTACATGTAACTTTATAACAGTAAGCAATTAATCGTTTAACAAATTAAAACAAAAAAGGTATATATTAAACATGAATACAAAATAAACAAGATCTACAAAAGATAACGAAGACACATTGCAATAAATTTACTTTCACTCCTCATAAATAAATCACACTCTGGTGTGATCGCAATCAGGTAGTTGAGCAGTTGAATACCGTGGGAAACTGGAAAGTTCAGATATAATTTGTTTCTAAAGTCACGTAATCATCACCTGTTTTGTTGTACAGAGGACGATTGCATGAGCAGAAAATTGTCGAGCATGAAGAATAAATGTGTACTCAATAATACAAGGGCATACAATTTTTAATTTTAATAGCCGGAAGATAAATTTCATAAGTGCAACGTCTATTGTGGAGTGCAAGGAATGGAAACCTAGTATATCCAAGAGGAAATTGGTAGGAAATAGAAAGCGGAAGTAACTATACTGTTCCATATGCAGATTTTTTTGCACACATGTAATCATCAAGCTATAATTGGCTTCAAGTGGTCTCCAAATAATAGAGCCAAATTCTAATCGGTTCTGCACTAATGAAGTATACACCAGGAAAATTGATGACGTGTTTCCAAAATGATCAAATCTGACTCCCAAATCAATGATCTTTTAAAGATGATGCAGTGGGATTCCGTTAAATGTATATTCGCATTTAATAGGAGCGTGTGCTCAGCTGTAACTCACTATTGAACATTTGTTTCCATGCATTGCATAAGGTTGGTAGACAGATTCCGAATTGAAGAATTAGACATTACCGGACAATAGCACTTAATTGACAGGTAAAAATACATGTAATAATGAAAAAAAGACAGATTTATAAGGGACATTCCCTTATAAATCTAATACAAATTTTTTGTGTAGGAGCGCTTGTGCTCTATTAAAATACTGTCGCCATATTAATTTCCAACATCAAAAATCTCTTGGTCTGTCAATCTAATTAAATTATATTAATTTATTATTATGAGTAATAAATTACAGAATTCATCTATTGGGATTCAGATTTCACACAATTTTCTTTTGTGTATATAACAATTGAAATCTTATATATTATTATCTGTTTTATTTGATTTGAATCGGGTTTTTTCGCGGTAATTATCTATTTAATGAGTAAACCTAGATATTATAAACTAAGAATTCACTATGTCCCGACGTTTCAGACTGGTTGTACAGCCTGTGGTCACGGGAAGACTGAAGATGTATAGAAGTCACCGCTGCGACGCGGGAGTGTTTTTCAAAACTACCCCCACTTGGTTGATTGTAGAAATCTAAGGCGGTTTCACACTAGACCTACACACTACACTAACAGTGTCATGACACTTGGATTTATGTACACATCGCGAACACCTAGTTGCAATCACTGGACTCCAAGTCGCCGAGAGTTTGAATCCGTCTTCACGGTTGAAATTTGGATGTTTTTTAATTTCAATTGCTTCCCGTATAATCCTCTTGAAATAATGAGGCTCAGAAGAAATAAGCTTGGGGACATGAAGTTCGATCCAGTGATTGGACCCCGAATCAACTAAGTGTTCTGCTATAGCAGACTTATTTATCTGGCGGTTCTTCACAGCTGCTATGTGTTCCTTCATACGTTCGGCGATTGTCCTTTTTGTCTGACCTATGTAGGAAAGACCGCAGCTGCAGTCGATTTTATAGACACCTGGCTTCTGCAATGGAATTACGTCCTTTGGTGTCCGCAGCTGCTTGGCCATTCCTACATAGGTCAGACAAAAAGGACAATCGCCGAACGCATGAAGGAACACATAGCAGCTGCGAAGAACCGCCAGATAAATAAGTCTGCTATAGCAGAACACTTAGTTGATTCGGGGCCCAATCACTGGATCGAACTTCATGACCCCAAGCTTATTTCTTCTGAGCCTCATTATTTCAAGAGGATTATATGGGAAGCGATTGAAATTAAAAAACATCCAAATTTCAACCGTGAAGACGGATTCAAACTCTCGGCGACTTGGAATCCAGTGATTGCAACTAGGTGTTCGCGATGTGTACATAAATCCAAGTGTCATGACACCTTCAGTGTAGTGTGTAGGTCTAGTGTGAACGCGCCTTAGATTTCTACAATTAACCAAGTGGGGGTAGTTTCGAAAAACACTCCCGCGTCGCAGTGGTGACTCCTATACATCTTCAGTCTTCCCGTGACCACAGGCTGTGCAACCAGTCTGAAACGTCGTGACATAGTGAATTCTTAGTTTATAATATCTAGGTTTACTCATTAAATAGATAATTACCGCGAAAAAACCTGATTCAAATCAAATAAAATATGTGTTCGAATCGCGAAAGTTTAAAAAAGTCTGTTATTATCTGTTTCCTTTTAGTCTTAGGGCTGCGTTGACTCATTATTACATATTTTATGAATTTCTGCAGTGTGATAATTTTTATAATGTACAGTTTCTTTAATTTTATTATAATGGATTCCATAAAAAGAACTTTTAATTAATACAAATAAAAAATTAATTTTCACAAATTAAATACAACTTTTTAATTTCAACTATTTAAGTTTTATACATACCCGATATATAAATTCTGTTAATATTCTCAAGAATGGTTCCATCATCTTTCTCCCAGTGTGCTCTAGGTACAGGATAGCCATCCACCTCGCATGGAAGTGTCATGTCAGAGCCAACAGCAAATGTATTTGACTCTATGTTAATACTCGTACTTACTGGCACTGTGAGATATATAGGTAATGAAATGATATCTGAATATAATGATTATATGAAGACATTATCATACCTATAATTATATAAATTGCCTAATTATTCATATTAACTGTCAACATAAATATTAAATATGGTCCTTGTTCAAAGAGGAATTTTTGAAAATGACAAATAAATTTGTATTGTATATATTATATATACATATATATATATATATATATATATATATATATATATATATATATATATATATATATATATATATATATATATATATATATATATATGTATATATATATATATATATATGTATATATATATATATATATATATATATATATATATATATACATGAATATATTTTACGATTAAAACGGTTTCTTAATATGTAACATAACATGGTATCCAGCACCGTCAATAAACAAGAATTGGCATTAGAAATAGGATGAGAAATGATCAAACCAAAAAAATTTTTCTTTATTTTGTTACACGACAGACTGTTTATGACAATTTTGAATTTATGTGGTCTCATTTCCAATGTGGGATTTTCATATTCATGTCTGAATGATCATCTACATAAATATGTATTTTTTTCACTTTAGTTCTATATATTTATAATGTCTACATTATTTTGACAAATCATTTAAAATTTTTGGTACTATTATTATAGAAATATGAAGATGGAATAACGTTTTATACATTATTAAAGATAATTGTGTTGGATTGATCCATTTAAAAATATATTAAAAGGTGTAGGTAGCGTTTTATTATATTTTATGTCATTTTAAGATAGAGCTTAGAAATAAACGGGTGTGTCACAACCATCTGCAAAACCAAAAAATGTTATATATTCCATTTGTAGCTTCTAGTAACTTTCCTCTTGTTAAGCAATGCAGACTGAACAATGTTATAATTGTATTTGAACTTTTAGGGTAATAAATTTTCTGCCAATTCATATTACATACATTATGCTAGAATTATTATTCAACTGGATATAAAAATAATAAGCATCACCATTAAAACACATCTTTAAAGAAAAACCTTTGAATAATTACACATCTTTATAGAAAAAGTTTGAATATGAAGCATGTTACACGTCAGTTTATTTGCTAATAGATTCATGCCATTTGGATGTGAGTAATGAAAAATATATAGCAAAAGTACATCAATAGCTGAAGAAGTGAGAAATGTTAATGTGTTTCACCACAGCAAAATAATTTCTTAATTATAGGACGAAGGTTTTTAAAAGGTGTGTACAGGTTAGCCTCTATTATAACCTTAATTAAACTGCAATAAATTTTAGTATTTTAAAAACATCAATTATTCTCTCTTATTTATAGCCATATAACCTGTGCACAATAAGCATGCAAGTACAACTTCAGAACTTTTCTTAATCATGCGTCCATCAAAATTTTTAATTACAATCAGAAATTATAATATCTATGACGGGTAACATTTAATATATACATATGTCAAACATAGACAGTAAAAAACGTGATTTTGAAAATGTTTCCATTGTGTGGAATTATGTTTTATTACTTTTCTCTTTTAAACTTTTACATAGATCTATAAACTTTATGCGAAATTGAATACGACAGGTGCAGTCCACTCAATCATACATTACTGGACAATAGCAACATATAACAATAAATTAGAACCATCTTTTAGTCAACATACCGTTATATACTCTAATTGGTACCTCCGGACCACCAATGGATCTGGGATCAACCTGAACGAAAGGCGTAGTTTCTTCTGTTAATGGTGCCTGAGTCGTAACTGTCACTGGCACAGGCTTTGGAGTAATCAGAATAGGTCCAGCAGGTGCCGTCACCAAATATGGACTCACCAAATCTGGTGCATTTACTGGTTTAATTGCTTGTACGGTCACAGACCATGAGCTCGGCTTTCCGACTCCATTATAAGCCTGGCATGTGTACACACCAAGACTGTTCAAATCTAGAAACCGAATCAGTAGGGAGCGATCTTTGCGCAGTTCGTATTGTGGACTATGCAATGGCAGCATTGTCCGTTCCTTCCACCAATTGACAGTTGGCTGAGGCCAGCCGTAAGCATTGCATCTCAGTGCTAGAGGACTGTTCAGTGTACCGACTATGACAGCATTCTCATTACCCATCACCCCAGCTGAATGCGTCGTAGGATCTAGCAGAAGAAGGTGTTAGGTAAGTTGCTATAGCATGCGATTATTGCTACGAAAGGTTTGTTTGTTATGTCGTTTATGGCCATATTTGATAACATATTTTTTTCATTTGTAACACAATATTCAGCACAGTTAGCAATGATATTTGTAACAATTAATATCGTATTTGCGCATCTTTTTTATAAATTCTTAATCTGTATACTGTAAAAAACTTGTTTGTTCTGTATACCATTTTGTATAACAGTATTTATTATTTTCAATTATGTTTTTAATATAACATTGCATTTGTATTTTTATTTACTTTTAATTAATAATCACAAAAAAGTAACTATTAATGTAACTATAAATATAGCAAATTTATTTAAGAAATATGTAAAATTTAACATAAGAATATCTAGATATTCAATACTTACTCCAGTACTTTAAAAGCAATTTACTTTTTATATATTTTTGTTTGCTTGTTGGTAATGAAAAATGTTATAGAGAATTATATATTTTTACGTTCAAATAATACATATGTATATATATATATATATATATATATATATATGTGTATATATATATATATATATATATGTACATGTACATGTACATGTACATGTATATGTATATGTATATGTATATGTATATGTATATGTATATGTATATGTATATGTATATGTATATGTATATGTATATGTATATGTATATGTATATGTATATGTATATGTATATGTATATGTATATGTATATGTATATGTATATGTATATGTATATGTATATGTATATGTATATGTATATGTATATGTATATGTATATGTATATGTATATGTATATGTATATGTATATGTATATGTGTATATATATACATATATATATATATATATATATATATATATATATATATATATATATATATATATCATAAATATAAATTTAACATAAATATATGAAAGGAAATAATCAAATATAACCATAATCAAAACATGAATCAAAGTTTTAATTCATATTAAAATTAAAATTCATGTAAAATTCATCTAATATGTATTGTCATATAATATTTTGATATAAATACTTATATATAATATAAATGCATATCGATAGAACAAAAACTCAAACCTATGTTATTTGACAAGCAAGTTAAAAGTTATAGTGAAAATTAAAATATTTATACAACTCAAACTTTAAAACTGAATCACCAACCTAATAAACATCTAAATCAACCTAATATCTCAAAATTTAGTGGTCTCATTATTCAAACATTCCGAATATCACCAGCATATGAAATAAAAACAATATTGAAAGTGCATATTTAAAAATATATTAAAATAAATAAAACTGAAACATTCAGAAAATTAACATACCTCAAACATTCATTATCTTAATATTTTACAAATATTCACATACAATTAAATTTTCAAATCATTTGACAAAATTGCAATATTATGGTAAAACATCAGCTTAGTGCAAAAAACCAAAAGGGGAAATATTTGACACTTTAGGTTTAGAATTTAATGGGTACCATCACAGAGCATATACTATAACTAGAGATGGTAAGTAGGCGTGGCATGCGCTTCATGTCTACTGTCATAGACCGAATGCTATAAGTGATAGTGCTTCATTGCTTATTGTTAATTAGTGCCCAAAAATGCATTTTTGTGTCATAATTACATAAAACAATAAAAGCTAGCAAAAGAAAGTAACCAGTTGGGGAATTTTCTATAATCAATAAATTAATTTAAATCAGTAGGGACTATGAAATGAAACCATTGCATAGTCCACAATATGTTTTGTTGAATTTTAAATAAAAATGTTATTTGCGACATCGTTGCACCGGTACGAAACACTAGTGCAGAGCACTAGATGTCATTATTGTATAAATATTGATAATGTGAATATGTTTGAAAACCGTCATTTTAATGACATAAAAGTTTCACACTTTAAAGCAGTTAAATTTACATAATAATTCTACAGTATAATAATGATATGAAAATAAAAGTCTGATATGTTTTTCATTAATTTTATGAGATATATTGAAAAATATTAATAAAATTGTTACTGGTCTAAAGAACTAAAGGTCAAAATTTTACATTGTTTAACCGTTTTAGTGCTATGATTTTTTATTCATATATACTTAAAAATGCCAAAGAAATCTTTTGTTTTTGATGTCATTTAGCCTTGTCTCAAAAAAAAACTGTATCTCATCCAAAAATTATCTAATTTTAATAATTTTTTCGGTGTTTTCTTAATAAAAACTTTTAGAAGGATAATAAAATACAAAGAAAATTATGGAAATATATATTGTGAACAAAAATTATAACAAAAACTGAAATCAAGGTCACATTGTATTTTCAGTCGGTACATCCTCCGTATCAGCAAAATAATTGTTATCTAACTATCACTTTCTTTTCTATGCTATCTTTTATTTCTATGCTATCACTTTCTTCACAACTTGAAAAAACAATCATTTTCACTTGAATTATTTTCGTATTCCGACATTATGGGTTAAAAATGTTCTTTTCCTGGATACTTTTTATATTGTAATTACTAATAATATTATAATTTGAATTTTATGTAACACGCAGAAAGATAAAAAATTAGCAATACCGCGCGCTAAACAGCAACTGATTTTGAGAGGGCCATTGAAATTTAGTTAGTATGCGCACGAGTGCGGTGGCGCTCGTCGGCACTCAAACGGTTAAATAACATATGAGATAAATGAAAAAAGAAAAGTACATAATCAAGGTTTTAAATCATGTTATATCCATTAAGATATTTGATTGTATTGCAGTATAAAGATTTTTCTTCAAGCAATCTTGTAATTGATTTAGTGAAAGTCGTAATTGAGAAGTATATTAATGTTCAGTTCTATTATTTAACAAAATATTTAATGCCAAATTGACAATATATCAGTTCTTTAATAAATGTGTACTTTTTTCCAGGCAGTCGGTAAAATATTTTGTGAAATATTTTATCAAACAAACCAATAAATCCTAATTTCCTAGGGCCATTAATGAGTAAAGTGCAATTATGACACTTTAGACTTTTAATTACAAAAAGATTAAAAGGGACACTCACCCCTTTTGGAATAAAGCAAATATTTTGTCTTCATTATTATCTATCAACAGTACCTTATAAATGAAACATTTGTATATCTTGAATTTAAGGCATTAAACCAGTTATTTATTAAACTCATAAAGTTTTCAGGATTCACTGCCCTGGAATTCTTGAAGGATTAAACCCACATGACTAAATTTTAGCAATTAAAACTCAAATCATTTTGCTCAATACAAATCATAACTTTTTTTGAAAACCTGGTTCTTCTTTAAAATGTAGAACTTCGATGTTATATTTATTTAAATCCTCTTTTTTATTTTAACTTTACTCCTTCATCTTCCATTATTTATTCCAATTTTCAAAATTATAACCACGTGTACACAATATTTTTTTCTTATTTTAAATGTAAGTAATAAATATTCTTGTACCATTACAATTTCAAAAAATTTAATTTTCTTTACTAAAATTGAAAATATCCTCTAATCTATTATATTGCTTAAGCTTGATATCATGATAAGCGGTTGACAAAGGACAGATCAAAGAATACCTCCATAAAGATTTTGAGTGAAGGTGGAATTGCGCCCCGCAATATTATTAGTACTTCAACAGATCAGAATCCGAATTTGGTAACATACAGTTCTGGGAACCAGTCCTTCCTATGTATTTTATACTGACAAAATATAAGTTTTTTGCATTATTTAAATGACACCGAATAGGTTTTTTCATAGAGTTTTTATGTTCTGATCAAATAATTTAAATCTAGCTGGTATTAACGACTAAATAAAATGGAAAACTTTTGAATATATGAAAAGACGTTCATTTATTAAAGTAAATACAAATATTTACTTATTATTTTAATAAATGAACGTCTTTTCATATATTAATATAGGGGGTAAGGGAAGAACGGAAACAACATCTGACCGGCCCAATTGTCATCCTCTCCTGCACACTGGTGGTTTGTTATGAATAGCCGACGGCGGTTCTCTGGTTTAGACTGAAGAGCCGTGGTGCCCCCTGCTAGACAACTAACGAGGCTCTGGCGACCGAGCATCCGCAAGCCTAGGGACTAAATACCCCTTAAAACATTGGCAGTTGCACCTTGGGGAAGTGCTTCGAGATTTAACCCATCGTAAAAATAAATGATGAGTACAACAATAGATAATAATGATATGCCATGCACCCCGGCTAGCCCCCGGCGCTCGCAGGTACCCGGGTCTGCGAGTGTGAAGTATGTTACTGAAGACTACACAGGAGTAGGCGACCAGGCCCCTGTGGCAGTAAATGCTACTGGCAGCAGCAACAAAAAAAAGTCCATTCAACAGTCTTTTCACCCGAGTATGTTTCTATCAAGACACAGATCTGCATCTTTGGGAAGTTATGCAGAAATTAGTGAACCTCCAGACCCTGTCCGAACATCAAACCAGTTTACTGGACTGACTATTGATCTTGATGAGGAGAATATTGAAAAGAAAGTGAGAAAGCCAAACAAACCTCCACCAATAATACTTTATGGTGTTGAGGACGTTAATAAACTAACGGAACTCCTAGAAACAGTGGCCGAAAGAAATCAGTTTACCTACAAAATAGTAAATAGGAACCAACTCAGAATCAGCAGTGTGGAAATTGAGGTCTACAAAAAACTGATGACGATTGTTAGAGAGAACGGTCTTATAGGCCATACATTTAACAGGAAGGACATAAGAAACTTCAGAATAGTAATAAGAAATCTGCAGCCATCTACTCCGCAATACCATCAAAGAAGAGATAGAAGCCACTGGTAACATAGTTACTGGAGAAATTATCAATGCTAAGTATGGCCCTGAAAAGAAAGCAACTTCGACATTCTTTGTGAACTTGGCACCAGGGCCCAACAACAAAGCAGTCAAACTTCTCAAGTACATATACCAGCAATCAGTAGTGATAGAGGATCTCCGAAAAAGAACATCTATTGTACAATGTCATAGATGCCAACAGTATGGTCACTCCAAGAACTACTGTATGAGGCCATACCGCTGTGTTAAATGTGGAGAATCCCATAGGACATCGGAATGCGAAAGGCGTGACCGCAACTCTCCTGCTCTGTGTGCTTTGTGTAAAGGACTCCATCCAGCCAACTACAAAGGATGCGAGGTTTATCAAGAAACATTAGCTCGTAAAAAGAAACGAAATGTAAACACAAATAGAAGAGATCTAACTACTGAAGAACCTCAAACTACTATGCAGACATGGGCAGATCCGAGAATAACATGAGACAGAACAGAATCACTTGCCAGAATAGAACATATGCCGAAACTCTTAGTCAAAACCTTTATAAAAGTACAAAGAGTGTAGAAGAGGATACCAACCAGAACACCACCACTGCTGATACAACCGCGACAAACATATCAGTGGAGTATGTACTTTTAAAACAGTTCGACCTCATCATTCAACAAATGAGTACTCTTATGAGTCTCATAGCTAAACTAGTAGACCGACTCTCAAAATGATTTCGTTACGTCTAGCTACTATTAACATAAATGGGTTAACACCTAATAAACATGAAGTGGAACTGTTAATGAAGACACATAACATAGACATATTCCTTATCTCGGAAGCTCATTGTACCATTAACACGTACCTCAGCTTCAAAGATTATCAGTGTCATTTGACACCTCATCCAGATGGTAGAGCGCACGCCGGAACTGCAATTATAATTAAGAAATCTATAAAATATCATCAAATGCCTGATTATAAAACAGAACGTATACAAGCTACAACAATAGCTGTAGAAGACAAAACTGGTTACCTTAACATATCTGCAGTGTATTGCCCGCCGAGACATGCAATAAGTGAGATGATGTTCACTGACTTCTTCAATACTCTAGGGAGTCGTTACATCGCAGGTGGAGACTGGAATTCGAAGCACATGTATTGGGGCTCTAGAGTGACGACTACCAGGGGTAGACAATTAAAGTCAATGTTGGATAATCACCATAGCTTTGCCATAACAACTGCAGAACCAACATATTGGCCAAGCCATTCTGACAGACTCCCTGACCTGCTGGACTTCTTTGTCGCTAGAGGACTCTCTAAGGAATATCTTAAGGCTGAATCATGTTATGACAGTCCATCAGACCATACACCAGTTATACTTACAGTAAGCTCTGGTTTGATAGAGACAAGGTACCCCATTACTCTCTATAATAAAAGCACTGACTGGGAATCCTTTGGCAGTACATAACAGACCATATACAAATGAAGGTAGCTTTGAAGACAGTTGATGATATAGACAAAGCGACAGAATACATCACAAGACTAATCCAGGAATCCTGTTGGTTGAACACTCCTTGGGAGATCTCAAAATTGAAGGCTACTAACTATCCTGCTGAGATCAAAATGGCAGTACTGGAAAGGAGAAGACTGCGCAGAGTCTGGCAATCAACTCACCTCGATGTAGATAAGCAGAACTTCCATGTAGCGAGTAAGCAACTAAAAGAGATCTTGACAGAATGGCATAACAACACGCTCGCTACGCAGTTGGAATCCCTAACACCTACTCCACAAACAAACTACTCGCTGTGGAAGTTTACCAAAAATTACGACAGACCGCAACCAACAATACCCCCTCTGAGGTGCAACAGTGGTTGGGCAAGGACACCTCAAGAAAAAGCAGATTGTTTTGCCAATCATTTAGCAAAGGTATTTAGCCCGAATCCAAACCCGGACGGTGAGACTGAACAAATTGTGGACTCAGTTCTGCTTCAGGATTATCAGATGTCGGAGTCCCGCGCCCCGTAACGGTTCATGAAGCTTGGCGAACGATCAGAAGTTTAAAAGATAAAAAGGCCCCTGGCTTCGACCTAATTACTAAAGAAGTATTAAAACAACTACCGAGAAAGGCAGTGGTGTTCCTAACAGTATTGTTTAATGGCATCTTAAGAGTCCAACACTTTCCACAGCTGTGGAAAGTATCGCAGATACGTATGATACACAAAGCTGGCAAATCACTACATGACGTCTCGTCATATAGACCTATTAGCTTGCTCCCAGTATTATCAAAAGTCTTTGAAAAGCTTCTTCTACACAGAATCAAACCAATACTGGATGAGGATAACATCATACCAACACATCAGTTTGGCTTTAGATCTCAGAACTCTATGGTGGAACAGGTCCACAGAGTGTACGATAGGATAAGAAAAGGATTAGAAGAAAAAGAGTACTGCTCCTCAGCATTTCTGGATATACATCAGGCATTCGACAGAGTATGGCACAGAGGCCTACTTTACAAAATTAAGACCTACCTTCCACACAGCTACGTGGAATTGCTGAAATCATATCTCTCAGATCGAATGTTCCAAGTGCGAGTAACTGACGTCACATCTAAGCTCTTAGAAATTCAAGCCGGGGTTCCTCAGGGATCAGTGTTGGGCCCAGTGCTATACACTATCTACACAGCAGACTTACCAGCAACAGATGGCGTGACTACTGCCACATACGCCGATGACACTGCAATCTTGGCCAGCAGCCCAGATCCTGTGGTGGCTTCTGAGGTGCTACAACGAGGACTGGACAGTGTATCCTCATGGCTGAACAAATGGCGAATAAAAACTAGTGCTACAAAATCTGTACACATACTCTGAGAAAGGGCGACAGTCCTCCCATACAGCTGAATCAGACTACTCTGCCACACACAGATAGAGTAAAATACCTGGGCATGCACCTGGATAGGCGTATGACGTGGAAAAACCATGTAAAGAGCAAAAGAGATGAACTCAACATTAGATATAAGAATCTCACGTGGCTGATTGGACGGAACAGTACTCTGTCAATCGATAATAAGTTACTAATATATAAAACAATCCTTAAGCCTGTATGGACTCATGGCATACAATTGTGGAGCAGTTGTGGTAGTTCCAACATCCTGATACTGCAGAGAACGCAAAATATTATACTCCGATCTATATGTGATGTACCATGGTTTGTTACCAATGCCGAAATACATAAGGAACTTCAAATGAACACCATAAAGGAAGAAATCCTGTCGGCTACAGATAAATATAGGGGGAGACTGGAGGCCCACCCTAATGAACTGGCTGCAAAGCTATTAACGCGCACTTATCAAAAGCGACTAAAAAGGAAAGATATTTTGAGTTCCTAAGGAAAGAGGAGATGTTCTTACTGGAGGACACACTCTAAACGAGATTCAACACTCTTCACCACATCTGATAAAAGTGAAAGCACTGATTGCAGATAAATAGAAAAAAAAAAAAAAAGATATATATTTGTATGTATGTCTGTTATTCATATGTAATGTTTAAAAACAATGAGAAATTTCATGTATTTTATTAAGCATAAATTACAGAAAGATCCAAGAATAATTACAATATCTCAACATATTCTAGTAAAGAGTAAAGTGATTTGCATAAAACTCTTATTTGATATTGTTCGAAATAGATCATAAAGTTATTATAAATTAAAGTTTATCGTAATAAATCTGATTTTGATTTAGACTTTCAACATTTAAATTATCACAATATTTTTTTTTAGTTTAGACGTTTGGCAATTACATTAAATTATGTTATTAAACTATTATTTTATTTATTTTTACCTTTGTCGCTATACTCAGCTATTAAATCATATGGGATATATCTTTGTCATTTCATTAAACTGAACGGCTTAATTGTTTACTAGGATCATCACGCATTTTAAAGTTTTTCAAAAAATTAGATACATTTGTACCTTATGGCAATGTAGGTATAAAACTAATAGAGAACGCAAACATTTTCTTAAATAAAATAACATTTTAATTATAATTCTCTGAGATATTACAACTTAAGCTTGATATTGTTGTGAGTAGCGATAAATGTTTGAACAATACTAAGATTTTCGAACATTTGTTGCGAGCGGATAAGAATATGTGACTTAAGAGTGTGGAAACGAGAACTGAAGGGTATGAACTGAAGGGTCGTTTCAACTAATTTTAGTTGAAATGACCCTTCAATTCATTTGTTTCCCACTGATGACACGTGTTTTCAAAGTGTTCAGTGAATATACCATTTCTATTTCTTTTTTTGTTCTATGGGTACACAAGGTTTTCATTAAATGCATAAGACTAATAATCACTTGATGAAAAAAGGGTAATGGTTGTGAATGCCAAAATCAGAAATGTTGAAAACATAATAACTTTTTGCACTAAGCCAACTTGTCAACCTAACAAGCCAACCAGTCTTGTCAAAATATACTAACTTAAAAATGCTAACAACTTGTTCATTAAATGTATACCTTTGTGTCTTACATTATCAATGAGGTGAACCTTTTGGTCTAAATAAATATGAATAATTTTGTCAAGAAGGAAAGAGCTTATAATATTAGCATCATTCTTGATTTGATTTACCGGTGTATTTGAACTCCTAAATACATTCATATAAGTTCTTTCAACAAACTTTTATCCACTTTTCAATATCTTTCTGCATCATTTTAAAACATCCAAAGTGTGTTTGAACTTTTTTTAGGACAACTTCATTAATTTTTCTTATCTGGACTATACTACTAAGCGCTTATTAAATAAGATACTACAGTAGATAAACCTTAAGCGATCTTTATCAAAATCCATACCATTGACCACTAAATTAATTTCCTTCTGTATTGGCGGGCCAACGCCATTGTCTCCTATGCAAATGTAGCTGCCAGAATCATTCCTGTACACTGAAACTATTTGTAGGGCTCCATCAGTGAGTATGCGGTAGCGACCAGTTGTGCCGTCAATCTGTAATAAATATAGTTTATTGTTAATATCATATCGTTTTTCATAAAATTTATCAATTATTACATTATAATGATTCTGTTCTATGCCTGGATAGGCTATTTGACTTGATTTTCTAAATTGTTCTATTTTGCATTATAAGCATACTGCATTTATATTTCGAGGATATATGCCTTATTTTTTATATAAATTACTTTTAAAGTTTGAATTTTCGAACTCGTGCTAAAAACGCAATTTTTGTAATGGCGGTTAGCGTGACGTCACACACAATGTAAATATAAACAGTCTTGAATGCTGAAAGGAATTACAATTTATTTTCATATTAAAATGATGTATAAATGGTGTGTAGTGCCACAATGTACAAATACGTCTATAAAAATCCACACAAAGTGTTCGTTTTAGAGCTAACGAATCTTAAAAGACAAAAAAAGTGGCTGCAATTAGCCCGAAAAGATCCAAACAACATTATAGTTCACTCAAATGTTTTTATGTGTGAAGATCATTTCGATGTAAGTAATATTTGTGTTTTAAATATTATTATCGATATCAATGCCTATAAACCAAAAGAATAAGAAAATTAAATTTTGATATGAATGCGTTTTACTCGCCTGTGACGTTCTCTGACTTTTAACCAATAAGCGTTTGCGACGCTTATTGAATTTCAAAAAATATTCTGATTTTTTCTCTTTGATTCTGTTCTGAAACGACTCCCAAAATCCATAACAGTTTCAGATTACTTTTTATTTTTAGGTTATAATTGCAGATATTGAACAACTCAAATATATCAACAGGTGTATTTTTTTACAACATTTAGGATTATGAAAAAGCTGATAAAATGAACAATTTACACTTTGAATGGTTTATGGAAATATTCTAGTATACCTAGCCTTATATATTTTTGTAATATGCTTGAATGCAAACTGTACCTATCATGTGCGTATTGAGACTTTTTCTGATATAGACACTTAGGAACCCTCCACAGTAATTAGTGTAAGAAATTATGGATAGTGACACAAGGGTTAAAGTAATAAATCTTACAATGATTGACTCGCGTCGCCAGGTGATTGTAGGTGGCGGGTTTCCGTAAATTACGCAGCGCAATGTTGCTACGTTGCCTTCTTGAGCCGCAACCTCCGTCTCTGTCTGTGTTTCGTCCACAGCAGGTGGTTGTTCTGGAAGTATAGATTTAATTGGTCATCAATCTGTGTCAGATGTCTAAAACGAAATTCAATTATTAAATTATGGATCGGCCTGATTTACTGACTGCGTAATAAATAAATTAGCTACATTAATGTTAGAATAAAGAATACATTTATTAAAACTTGTTTATATCTACACAAGGTAGCTAAATAACAAATGTTCTCAATAAAGGTCTTAATAAAGATTTGGAATGCTAATCCGTAATAGGACATATGGATGAGAGAATAAAGTGACATTGGGTTAAAGAGTGACGGATCCGTAATTTAATTTCTATTGAAAATGTAAACCAAGTCATAAAACTTATTAGATTAAAGGTTTAATGAATCGTAATCAATTATCTAGCTACTAACGAAATTGTAGTATTCTATAGCCCAATTTTCTTTTTAAAAGTAACATAAAAAGATTTTTATCTAAAGACAAAGATCTTCAATTTATTCTTATTTAGACCAGAAGACAGATGAAATAATTTGAAAACCTTGTTAATATTTTTTTATTAGGAGAAAACTTGGTCACATTATATTTTTATGCACTATGTAATAGAAGAATTATGGAAAATAAAAAATGCAAAAAAATTATTAATTAAAGTACAAACTTCCATGCTTCTGCACAGGAGTGGTGGGTGTGGTTAAACTGGCTGGAGTAGTCACAACTGGAGGCAGGCAGATCTGCTCGCAACCCCTCACACAACATTTATCTGTCCCACCACAATCTGCATCCGTATTGCACTGGAGACCACACTGTGATGTGCTGTTTATTTGTTCTTCTTCCTCGAACGTGAAGATTGGACAACTGCCTTCTTTGGTTGCTGAAATATAAATAAGTAACATAGGCTATAAGACATTTTCCGTTCAAATCATTACGTTAGAAATAATATAATAATGTTATTAGTTACATTATGAGTTATTTCAGCTTCCATGATATAATTTTTCATTGATTTAATTTCCTTACATTATTATATGATTATGGTAAGGTTTTCTACCTTACTACTCTTTACAAGACTATATTTGTATTCTATCAGAGTTTTTATATATTCTGAAGCATTCTTTAACTATATAATACGAATATATATAGTCTGTCTGATAAAAGTGAGTATAGCTAATTTTTTCTCTGATAACTAGTAAAGGTAGATAGATTCAAATGTTAGCAACAATTAGCAGGACACTTCTCTACTCTAGCAAGACACTTTGTAACGAAAGTCTCAGTTATTCGACCATGGCACAGAAAGACATATTTCATTAAAAATGCTGTATATGAATCATGTTACAAAGTTCGTGAACCGTGGTTTTTTAAAGGGAATCAAAATGTCGTACTAGGTCCCTGCTAAATATATGAAAATGCCAAAGACATTTGAAAGTAAGTGGGTTAAATCCTTCTTTTCTTCTCCAGTGGTGCTATAGCCCGGCACTGGGGCCTGGCCTTTTCAAGATGTCTTCTTCAGGCTGTTCTTGAGTGTCCTGTCCAGCAGTTCTTCACCTATAATGCTTCTATTTCCCTTTTTAAACAATCCATAAATCGCAGTTTGGGTTTTCCCCTTGTTCATCAACATCCATGGGTTTTCAAACAACTTTTTTTGTTTTTCTACAATTCTAATTATGCGCCCAACCCATTTGAAAAAATTAAACATTGCTCCGATGGAAGAAATGCTAATCCGTAAGAATGCTAATCCGTAATAGGACATATGCGGGCAAAATCAATTTGGTAAATTGGCATGATGTTATTTTTTCATATAAAATTTCTCTTTATTTACATTATTCCATTAGTCATACCTGTTCTACGCACATTAGCACTCATCCAATAGACAGTTAAATACTTGCATCTGGGATGCATCTGGGGTTGTTTTTCAAAACAGGTAATTGCACATTGCAAATCTTCATATATAATCTGAACACTGCTAAAATGGATAAAATATATATATCAGAGCCCTTTATTACCATTTGCTTAGAGATGATATAAAAAGAAAAATGAAAATTGGTTTCTGTGAGAGTAAAATGACTCAAAACATAAATCATCTTTCTACTGCAGTTTTCTATCTATGGCATTCACTGGAAGCAAATTCCGTAGAAAATATTTGGTTCAAGCTTTGAGGGAAAAAAATGTGGAATGTGAAGCATTTAGTTTGACAGATTCAATTGTATGAAAGTTATTATTTCTCAGACTATGCAAAAAAGTTAGTAAGAAGTATGCCAATGCAAAGATGCCATGTAATTATTAATAGTGGAGGTGACAGTTATTAATAGTGAGTGAACAGTTTATATCATGTAATAAGTATATATTTTATTCAATGCTTTACACCAAATAATTTTAACAAATTTCGCCATACACGCTGGGGTAGATAGTCTGTGTCCGTTGAAACGACTGGTGTGCTGAATTATTCAAAAATTAGATACGTCTTTATAGATTATTTGCGTTTAGATTCGCATATATGAATATAGATATTGAAGGCAATTTGTTTGTTTTACGTTATAAAAAAAGAAAACGAGTTATTTTGGAAAAAATATTCTTATATAAAGACTGTGAATGAAAATACTTATTCAAGAATGAATTTATTAGTAACAAAAGAAAATAAAAGTAAACAAATTTCAATGATTACTTTAGGAAAAGTTAAGATGCAGTACTGCACCTCTTAACATAAAAAATTTTACTGTTTAACTGCAGAAATGCTAGCTGGATCTAAATTCATATTTTTCTTACTGGATCTAATTTTTCAATAAGTTGAAGACTTGAAGTTTCAACAACTAGGTTGTAATGTCTTTCCAAATTGTATTTCTCAATACTTTATTGAGCTTTCTTGGAATTAACTTTATGAAAAAGTTTTAATGCAACTAAAGTACGTTGAAAAATATAATGATACACTACACTTTAATTCATAAAAGTTTGTCTAAATAATTATTATTGATTTCATAAGTCTGATTTTCGCAACAGAGGAGTTTTTATAATAAAGACAAATTTGGTTACTTTTCAAGTAAAAGTAAAAATTTTAACAATAAATAACAAACAAAATTAATAGAAAATAAACAACGAATTAATAAGCTTCATTTGAGTTCCACTTTAAACAATTAATACCAATACTAAAATGAATAATTTTTTCTGTAGAAATCTACTGACATTTCATTTGCTAAAACTAATATAAAAAACAAAATTAAAACTACTTTAATGTATTGTCCATAGTTCCATTCCATAATAATTAAAAATTATTCAAGATTTAGATAAATTAAATAAAGCAAAATGATGACTATGATAATAAAATAGAAGTGCAAAATAAAAAGTGGAAAGAATAATTTGCAAACGGGAATTAATACAACGTTGCTTTATATGAGGTATTTTTCATTTAGAAGTGTCCATTGACAAGTGACAAAACTTATAATTAACATCAAACATGTGAGCAAATCAGATGGGTGATACTTACTCAACACTTAAGCTTGGTAATTATGAGTTGAGCGATTAGTCTGTATATGTATCAATATAAATAAAGAATGAAACATACTTAACCGGCAATCAGCTCTGTATTTCACCTCTTTACTCTCCTCATCCCGATATGGTTCCACAACACAAATTTCATCCTCTTCACAGGCTACGACCCTACAAGGTTCCTCACAGTCACATCTTTCACATCCATCACTAAGCACTGATTGTGTGTGGCCATATGGACACCTTATGCGAGCACAATGGTCTTTGTAAGCCTGGCATGGATCAAGTCGTGGCTTCTCGGTCGGTTGGTCCACTTCGATTTCATTTGTTTCTGTGAAAGAGATATTGTTAATTCCCTGATAAAATGTGGGATATTAGAAAATATAGTGGAGCCCAATAATTATAAATTAAGTCTCAAATGAAACTTTGAAACTTTTCATCAAAAAAATAAAAATTGAAACAAATTTTTAAAAAATTGTTGAAAATGAATCAAAAAGTAAATATTTTTGAAAATAAAATACAAATGCTAACTAGGTATTTTAATATATAAATACCTATAGAATTTTTAATACAAAACTTGAATGCTTTTTTATAGACTTAAAATTATTTTTGAGCGGATTGTCAAATTCTTTTCTGTAAGTTTTTAAAGTCGCTCAAGCCTTTGAAAATGAATTTATTTTAATGTCATGAGATGACTTTCTTTTCTTCTAACTAAACATTTAAATATTGTCATCAATAATTTTTATTTTGTTACAGTGCATAATTTAAAATAAAAATTATCAAATGGTAATACGAAGTGACTGATTAAAATAATTATGCAAATTAATCGAGTTACTATTGTAATAAAATATCAATCAAAAACAATTCTAAGATAAGATTTTTCTTACATGTTTTAGATTGATTTCAGTGTTTTGTTCATTGCTCTTATCAGCCCAAATTATAATTAGTACTGATAAATTTAGCATAAAATTTAGTTCCATTGCAATGCATCAATCTTTATAGGCTCACTATGCATTAAGGCACCAACTATTACGTATTATAGATTTTCCATGCAAGATAGACATTAGCCATTACAATAAGTTGATCACAGAAACCAGTCCTAGTAATTTATGTAACTCAATAATAACAAATTTTAAAATATATACAACATATAGATTGTGCAAAAAAAGAAAACAATGCGTGCATAATAATAATACATTAACATTTATATTAAATATGATATTATGTCTTTCAAATTAACATAGACCATATAAAGTTGCAAAAATGTCAAGTTCTTGTTGCATTAAGAACTTGTTATTATATTTCATAGATATGCATAAAAATAACTATTATGTGAAGCCTATAGGTCGCATGTCAAGATCTTACTGTCTGATCCACATGCGAGCAAGCATGCTTCATACGAATTGAAATTGTTGGCGTTGCCCCCGCAGCCATTGTAAATGAACGTGACACATGTTCCAGCGTCTTCACTGTAATACCAGCGTCGATAGCTGTCGCTCACACAGTTGCCAGTCTCCACAGGTAACTTGCATATTGAACCTAAGTTAGGATTGTTGTATAATATTTTGAGCCTACATCATAAATTTAATTGAATTTCTAATGAGCAAATTTCTTTTAATTAAAATATAAGAAACAATTATTTTTATTGGTGGAACTGGTGGTTTAAACTCCTCTTTGTACGACTAACTGTGGCAATATGGCTATCTGACTATCAGCTATTTAGGTTCCTGTCATTCTACCGAACTGACATTTAATAGTCATATTATTTCAATTGTTATTTAGAAAATTCTTCACAATGTGAATAGGTTCTAATATTAACAGAGTTATACTTTTTGTTAGTAGGTTTACATTATTAGCTAACAACATGGAAAATGCGAGTAGCGATCCTGATGAAAAAATTGAATTAAGATTGAATGGTTGTAAGAAACAATAATTACCAATACACTATTGATGTCAACGAAATGTGGAATATTAAATGCATCTTCATACAATCCCATACACTTTACTTCCTGTTAAATTGTAATATCGTGCTGTGCCATTACCGTGCTTAAGTATAAAAGCATCCATTCTTTATTTCCGTAACTTTGTGTGTATAATATTGCAAAAAAAAGGGAGATAGATAGAAAAGTTAAGACCAAGTTGCTATAATTTTAATTTGAAATGTGTATGGCACGTTAAAGTACAGAGTGTGTTCTGTTGAGTAAGTCCTGCAAGATGCAGTGTGCATTCTGACGAAGAGAGTTTAATCATGCAGGCCTAGAAAACATGTTAACCAAACCCAACATGTTAGCACTCATGTTACCAGATGGAAGGGTCCATCTGGTAATAAATATTTATTCATTTTATTATTGAGAAGTTATTGCAATTTTACATATCAAGTTGGGATTTAGTCATGGATGTAAAGTAGAATAACATTTTGTTTAATATGTCGAAACATTTACAAAACTAAACTATACACATTTTCAAATAAAGGACATTGGGCAAATGTGACCCGGTTATGGCATGGTTATGTCCATGTAGTGATTTAGTGCTTCAGAAATATCTTTTTAAGCTCATGGAACACGGAAGAAAAGGTATGAATAAAAGGTAATTTTTATTGTTATAAGCTTCTAACACTGAATTGACTATTCAGACTTGTTTTCAGATTTACGATTTTTGCTATTTGATTTTGACACTTCAAGTATGGATAAAAAAAGACAAAACCATTGCATTGTATGCAATTGTTCTTTTATATGTGGCAGAAAATATACTGAGCACATGTTGGATATAAATAGCAAATGATAACTTAAGTTTACTTTGAAAACATTAACGATCTTTATTAACAAGGTATTTACTAAAAAATAGTTTTGAATTTATTTCTATATTAACAGACATAAGAATTTCAGTATTATTTTGTAGTAAATGCCTTTTTGGATAATTTATTGCCTTGCCATGTAACAATTTAAAGTACATATTCAAGTACATATTCATATTTATCAAAATGAGAAAATGTCAAACTAATGAGCGTTTAGAAAAATTGTTCATGAGGAATATTCTTCACCTGGTGAGAGAATGTTTGAGGCATGACTTAGCACTTTGATATTTAAGATTATATAAAAAATATCTTATATACATTCTAAGCATATCACTTATGCTAATGCATATGTGAGAAATGAAAACAGACAAGACGCATTATCCGTCGTTTTTACGCAAAATTATTATTGATTATGAATATGAATAAAAAATTAACAACTCTAAATAAAAAGTGGTGACATCATTAAAAGAAAGTTATTAACACCAAACCTTGTTTGTGGAAACCAAAAAGCCTTCATGACCTGTGCTTATAAAAAAATAATAAATTTTTATTCCAATGACTATAATACACAATGTCCACAAGTTTAAAAATATCATATATATCTATGGCTGAGGTTCCAAACTTTTTCCGAAATTTAACACAGACATAAATAAAATAATTAAGTCTTGCACATGTTTCTATATCTATGTACTAGGCAACAAGGTCTTCTCTATTCCCCGAAAACAAAATTCTGGAGACGTGTCCGCGCTCTGGAGTATTTCATAGAATGGTATTAAACAATACACAATTTCAAAATTTTTCCATGGTTGACCTTTCAACAACAGATTAAGTTTGCCTAGTGCAAACTGCTATTTAAAACCAGCAAAAATATTAAAAGTCTAATAGTGTTTTTATGAAAGAGTTAGATCATCGAGAGGACACAGAAAATACAATATTAATTAGAGGCAGAATTCAAGATCAACATGTAAATCTATTCCGTATTTATATAAATATTAATGAAATTGGAAGGAAAAATAATGCAAGCAAAGTTATTGAAGGATATTATTGTACATGCATACTTTGGCATCGCACAGTTGGGACCTAACACATTCTAAGTATAACACACTTGAAGTCTATTACAGTATTTGTAATATATGAGACATGAAAAGTATACCATGATTAGTGTTTTTTAAACGAAATAATTATTAACTAAAAAATAAGCAATGAAAAAAATAAGCAATTTATTATAAAACACTGTTTCTAATTTTATATTTCTGTTTCTTTTGTGTCTTTCATAAGGAATCAGTCAGACACAACATTTGAAATAAACACAATACAACATACAATTGCTTACATTTGTAAACGCCACAGTTTTGCCTTAATCCATAATAGATAGATTTAAATAGTCAAAAACAAAGTTAATTATTAACATTTTTTTAATGTTTTATTAAGGCTAATTGACTTGCACAGATCAGTGTTGAAGACATCAGAGAAGGTATGCCAAATATAACAGGTATACATGTTTCTATTGAGTTTTTACGACTTTGAGGTATCTGACAACTTCGTGTCAGTGAAAAGTAGTCATTTTCTATACATTAAGATATATTTTATTTATGGTCATGTCATTATATAAAATTGCCAATGTCCTTTACATAGTAATAACCATGTGTACTGATCTATTTTAAGTATATTTACAAATGAGACTTCTATTAATAAAATTTGGGACATTATTTAGAACCATTTCATTTTTATTTATGAGGTAAATTTACGTAAGTTTTAATGTGTTATACATAACTACATTATAACTTATGTAAATTTACCTCATAATAACACGTAAATATGTAGACCTTTATTATTTTTGAAAATACTGTTTATAATATTAGTTATGTTTAAATTTCAGATTGGCTCTTCTAACTAAGGTTTTGAGCAGAGGTAAGGTACTTTTTAAGATAAAATTATTTTTTAGAATGTCTTGGGATTTTTGTGAATAAATAATTCTAATACAAAATGTTGTAGCACTTAAGTTTTTAAATTTAAGCTTAATTTTATGCCCAATAAACGAAATGAGTTTATATTTATTATAAAATGTGTTTTTGTTCATCTGATTTCACATGCCATTACTCATATTATGTATGGTTAAATTTTTATAAATGCTGCCAATATTACTTTAAGAAATGCAATGTTATTCAATTTATACACCTGCTGTTTGCGCATATTTATAGTTCAATATTTCTTACACTTTTTGAATATTTTTTAACATACCAGTATCAATAGGTTCGGTTCTGTTTTGCTGCTGGTGTGGCAAGCATACCAATTGGCATTCATCAATTGTGGAGAAGCGATTGGGACTACTGGAACAACCGCTGTACGAGAACACAACACAGCTGCCTGATTCAATGTCGAAGTACACTTTTTTCACAGGTTCTGTACTGCATGTTCCTATATCTTTGCCATAGTGACACACCTCTATAATGAAATGAGCATACACAGATGTTTTTCAAAATAATTTTTTTGAGTTTAATTTAATTTATTTTAAGCTATTTAAATATACCGATTCACATTAATATTGATAAATGTGAAATTGTTAGTTAAGTACATAATTATCATACGTAAAGTGTATTGTTTTATATTAATTGTTACGTTTCGCACATTTTTTGTAAGTCATATTGTATTTAATTATGTTATTTTCACAAGTCTACAATCAATTAGTTCTGTTTGTAAGTAGTGTTTATTCATAATCATCTCTCTTTGGCAGGATGCAATGTCCACTTGCTTGGGATGTCTAGTAAAGAACGTCACGTTTAAGCATGCTGACTCCATATTATTTAAAGGAATGTCAGAGGTGTTAGAGAGTTAAAACTTCTTCAATTTATCTTTGCTTTGCTAAATTCTGGAAGTTGGTTTCAAGCCGGAGAGAGTTTTGGTTGATATGTAGAAGAACTACTAACATTTCAATATCTTGAATCTATACAAAACAACACCAAATATACCATCCTATAAAGTTATTGAGAGAAGAATCAAAATACCATCCTTACTGAAGACTTCACACTCTGTTGCCCAGATGGGAATATCTATATCATGTGGAAATGCTTCAAAGAAATTAAAACTTTTTTGGAAGTTATTAACATGTCACCTATCTATGTCTTATATGCTGGATAGTTATTAATAGCTTAAATTTACAGCTGGTGAAAACCCACCAATATATAATCAAAACCAAAGTCCACCTACTTGACGACATTCGTGGATGTGATAAAACAGTATTTCGGGTCGCAATATCCACACTTAAAGGGCTGTGCAAATACAACCATGTCCTCGTTAAAGCTTCAAGAAAGAAGATTGCGATAAAAACAGGCATGTCATAAACATTGCCCTCCGCCTGTTTATAAGCACATACTCTCACAAGTTATTGTTGCTGCTTCGGGGTTTTGTTGCTCGCATCCGTTGAATTTACCACTTAAGCCTACCCTACATGTGTCCCCGGGTGGTGTAAAATGAGCAACAACACCGAGTATCAGAAGGCGGTTAAGTAACCTGAATTAGCAGGACTAAAAACCTTACTGCGTGGAAGTAGTAAATGACTTACATACTCCGTAACTCTGAGGTCATGTCTCGTGAGAATGGTGGTCTTGATTGCATTATTTGGGCCAAGAAGAAGAATTCCTCTATCAAAAATTACCCATATCCTACAGTGAGAATGTGTCGAAAGGATAACATTAGGTGGCTAGTGGGAAACTAATCTATAGCGCCAACCTCGATGTTACCCTTACCTTCAAGCGTATAGAGCCTTCTCACAGGGATGGGCGTGACCCTGTGAGTGACCATTTATCGACTCTGCTTGTGGGGTATCAAAATGAGCGAAAATTCACACCAAAATCAAAATCCACCTCCAGCCCAAGAAAGCTGAAAAGTTTGCCATCAACAAGTGTTCCACAAAGATTTATAGGAATCTAGACCAAGAGCTAATTCCTTCCATAGAACTTCAACGGCACCCATAGAAGCAAAAACTTAACTTACTTAACTAATGAACCCAGTCATCACCAAACAGAGGAAAAATCACTTAATCCAGAAAAAAGTAGTGAAGCTCATCAGACAAAAGGGCCTGATTGGGCACACATTCACAAGATAAGGCTCGAAATGCTACCGAATTATAATAAAAAACTTTCACGACACAACTCCCCACGAAGCTATTGTGGAAGAAATTGAAAAGAAAGACAATAAAGTCAGAGGAGAAATAATTAACTCATGATATGGTTCTGATAAAAAACCCACATCAATTTTTTCGTTAACTTAGAACCAGGTCCCTGCAATAAAACTATTACAGATATCCAATACATTTACCATCAACAAATCAAAATAGAAGATCCACGGAAGTCCAAAACTATAGTCCAGTGTCAATGATGTCAGCAGTACGGCCACTCATAAAATAATTGTATGAGACCATAGAGATGTGTCAAGTGCGGCAAAGGACATAAAACATCCTAAGGCTAAGTGTGCCTTATGTTCGTGCGATCATCCTGCCAATTATAAAGATTGCCAGGTCTATAAAGGGATTCTCGTTAGAAAAAGCAACAGACTAGGCGCTTAATTGAAGGTAGGTAACGATCTCAATAACAGAAGACCTGAGTTGAACACTGGATCTGGAGTCCCCAGATAACAACCAAAATAATAGAACCTATGCAAACGTAGCTACCAAGCATACCACCATCGAATGAGCGAACAACCTGGATCCTCTACCTCAATAAACCTCAATAAAAAAAGTCCTGACCAAACAATCTGGAAGACAGTTTACTTCTTTGACAAATAGAAATATAAATAGAGATAAATTCAATGGCATACTTGCAAGCTACCTCTATCGGGTTAGAAGATCGTGCAGGTGCAATTACATCTTCTGCAGTAAATTGTCCCCCAAGACATAAGATAAGTCAGGATATGTTCTCGCAGTACTTCCCAACACTTGGTCCCGGATTTATTTCTGGGGGGATTGGAATGCCAAACACATATTCTGGGGCTCACGATGCTCGGCTACCAGAGGTCAAGCACTGAAAGGTGCTGTGAAAACCAACCATTTACAATCTTGGTTCAATGGTAAATCCACGTATTGGCTTTCTAATCTGAACAAACTACCTGACCTCCTGGATTTCTTTATTGCTAGGGGAATGAGTAGTCAATACGTTACTGTTGAGAGCAGTCTTGATGGATGGTCAGATGATACTCCTGTGATTCCTTATGTCAGCAGCAGAGTTATCACCCAAAAGAACCCAGAGTTTCTTTACAACCATAGAACTGACTGGGATGGATTCGAGAATTGAAGACTCAGGATGATATGAAGGAAGCATGCAAACAGGTCACCAATTTAATCCAAGTAACCTGCTGGACCAACTCACTAGAATTAAACGAGTCTCAAAATCTGTATTTCCAACCTCTCAATATAAGACTAAAAGTCGAAGAAAAGTGTCATTTAAGACGGGTATGACTCTTGTCTCGACACCACTGAGACAAAAGGAAGTTCAATCGCACCAAAAACAAACTGAGTACTTTGCTCTGGGATACTGCAAATAATAAGATGCAACAAACTATTTCTATGTTGTGTGCTTCAGGTCAGGGTGACCACTCTTTGAGGAAAGTCTCGTAAACTCTAGACAAGACCCAAGAGCATAGTCCCTCCATTAGATCACAATCCATCTTAGCTAGAATAGACAGTGAAAAGGCTGAGATTTTTGTATCTGATATACAGACAATCATGAGATCAACACCATCCTAAACTATGATATCCAAATGTGCTTGCCTCTCAGTCCCCAAAAGAAATTGCCAAAGAAATAAAATCACTAAACCCAAAGAAAGCCCTTGGATTTGACTTGATCACTCTCAGAGTTCAAAAGGAGTTACCAAGAAACACCCTAACTTTTCTAGCTTACCTATTCACCATAGTATTCAGAACGGGATGTGGGCTTGTTCTATGGAACATCTCCCAGATAATCCTAATTCATAAGCCTGGCATACTTGCACATGAAGCTGCATTGTAGCGACCTATTAGTCTTACACCTGTCTTTTCAAAACTTTGGGAAAAGATCTTTCTGACCAGATTGGAAGTCTTTATGGATGATTGTGACTTTATCCTAGCACATACATTTGGGTTCAGAAAGTCTTATTCTTGAGCAAGTTCACCGCATATACCACACTGTTCTCCAGGGCTTGAGTAGCAGTGGCATTGGCATCTCCTAATTCAGTAGCAGTGGCATTGGCCTTTGCATTCTAAACACCAAATTTCTCACCCAACAAAACTGAGAATAGTCCAAAGGGATTGATCGCAGTTGTATAAAAAAAACTATGAAATCAGCTATTCAGGATTGCATATCAAAATTTTTTTACTGTGGACAATTTAATTCCTTTAAAAAGATACAGAGCAAATGCCACCACCGAGCTTTAAAAAAAGTCAAACAAAGTACACTAAGAAATAAAACACTATAAGAGCTCTGTGTTCAAAAATTTTATATCTAAGCCAGACCTGTTAAATAAAGAAGTTAACTCTCTTTGGTACAAATCCCATCTCAATAATGACAACATCCAGAAGTGCAGCATTCAACAAGTTAGCCATTCATAGTTAAAATCAAGGCTAAGACACTTTAAAAGCAAAATCCATAACTTCTAATTAACCTCGGTGTAAATATGAGGAAAACATATCCTACAGCAATGGTGGCAAAGAAGAAATTATGAGTATACTGAAAAAAGGAAAAGAAACTCACCTAGATGAAAATTACAGATCGATATTCATGACAAAAACATGTTACAAGGTGGTAGAGAAGTTACTTGAGTGAATAAGGTAATCAAAGTCTGAGGAATCGTAGAATCAAGCTAAATTTTCACCATCAAAATGTAATCAACAATTTCACCTGTCCACAGAACATCCAGAAAGATATTAGTTTTGTCATTTTTATTCGACTTATTAACTCCATACGACACTATTAGATAATCCATGCACACTCACATTTTATATAAATATCTGAATTATTTCCAGAAATATCTGAAAGCTATCGATTGCAAACTAAGCATTCCAGAATAGTGACAACGTTTACCCTTCACCGAAAGTTATCTTCATTTTTCCAAATGGCTCAACTTTTGGCTGCTAGAAAGAGTTGAATAGTAGTGGTAGCAGTATCTATCTGTGGCATTAACTTTCTGCAATCTCAGAGCCTTGGAATATATCCGTGGCAGTCACTGCTTTAAAATATAGAACCTTGAATTGTGTCTGGACATTTGCTTACTATTACATTTTACTATTACTATTACATTTTGACTATTACTATTACATATTGATTTACTATTACCATTACATTTTGAGTAGACTCAGCGAGTGTGATGTAACTTCCATTCAGATTTCTGATATAAGAAAATTTATTTGTACTCACTAGAAGGAATTTTCTACTAGAAGGAATTTCAGCCAGTGAAATTATCATATGCTTCCTTGTAATGAAAAATACTTTGATGAAAAAGTTTCACAAATAAGGTCCAAAACAGATCTGAATTTGAGGTACATCTAATGTATGACAGTATAATAAAGAATCAACCTTCAGATCAACCGTTAAATTCAAACCGACAATATTCAAAATTAGTAAAACAAATATTGCTCAATTTTACATATTTCACAAATGCAAAATAAGCTCACCCAATCCTCTAAATCTGCCGCAGTTTCTCTCGCATTGCTCTTCGCTGGAGAAGTTATTGTCATTGGCTTCACATCCACCATAGTTAAAGTTCTGGCAGGAACCAGTTTGTGGGTCATAGAACCAAGCTGAGATGGCTGAGCGGCATGGACCAACCTGCATGGGCTGGTAGCAGGCATCTGGTAACTGCCTTTCACCTGTCTGGTTATTGATAAATTTTATTTGATAAAGTTTTTCAATAGAGCGTAATTTTCCGATATCTGACAAAAATAATAGTAATTTCCTCTTCCTAAATAATGAAATGTCCAATGCAACTGATAACATGTAAGCAAGATGAAATAAGAGTTTGTAAGAACAACCTGAGTGCCAATGAATGTGCAAATATGCATGTATGATTTCCTTCAAATTTGCCATTTATTCTTTACACCCCTACAAAGAATATTAAAAGAGTTGCAAACCTAATCCAACCCTATCTCCTTATCCCATATATCCCATTATTGTCATATAAAATACAAGCAATTCAAATTTTCGAAAGATATTGTTGCCATATAAAATATGAGCGCAAAATGTATGAGCACATTGTGTAAAGCCCATTTATAAGACAAAATTCTTCTTACATATTAACAAATTTATAGCACTATGTTTAAAATAGTATTAAGGGTCCAAGAAATTTGGTGATGTAGTGATATTCTAAGTTTGGTATTAGCAACAAATCTATTTACCTTACTATTAAAGTAAGTTCTTCCTTAATTTGGAATTATCTTTAAATAGTGTTATGTAAAAAGATATTTTATTTTTCGGTATAATGTACTCATAACTTAATAACATAGGAAATTAATAGTGGAAGAATAATTTTCTTTTTGAATAGATTTATAATCCTTAGACTATAGTATAACTATTTTATAATATATTTTTTAATAATTGTTACTTATTGAGCTAAACAAGTTGTTCTGACATAAGGAAATATTTACCTCAGGCGGAGCGACCACAATAGCATTTTGGTCAGTAGTAGTCGGACCTATATTAGATCTACATTTCTGCTCACACTCCTCCCTCGTATTGAATCTGTTGCCATTGCCTTGGCACCCTCCATATGCGAATTGGCTGCATGAGTTTGTACTCTTGTCATAGAACCATTGCGTGTAAGATCCATCACACGTTCCTACAGCCATTGGCAGCTGACATGCGTCTGAAAATATTTGATCAGCTGACTACTATTTATAAAATTCATTGCATTATTCCTGGAATATTATTAAAGTCTATACATAATCAAAATATCAACTTCAGAAAGTTTCACTATGAAAAATTTTATAAATACAAGTATTACACCATTATTTTATTGATCCGAATTCTAAAATTTTACACGGTAAAAATGGACAACACTGCATTTTTTTTGTGAAATAGTCAGGCGTTTCAAACATTTTGTGAAAATAATCAAAATCTCGACGCTGTAAAAATCTAGACCATGCTATTTATTAATTTTATAAGGTGTTAGAGTGAGATAGCTACAATGCGTCAGCTTACGCTGCTATATTTCTAGACTTGATTATCTTATATACAGATATAGTTATGGTATAATTGGCGTATAGATAATTAAACAAACATTGTCACATATCTCATTTTTTCTTCAAGTAAGTATTGATACTAAAATATTTTCCATTGTAGCCTACAACTTGTATACGTACGTTAGGTACGTTATTTCGATGTATATTTTCGATGATTATTCTTAATATTAGACATATTTATATAAAAACATTAAAAAAGCTTTAATGTGAATATCCGTTATACCGCTCATGTAAGGATAAGATGGCCACTTAATTTCCGGGTCATTTTTCCTCTTCCTTTGCCTTTTTCGTAACTTTTTTCTTTTTTCTTGTGTAAGTTTTTCTCGTAGTAATTTTCATCGCATTCCACGCATCATATATATTATCTTCAGGACCGAAATTTTCACCGGCTAATTCTATCGTTTCTTCTTCCTCAGAACTTAATGAAATAAAACGTAATTTAATTTTTTGCTTTTTAATATTAAGATTTTTCCTCATAATCTTATTATTTTTACTTTCTCTTTCCTTTTTTTCACTAATATAATCTAGGGATGCTAGTACCTTTGTTATTTGCTTGGACAGTTTCCGAACGCTAGTAAGCAGTTCTACGACTGGGTACATATCAGTCAAGTACTTTGAAGGTGGGTCTTTTTGTGAGCATCCTCATTAGATCTTTATGTTAAAGGCCCGGTTGGTGGTAGTTCTTTTTGAACCCGTTCAGACGCAGGATCCTCAAGTATCATTGAAATCTCTTCAATAAATCTGTCATTTTTAAGATTATTAGATATGTAAGCATAATCTGGAAAGATTAATCTGGAATCTAAATATAGCGCCATTTATGAATTTGTTATTCAATTTGAGGTTATGTTATCGACAGGTTATTATATTCAACAAAAAAGCAGTAAAAATACAACAAATTTTTAAAAATATTAACATTGCAACATCAAATATCAAGATACTAAAAAATCTCAGGTAAATTGAAACTTTGAAGTTTAAAAACACTTTTTAATTTTTTTTCAATAAAAAAATGTATACAGCGACGTACACGTTTAAGCAGCAATCGCTCACCAATCTTAGCTCACGAGATATAGAGCAGACAGTAAAATTGTTCGGTTGGTCGTTTCATCGAATAGGTCATATAATATTGAATTACCCTATGCTAATACCCGGAAACTCAGCCTTGATTGTACTTATGACCCATTTTAATAGTCGTACAAAAAGAAAACGCATTATGAGCGGCATAGTGTGCTAAGCGGAAAATAATAATTGAAATATTATTCTGAAAAGAAAATATATATCTACATTTGTGTTTCATACAAGTAGTTTAAAAAATAATATATTTATGTCAATGGCTGCGGAAAATGTAATGTTTACCTCATCTCAAAATCTTCGACAAATAATTAAATATTTATTTCATACTGACATACCTATATTAATTTTTATACTACTCGAATAATCTGAAAAACATTTGAATAGATATTAGAAAGAGAAGAAATTAATACCCATTTTTATGGTGAATACACCTTGAGACTTAGTTAATAATATTATTTTGACACCGTACTTTAGTTCGTCTTTCAAAAAATCATCAGTTTATCAGATAAAAATGCCGATTTGTGCTTATGAATTTTGCCGGACTATATGTTTGATTCCGATAATCCATGGTAAAACTAACTTATTAGTCTTTGGTTTGAGGACACCAAATGTGGGTTCGTATGAATATTTATCTGTCCGCCTGTTGCTCAAACACAAAACCTAACAATTGTATTGAAGTGGCTATATATAAATTTACACAGGACTAAAAAATATTAATTAATTCGAGCGCACAGCTAGTATAATTATTTGCGACATTCATTATATATATGTTCACAAGGGACACACTTCTTGTCCAAAGGTATTTGGATTCAGAAGATCAATTATATTTTTTTGTTTACTGTATGCCCACGTATGGCAACTTATTTATACAAAGTATATTCAATGCTTGCATGCAACACTTATCAACGTAATGGCGGGAGATGTCCGTACATCTCATTTTCCAATATTGCTCTCTAAATTTTTGGTGTTTCATAAAAATATTTTGTATTATATTAAGTTTATTATATTATTATGTGTTTTATAATGTTGAATTTGTGATATTTTTAAGTACGAATGTAATTAAAATAGCGAATGTTCTTCTAAAGACCGTACCTTCACAGCTGTTCAATAATACATATCACTGTAAAATACTAAGATTGCCACCATATCACTCTAAGATAAACAGAATCAAATAATCTGAACACAAAAGAAATAATATGTGGCGAAAGAAAACACTACTTTTAAATTAAACGATGTCCAAAGATTTCTACTTGGAGCAATGTCGTTTAATAAGTCCCTCGGCATGGCTGAACGAACATTGTTATTGTTGATGTACAATGTAATTACTGTTGATATACGATGTAATAGGTAGATTTATGATGAATAAATTCTGCTGATGTGTTCTGTAATACTATTTCTCAGCTATATCGGCAAAAGGCCGGCCTCGCCGGCACTAGCATTAGGCACAACCATCTTTGGATATTGGTGTGAAGCCCAGATGTATTGTGATGTAATTGTATATGTATGCAATGTATTTTGTCTGTGAAATGTTATTGTATTTCATGTATTTTTATACATTAGTTTGTTTTAAAAAAAATGTTTTCTGTATAACTTAACATTTAATTAAATGATTATTTCTATTGAAATTTTTGTTATTATTTTATTATGTCTTTTTTTATGTAATACTTTTAAATTGTTCGAAACACTTCACCTTACTTTATATATATCTCGTACAATATCAGACAGGTTTTGATTTTCTATGTTTTGGCTCGTTGCTTTGGACAGCTTGTTGGCCAACATCAAGCTTCCAAACTCCCGTACCCCCACCCTCCATCTTTCACATGGGCCCATGACTACGTTCAGCGACAAACAATTATCAGCCAGTGTCAAATTTCTTTGTTAGGACAGCAAGCCATTAGCCTGATGATAAATGAATTTTGCAGGATTGTGCATTTAGCATGAATTGCGCAGGATTATCAATATTTTTATTTCCACAAAAGCTAATTATTTTTATTTTAAACGATCTTTATGCGAGAAAAACAAAATCAAAATAATTAATTTCCTTAACAAGATAGGGAATATTTATGTAATTAGAACTATTTAACAAAAAAATGCCATATTTTAATAACAATTACAAAAAAACTGATCGAACCCAGAAACGAGGCAGGATTTTGACGCACGTCAGTTTGAGAAAATTTACAGGAAAATTTTGAGTCACATAGAATCACAATCTTTGTTTACAGGTAATTTTGTTTCACTCGATAAGATTTCTATATTAAATTGTTCCTCAGTCAGAGTTATTAATGAGACTTGTTAAAGTTATCGTTATGATAATGGGTCAATGTGCTAATGAAAACAAGCATGGAAGTCAATTAATCACAGGTCTGCAAATTTTAACTTTTCTTTTCCCTTTTTGGATTTGATAGTTGATCTTAGCGTATTTTGGTGTGCTGATTATGAATATGTACTTAGATTTTCCTCATCGCCCTCAGTTTTTTTAGAAATCGCAAAAAAAGCCAATTTTACTAAATAAAAAATTTATGTTACAATAAAAAAACAATTACATGACTTTTTAATATTATAAATACATTTAAATGACGTTAATAAATATATTAAATACTTTTGTGGTATCTTGTTTTTTGTTCACCGAAGCTCCGATTGTGAGTTTTGCTTAAAAGTCTGATTTGGATCATCTCGCTTTAGCAACCATCAAAAGTCTGCCATCATCCTTTTATTCCATCTTCGCTGATAGTGACGTTCTATCTCTTTCAAATCCTGATGAAATCTTCCATCTTGCTCTTCACTTATAGTTCCCAAGTTACCAGGAAAGTAGTCTAACTGTGAATTAAGGAAGTGAAGTTTAATGCTCATCAAACATCCCATTTTTCCGAAATTTTCTTCACAATTTTCTCATAATTTGGACTTTTATGAATTTCTAGGAAATTGTTCACTATTTCCTTAAGCAAATTTCCAGGTTTCTAATTCAATTTTGCTTAATTTTTCATCGAAAGTCGTGTCTTTCATCAATTTTCTTATCTCCCGGCCAAAAAAATATTTTCTTTCAGTTTAGCTTTAGACAGAGATAGAAAAATTTGGTATAGATTTTTAAAACCTTTTCCTTCTTTATTCAGCGCCTTCGCAATTTGTTTCATCATTCCCAGTTTTATGTGTAAAGGGGTTAGCAAAACTTTTTTCTAGAGTATAAAATTTTCTCTCACAACATTTTTGGTTTCAGAAACTAATTCAGTTCCCGGGGGCCACTCTTTTTTCGTCCAATGTTGTCCTCTGTCTAGACTATCCCCCTCGCAGAAAAAGTAACGGTATTTTGTGTAGCCGCCTTGTTGATCAAGCAGCATACTTATAACTTTCAGATCTCCACAGACAATCCAACCGTGTTGTACGTACTTTATTTTATCCAACATATTTTTCAAATTGTCACAGCATTCTTTCAAATGTACAGAATGGGCGAATGGCAGTGAAGCGTACTTATTGTCATTATGCAAAAGGATTGTTTTCAAATTTTGCTTTGATGAGTCTATGAGCAATCTCCATTCGTTCGCATCATATTCAATGTTACACATTTTCACTAAGCTAGGAATATCTTTGCAATACACTAGATCATAATCTTCAGCAAAATGTGATACAAAGTCTTTTTCTGTCTTGCGATATCAAGAAAATGAGATGCCAGGAGCAAGAATATTCCTTTCCTATAGTCTTGATCCGAGGAGTTCAGTCGCATCTTTTGGTAGGCTTAATCTCTCCTTAAGTCGTTCAGTTCTGACTGTGAAAATAACTGTGTTCCACTTGTACTTGGCTTAAATTGAGCTTCAGGTTGAGATACCTCTTCGACATTACTGCTCATGTCTTTAGCTTGCACTGATTCCAAATATGGAGGTGATGGCAGTGCAACATTTGGGTTGTGACACACAGCGTGCATTACTGGTTGCATGGTTGGATATACCAAGTCCTTTTTTATTTTAGGATTGTAGCGGGTAGTCTTGCAACAACAAAAATAACAGTCTTCGGTGTGATTCTGAGATTCTCTCAACAACAGTTTATGTGGGACAAACGGTGGGTGTTTGTCTTGGTTAGCAATTACTAGGCTAAAATACATATTATAAAAGTTACTTTTGAATTCAGTAATATTATGCTGCTGTTTTGTCAGCATAAACAGCCCAAAAATATAACAAAAATTGTTTGGTGAGTTGAAACACTTTCACGATAACATAGTTTAAGTGAGCATTATGAATTACACGGAAGTACTGATTTTGTAAAAACTGTGTGTCTGTTGCTATTTATACAAAAATCTATTAATCTGCCCTCATTAACCCTCTTCTAAGGATTTAAGTTAATTATGGTTAAATGACATCTTTAGCAAATGACTTAAAAATTCACCTTTTTCCAATAATGAGGGTGTCACTTAGTTTACGTTATATTTAACTAACTATTTATGAGACATTCATTGTTGTCTACTGTAACCATTCAGTGTCTTTTTTGATCAATAAGAAACAAAATAAAATATCAGTTCTTGGCTAGGTAGTCCTAAGTACTTTTGGCAAAAGAAACTATATTAAATAATTAGAAATCCTGACGTGATAGGATATATTTAGCATTTTTCCTATAATCAGCGCACCAAAATCAGTCATCAAATCTGAAAGGGGAAAACCATTGTAGACCTGTGATTCATAATTGCAACATTTTGACTGGTTTATTGAATCGCAAGGATACATTTTATTATAGAGTTTATCAGATTGATCCATTGAATCCCTAACAATTGTAAAATTGTTGTTACAAAAATTTACTGTGAATAGTGCATACATTCTCTTATTAATGATGAAAAGATACAATTTCTTAAACTGATTGCTATTTTAACCATTTTAGTGCCATGGTTTTTTACTCATATATACTTAAAAATGTCAAAGAAATCTCTTATTTTTGATGTCATTTACCCTCGTCTCGAAAAAAAACTGTATCTCTTTCAAAAATTATCCAATTTTAATAATTTTTTCGGTGTTTTCTTAATAAAAACTTGTACAAGGATAATAAAATACAAAGAAAATTATGGAAATATATACTGTGAACATTATAACAAAAATTGAAATCAAGGTCACATCGTCATTTTCGGAGTCATCCTCCGTATCAGTAAAATAATTGCTTTCGCCACTATTATCACTATCACTCAAAATTTGCATTACACCAAATTGTGAGCACAACACAATGTCACTCCCACTATCACTTTCTTCACAACTTGAAAATCAATCATTTTTACTCGAATTATTTTCGTATTCCGACATTATGGGTTATAAATGTTCATTTTACTAATAATATTATTAATTACTAATAATATTTATAATTTGAACTTTATGTAACATGTAGAAATATAAAAAATTAGCAATGCGTGCGAGCAACCTCCCTCACTGCGCGCTAAACAGCAACTGATTTCATGAGCGCCATCGCGCTCATGGCATATTTAGTTAGTACGCGTACGAGCGCGATGGCGCTCGTCGGCACTCTAACTATTAAATATTTTGGAGGATGATGTTTCCCCAGTAAAGATGTTTTTGAAAATTGTTTTTTCACTGAAAATCTAATAAGAAAATGTATGGATTTCAATTTCAGTGCGCTGATTTACTTTATCTGTACGTTTAAAAAGCTAACGTGCGACTGTGTTGAGATGACAATTTTCTTCGCAATGCCACATTCGTACTTGGTATCATGGTATATTCAATCTAATAATATTACTACCTTCAGTTTTACTTCTTTCTCTCTGCTTTCATTTGTCATTTTTTTGCTTTATTTTTATAGTATGTTTTTTGTAATTTTTTGTGTTTGGTGTTTATAGCAATAAATTTACTTTGTATGAGTATACCAATGGAATGAAACTGGAATGCCAATGGGCTGCTACAACACATTCTAGAAATTATGACGTTTTATACGAGAGTAATTTTGATGTACTTATGATTTCTGAAACTCATTTTGCCAATAAAAGTATTTTAATATTCCAAAATATAAACTTTACCATGCAAACTACCCTGATGGAACTGCTCATGCTGGATCCGTGTTCCTCATAAAGTCTATTATTAAATATCATTTAGTGCAACCTTATTGTTTAGATAATACCATAGGCTACAATGATCCTTTAACATTATTTGCACTATACTGCCCACCCAAGCATAACTTAAACAAGAAGGAATGTTGCTACTAGTGTTGGAAAAAAGTTTTTTTTTTAATTGTATAAAACTATTTCAAAATATAATAATAAACTAGTTCAAAATATTTTAAACAAGATTTGTTTATATATTTTTTTCGTTTTGAGTAATTAGTTTCAAATCAAACATTCACCTGAAAAAACATTTGCAAAAAATTCAGAATTTTATTTTTTTCAGTAATATGTTACTGATACTGAACTTATTACACATAATGTTCCGAAGTTCATTCTTAGTAGCGGAAATACCTAAATTAGTGGAACAAATACCCACAATAATACTTCCAGGCCCGTGTTTCAGCTTGCTGGGCGATGGAATGGGACTTTCTAATGGAGAGTATGTATAGCATGGATTTTTCTGATATTCCATTTTACTTTCAAAATTTGGGCCTGGAAGTATTATTATTCCATTTTAATAAATAATACCACATCAAATAGCACCTCATAAAAATAAAAATGTTGATTCCATGTCACAAAAAGCTTCTAATTTGGAAACAAATCATATTGATCTCTCAAGAAAACACTAAAGACCAATGAGATGCATTGCAGAAAATATAATCAATAACTAGTTGGACTTATGAAAAGATTGAAGATTAACTTCCACAAATGTAGCAACATTTTTAGCACTGATTCAAATCTTGACGAGGCCGAGGAAACCGAGGACTGTTTGGCCAACAGCTGTCAACATCTCCAGGTGTTGACAGCTGCTGGGTTTTCCTGGTCTTCAGATGATTCTTCTGTCAAATGAGTTACCGCTCTTCAATCTAAAAGTGCCAGTGCCAACAGCAAAGTGAATGTTTCAATGAAAAAATTTGCTATTATTATCAATAAGGAAGATAAGAAGAAAAATGATCTACAATTATCTTGTTATATATTTGCTACCAATATACCTTTTAACCACATATAACACCCACATTCTTGAAATCAGTGGAAATTTTATACCTAGGATATAACCCCCAAACCACATACAAATTGTTGACAATCTATTCGATGATGTCTACAACTCAACTGCCGCCGAAAGCCACACAGCTGATTATTTTAAATTTGATTGAATAAATAAAGTGATAAAAAAATTAAGAATTAAGATAAGTGTTTTAATTACAAGTCTAAATAAAGTTTCTTTTTAATTCCTAATTCAAATGATAAAGACTACTTAGATCCAACTTTTTAATTTATTTCGAAATATTTTGAGTCCAAAATAAATATCGGTTTTCATTTATTTCCAGTTCATTCGCTATAAAAAGTTTTAAACTCTGTTTCTTTTCTTAATGTTAAACATTGTTTTATTTCAAACTATTTTAAATACTGCTTAAAACATGTGCTTTAAAACAACTTGCTTTAATCATACTAACCCTCCTTCAAAGTACTCGGAAATAAATTTATTAGGTTACAAGTTACTTTAACTAAAGAAAGCAAACTGCTGTCAGCAAGTCAGGAACTAAAATTAAGTGTTACCTTGTCGCAAAACCCACATGTTAGTCTGCAGACAGAAAACAGATCCCTGATCTTGTGGATTTTCATGTGATAAAAGACATTGCTGACACATACATATCCAGAAAATTGTGTGTGGAATTATCCACGGACCACTCACCCGTTATGGTAATTCTAAACAAAGAAGTGATGATGACTCAAAACCAACTTTGACTACACAGTCACGAAACAAACTGACCCCTTTTCTGCAGCCTGGTATCCTCCACTATAAATACAAACTAATGGCTTAAAACTGATGATGATGGACTGATGGCTGTGGAACGCCTTAATAATTGTATGAAGACATGGGAGGCAACATTTACTCAAATAGAATTTATACCAAACTTTTGCCTATAAACCATAAGAGATAACATTTTTGAATAACATTCCGTCAAATGGAAATGGCAGCAGACGCAACATCCGGAAAAAAAATTGAATTACCTCACAGCCATGTCTCCTCCAGCCTCCATCTGTTGAAAAATATCTGATGAATCTAGATGCTACCTACATCTTCAACTGATTATTCTTTGTGGAAGGCTAAAAAAAATTAAAACGGCCAATGTCGCACCAATCCCCAATGCATAACCCAGATAATTCATGGGCTATCTAGAAAGACAAAAGTATTTGCTACGCGTTTGAAAGAGGTGTTTAAACCAAATGTCAGTAAGGACTCTATAGACGTGATTAAAGACATTTCAAAAGTGTTAATTGCAAAGAAACAGCTTGACTCACCCATAAATAGATTTACCAAAACTGAAGTATGTATTGTCATACAAAAACAAGACCAACATGAGACACCATCTGATAAATACAAAAATTGTACGTTGAAAACCTGAAGAAAGTGTTGAAGCATTGATGCGAATATGCAGTGCGAAACATTGGAGAAACCATGTCCACCTCAGTAGAAGGTAATCCTAATAATCATGGTACTAAGCTGGGTAAAAGCTCGGAAGAACCAAAATTTTATTGCACAATATGCTTTCTCTGCCAATAACTTCAAAGTATTCAAAATTCTGTTCTTGAGCAGAATGAAATCTATACTCAAAGAAAGGAATCCTGTACCATCAGCTCGGATTCAGGCATGGACATGGCACAATAAGGCAAATTTACAGGTCCGTTAATAGTATATATGATTGTTTTGAAAATAAAGAGTATTGCTCTGTAGCAATTTTAGGTAATTTGCAGGCTTTTGGCTGAGTCTGGTATGAGGGTCTCTTATACAAAATCAAGGAAATGCTCTCAATAAATTATTATTTATTCCTAAAATCATATTAAGACAAAAATGTCATTCTTTTGTAAAGCATAGTGAAGACACTTCGGAAATTCTTGCTGGGGTTCCTCAGGGCAGCATCCTGGCCCATACACTCTGCCTACTATTTACTTCTGACTTGCCAGTGACTGATGGTGTGAAAGTGGGTACATTTGCTGATGATACAGCTATCCTCACTGTTGACAAACTGACTTCTAAAGTCTTATATCTGATAAGCCTGGACAACATCTCCTTTTGGCTTAAGAAATGGTGTTGGCTTTAAGCCAATGAAACAAAGTCAGTCAGTCCGTGTTACATACGCACTAAGGAAAGGGACTTGTCCCCCTGTTGCTTTAAATAATGTCAGCACACCCCAATTTAAGAAGCTAAATATCTTGGACTATCCTCAGTTAAAAAACACACCTGGAAGAAACACCTATTCGTCAAGCGCAAAGCTCTCTATCAGCAACTCAGAAAATATTATTGGATATGGAATAGAATTTCCAAGTTATCGTTGGAAAACAAAACTAATATCTATAAGTATAATATGAAACCAATATAGACATATAGAATTCAGGTATGGGACACTTCTGCTAATTCAAACCGGAAAATATTACAGAGATTCCAATCCTAACTCCTAAGAATTAAAGACTCCATTTTAACCCACATAAATGAGCTTGTAGCTTATGAAACGTAGAGTAATATTCTCAAAATAAAAAGGAAAACCCCCTTAGACTTATGCCAATGATAATTTAATACCATAACAAACAAAAACTATTTGATTGAAGTGTCCAAATCATTGGACTTTGAACCCAGAAACTATTGGAAAATAAATAAACTGATTGCTGAATGTCTATAATGTGATAGAGGACACAGATTATTTTTTTTAATAAGAATTAAAAAATCTACGATTATATCTACGATTGATATGATAGATAAATCTATTACATCTATGATTCAGCAGAATTTAATTAAAGAAATTTAAATATCAAGATATAAAAAAAAATAAAGTAATAACCTTGTAGGCCAGCGCAGTAGTAATCGCAGTGTTCTTTTGTTGGGAAGTTGTTCTCATTGCCTCCGCAACCACCATATATGAACTGTTTACATAGGCCTTGTTGTGAATCATAGTGCCAGCGTGCATCTGAACCTGAGCAGCTTCCATGGTCCGCATCCAGGAAGCAATAGTCTGTTGAAATTTGTAACAGTTTACTTTTATCCACACAAAAAATTGTAGACTAAATGGTTGGAATTAGAAATGTTTGACATAATAAACTTAGACTTGGAAATGAATTTATTTGATGCAGACAATTAAAATTAAGGAAGTCTAACGCAAATATAATAAGTAACATGATAAAGAAAAAAATATTTTCGAGGTAACAACTCCAAAATACACAATTAAATGAAACTACGTGATGTAGTATTATTTCTACTTTCTTTAATTTTTTTACCACAACCTAGGTTTCGTTGTATTACAACATCTTCAGGTGGGATATTAGCAAAGATAATCTTTCTCATTATTCTTAATAATGAATTTCTACAAAATTAACGCCAAATATATTCAATAACTCCAAAATAAATAAGTATTTGTGCCCTGTTCAAGTGGTAACAAATAAGAGAACACTTAATATATGGTCTGACATCTATTTGACTAGTTTTATACATTTTTTCCCCAAATATCTTGCATATCCAAACACTGTCTATTCAAATAAATGAATAACTATTCGCAATTAAATGAAACTACGTGATGTAGTATTTTGTAGAATCTAATAGCCCACCTGAAGATGTTGTAATACAACGAAACCTAGGTTGTGGTAAAGAACTTAAAGAAAGTAGAAATAATACCACATCACGTAGTTTCATTTAATTGTGAATAATTAATTTATACAAAATTAACGCCAAATATATTCAATATTTGAATAACTATTGGAAAAACAAGATACCTGTGATGAAAGATTTCTGTTCTATAGTCGCAACGGCGGCAGTAGAGAGGGTAGTGGGTGACGCAGTGACTGGAGTAGTTGTGAGCTGATTGTTGCATTGGGCTGAGCATTCTCTCTCCGTTTCAAAGTTGTTGTTGTTGCCTCCACAGCCTCCATAATAGAATTGACGGCATCTATAAAACAGGAAAACATTTTTAACATTAAAGGTATTTTTTAGAGCTTCCTTTCTTTGAATATAGGTTTACATAATTTAATTCATTAATATGATGATTTGCCTTCTATCTCTTATTAGACTGAAAACAAGAAATTTAACTGAAAAAAAATTTTGAAACAATTTTGGCTAGGACCATGGTCCTGAAATAAACTTTAATCTGACAAGAGGGCCAATACATTAGAGATCAAATTTTAAAATTACTAAAACGTTAAAATATTTCTTATATTTACTGTGTAGCATCGCTCTGTCTTTCTTTTTCTGCTTGCACATAGGCAATTACACATTTTATACTGCTCTTGACGCATAGAAATTTTGTTCAATTTAATTACATAGAGGCTCAATCCATAACGGTTTGATAAAACTAATATCAAAAATTGAAACACAAGCAAACATTTTATTGAAAATTTTTTCATAAATACCTTTCTTAAAACTCTATATGTAAATTGAATTATTTAAAATAATTAATGAAAAAAATTTGAAAAATATGCATTAAAAATATTCTCTTGCTACTAGATTTATATTATTTATTCATTATTTGTGTTATTTATTCAGTATTTAATATGTTTTTTCAGCATAGTATATTGTATATTGGATTATGTGTGAAACATAAACTTGCTTTGGTTTTATGTAAAGAAAAAATTTAAAAAAACTTAGTGTTAGCCACTAAGAGTTGTGAAAGTTCTAAATATGTTTTAATATTGTGCCAAATTTTAAGTCTTTATGTTACAGATTTAGTTTTATGTTGACAGAAGTGTTTCAAAACAAACAAAGATTTGTGAAAACAGAAATTACTTTCTTACCGACTCAACAGTATTATATTATTTATTGTTATAGAAATCTTTTCATAACTTATTACCATGTGTCGGATTTTTTATTCTGAAATAAATTTTAACTTCTAAAAAAAAATGGTGTTAGTTTTTGAATATCGATGGACTGGAATTTGACAGCACTCCTTGCCACACAAAAAAAAATAATTCTAAAATTCAGTGATGGAAAACATTTCCATTCCTTAAATATGTGAAACCACTCGTACGCATTCCACATGTGTTACGTAACGGTTAATGGTCTAATACCCCTGTCTGATATTTTTAACAAAAGGAGACCTTTGCCTAGCAGTGTGTCAGGATATATGTTGATTTATTAATTACTTGTTGATTTACTATAATTTACAATATACTGCATTTATCGAACGATTGGTGGGCATCAACCATGTTGCCAGACTTGGTTCATCTAAATCTACATTGTATCCAAAAATTTTAAAATCATATACACGGTTCCCTGGTACTTTTAATTTTGTATCTAAAACATACACTTTCTTAGACCTTTTTTTATAAACGAGATGGTGCGTTAATTTTCAGTTTAATGTAGGAGCCCTTAGAAAAAACTAAAGGGAGTAATAACTTGTCATAACAAGTACAATTTTGTAAACAATCACGCCACCCGCACGCTAATGAATGCGTACCTATACCTATGTTACGACTCGTTCATTTCTGTTTGCTAATAAGTGAGTCATTTGATCACGAATGTCGGAATATTGGTCAGTAAAATTTTACTCATGCCCATGGGATCCATACGGTTGCTAAAGGAATCAGAAATAGATTCAAAGATGTTGACAAGTTTATAAAAAACATAGAAAGAATGTTTTTGAAGGCATCTTGCGTTCAAGTGATTCTGTTACCACCACAGTCTATGATTACTCATTGGGATGCATGGATACAAGCAGCGTGTTACTTCAGTGACTACTTTGAACAAGTAAATTATCAGTTCTTTAGATAGTCGTGTAAATGCAGTAATTAGTAAGTGAAAGGCATTAATATGGCAAGAAGAATTAATTGAAAATATCTAATGCATCTCAAGGAATTTTAAAATAATTCATGAAATAATAAAAAAAACTACATCTATAGAGCATGAACACCCGTTTTCTATGCACAAATAATAATAATAATATAATTTATTTGTGGATATAAAATACAACAGGTAAAGTAACAGACATGTCCAAAAATTTTTTAGGGTTATTGACAAAATTACAGTTAAAAATTAAGTTACACGCCTTAACCTTAAATTGTTTAATATTTTATCCACAAAAAGGTTACTAGCTCAGCTTGTGCAGATATGCTATAAGCAAAACCGACACGGCCGGTTTACAGCTAGCACCTGTTGATATACATGGATATACAAATATATACTAATACATACATATATACACATATGAAATACATACATACATATACACATACACAATATATAATAATATTAATAATTATTTTTAATAAAAGTTTTATATACAGACATATAACTACATACACATTATTACCCATAGAGGAAATATAGCACAAAGAAAAGAAGATACTAATAATAACTATAATTTCAATTACTAATAATAAATATAATGATTTTGAAGAGCCGATATTTTCTGTTTATTCCGTTTGCATTTGCTGAGTCAAAAGCCACTAACGGATTAACCTTTTAAAAGTCAATCCGTAAGTGGCTTTTGACTAATGTACTATATATGATATAAAGAAGAATAAATTAACTAATGAAAACAGAAAATTTGCTTGTAATTAATTTTAATATTAAAAAAAAGTTCGTTATTTTTAACATTTTTCTTGCACGTACATATTTACGCATTTGTTTGGAATGTCGAGAGTCTTAATCAAAATGGTCACTCCTTATTTTTCTTGCCAGGTGGCACATCGGATATATGGCCATTATATGAACTACATAGAATTCTGTCTCTTTCGTATATTTTGTAATTTTTATAAATGAAAACATATATACATTTTTTACATTGAATACATGTTTCAACAATATATTTAATTGTTTATTTCCCAAAAATACAAAAGAAAGGTAGGAAAATGTTGCAACGATTGCCAGAATTCTGACTGATAGTGGCCACGTCGCTTTAGAGGCCATCTGCAATTATTTAGAGTGACCATACATGTTGTGTCAAAATATAACAGAGACTATTTCTTTATAGTACGAATTACTTACATACAATCGTTATTATAAGTGAAAAAAAAAATAGTGTTTTATGTCACATAATTGTGATTTAAGTGTCTATAAGTATTGTACTACATCACAAAACATAGTTTCGAAAGTATGGAAATAGGTAAATAAAAGATAATCGAGAAAAATCTCAAAATCTACAGCCAGGACAGAGTTGTGTCACGAAAGGATGCTCTAAATTCTGAACCATTCACAACCTACTGATAGTTTAGTTTATTCTTTGAGGTGAATTCCACCTTAATTTTTTTCCTCATTTAATATGTTCATAGTGATTTTAATATATGTTATTTTTTTAGTCAAAATTTTTTTTCTTTTTGATGTTAAAGAAATTATGACTATATCCAAAGTATAGTGAGTTAATGTTTTGACTCAGTTCGGAAGTTATTTTATTTTCTTTAATATTTTTATACGGAATTATGATTGGGAAATAAATAAAAAGATTCGGTTTATCAATTATATTTTTTCTTTCACATTTAATAGTTCATCCATAGATCCTTTTCTGATGATTTTTAAATGTCGCAAACTATGAAGTAAGGAAAGCAATACTAAAAATTAATTTTTGCATTGCATTGTAGATATTGTTTGAATAATTTTTTCTAATACTAAAATTAATGTTTCTAAAATTAATTCTTCATAAAAATATGAAATTATTTACTCATAAAATTAAAAATCATAGCTTTGAATAAAACTTCCATAAAGCAATATTCAAGTCAAAATTTATTTTTATGCGGTTATTTCTTTTTGAGAAACGAAGATATTATTTTGGTCACTCTTTCCAATAATGATTTGGGCTATGTTGAAATAACCAATATTATATTTTATCTTTAATTAAATTAAAATTTACTTTGGAATAAATAAAGTTCCGACGTTTATGTAATTCTCAATTCATCTCAGAATCCAACCTATGCTTTTTACATACAATCTCCATAGAATACACACATATTTTACATTAATTGGTACAGGGCAGTAATTGAATTTATGTTAGCATTAAATTTATACATCTTGAATTCTAATTAACAATCTAGAAAATTGTACTGGTATAGTTATGTCAAAAGAAGATGCTAAATTTCTATTTATTTTAGTAAAGAAATGTTAGCCTTTAAGTATATAAGAAATATGTTTTCTTTTTCTGTGAATAAACAAATTATATACAATAAACATGCTAAAATTACTAAGAAATTATTTACCTGAGCTCAGCAGAATCATAATACCATTTCTCTCTATAGTCTGCACAATCACCAACTTCAGCAGGGAGTGTGCAAAGGTCTTTTTCTGCAAATATTCCACATTTTTATTTAACTAAACAAATTGAGGATTACTTCGAAAATAAGTATCTTTTGAATATTAAATCAATTTTAAACTTCAGAAATTACAAAATTAATGTAGTTTTGTAATATTTATATAAATTATAGTATTCATGAGAAACATGTTGATAAAAAAAATTAGAAATCTTCTTAATTTGCTGATTTCTAATAAAAATCCCTAAAGAAAAGAACCATAGTTAATCAGGCACACTCATAAATTTTGATGGACAACAATGAAAATGCAGATAGACTGTAAAAATACATTTTAACCCATGAACATGCTAATGACCATGTTACAGTGGCGTAGCGTAGTGGGGGCGGCAGGGACGGCACGCCCCGGACGGCACTTTTTAGGGGACGGCAAAATTTAACAATAAATAATAAAAATATTTGAACCATTTTATATTTTTATACAAGACGGCTTACTAAGGAATGGTTTTACCGTACATTAACGGCGAAAAAGTTTTACATACTTGGATGGCTTATTCTCCATCTAAAGCATCATTATTTTGCTTTTGTTGTCGTTTATTTGAGAACGTAAATACACCGAATGGATCTAAATTTTGCTCATCTGATGGATTTAATACTTGGTGGAAATTAAATCCTAAGGTTTCAAGTCACGAATCAAGTGCACTACACATCCAAAATTATTGCAAATGGAAGGAGTTGGAGAACAGACTTCAAAAAGGACAGACTATTGACAAAAAAGAGCAAGACATAGTGACAAAAGAAATAAAGAAATGGCAGGAAATTCTTATCAGAATGTTTGATATTATAAGATTCCTTGCCAAACAAAATTTGGCTTTACGTGGACATATAGAAAACGACACCAGTACCAATAGAGAAAACTTTTTAGAATTGGTTAATTTAAATGCAAAATACGATCCTGTACTTCGTGAATATCTTGTAAGGTCTAAAATGTGTGGCAAAATTTCAATCACTTATATGTCACCACAAATACAAAACGAATTTATTGCCATTTTGGAAAATAATGTTCGCCAACATATCATCGGACAAATAAAAAAGGCTAAGTATTATTCAATTATATTCGACAGCACTCCAGATCTTTCTCATAAAGAACAAACAAGTCAGGTATTAAGATACGTAGTAATTGAAAATCAGGAAGTAAAAGTAATGGAATCTTTTATAGATTTCATTGAAACTAAAGACAAATCTGCTGAAGGAATTTCAAAGATGATTTTGGACAAGATTCAAGCTGATGGCCTAGATATAAGCAACTCTAGAGGCCAAGCATATGATAATGCTGCTGTTATGGCTGGAAAGTATACAGGAGTTCAGCAAAGAATTCAAGAAATAAACCCTAAAGCTAAATTCGTACCTTGCTCAAATCATTCGTTAAACCTAGTTTGTTTACACGCTGCCTCAGTTGAGGTGGATTCAGTAACTTTTTCGGCACTTTAGAACGTTGCTATTCTTTTTTTTCCTCATCGACACATCGTTGGGAAGTTCTGATAGCAGCTACAGGCAAAAGCTTAAATAGGATTCAAGACACGCGGTGGAGTGCCAGAGGCGATGCCGTAAATGTGACATGGCATCATTACAAAAACATTCTCGTCACTTTGGAAAAACTGACAGAGGCAGGTGAAAGCTTAAACACTAGGACAGATGCAGGTGCTTTACTAGTTTCAATGGAGTCATTTTCCTTTCTTTGTTTTTTGGGCCTGTGGCAACCGGTGCTACATGAAGTGAATGATGCACAAAAATATTTTATATTATTATATATTTTATGACGGAACTAGAGATGCTAACTTGTCTTGTGAAAATGAGTTGAGACGAAAGCTGTTTTCTTCGTTAGATAGAGTTATTGTAGAAATTCGTGAGCTTTTTCAACAGCTACAGAATTTAACGGATAACTTTGCTTATCTAATGCCGGCTATATTATTAGATCCAGACAACACTGAATGTAATCTAGACTACGCATGTGACGAAATTGACGAGCAGGATTTCAAGCTGGAAAGACTTCGACTGCGGACTTTCGTTGCTGCTACAGGCAACGAAAATAAATTGATTAATGCAGACTCACTTGAATTTTTTAAATTTATTGTTAAATCCAAGCTGGAAGATACTCTGCCCAATATTTTAATATTGTTCCCAATATTTTTCACAGTTGCCATAAGCAATGCCAGCTGTGAGAGAAGTTTTTCAAAATTGAAATTGATTAAAAATGATTTAAGGTCGACAATGAGTACTCTAAGACTAACTAATTTGGCTATTTTGTCTACTGAGCAAGAGGTGTGTGATGCGATAGACATTGACGGTGCAATAAAAGACTTTGCTCTTAAAAAAAATAGACGTATAAATTTTTAATTGAAGACGGAAGTTTTGTTTTTAATTCTAACAAATACTCATATTACTTTTCAATAAAAATAAAAATATAACATTATAGTATCGTTCTAGTTCTAAGTAAAAATTGATTTTATTTAATCTTGTCAATCGTCAAGGTGTACCTAATCTTAAGTGATAGGTACCTAAGTTATATCAATGTATCTAAGTGGTTAAAGTAAAAGAATTTTTGTATTAATAAATGTGATTGTAAAACTTATATAAACTTTTTTATTTAAAATATAACCTGTATAATGCAAAATAATGATGACTGTTCTCGCCAAAAAGTTCTCTATAATTAATGTATGTAATGTATAGTATACATTAAATTAAAATACCTAAATAAGAGGGCGGCATAATTGTCTTCCGCACCGGGCAGCCGACTTTCACGCTACGCCACTGCCATGTTGGATAAAAATAATACTTTTTGAGGGAATTATAAAAGTGTTTATAGTAGTGCTTGCCATTAAACATAAAATACTTATTCCTTTGTGGATCTTATTTTGGCGTTTGTTTGTTGTTTAAACCAGTACTTTATAAGAAATCAGATTTATTTTGTTACTTAACTATTATGACTATTCACAGCGCATAAATACAAAGGGAATAATGATTTTGAATTATCATTAACTAATAGAGCCATTTTAGTCTTGTTTTTGGCAGATATTTGGACACATTCATAGTATATCATGACTTAAATATTTGAATGTAAATACTTATAAATACTATTAGATAAATAATATTAATATTTCGAAATAAACTTAAAAAAGGGACCTTTTCGATGACCAGTCGATTAAGTTAAATTTAATGTAATTAATTAACATTTTAATTTAAGATTTTGGTACTTAAATAAATGATATAGCAAGATAGTTTCTATGAGTTCTTGAGAATAAAATAAGATGATTAATCACTAAACAATTTTTTGTAACTCATCCCATACTTGAAATGCAATTATTTTAATGTTAATGCAAAGATTAAGCATATACATATATACACATTGACGAGTAGCAATAACTTATAACTACCTCAAAAATAAACTTCAAAACATAATATACTTACTTACAATCTTGGGACAGTTCTCAATGCATTCGTCTTCGCTGTCAAACTGATTATCGTTGCCACCTTCACCCATAAAGTAGAATGGCATGCATCTATTTTCCTCTTGGTCATACGACCATTTAGAATGTTTCTTTGTACCATTTCCAGTATCACGGGGTAGCAAACATATCTCTGTGTTAATGTTGTTATTTAAATATTACAATGTTAGAAAAGTAGGAAGACAAATTAGTACCATCAACATAGATATATACTACGAAATATTAAGTCTACCGCTGTCAGATTAGTAAATTTTATTAACTACAATCTGTCACAATATGAAAAAAAACAACAACCACTACTTAATTTTTTCTAAATAAAGTAACTAAGCTGTTAATACATATTAATTAGAAAAAAATTATGCACAATAAACACCAATAGTTTCAAAAAGATCTTTTAGGATTTATACATAAATATGAATGAAATCTTATATTCATTTGAGTTCTTAACATCAGTCTGCTAAAGAGACCTATGTTATATTTAGAAATAAGTATATGTATTGAATAAGAAGATAATAATAGTATCAAAAAATAGCGCAGAACTACAAAATGCATGAAGAAAGAAATATGTAAAATATGTTATTATGTTAGTTTCTATTCTAATGGGAGCAAATTATAATGTTAACATGATATTTTTGAAATAGGGAAGTTTGCTATTCAATAAAGTTTAAAAAAACTATTTGATATTAATTTCACAAGGATTTAAGTAGTTTTGTTTTTTATTTGCTTAGTATATGAAGCTGAACTCAGACTACAGATTATATTAGACAATATTTATATGAACGCACGTTGCGACATATGAAATATAATCTGCAAGTCAAGTCTTACTGAGTTAAAATATTACCAATAATGCTAGGCTGAATCGATTAATCCTTTCATAAGAAAACACCTGGACATTAGCTTCTGTTTGTACTTATAGCGTGCATATTAAAAATTTTTTAGATTACTTGTTTTGGTGCATTAAATTGTATACTTTTAATGATTTAAGAATGCTCATAGTAACAGCGAATATGTTAAGTGCTGAAAGTGCATGACAATGTAAAAAAAATTTTGTATTTTTATTTAGATATGTCCATCATCCTATCTCATGTCTGCGATATAAATATTCTAATAGTTTTTCTATTTTACGTGATAAAATATGTATTAGCTCTTATTTTGTACTAAAACATGTCAATCTTATAAGTACACTTACAAAAGTTAAGAATTTAACAGGCTGTAATTTTGAATGAATACCGATATTGTAGTTTAGTGAGCTCTCACCCTTAAGTTTGCCGGGCATGTTGCAGTGTTGCAAACAAGCAGACTCAGTGGAGAAACGATTGCTGTTGCCTTCGCACCCTCCCCACACGAATTGGCTGCATTGCTTTGTCATCGCATCGAAGGACCAACGAACAAAGTTTCCAGCACAGGTTCCAGCATCCGTTGGTAAGTTACAGCGGTCTGTTAAAATGTTTTATTTATGTATATATAAGATAAAGAAGTGGTGGACGTCCTCAAGTGAAAAGCATAAGTTCTGAGCATTTTTAAAATTGTTGAAGAGGCTTTTCATAAGCCTTCTTAGGCAGCTAGGAGACATGAAATTGACAATTCTGTCATCATCTGTACATCCATGAATCTGAAATATGTTTCAGATAAGGATTACAATGAAATACACTGAGATTCAATGAAACAGACATTATGGACTTTTCATTGAGGGTTTGAGACTCAATAAGATCATACTCCATCTGCTTAAAAAAGATATAATGATTATTATTCATACTCAAAAGTTGACAATTTCTTATAGACATTAACATTGCTCTGTTGATATCTTTAGACTATAATTCATATATATTTTGTTTATCTTCTCTATATATGAATTTTAATAACCTCCCCGGGAGCTCGGAAGCAAAGAAAGTTTTACAACTTTCTTAGGCATTCTTGAATGGATTTTTCTTAATAATGCAAAAAACTGCAAGAACTGTCAAATGTGAAAAATATTCACTCCCTTAAAAAGTCACCCCTTCTGCATCATATAACTATTTGTTACTAGAAAAGTATAGCAATTTTGATAACCAGAAAATTTTGGTATACTTTTAGCTCACAATGACACGAAGGTATCCAAAGAAAATCACGGTGGAGATTGATGAAGCAGGCAATTTATTTTTGGAGGGTCAATACTCTAAGGAACCTAAAAAATATTACGTATATTTTTTAGGTTAATATAAAAAGCATTTACCCTTTATTAATTTTTAATTTAGTCCATTAAACAATGTGAAAATTTATATTTTACGAATAATCACTTATTTGCAATAGAAAATTATAAAAGTTGAAGAGTTATTTTTGACATAATTAAAAGATTAAAAAATGTTTAGTAAGGAATTTTAAGTTCTAACAACTATTGTTTTCTAGCTAAAAACATACAGATAATTAATATTTTATAATAATTCAGTTTAAACTGTACTAAGGGAGAATCTTAAAAGGATTGCTACAAACTTCAGAAATGTTCATTATAATAAAACAAAATGAAAAGTAAATTGATATTTTTTATCTTTTATAGAAATTTGAAAATGGTGAAAAAATTTGAAAACAAGTTTTTTCTTAAAAGACACATTTTAAAAATGCATCATCCCTTGAGAATTCATTTTTCTTCTCTAAATCTTATTGTATCTCACATTTTTGTTCTTTTATTATTTTTCATTTCGCTTGTTGACATTTTTTCGTTCCTCTGGTATTGTAAATTTATTAATTCTTATGAATAAATCAAAGAACTAAAAATTTGGAGGTAAATCGGTCTGTTTCCTGTACTATTGGTTAATTACTATAATAATATCAAATTTGGAGAAGTCCAATAAGAACCAAAAAGCTTCAATAAGTAATTTAATAAATTATCACCATATTGTATAGAAGGAATATTTTAATTAAAATCTGATCCATTTGAAGGAATATTTAAAAATATAATTTTGCTAACCTGCTTCACTGGGCTTTTCACACTGTTTTTGGCAATCAGCTCTGGATTCGAAGCGGTTCTTGTTTCCGAGACAGCCACCGTAGATGAACTGCAAGCATTGTTCCCTAGAGCTGTCATAGTACCAGTTAGGATAGTACCCCTCGCATGGACCTTTAACTTTAGGCAGGTTACATATTTCTGCAAGATTATAAAATTTACAAGATTGTGTTTTATTCAAATGAATGAAGAAAATATTATATTTATTCTGTAATTTTGTAATAGCATTTTGCTGGTAACTATTTCTACATTTTGCTATATATTTCTTTATTCACTTTATAATAGAATTTCGAGAAAATATGAAAGATAACAGATATCGTTTATTTTCAAATTGCAGTTCGCCTAGTAATTTTGTGCCTATTTTGTCATTATGAGCTTTATAAAATAAAATGAAACTGGTAGTCTTATCTAGGGATGAGCCGCAGTGGTCAGTTTGTACTGTTTTTATATGTGAATCAAAGCTTATATTTTCATAGTATTTGAAATAGAGAACCTAAGTCAGTTATATCAGTCCTAAGTGAAGTTTTAAATTGATTAAATCAAGGACACAAGGTTTTACTAACTTTTAGTTTAACTTTGTATTCTGGAGTTTTGTAAGCTCCATTGAGATCACATGTTACAAAACTTATAGGAACACTTTTGGTAAAGATTTAGGCTGCAATGATTATCTTAATTTAAATATATCTATATTAATCTTTCAGTTGATATGGGATTAATTGACATAAGAGTCAGGTTAATAAAAGTATTCTAAAAAAGATGGAAAAAATTCATTTAATTCTTAAAATTTTTTCAATGGGCAACATAAGATAAAAAATGAAAATAATACTAGGATAAAGGAAATTATAATACAAATTACAACCTTTTGAAAGAAAAAAAATTAATATGCTAATATAAAGTCTTAGAAAAAGAGTACTTACTGGAAAAATAATTTGTGTATGCTATAGCTGCTAGGGAAAAATTGCAAGTAAGTGAAATTTGTAAATTGAGTTTAATTGAGCAATTGTTAATTGCATAAAATTTAATTCATGTATAAATATGCAGTGTAAAATTGTAGATTAGATTTGCAAATGTAAAAAAAAAGAATGTACCTTTCATTTCTCTTGGCTCAACACAGATGTCCCTGCACTCCTCTTGAGACTGGAAACTGTTGTCGTTACCATCACAACCACCGTACCAAAAGCGAGAGCAACCACCATATTCCATATCATAGAACCACCGAACGGTATAGTTGCGACACATGCCGCGATCCTTCTCCATGCTACATGCGGCTATGAAACCAAATATGCTGTCGATTGTTTTGTGGCTTTTCCAACTTACAGTGTTATTTACACTTTGAACAATTTATTTACATTTATTTGGCTAGATTGGTATTGGCTTAGTAGTTCAATAAAAATTAAATATATATATATATATATATATATATATACGTATATATATATATATATATATATATATATATATATATACGTATATATATATATATGTATATATATTTATCAGATCCTTTATAATTGATACATTAATGAATATTTTCTACTAGGAATGGTCATAAAGTAAGTTAAGGAATAAACATATTGGCAAACATCTTTTTCTAATGTACACTATTTTATTTTCATAAGCTTATTTTGTAGATGGAACTACCCATTTAATTTTTACATGTTCATGGTAAGTCGCCACAGCTCACAGACCACAGGTTTTTAATTAAAAACTCAAACCACATACATCTTTTACAATACTCAAACACAATTAGAGATTGTTACAAAAAAATATTTGAAATATGTCATATTCATGTGTAAAAGAAATGCCACAATATAATTTACATTGAAATGTCATTTACTTGGCCTCACCATTTAAAAGGTCCCATGGAGAAATAGGTTAAATCAAGGTAACTGAAGGATGGGGGTCTAATTTCATTACTTTTTATAAACTTTTTTTAATTAATAGAGAATGGTGCTTGTATTAAAAGGGCATGTACCACAAAAAATATCTGAATAGATACTTATTAGTGGTTTTTTTACATATAGTATTTATTACATAAAAACCTGTATTGTAGAGTGGCATATAGCAATCTGTCCTATTCATTAGTTGTAATATAACATTGTCATTTAAAATATATTTGTTTTAGGACGATTTATTAAAAAATTGAAAATTGTTACTTTTAAAGACTGAAAATAATTATTCCTTTCAGAGCAGTAAATGACATGTGCTATCTTGATCTCGCTGATTATCAATGAAATAAATTTGAATGCATTCTAATTTGTTTTATCATCATTGAATTGTTGTATTTTCTATATATTATTTTTTTAAATTTTGATTATATTTCTATTTAAGTTCTGTGTCAAGAAGTAACTAAAGCAATTCATCTATTTTATGCCTTTCAAATATTTTGATCAAACCCTGCAAACTAATTTATCTTAATTAAAAGTCTTAAGTGTTCATAATCTTAGAATATGTTGTGAATTCCTCCTGTTTTTACATTCCATAAGCACTGTTTTAAAATCAATCTTGTTTCATAGTTTTACAACCTGCTGTGAAACTAGATTGTGACATTCACAATGCGTTGTTAATTTATGTTTTTTAAAGCTATTTGAAAAATTTATTCCTGTTTTGATTTATTATACCCTACAGTTCTATTCTATCCTATCCCCCTTTGCTATTCATGTAAATACTCAAAATGTACTGTCAATGTTTACTTTTATATTTGATCATAATCTGAGATTTTATGATTATAGTGAAATTTGGACAATATGTTGTAAGAACTGATCCATTTTCATTTGTAATTCTAGCATTGAAAAATGCTTAAAAGCTCTATCGTTCTATCAATTCTTTAATACGGTTAACCAAAAATACATGACATGAATTTTCAAAAATCATAAATTTTTATTTTTATAAAAAAAATTAATTAATTAATACCTTGTCTGTTCTTAGGAGCATCAGTACATCCCTCGAACTTTTCTTCTTTAGCCTCTGTCTGTCCGTCAGGGCAGCAACCAAACTTGGAAGATGAACAATCACAGCCACTCATATTCGGTCCGGTTGCTGGAGTCTTCTCGTCTCCACAACAGCCAAATTCTGAATCACTGCAGCGGCAACCCTGGCCCTGGGGTCCCTTTGCTATGGAGCTGCCATCTGGACAGCAACCAAACTGGTACGTGTGACAAGGACACCCCTCAAAACTAGGGCCTTCGGCTGGTATAATTCTGGGATAAATTTAAATGTTGACTAAATCTTTTGCACATATTTCTCAATTCGGAAGTTTACAATAAAATTTGTGGCACCACACAACATTATATGAGGAAAATTTGTAAAAATAAATTTCAATAACCTTAAAAAAATATTTATGTTATGTGATTTTAGGCACTAAATCAACAAAACCAAGAATAAAATAGTAAACAGTGCCATATCAGATTTTGTATGTGTTTTCCTAGTTTTACCAACAATATAATGGCAAATTTTGTAGTAAAAAGCTAAATAAAACTATTAAAAAATGTTCAAAAAAATGGAATCTCTTAGATTAGCAAGAGGCACTATTTTCTTTAATATCATGCACATTGTAATATAAAAACCTTATATAAATATTGATAATGTCACATTCAATGAAAGGGATACATTTTGTGATAAAACACGGTAACTTTCTACAAACATAGTTTTTTTATTTCGTTTTCTGTATCCAAAATGATTGTTTTAGTTGATTTATAATAATGAAAATAAATCTACAAATTTCAATACTCTGTTATTTGCATCACATAGCTGTTGTAGCTTTTAGTTCTTTCACTGGAAAACTTTTACATGAAAAATAAACACAATGTAGCAGCTGAAGCAAGGTATCTATAAAATCAACTTGTAAAAGAAGTATTTATTATCAAGTGACTACAGGCTATTATAAATTTATTGATAATTCACATATGATCGATTATGCATGTTTGATTGATGATCAGCTACTGATTATTCACATCGATATTCATTGAGATTGCGTGAGTTTTAAACATTTTATTGTGTAATTTTTAATTAATGATTATAAATTTAAATTCATTTAAAACTATTTACATTTTCTTTATTCACGTAGAGTTGGCATAAACATGGTATAAATTCCTAAATTTATCTATTTACATGTATTCCCTACTGTATTTAATCGTTAATTGGAATTTTAGTCCCAAACATAGCTATGATTTTTCCCTGGGAGCCAAATTTGTAACTTTACATTTAACTTGTTATTTATATGTGAACAATTAATTTTTTAGGATAAGCTGAGATGATTCCAAGGTGTGTTAGGTCCGCCTGGACCCCCCCTGATAAACCTATGATTTTAGTGTTTCAACTTGTCAATAATCATCATCATCATCATATCATCATCATCATCATCATCATCATATATATTAATACGCTAAGGTTAAGATGTTACTCTCCCTTTTTAGAAAAAACCTCACAACTAATCCACATAAATTATATATAATTTTATAGATAATTGCTTGCTCTACCGGCATCCACAACTAAAAAATTTATTATTGCTATTGTTTTTGCAAATTAATTAATTATTAAAATTATATACACAAAACAGCAATGCTGCCATCTAACGGCTCGATGTCAATATGATTGACGGTCGGTAAAATTTTTGTTTAATTTCAAATCCACTCACGTATAAATAAAGTGGCGCTTTAGCTCAATGCTTTTGATACTTGCGCCTCTATATGTCAATTTTAGTAAAATATTTGTTTGATCTGTCATCTGAGCTTCATAATGGAATAAAAACGTAATAAGCAGTGTGCAAAATTAGAAATGAATTGAATACCTGCAATCAATTTTGATTTATTAAATTGAGTTGAATAATTTATAATGCGAAGACTTCGCACGGGTCACGCTGGTAGGTTAGTAATAGTTATCTATATATAGTAATAGTAATTTACTATCAAAACTGTCATACATAGTTATATGTGGCCTTAACCAAAATGATACCTAAAATACCTAAAATAAAGTGAAAATTAATGGAGTTAGACCTATATTGGATTATATTGTAGTGTACTCTAAATCATACGGAGTAGCATTCTGGCATAATTTCGTACTTCACCCACATTATTTGTTCTTGTATTCTATTTATTTATTCTTTATCATCCAAATGTGATACAAGAAACAAAAAGTGCCCTGTCTCCTATAAATTATTATATATACCTATCAGGGCAGCATCCGTGAGGAGTATACTTGCAATCACAACCCTTGTTGTCGTAGCCCTTAGCAGCTGTGACATTATCAGGACAGCAGCCAAATGGACTCCATTGACATCCGCAACCTGCATGTAAATATTGAATTAGTCAAATCATTTAGTTACTTATTTGTATAAATTTCAGAATTAACTTTAAAAAATCTTTTTAAATATGAGTAGAACTTGCACCACGATGGTTCTGCACACACTTAGGCACATGTAAATATTCAAGGGTACAGAGCATTTTTAATAAACTAGCAAATATTAATTACATTTCTGACCACATAAATATTATATTATTTGTGAACATTTTCAACAATATCTCTAGAACTAACATCATTAAATTATTAAATATTAATTAAAAATATTAAATTATTAAAGATTCATTAATAAAAATTAATTAAAGATTTTCTGTTACTGTTTTTGAAATAAACTTGAAAAATATACATAGATTAAAATGCTTTATCAGTCTAGCAAATTTTAAGTTCCAATTAAAATAGCTTGTGATAAAAATGCCATGGATTTATAATATATCTCGGAAATTACCTTAAATAGAATTATAACAAATATTTTTAGAATCGTTTTAAATTTCTCTTTCAATTATAACCCACACGATGTATAATATTGGAGTATATAGAGGTCAATAAGCTGTTTCGTTAAGGTCAAATGGATTTTGAGAAAGACAGCTTTGACAGATTGACAGCTGCACATGTAAGTAATCTTATAAGGTTTCCACTTTTGTCATATATTATACTACAAGTCCAATTTGTTTTGAACAATCACAATTATGGATAAGTAGTCAGTTTATTTAGATAGCAACTGCTGAATAATTGAAAAGCTAAATAAAAAATATAGTTTTAAAAAACAGAATTATAGGATTCCATTTGCATTAGTTACTCTGTTTTTTAATTATCATATAGGACAATCTATCATCATGCATTAATTTTTATTACTATTCAGAGTCAGGGGGAAATGTAAATTCCTCAAATCTGTTATTGAGTACACATGGTGAGCCTATAAGTACTGCGCACACTCTGGAACAAATTATTTCTATCACAGTATATCAATACTTATTCTGCTTATTTATCAGTAATGTTTACGAAACAAAAAAGCAAATCAAATTAAATTCTTAAGTTAATTCACAATATTTAAAAACAAATGAATAAAGGAAACAGGAAGGGCAAAGAGGAGAAATCATGTGGTCAGGATTAAAATATAATATTTAGGAAACTTAGTTCATATGAAATTGAGTGTCTCACTTTCAAGTAAATTCCACATCCTTGCCGTTTGAGTAAATAATTCACTGTAAGATGTTCTGAAATGCTTGGGAATAATAAATACTTATATTAATATAATAATACTTATATATAGTTAATAAATACTTATATATCTAGTAACATAACTGCAGTACGAGGACAGACAAGAATGTGTGAGTAATAAAAAAAGAACAGAACTTTTATGGAATGGTGAAAAACCTACTTATAATAGACAAAAAAATCTCCTCAAAATTAGCTGATGAAGTTGGGATTTGGATAAAGGGGCGTGAAAGTGTTTTAGTTACAGATCAGTCAGTATCTATAAAGAAGGTTGGTCGAAAAGTAAATAACAGTTTATTTTAGAAGATTATTTTAGAACATAAATACACTAAATGAATTTAAACATTAAAAGAAAATAATAGCAATTACTTAAAAGGGGAAATTATATGTATAAATATTGCAATGTTATGTACATTAATATGCCAGAAATTAAAAATTGGGATTATTATTATAGAGTTAAATTTACAACAACAAGAGCTAGTCTTGGTTACAAAAAATTTTCTCATTATTTATTTGCAAATTGAGCACATAAGAAAAAAATAAAATTGTAATTACAGGAATAACATAGTATATAGTCATCAAAACATGTGTAAAATAAATAAATATAATACAGAATACTCTCATGAACTATAATCTTTTTGACGTATGTTTTGTATTGGTATTTCTGAAAAAAGTCTAATTACATTCTGATTTACAACATGACTTAACAATTTAGCAGATGTAAAGTTTAATGACTTTTAGAGATAAGATAAATAGATAGCCTGGATTAAGAAGCGAGTATTATAGCGAGATAAAATGTTGAAATAAATTTGCCGCAGTGGTCAAATTTATCAGATAATATACTATTTAGAACATACAGGGTTTACAAGCTGTTTTTTAATTTTTATTTCAATCTTGTATTTTTATTTATGTAATTATTTATAATTTTTGTAGTGAAATATGTGCCTATTGAAAATGACATTAACGTCATGTTTAAATATTTGTGTAATGAACTCTATTAAACTACATCTCTTTAATGGAATTCAAATAATGTATGGTTCAAAAAAAAGTTGCTATTTGCAAAAGTACGGCAACTGTGCAGCTGTGTGTTATTCCAAATTGTATTGCAACAAGTCCGTTTAGAAGAAGATACTTTCAGTACCATTTCTTTTCTTGTGTATTACAATTTTGTCTTTTATGCATGCCTAAGTACTTTTATTTATGTAAATGTGTAAATAATGTAAAATATTATGAGGAAAAAATTAAAAGAAATTAATATTTTATCTTTGTAAGTATATATCTTTAATGTAAGTATGTATCTTCAAATCAAACACTAAATATATATGATATTTAGAGTTTGATTTGACATAAACACACAAATTCAGTGCCATGTTCATAACGAGTAACCATAAATTTTTAAATAAATCATTTCAAATTTGGCTAAGATATTTAGAACTGTGCAAAATAATGCATTGGTCAACAAATTTAGTCTGTTTGTGTAAATATATAAATTCATATAATATTAAAAAACATTCTACGCATAAAATTTTGTTTTGTATCATTGGTAGCTTATACATCATAAGCACACTAGATTTTATCATAGTAACCGACAATCATAATACGCTCTCAGTCAATGTTAAGTCGATAATATGGTTAATATTGATAATATCAGAATAAAAATTGTCAGTTGACTTAATTTACTATTTTTGATATGAAAGTATTTTCTTTAACCACCCCCGGTTTTTAAAGCTCTGTAACAGAATTATAAAAATAATTCTTAGGAATCATCACAGTGCCTGTCCATCTGTTTGTCTGTCCAATAGTTATACAGCCTTTTTCCAAAGACCGTCCAATAACAAAAGTTTAAATTTGATGTTTTAGTAGAAAGTATTGGCCCAATAACAGATGTAAAATAAGAAAAAAGGATTTCTTATTTACAAAACTGGGTGATAAGAAATGTTTGGTTTCCCAAACATTTTTTTTCAAGATTTGGTATCAAGGGAATATTTATAAAAAGTAAATCTAAGAATATATCATTTATACTTTCATATTAACCTTTTTTAACAACGGCATATCATACAAATATATAATCTTAAATTTTCCTATAATAAACCTTTCATAATCTTAAAATTATCGATAAAAAAATGTCTATTGCGAAATCTCACAGAGGTTAGAAAATTAGTTACTACATTATAAAATATCTCATTTAAATGTAAAATTGAAATACAAAATGTAAATGTACTAACCATAAGTACTCTCCAATTGACAACATGTACTCTATACATATTGTCAATTGGAATTGACCTAAAATTTCAGGCCTTCAAATCACAAAGAAAGTCCTATTAAATACACAAGAGTTGAAGTAACTGATTGTCACAATTGGTTTTAAGAATAGAGTACTTCTTTATGTATAGTTTTGCATCATATTAACAAAATAAACATAAAAATAAAAATTAAACACAATAAAATGGCTATAATATATAGAAAGATAACTCCTTCTTATGACAATATTATCAAATATAGATTATTTGTATGATGTAAATAAGAAAAAGAATTTTATTGAGGTATTTCAATTCCAGCATGCTATGAGTAAATAGAATATACTTTGGGTGGAGTGTGCAGTAAAGATTACTCGTCCAAGATAATTTTGGTAATGTTAAAATAGTAATTCGTTTATGGATTATGGTAAAGCATTTAAATATTTTATAAAATTATGATTAATCTTATCTTTTGTATGATGAAAGATAAAATGCTTTTTAAATGTTCTTCACACTTCACATATGTTTCATCATTATTTATGTGAAAAAATGAGCATATATTAATTGAGCCCCAAAATGTACTACATAACAACGAATTAAATTTTTTTCAATTTCAATTTTAATTACATAGGTTTTAATATTTATTACTTAGTTTTGTAGAGTATACGTTGTTAAAAGATTATAATAAATATACAAATAAATCTAATTGGTCTTTTCCAAAATACTATGATCCACTTATTTCAGTCATTCTGTTTTTATTAAGACATGCTAATATCATAAAAAATGTTCATGAAATCTTATGTTTGCTTTCAGGGCAGTCTTGTTAGAATCATTTTATTTAGTGTTATATTTTAGGAGCCAATATTATGATTGGTTTCATTATTATCTTGTATTTTGTCAAATTCACTTAATCATATAAATTGAAAAAAGAATGATTGTTACTACTTAATGAGAAACTCTATAATTTAAATGCAACAAAGAAATACTTAAATAACAAAAGGAGCTGTTGTCAATAGAATTATTAACATTCTGTTGACAATAGCTTCAAAAGTGAATCAAATATATTACCTAAAACTTCATAATATTTGAACAATAAGCTATAATTAAACCAATTAATAAACATAAACAATTGTCACATAAAGCGCTGCCTAATTGTACCTTTCTCGCCATAAATACACTCAACGCTTGCACAGCCTCCTAATCTTGTAACCAAATTAACGAACAAGAGTATTTTTAATATAAACATCACAACAGCACGCAACTGCCACACCAAAAACAAACTGCTCCAACAAGTCGCAAAACTAAACTGAACTATAAAGCAAAACGAAGCGATTCACTTTGAAGTTAGATAAACAGTTTACATAGGTAATCACTTTACTGCTTATCAGTCTGGTAACTATATACTCAGCTCTTTCAAAATGTCTCAAGCGTATTTATTATCTTTGTCATATTTAATTAAAAAAAAAGCGAATTTCACTATAGAGCCTGACTTTTTCAGGTAGGACACAAATAATAGTGCTAGATTGAAAGAGAATTCAAGTGCTAGATTGAGAGAGAAGCAAAATTAATAATTGTACAATTTTTAATTTTAGTACTCTAATGCTATACAGAATTAGAAGTCATAATTTCTGTCGCTCTTTGGTATCAGTCCTCAATTATGAATCCTACAAATGCCTGTTTGATGGATTGATGGACATTTGCTACCGTTGATAGATTTATATAACAATGGTATAGTTAATCCTGTCTAGCTGCATTTAGATAGCACAGTTAGGATTTGCGAACATGCTTTATTGCCATTATTTATAAATTGCTTGGTCCAGACATACTTCGTTTAATTTAGACCTACATTATCTTATGCCGTCCATTAGGTATCTTATACATGTGCATTCGATAAACTTAGTGCTACATAAGCAATCTTTTCCAATCAACTAAAATAGATATATTGAGAAGTTTGCATGTCGTTTCCTCTTATCCTATTTATAGGTAATCAATACACAACAGTTATTAATAAATATTAAAGGATTACAATTATGCAGAGTTATGAGATCAAATTAAAAAAGTATGGAATTTTTAATTGTACGAGTCCAATTATTACAATGCTTCGTTGTGTTGGTATTCTTATAAGTGACATATCTTGATATTAGCCCCATATTGGATGTTTAGTTTATTGTTTCCATTGTAAAGTAAGGCATGTTTCGGTGGTGACTTTTTATTTTAAACAGTGGAGCAAAAAATTTACATTAAGGGAGGATGCACACTTTCCATATAAAAACAGCCCAATTAAAAAGTCATGTTTGTATTATTTTCAGTTACTAATCAATGTACTGCAAACAGCATGCACAAAGAGTTCTTACATAGATCTTTTTAAATTTTTTTTTTTCCATTAATTTAGAAATACACATGTTATGAGTTCCAAATTAAAGATTGGTGTCATTTTTTACATATTTATTCTCTTGTATTCTATAATAAATGTCACAATATTCATCAATATCAGAGATTGTCAGTATGATAATTTGATTATTTTCAATATAACTGTCCTACACCGAAAACCAATTGAGAATATCAGCCGACTTTGTGAGCCTCAACTTTGCACTAATAATTCCAGAATAATACATTGAGAGGATTCAGTCCACATGTTATATTACTTTGAAGAGATGTGATGCTACTAAATTTTGATCTTTAAAATATTTTACCTTCTTTGTGGTCATTTACAGTTTACATAAACCTTCATTGTTTCTCTCAATGTGACTGTATTTTGTAATTGTACAATTTGCTCTGTTTTATATTATGAACATTGAACGGTGTTCATAATAGAAGCAAGGGCAACAAAGTCGTAATCTCTCTATAAAAAAATTGGTACAGATTCATTGTACATTTCTTGCCAAACTTGCTTTTGTAACTAATCGCCTGTTCTAATTTTCTGTGTGAAGTATTTGGTATTTGTGAATGTTGGGTGATGCACTCAAGTATAAAGACAAGGAATGGCCACGGCATATTGTATAGCAACCAGTATTAGTGGCTAATAATCATAGGTTTTACTAATGGATGTCTTTGTGAACAGAAAGTCTTTGAACATAATAATTAGCATTTTTTTTAATGTAAATATTTGTATTATCTGCAAAAAATAAGACACCAAGGATATCCCAACACATCAACAATTGATGATAAAATTGAAAGTGTTGAAAATTGTTATGGATAATTGCAGAATCACTATCAAAGAGGTTGTTGATGATGTTGCCCAATTGTCTCAAGGGAAGTTCCCTGAAGACCCAAGATAGAGTAGTTTGATTAGATGTGAAGGTTCTGATGATGGTTTCTTTTTTTATATTAATAGCATAGTGTACTTTAAGTTCTTACCACCAGGTCCAATAGTTGATAAAGAGTGCTAACTAGAAATTCAAAACACTTGATTTAAGGTGAAACAACTTGGCGCAATTGCACCATGACAATGCTTCAGCCTCCATATTCTCAAGATATGGTCCCCATGCAATTTGTTGCACACCCGCAATCTTCACAAAGTTGAAAAAAATATGAAAGAATGACTTTTGGTAACATTTAGGAGATAAACTAAACTAAATGCCACTTTGAACATTATGTTTCAGAAATTCTTCAAAGATTGGAAAAAGCACTGGTGTAAGTATATTATATATCATGAATGTTACTTTGAATGGGACAAAATTGGTGAATAAATAAAGAATTTTGAAGAAATACCGAAAATACTGAATGTCTTTTGATCAAATCTCATATATTATTAAATTCTTAACTATACTCATGAATGTACTATTAATTTCCTGCAATGAATGGATAAACGATTATTATTTGAGTGATTACACTTATGGATTAATTTTAATTGTTAAGCGATGTAAACACGCACAAAAACAAGGGTTAAACATGAACCAGTCTAATAACATTAAGAAAAGATGTGTTTCTGTATATTTAAAATACATACTTATTCTAACCGCTTATTCACCTACTCAATTGGAAGTCAGTAAAAATATTTGATGAAAAAACTAACTTTTGTCCACCTGTGAACTTCTGTTCGACCAAAAATATATCTCAAAGTTTAAATTAAAGATTTACCTTCCAAATTAGAGCCACTAGCAGGGACAATGTTGTCAGGGCAACATCCAAAGGGTGAAGTGAGACAGCAACCCTCATGGTATGGTCCGTGTGCAGGTGTTTCATTGTCCGGACAGCATCCAAATGCTGACTGCTTGCAACTGGTGTCACATCCCTTATTGTTGGGACCGGTGGCTGCACAATTTTTTTTAATATTATTACATTTTAATAGGGCTAAATGAAAGCTGGTAACACATAAATTAAATTGGATTATGTAAATATTTGAAAATAGCAAAAGAGTAAGAAAAAGTTAAAATTATTTACAGAATATTAAACCATCTCATGGAAGGAATCCTGTAATTGGAGGAAACTGTAATTTAAGTAAAAAGTTGAGGAACATTCTTGAGATATGGTTTTTTAGTGATTGACTTCATTACATGCAATAAACTCTTTAACTACTAGGTTAATCAAAATGAAACTGCTGCCAAATTACAGCAGAATAATTACTCTTTCATATGAATTATTTAATTTCAGTTAAGTGGCAGTTGCAAAGCAAGCAAGCACTTTTAAAAAATGGCATTGTTTTATATTCTTTAATATTTGCTTATACCAATTTTTAGCATTTGTGAAATTTAGAAAACATTTTCACCTTAACTTGAATTTTTTTTAAAAGTGGCTGTGAATCTAAAAAAGGGAATAATAAAATGATCTAAAAATAAATTACGTTTATTCATCGCTAAAAGATGTTACAAAAAATTCTTACACTTTCGCAGGTAAGGTATAATATATGACAGAAAGCTGTCATTTTGACAAAACACGTTGATTCTGTTCTCCAATGCTACATCTTGTAATAGATTGTGTCTGGTACTTTGAAAAAATACAAATGAACTTTGTCCATTAGGTTTCTCCTTTAAAATAAGGTTTGTCCAATATTTCATTAATTATGTTGGACCAAGAATTTTGAGATGCATCAGCACTAGTGGCCTGAATGAGTGAGTCGAAGAAATTAACAAGACTGTGTTTTGTAAAGTACGAATCATCAGTCACAAAATCCACTCCAAAAAAGTAATATTGTTTCTTGTGCTATCCATCGTTAAATCTACAAATTTTAACCTCAATAGGTATCAGTTTGGACAGTTTTAGCTATAAGGACAAACATTTAAAGACCTTGGCTACTTAGTGACGGCAGTCATGTACCTCACGGATTTCTTCTCCGAATGAGATAAAGCCATAATTAATTTTATTCCTTAGTAAAGCAATTTCGAATGCTAAATAGGAAAATAACTAAAATAAATTTAACTTAAGGGACAATTTTCTGAAAAAGTCAGTAATTTAACTACATTTATATACAAAACGAAGCATATAATACAAACTATTAGGGTTAGTCCAGTATACTTGTCGCATTCCATTTCAGTTTTGACATTTTATACCCTTAGTCAGATGAAATACGTTAAAAAATATTTTAGAAGATAATAATTATATGATATAACAAAAATACAATTAACATTAAATACAATTTTTAAACATCATAAATATATATTTCAAAATATTGTGTCCTTGTATAATTTTATGGTGGAAGATATATAAAATTTCACTCAGAAACTGGCAACTCTCTTTATTTTTATTTACTGATATTCTACATTAATTAGCATCAACATTAATTTTAGGGTTAACCTTTAATAGTTAGTTTATATTTCTAAATTTGTTTTACTTTCATGCGACATTAGGAGTGAAAAAAATATTGAAATTCTCCAAAAATTTAATGTGAAGTTTTTGATTAATTGTTTTCTATCACTTCCACATTCTGGTACACTACTTGGAAAGCATATATGAATGTGTGTATTACCTGCACATGTTGCTTTTTAATCTAATGGTGAAACGTAATGATCAATTTCATTTAAATACAGCGTCTAGAGTCCACTTACAAAAACAGTTACACAAATAATATTTAAAAATGATATAAATTACCGGAAGTTTGCCATTTTTATCTACATTTATAAATAAACGGCTCTCATGGAATAGAAACTAAAAATCAATTTTTTTCAAGTATAATTTGTAATTTGGTTCAAATATTTTATATTAGAAGTATACACCATTCCTAGTACCATTCATTTTACTTTGAAAATTCTCTTAAAAAAAGGTTCATTGAAATTTATATTGGATTATTGAATTTAGCATACATCAGTTTATAAAATATTGTTAATATGTAAATGTTTACTTTTTTAAATTGTTATGTTAGATATTTTGAAAAATTTCGTTAAAAATTTTCGTTAAATGTTATGTTAGATATTTTGAATGTAAGATACTGCCCTAATTCTAATATTATTGCTCTTAAATCAAATTTGTTCCTTGAACATTGAGATAAAGTTTAACACATACCTGCAGTTTCTCCATCGGGACAGCAGCCATGCAGTGTAGTGTTGCAAGGACAGCCTTTCTCATCTGGTCCTGATGCATCCGTCGTATTGTCTGCACAGCATCCAAATTCCGATGTGACACATTCCTCTTTTGCCTCTGTTGGTTCAGGTGTAGTCTTAGCTGAAAAAGTATTTTGTCACAATACATTAGTATTAACTTGCTATATTAATGGGCACACAATGCACAGATTATTTCATAGGATTGATGTATATTCTCCTTTAGAGATAAGTATATAAAAAGTCTCAAAAAAATAGTCTAAAAATAGTCTCTAAAGATAGTTCTGATTTATTTCATAGGGTTGATGTATATTTTTCTGTTTTGTTGGCATAATTATTGATTTTATCTGTTGGTACAGCCGTTAACCAAGGTTTTGATGGACTTGAAATTTCTTTTGCACAGCATCAAAATCATTTCCAAAATTGTTGTCTTTTCTTATATAATGTGTAATAGAAATAAGTATGTATTTTTATAACGTTATAACATCTATTTATCTAGTCAAGATATAGTCAGTCATACTGTGTAATTTATATGTATGAGAAATGTATATAATTAAAAAATAAGACATGTTAAATAATTGTTGGTATAATGCTAGCAAATGGTGGTATATCTTAATTTTTCTATAGTGTAGTTATAACAAATGGTTACCATCAATGCATAAGAAAAAGAGAGGTTATGATTGAAAATAAGTTTGAAATTAACATAATCAAATAATAGTGAATGTAGAATCAATCTAACAATTGCATGGTATACTTTTAGATTCTATTATGTTGATTGGACATGACTTCTCTTTGTAACATTGGATTAGCTGGGATCGAGTTATCATGTTAGTCTCATTATTTTAAGTTAAATAATAAATATGATAAAAATTACAGAAATTGTATACTTTGAAAAATAATGGGTGAACATAAAGTTGAAAGAGAAATTACTTAAATGGAAAGGACAAAATACAATATGGCTATAATCTTTGAATCAATATAATGCTATGTAGAGTGAGGTTTTACTAGTAGAAATTTCTTAATGATTTGAACTTAAAAAACTTTTTTCAGTCCAGAACTTATTCACGTACAAAGGACAACAATTTTATAAATATTTCTATGCTTCTCAATAAAAATAATGTTGATATGTAGCAAAAACAAGTAATCCCTTCTTAGTAATTAAGATAAATAAATGACAGGCTGTAAATGATGTAAAATAAAAAACGACTTGCACTTAAATTCTCAATACTACTTTCAATACTTTTTACTTTGTAAACATAAATAATGTAAAATAATTTACACAGGAGAAGAAATAAGATAATATTGAGACTGTACTTAAAAATTCACCAAAGTAAGTATTTTAAATTTATCTATATATTTTTATTTCTCTATAATGTCAATGTTTTAAACTTATGTCCATTGATATAAAATGAAACAAATTTCTTACCTTTAGTTTCTGGGCAACTTGCCTTCTTTGGTCCTGTTGCTTCAGTCTCGCCATCAGCACAGCAGCCATGTCTATGTCAAAATTTGTTCTTATCTTTAGTTTTATGAAAAGTTATTATTCAGTCTGCATGAAGGAGTGAACACTTTTATACATAACAGTGTAATTAATCAAAGACAAATTGTTGTTTTTCTCTATATCAAAGAGTATTAAGTTAAATTTAGAGACATAAATAAAGCAAGTGAATTTTAACGATACCTATATAGAAACAGTCTAATGAAAAAGAGAATAAGGGATTATCTGCTTTACATAGATTTTAAAATTTCATCTGTTTATTTTAAATATTACTCTATGAAAATTTCTTAACCAAAATTTTTTCATTTGCTCTCCCATTTGCCAAAAAGTCGACTACTAAAAATTAAGGAAAAAAACTTTATTCTTAAACATAAAATTGAAAATTCAAATTACTTAGATTTGAGGCAAGCAGGAGGTGGTGGTGGGCATCCTTCCTCATTATTTCCTTGAGCAGCAGTCTTGTTGTCTGATTGGCAACAGCCAAAGAGTGTGATGTTGCATGGTAACACTGGGCATCCCATATCGTCCTTGCCAGCAGCTGGTGAAACTCCATCGGGACAGCACCCATGTTTTGTCTCATTACAAGTTTTGGGTATCGGACAACCTGGTTTTCATTGGATAATTTTGTAAGGCAGCCGTTGGTAACATTTGCAAATAATTGATTTAAATTAATTACTGACATATATTTCATTTAAACATTAACTTTATTAAAAACATCTTATAAATAATTTTAAACTAATGCTTATTTTCACATCTAATTAATATTCATTTTAAAAAATGAATAGCACTGTGATATTTGGTTGCGAGAAAGACCACTGTAAATCAAATAATTGGAACAAAGTTCTTTTATGTAGTGTATAGCGGAGCGAACTGGCAAAACTTGTCACGTAAGGAAAAAGTGTTATGCCCCCTCTAGGCGGCCTTTCCTTCTCTTTCTCTCTTTCTCTTTCTATTAATACTGTTGTATGTGTGTGTGTTCGTGCGAGTATCGACATTCAAGCAGCAAGCATTGTACGCAGTCAGCTGTATAACCTCAATTCTAAACATGTGTAAATATTACTTAAACTTATTTTTTTTTATTCTATTGGCTTTTTATTGTAAGCCAATCATCTTTCCCATTTTCATTTCGGTATGTATTTATTTGCATTATAAATTATTGCTATATTATTTACTAAATATTAAATATTTATAAATTACAAAAAATTTTCTGTAAATTCTTTACTTTCATTATTACTTATTAAATACTTAAAATTAATAAATTGTCAACATATTCATTTATTTTCATTAATTACTTAAACTTTATTTAGATTGTTTCTTTGTGTAGAACATGCAATGTTATTATTCTAAAAATTTTTTTTTTTATTTCACCAAACAATCTAAATAAAGTTTATTTAACAATGAAAATAAATTAGTATGCTGGCAATTTATTGTAATTTATTAATTTTTAGTTTTTTTATATGTAATTTATAATTCACTATTTTATATTTCCTTTTATTTAATAAATGACTATTTTTCCTAAAATATTAAATGAAATTTATTGATTTAAATCCTTACTCTTTTGAGGAATAAATCTTGATTGAACATGACTTCTCTTTTAAACATTGGATTAGCTGGTATAAAATTATCAGGTTAGTCTCAGAAGGACGGGATTAAATAATCTCACGTTTCTTTGGAAAATTGAAAGAAGAAAATTTCGAGGCTCTATTTAAAAATTAAGCAATGTAAGTATTTTGAATTAATTTTATGCAAGGTGAAGACTGAATAAATATTTAGAGCAATATTTGGGCTAAACAATTCCAATGTTTCTAACATATTGAATTATGTTAAAGTCGTATAAAGTAAACGGATGGAGGTTTTAAAATGTTGAACAAACGCGTAAGAAGTCATAAATTGTTTAATTTGTATTGCAATATATGGTCAGAGAGTTTTACTAATATTGGATGCATATGGTAAATCATAAAACAGAAGAAAACTTTTATTGAAAAATAAAAAAAGCAAACGTATAAGAAATCCTAAATTGTTTAATTGGCGTTGCAATATATGGTCAGAGAGTTTTATTAATAATGGATGCATATGGTAAATCATAAAATGGAAGAAAACTTTTATTGAAAAATGAATATTTATGAAAAAATAGTCCACTAAGTTGTGTCTATATCAAATATTGTCTCATTTTCCTTACACTAATATTTTTAATTCCTAATCATATTGCATAAATATGGTAATTTCAAAATAAGAAAAGTGGGTTTAGAAAAAATCACTGTGATAATATTTTGATAAGGCAAGTGATAAATATGTAAATGTGTGTATATTACATACCTTTTTAAATTTTTTTAGGGCAATATTTATTAATAGATAGAGCTTAACCTGTCACAAGCTGAGAAATCCCAAATGATTTCGATAGTTATCAAACGTACCTTCATCAAATGGACCTTTAGCAGCCGTCTTGTTATCGAAACAGCATCCATATAGTGATTTTGCACACCTGGATGTCATCTTCCTGGGTCTGCGCTTACATTTCTTTGGTGCTTTTGTGATTGCTTCAACTGTGGATGCCCAGCCCCAGTCACCTGCAAAAACAGTTCTTATTAAAATTTTATAATTTCTTTAATTATGGAACATTCACTTTGATAAAGGATTGGTTTTCTTTCAAGATGTAATCTCTCTCCTTACCAAGATGTTTTCAATCATGTTTGGATAAAGACATTAAATCATTTTTCTTTTCGCTTCATTGACTTGCGCATATATTTTTTTTTCTTTCTATTGATGTAAGGAATTCACCTAACTAAGATCGTAAGTACTAGATGTCCTATAATCAATATTTCCAAATACTAAACTACATAGATTAAGAGCAGATAAACAAATATGGGTATTATTTTTATCGTTATGTTTCTGTTGGTACCAGCAATCTAAATATTAATTCAAAGTACCTATGAATTCATGTTAAGGAATCAAGAGATCTATAGTCTCATACCCATTTCAAACGTTTTATTGAATGGTTGTGATGGGGTGGTGCGAGTATTTATATCACCAAATAGTCACTAATTTCTGATTGCATGTATGGATGCTTATTTTTGCACTACATACATTGCTTCTATATATTGGAGTCACATAATTTATGCTTTTATTAAAAATAATTCTAGTTACTTCACTTAGTGTCATATTATCATGTATTTAAAATATTTTATCAAACCTTTCCTAATGTTTTGAAGTATGTTTCCTTTTACCTCATATTAGACTCATCTTCAATTTTCTGACCAGTTTTGCAATACACAATGTTGAACTTTTTTTAAATTTTCATACCATCTAGAATATTTTTGTCATGCATTGCTTTAATGTAAGTATAATGTTTTAAAACTTTAATTGGAAAATGCTCTTCCCACACTGACTTCTTCCACTTAAATAATTATTGCTCATTACTCATACATTCAAAAGTTATATTATGTATTATTTTATGTCTGTCTTATTTTAATCTGGACACTATAAACTTGTGCTCAAATTTTATGAACCTTACTTTATATGAAACTTGAGGATGAAAAATGTTTTTGTGGATCCTATAAAGTAGGATATCACAGGAAAGGTCTTTCAAAATGCATATGAAAATAATGTATGCGTTTTTTTGTTATAGCGATTATTTGTGTAGCGAAATATAAAATAAAATGTCAAAAAACTAAATATTTTTTTACAGTATTCGACAGAATATATGTATGACATGAAATTACTTTTCATGCAGATAATTTTTGCACAAAAGTTAAAAATTAATCTACAGAAAACAATAAAATTGCAGTCATTTCTTGTGGAACTCTATAGATAGTGTTGATTAAGTTTCTAATGTTATCAAAGCGACACTAGTCAAATGAAATAGTATACTACTTTTCCTGAATTACAATGAATGACCAATACTTACTAGCAGCAGTCACAGATTTTACAGTAGAGATGTCACCATATTCATTTGTCTCTGTAGTCACTCCTGATTCTGTGGTTCCTCCGACTTCTGTGGTCCCTCTAGTCTTTGCGGTTTCTGTGATTCCTGTGATTAATTCAATACTTTCAGTTGTCCCTCTTATATCTGTGACTTCTTCAATTTCTGTGGTTCCTCCAGATTCTGTAGTTCCTTCACTTTCCATGGTCCTTCCTGTTTCTGTAGTTCCTCCAGTTTCTATTAAACCTCCCAATACAGTTGTCTGTGTTAAATCAGTGCTTGTTGTTTCAATTCCTGACTCAGTCGTAGAACCTGTTACACCTGCATTAGTATTAGACTATGTTTATTTACAGGCAGAAGATAGTGTATTAATTTATAAAACACTAGCATCTGTGGTTATATCATGTTCTTTAGCTACAATATATTAATCTGCTTTAAACATCATGGCATACCTCTGATGTAATTTAACATGAAGAATATTATTCTCAAATTATTTAGAAAAATAAAATGACAAATAAAAAAGCCCTTCTAAAATCAGTTTAAGCTATGCATCGCTTCTATATATTAGAATCACATCATTTATGCTTTTATTAAAAATCATTCTAGTTACTTCACTCAGTGTCATATTTTCATGTATTTAAACTATTTTATTTATAGATTTCTAGTTATAACTAAAATTATGTATATAAATATACTTTAATCGTTACAATTTTCTAAAAGATAACAGACTAAAAGATTCAAAGTTATGATCTGAATCTTTAATTACAATTCAATGAAAACTCATTCCATTTATAAGCAAACATACAGATCGACATACCCAAATAGTGACATTTCATTTTAGCATGAAGGAAAGTAATCTAAAATTTCCTAGAGTTATTATCTAGATCTTAATGTTTGGTTCATATATGGGGTGTTGATTACTTGATATACAAGAGTTTTTTATATATTACTGGAAATAATGTATTTTTCAATAATAAAATGTTATTATTTTTACTATTTTAGGGGAAGGTTTAAGAGAACGGGGAATATTTAAGGGGAAGAGGAAGGGCAAGGGGAGCGGGTGAAGGAGGGGGAGGAGGAAGGAGTGTGAGAGGGGAAGGGGAAGGCAAGGGGAGGGGGAGGAGGAGTGGGAAGGGGAGGGGAAGGAGATGAAGGCTAAGGCGAAAGCTTAGACGAATGTGAACGCGAACGTGAAGCCAAAACCTGGGCCGAAAGCGAAGGTGAAGGGAAAGAAAATCTAATACTAAATCTAATACCATGAAACAAGTAATTTCACATCCCTGTGGAAAACTTGAAATAAACCGAGCAACGATGTGTGTGTATGAGTGTGTGTGTAGGTAAGATTTATAGTTGATGAAGAAATGGAAAGAAGTGAAAATCATCCTTTTTTGTGTGTGTGTCTGTGTGTGTGTGTGTCATGTCAAGCATGTCATAGAGAGAGCGTGTACTCTCTCCCTCTCTCTATGACATGCTTAACAGTAAGATTTATAGTTGCTGAAGAAATGGAAAGAGAAGTGATAATCATCCTTTTCGAATCATTCATAGTATGAATCTGCAAATGAATAGAAAGTGAGTTTTGAAGTATCGACTTGTTCACATACTTGAAATGTAATTCTTGTTTAAATTTATGCAATAATTAGTCAATAAAATCCAAATTATGACATACAAGTATAATATTGAATAGGTCTATGAGTTTGTATATATTTTTGTAGACAATTGGTTGTAGGCATTGCGGAATGTAAACAAATTCTTTTTAATACTAGATATTGTTCATCCATTTGGTAGTGTGCATTTCAAGGTCATTCTTTCAAAAAATTTTGTGCAAATTGGTAGTGTTTTTATTGCATATTAATTTAAAGAGGAAAATTAAAAACAAATGTTTTAACATATCTTGTAGTTTTATTTGAAAAGTGGGAAAAACTGCGACCAACCATATAAAAATATTTGTGATGTGCATGACAAAGATACTTTACTAGATTGTGAGAACTCGGAAAGATGAGCTGAGATTGGTAGTAACAAAATAGAATATCATAGGGAACTCATTAAAAATTGTTACCTATGATATTCTATTTTGTTACTCCATATTCACCCAACCATGCTCCACTAGATTTTCGCATTCTTCAGAATTTTTAAGAGGAAAAATTTTGATTTATATGGTGATATCAAATTCAAATTTGTTGGCTTAAAAGACTATGAAGACTAAAAAAAACTTTGAAGCCGCTGGAAAGATATCAAAAAGTAGTAGTTAATACATGTTCAATAATGTATTAACTACTACTTTTTGTAGTTATTTTTTAATATTAAAAAGTTTAGTTTTATTCACTAAAAAAAAAGTGGATTTACTTACTAAGCTAATACAAAAATTATCCACGAGGATCTATGGAATAAGGCCTTATTAACAGCTAAAAAATTAAATTCCAAAAATAGTTCAGTTTTAAGTGGTCCACAGGTTTCTAGTTTGCTTCGTACTACTGAAGTGTATAGTAAGTAAACAAACATACATCAGGAATAGAGATACATACAGGTTACGCAAGGCAAATCTAAAACCTTCTAAATTATTTTAATATTACATCCGCAAAGTTATTACAAAAAGTCAAGCAGAGGCAACACATACCTCCAAAATTAATGACTCAGTTAAATAGGAATAAGAGCGTCCCAATAACTTTAAATTCATTCCCAAGAGGCACATGCAGTCAGTCGGCTGTAGCTTACCATTGGATATATGTTTTCAATGGTTTGCCTTGAGCCATTCTCTAGACTTCACTCGAGAAGATCACAAGGATCTAAATTACCTTATTCAAATACATTCTCCATCACAAGGATCTAAATTACCTTGTTCAATATCAGACAAAGACTAGAAAAGACAAAAGAGTATGCTAAAGATACACACCACCTATTCATCGATTTTAGGGCAGCCTATGAGAGTATTGATAGAGGAAAACTATTTTAAGCGATATTGGATTTGGAAATGCCAAAAAATTTGGTAAACCTAATAAAAATGATCCTTAGAGTAGTTAGAGTAAAGTGTAGAATAAAGTTGGGAACGGAGCTTTCAGATGTCTTTCATACTAAAAAAGAACTAAAGGACACAGAGATTCTATTTCACGTCATTTGTTTAATATTGCCTTAGAAAAAGCAATTAGAGACACAAAGAGACAATTTTAACAAAGTACACAAAGAGACAATATTAACAAAGTCAGTACAGTTGTTAGCCTTTGCAGATGACACTAATATTGTGGGAAGAACTAAGAGAGTAAGAGCAGAAGCAATTTGGGCACTTGAAAAAGCAGTAAAAAATATTATTTGGAAAATCAATGAAGAAAAAAGCAAATACATGACAGTGACAAACGGGAGTCAAGACTTTTACCACTAAAAATAAATGATTATTGTTTTTGAGAAAGTGAAGCAATTTAAATATTTAGGTACAATAGTGAATAACAACAATGATATATCAAGTGAAATTAAAAATGTTATCAACGTGGCTAATAGATGCTACTATGGATTGTGAAAGCAGTTCAGTTCAAAATATTTAAGCAGTTCAACAAAAATACTGCTATACAAGACATTAGCAAGACCAATATGGAAGTGAAGCTTGGTCTAATGATTTTTGACCGAAAAATACTGAAAAAACATTTTGAGAAAAATACTGAGAAACAATGAGGGAGAATGGAGTATGGAGAATGAGATATAAGAATGAATATAAATTTAAATTCAGAGAACCAAATATAGATAAGGTAATAAAAGGCTCTCAACTAAGATGGCTGGGCCATACAGGTGTGAGGATGAAAACCCAGTAAAAAAACAAGTTTACAAATACCAGGGAGGAAGAGAAGGAGAGGTAGACCATGCACGAAATGATTGGATAATGTGGAAAAGTGGCTTAAGAATATGGGTGTCAACAAACGGAAAGCCGTGGTGTAGGATAGGTCAAACTGGTTGAAATTGACTGAGACAGTCTTAAAGAAGAAGAAAACATCATCGTACATGATAAGAACATCATCATTGTACATGAAGGTGCATCATCACCTTGCACATTAAAATGAAATTCATTGCTCAGAATCTATTATTAGACAAATTTGATGTTCCTCTGACACAGTTCACAATTCTAACAATTACTTATTGTCAAAATAAACTGATATTGAAGTATTGACTGTTAATCACAGGTTATTTGTCATTGAGAAAAATAAGACGAAACCTAAATTACTTCCCTGGCTCACGTGAACGTTAATAACGTAATTACCTAAATCTAAAATTTTCATAATATACAAACTGTCTCTGAGAATGAAAGTAATTGGCAAAAAACTGCACTAAATGGAAAAGAAAATGCCTGCAGTAATTTTATCAGGAAAATATTGTTGTCAACATACTTGAAAGCTGTTTGGAAACTGAGGTAGGCTAGATACTTCTACCTACCATTCTTGATCCATCTCAGGAAGCACATAGTCGACAAATAATAAGTGATTTATAATAGAAAAAACTTAAGGCGAAAATAATGTTGACAAGATTATGAAATGAGTCTGAATTTGCACAGCGTATGTCTGTGTAAGATCATTTCGAAAACTTTAGTAAAGACATGCTGTCTTTGCTAAAGGACTGCATTACACTGCAGGATTATAGATTTTTATTTCTAATCAAGAACCACTTTTGTGAAACAGTGTAATTCATGAATTTTTCTGTAAGTCAAGATGTATAGCAGAATTCAAAATAGAGTTACTAAATATACTAAGGACAAGATGAAAAAGTCAAAGTATGTCTTTAACTAATAAGATAAAAGTCCTTTTTGTGTCAAAAATACATAGGGTTGAAGATGTCTGAATGTTAGTCAAACACTGTTGATATCAATACTCTTGGAACATAAATGAAGCAAAATAGTAGAACCTCTGCAGGTCATACTTTCGACGTTCATGGTATGTAGTGTAGGATAATTTGAGGGAAAAGTGACTGAAAACATTTTAAAAACGTACCCGGGCCACCGGGTCTAATTTAATCGGGATTAAGAAAATCCAGTCTAAACAAGAGGCCAGAGAAGCTGACTGCCGTTAGATCAATAGATCAGAGTATCTGAATAATATTTGAGTTGAATCTAAATACTTCAGATGTGCATACCATATAAGACCGTCATGTTAGTTTTAATTTTTTTTCATATTGATACCAATTAGTATATAATAGATTATGTGAAATTGGTAATATCAACCTATTATCAATTTTGGAATAAATAATAAAATTTTCAGATATTACAAGTATCGTTAAAAGCATTCAGTCTTTTACCTTCATCTATAGCATGAGAAGACTCATCTGTACTTTCAGTTCCTATGGTAACTGTGCTCTCAGTGCCAGTAATGACTGTACTTTCCATTGCTAGTTTGGACGATTCACTTGTTACTTCCGTCACCAGATCTGTTAAACAAAAAGCACATGTAAAAGACGCCACTATTATTATTAAAACTCTTAGACAATATATGTATGAATGACAAGTAGACAAGTCTCTTGGCTTATCTATGTTACATAAACAGTGTCATAAAATGTTTTTACGCAATTTAACAGTCCAGTAAGTAAATTAAAGTCACACTTTAGAAATTGTGTTATCACACAAAATAAAATTAAGCTACCGGAGTAATTTTTTGCAGTACTTGTAAAATTAATATAGGTGCAAAACAACTTTGACTACCAAATCAATGATTTCATTAGGTCAACTCGATTGTTGTTCACCACTGAATATGTATTTGCAATAAGCCATCCAATGGTAGGATGGCTTATTGCAAATACTAAATAATGGCATTTATGTTAAAATTATACTATATATATTTACACATAGAAAGTTTACTATGCATTAGACGTTAGTAATATCTAAGTGAGATAAATAAAATATTTGTGTAGGACTAACCTGTTGAACTTTCAGTTGTACTCTTTGTTGAATCAATGCCTTCAGTAGAACCTGTCTCATCAAACTCTGTTGATGTAACTTCAGTTGCCATTATATCTGTCACAGTAGCATCTGAACCAGCGACCTCAGTTGTTGATGTAACATCCCCTTCTGTCGATGTAATAGAACCATCTCTTGATGTAACATCACCACTTGTGGTTGTAACAATATTTCTAGTCGACTTTTCAGTTGAATCTGTTTCAGTAATGTTCGATTCTGTTGTAGTTACAGTGGAATCTATTGTAGTTAAATCAACAGTAGTTTCTGTTGAAGATTCATTTGTAGAAGATTCAATTGTTGTTGATGAATCTGTGGTAAATATATCAGTCTCAGTCGATAACTCTACTGTGGAAACTTCGGTGATTGTAATATCATCTATTGTCGCTGTTCCTATTGTCGAAACATCTGTTGAAGAGTCTATTGTTGATGAATCACTTGTTGAGGAGTCAATTAATGTGGAGTCAGTTGTCGAAGAGTCAGTTTGTAAGGAGATTTTTGGGTACTCAGTAGTTGATTCATCCATTTTGGAAATGGTTGTTGATAAGTTGTCTACAGTTGACAGATCTACTGTTGATTTCTCTTTTTCTGTTGGAAGGTCGTCAATTGTAGTAGAAGATACATCAACAGTACCTTCAGTGAAGACAGATCCAGATCCTGCAGTTGAACCAGTATCTGTCGAATCTGTTGCTGTCGAATCAGTAACACCAGATACATCGATCGTTGAAATTGATGTTGCTTCTGTTCTGGTATCATCTGTTAAACTGTCTATTTTATCTGCGATTTTAGGAGTTGTCACGATGGAAGACTCAGTTGTAGTGAATATTGATTCAGTTTCCATTTCTGCAGCCCCATCTGTACTGGTGGTACCTGCAATGCTTATATCTGAAGATACTGAAGATATTAATTCAGTGTCAGATGATTCAGTGGAGCCTGAATGAACTTGACTTGTTACAGCCGTGCTGATAGTAAAATCGCTAGTGGAATATTTGTCACTATCCTCTGAAACAATATAAGTAAATATGAATGACATTTGTATAAGCATATAGTTATCAACACAAAACTGGGATCACATTTCGTGTGCATGATATTTGAAAACTTCCATAAGATTACATTATCACATTGTAGTCATATGCAGGTGGGAGAATGCAAGAATGAATGATGACCTTGGCTCATGAGAAAGTAAAAAAATATTTATTTTGCTTGTTGGGTCAATTTTGTTTATTTAATGCAGTATATTCACATTGTATTTAAAATGTGATCTGAAATTAAATATTTCTACTAAAACTCATAGTGTTGTTTAAATAGATAACACTTATGTATATGGGAGTAATAAACCTACCATAAATGGTGCTGGATGAAAACAAGTCATCTCCAGATCCTGTATCTCCATAGTCTGGATTTGTATAATAATCACCAGATCCAGTCTCTGTAACAGAATTATGATAATTTAATCAGTGAACACTGTATGATAACCACAATGACTTGAAATGACAGTTGTGTTCCCCATAGGAAATGATATTAATATAACTTATAAGAAGTGTACGTAATTCAGACAACTGACAGTATCTGATCCGAAAATATCGGAGAAAATAGAATATATGATACTTAATTCTTTAACACATAAGTGCTACAAAAGTTGGTCCTACAAACAAATGAAAACAACTCTCTTTGACACTTGCTGCTTCAAAAAAGAGATAGAACATAGGAGTGCACATACACTAACAGAGAACAGGACATGCTGTTTGAGTGAACACCCACTAACGGGGATGGCAAATATTTAGTCAGCGGTGTGCGCCTCTCAACTTTTATAGTAATTCAGTGAAAATAGGCCACTGACTTTTTTTTGGCAAATGTCGATAATTATGAGCTGCTGCGATATATTCCTTGTAGTGAGTTGCTATGCATTCTTCTTTATGACTTTTAAACCATTCTGTATACTCATCGGTACTATCTTTTTTATTCCAGAAAAGAAAAGCTTGACAATAACTGACAGAAACCGATGTTAACCATTTCCATATACTTTTAAATTTACTATTATGAAGCTTTCCTTACTTCTCATTTAATTGTTTTTCTTCTTCAATTGCTTTCCAAAGCAAAGAATCAAATGCAGACTTTGTGGTTTTATATATATATGCCGCTCTATTAAATTGTAGGTGCTTCTGGACAAATTTTCACCAATATTCACAAGACCCTAAAATTATTAACAGGTAGCTTTTCTTGTCGATTCCTTTCATATCCAATATTAAGCAGTGGTCCGGAAATAGTATTTATCTGCCAATACAAACATATAATTTATTGAGTCTGATCATTGTTGGTTTTAAATCACTAATATAAAACTGACAATGATCTATAAGCTCAACACTATGTTTATACTTTGCTTTACAAATTTACAACTTTGTCTACATTGTGTATATATTAAAGAATCTGCCTATGATGAAAGAAACTACGGAATTCTAGTATTTGACAACAGTGCAATGGAGTTATAATAGCGTTGTCACTGTCAGGGTTATGTAATTTTTTGCACTAGTGCTTTCATTCAAACTCTTCATTGGATTTAGTTTCCGTGAATCTATTCCCATGAAATTTCCATTATAGAAGTTTCGATGCTCTTTCTTTTTTTATTTCGAAATTTCTTTACTTCTTTTGGGTACAAATACCACTTCAATACGTCTTTAGTAGCCAAAATATAGTTTAAAACTTCTAATCTAATTAAAATCACACCAAAGCTTTGGAGCAGGTGTGGAATAGGTATAGCCAGCTATACCAATATTCCCTAATTAATAAAAGCGGATATGAAATACATATACAAGGGAAACATTGAACATCCCTTGCATAACATACATATACAAGGGAACAATTAATTTCTATATTGCTTACACAATGTTCATAAATATAAAAGCATAATAAATTTATTGTAAAGACCAAAGGAAATATCAGAGAATAAGAGGAAATATGGGGAAATTGTATTCGATGTTTACTTTGAATTGTGGCTAGATTAATACAACCATTGATTTATTTGTTTTAAATGAATAAAGATTGATACTTTTTGTTTTTACTCTGTGCCAGCATCATTCAAATAATAAAAGAAATCATCATCCTTATACTTATCAAGTTGAAAAAGAAAACATAAAAAATGTTTCTTTTTTTCTTTTTACACTTTAAATCCAACCTTTTGATTAATTTAATCCTTCCCACCAGTGGCAGTGTTGTATGTCAAAATAATATCATTTTTGTTCTGTAACAAAAACAACTAAGCAAGAAGAGAGTAACAACCACCAAATTTTTTTTTTTACATAAAAGTAACAATATTATTTTTTTATCAACATACAAAGCTACAAGTTGTTAAAGCTATTCTTTCAGTATATACTTTTTATTGTCATATAGTAAAATTGTCAAAATAAGATCTGACAACTTGATTCCATTCTCATTTTTGTAAAAAAATTAATCAGATTCAAAAGCCAGATACTAAAAATAATTTGTCATCAATATTTTTACTCCATATCTCACCTTTTTCCTCCACTACTTGAATGACATTAACCTTATCACTACAACTGGATAGCTGGCAATCCTCTTCTGTCATTTCCGAATCAGAATCAACCTCGAGATATAACTGTAATTTCTCTGATCGTAAACTTTCACTATGAGGCATTTTTCATGAAAACAATGCGATTTTACTGATTTGAAAGACTGGTACTAAATGATATCATAATAAGTAATAACTGAGAAGCTTTCATATCGTATGTAACTATAAAAGTATAATTTTTTATGTGCACATAAAAAGAAGTAAGTGATAGAAACATTAATGCTGCATCTTTTGTAATTGCAGAAGTAGTGCATTCCACAACATACGTAAGTCTAGGCAATATCCTTAAATTGAAGGTATGAAGGTCTCTTATTTTTTCTATGATAAAAAATGTAAATAAAAATATATTAGTGATAAGATTTAGAAGATCCCTAACATATGGTTTACGTTTTAAAATCACAACAAGTTCTAAATTGGATTTCTGAGATCAATAAAAGTTACAGTAAGCAAATAAGTTACAGTAAATTTATCTGTTACGGAATAAGGTGGGTACCTGTACCTTATTTGTACTTCTTCTCGTTATTACAGTTTTTATACATTCATCGTATTTATACATTCTATATATTGTACTTCTTCTCGTTCTATAAAAAAGAATGTTTGCGGGTGGTTGTTAGTTCATTTTTAAAAAGATTTTGTTAGCCTAAGTAAAAAAAAATAATTATACTTATATTCCCTATTGCCTATATGTAACTTTTATTGATCTTAATCTTAACTCTGTTGATTTTTAAAGAAAAGAATGTCTTCAGAAAAGGCACACCAGGAACTCGTCAAAAAGCATTAGAGTAAACAAAACATTCAACCATAACTCTATTTGAAGTATGAAAAATATATAAAATGGCAAATGAAACCCTGTCCTACTAAATTTATGGAAATTACTAAAAGCAGGCTCTACTGAAGTTCAACGTATGAAGTGCAATGTACTTTCACCAAATGAAGAAGCTTTGGTTGTCAAATATGTACTACACATGGTTGAAATATCATGGTTTCCAATAACCAGAGATTTATTAATATACTCTGTATACAAATTTACCACTGAACAGATTTAGGAAGGGATTGTCTGACCATCATTGCTAAGGAGTGAGAGAGAAAAGAAACCCTACAACAGCTAACAACGGCTCACATAAGTGCCAATGAAGAAATTGGTGTAGATTAAACAGTATTTTAAGAAAATTTTCTCCTCGAGGTATTGAGAACCAGGTGAGATTTTTAAATTGCAATGAATCGGCATTTTTATTCACGACAAATGTTAATTATCTTGTAAAAAGAAAAAATTTGTATGCTGCAGATCAGGAAATAATAAAAGAAAGTGTCCATCATTACTCTTTGGTGTATCTGAGTTTAATAAATTATAGTCAGTTTAAGTTGTAGTTCCTTATAAGAATATATTAGCAATATGTTGGCAAAATATCAAAAAAATTGTTATTAATGTGCCATTTATAAACTAATGGATGACTTTTGTGAGAATTTTTATTAATGTTTTGCTAATGTCTTCTGTCCACTTTTGATCCATCCAGTTTTGTTTTTGAAAGGGAATTTTTTAAAGAAATTGGAGTCATTTATTTGTATCGTTACCCAATTCGAGCCACTCTGCAATTTAGGACGTAGCAATTTTTCACAGCTTTAAGAAACTCTGGTTCTGGTTATGCAGTTGATTTTGGTAAATATTAATTTTTTAATAATAACTGCGCTTTTAATATTGTGATATTAAAATGTATATTGGCAATTGCATTGCTTTCCTTCAAGATAAGTAAATTGTTTAATAAATAAGTTAATTTAAAAGTAAATTTTTATTTTCTTTACTACCCACCTAAATTAATTTATAAATGTACTATTTTTCTTTTTTATTCAATGCAAAAGTGCATACTTTGTATAACGAAATAAAATGCACGCATCCACGGAACTGAGTTTTAGGTCAAATTTTATTATGAAAATAGAGACAAATACTAGGCTTCGACAAACATCAGTAAGTGCTTTAAAATAAATATTAGCATGCTGTTTACATAAGAGAATAATTTTTAGATTTTCATATCTTTTTGCTTAACTAAAAATCATTTTAAAATGATAAATATTTGATCATCATAGTATAGGATATTAGTTTACATAAACATTTATGTATTTTAGAGTCCATTTAATTATAATTAGTGAAATAATTTCACATAAATCAGAAGTGATTTGCGAGAAATCAAGTGAATTTTTTTTTTTATATTTATAATGTGAATTTGATTACTTGAAGTAGAATTTTGCTCAAAAAAATAGTAACTTTTTGACAAATTTACTAAAAAGATATTTAACTTACCTAAATCAGATGGCGGCACATCACTTCTCCAACCAGGGCTGTCACTGAACATAAGTTCCTCTGTTTCAAAATGGTCATCTGATGATTTACTAACCTGATAAGAAAGTTTTAATTTAAGTTGTTTTAAAGCATTCTAAGCTTTGAAGCATATCACAAATTAAATGACCCTATAATAAAATAATGCTAGTTCTCTTTAACGTATATTAATATTTGGCCATGAATATTAACAAATTGAAATCATCAGTGGATGAAGGGATTTTTTTATTATATAAACTATTATACGAAGGATATCATCACATAGATTGTTTCTAGTATTTTTGTTTTTTATGTTTTGTTTATGAATATTAGATATCTCTTCGTAGACCAAGAGAGATAAAATTTTTAAATTACTGCGAAAGTAAAATAAAATAAAAAAACAGACATTTTAAAAAAAAATTTTTTTATTAATTGTTTTTTGGACAAATTTAAGGAGTGTGATATTATTGTTACATTGAGTTAAACGTATAAAAAATTCTTATGTAGTGTGAAAGGACTTAAAAAAATTATTTTGTTTATTGTAGGATAATGCTACACCACATTTAGTGGCATTATCCTACAATAAACGTTATACTCCAGTACATTAGGTAACTTGCTCTCTTCAACCTAAAGTGGCCAGTGACTGATTTGATCTTGTCTTGCTGCCATTGGTGGAATATTCTGTGCGGGAACTTTGTTTTTTGGCCTGAATTTCATTTTCAATCGTCCTTCTTTGTTTTAGGCTTCAATCCAAGCTTGCATAAAGTCTCGCCAGTTTCAAGCCAAAAGTTTGCTGAAGACATTTGTTTGTCTGTTAGGTTTTTTGCCTTTCGGACACATTGGTATAGTAGCCAAGAATTAGCCATGGTGAGATCTAATAAATGGTAGAACATCCAAACATGTCATCTTTTGCTCCGTATCAAAATTTCACATCTCTCCATAATAGTATCTATCAGATCTACGCTATCCATGTGCCGATTATATTCTTGTATGATATACGGGGGGTCAATGTTGATATAGGTCGTTTTGGTCTTATTGTAGCGTACAACCTGAGCCTTAGGCAATTCACCACCAGAAGATGATACAAGAATGACAACTTTGTTATCCTTCTATACGACATTTGAGACGCCGATGCCATGTCAACCATGTCAGCCACATATTTAACGGAGAACCCGCGCTCTTTTTTTTAGACTTCCTTGTCAGCAGGTAATTCACAATCGCAAATCTGATTTTGTCGCACTATTGCAAGGCTCAATATACTCTCTTTAGCTAAATACTCTAGTAATGGGAATAAAGTAAAATAATTATCAAAATAAAGTTTATAATTTTGATACCTTAGTGTGCCTCGTGCCATTCTGACTACGTTACATGATGCTCCTAAATCAGGGTAATCTGGAAGTACATTTTCAGCTCCTGTTTCAGGTTCAATTTTATATGCAAATCTAGAAACCCACTAAGAATTTATATCTCATAACCCCATTTGTGAGGTTTTTGGTGATTATACTTCTTCAAATTGTTTCTGGCTTTAGTAAAACAAATCTGTTCATCTAAGCAAAGATATTGCTCCTGGAGAACAGGTCGAACTTTGAATAGCATGTCACCATCTGGGGCATTACATGGTGGTATCTTGTAATTGTCATTGAAATGTATGTATTGCCTAATTCGTTAAAATTTTTGCTTTGGTATTGTTTCTTGGATCATAGGGGTATCAATATATGCATTCCAATGTCTGGTCACTCTTGGCAGTTGTATCAATGACATTGTATACACTGTTCCAATAAACTGCTGGATATGAATATCTCTTATTTGAAAAGATTGATTAGGGTTTTTTTTTAATAATATAAAGATTTCTTTGTTTGGCAATGAAAGGTATTAGGTCTCTGGGAAAAAAAATATTAGAAATATTGAATAGGTATATCAAGCTCTAATAAATAAGGCGGCAAAATGGAATTTCTGAGAAATTTGTTGGTCATTCAGAATAAGATTCTTTTTTTTCCATCGCAAATTTCGTTTGCTTCACTTTGGGCGAAACGAAGCCGATTACCATGTTTATTGTTCTGGATCTTGAACTGCGGTGTCAGCAATAAGCTATGTCAATTTCGGGATTGTCATCACAGTCGGAAAATGTTTCCATATTTTCTAAAAATGGTGGATAATCGGGATCTACAACACTATCATCATCGTCGTCCAAACTATCCTCACTATCATATTGGCAAATTTCATTAAATATTTCGCCATCATGGCGTGATTATGACGCCATTCTAAAAGAAAATCTTCCAATTTAGGAACAATATTTACCAACTTTACTTAGAACCAAATTCTGCCCTCTTTCCTCAATGTAACAGGACTGTCATTAACACAAAAATTTACTGTTCTCATATAAAAACGTCTAAACATTGATTGCCAACAATAAATAAACTTATTCATACACTTACTTTCAGGTTTCAAGGCAAGTAATCCTATTTTGCGCACTTTTTGTATTTTTTTGTGAAATTTCAAATTGGTACGTTTGAAATTTAACAAAAATTCAAGTACAAACTTGTAACAGTAAAAACAAAAAGTTCACAAAAATACGAGTACAAACTTGTAACATTGGGCTAATCGCAAAATTCACACAACCAGAACTTGACAGAAAAGACAATCTATAATTTCAAGTGCGTACTTATTTGTTATATAATATGTTACAGTAATGCTACAGTAGCTAAATAAATTCACTACAATCAAAAATTTCACTACAATCACACCATAAGTACGTGTATTTCACGTACTTATGGTGTGATTGTAGTGAAATTTTTCAGGTTTGTAACAGGATTGTCACATGAGGATATAAGAAAATTTTATTTAAGCCAACAAAACATAAATAAAAAAGAATTGTGACTTTTGTAAAAATGTGTCTTTCACAATTATAAACTAACCACTGTATTCTTGATAGAGGAGAAATATGACCAAACTATAATAAAAGAAAATTATTTTGGACTTTTAAAATTTAAGGTGTTGACCTCAATGGTTCTTTTTTTTAATGGCTTGAATGGCTTGAATCAAAAAGGATTTTTTCAAAGTAATTATTGTATTTAAATATGCCACTTACATTCTTAATTTAATATTGTAATGTAATTAACGTTTCAATTATATTGCATATTGATTGGGAATGTTTAATGAAACATTTTAAGTTTTACAAGTTGTGAGTTGAAAAGGGAATATTAATGAACAACATTAGTTACATAAAAATTTTATTATGATATAGATGCTCAGTTTTGTATGGTTTATATTGTTTTAATTTCAACATCTATTTATTAACCTTCTGTTACTAAGTCCAATCTGCTATCCATTAATTTTGCGATAATATTAGAAAATTGAAGCATGTTTAAAAATAACCCTCTGATATAATTGTTAATGAAATGCATTGTAACTTCATAACGCTTTTGTCGTAACAGTCTTAGGAATTTGCTAAGACTGTTTTTTTTAAACGGAAAATTTTTTTTGAATGTTCACATGAGTTAATATCAATACACGAAAACGTTATTAAAATGGTTAAATGTTCCTGTAAGACCGACCACCTTCAAAGTGTTAACGGGAAACATGTTTGTTTGGGAAGCAAAGCCTAAACAATCATTGTTGAATATCTTGATTTCATGCAAATTGCAGATACATCATTTGTATTTAGCATGGCAGCATTATGTCCATTTGCGGATGAAGGCCTCTCTCATCTTTGGTCATTGAATAATCAGTGACTATCCCAGTCCAGGTGGTTTCTGTTGTGGCCACAATATCATCTCTCTAGTTGCAGTGCAGTATGTTCTGTAACCGGTTTACGTCCCTCGGGTGCCAGTGTATAAAGTGCTTGTGCTATGTACTGTGCCTTTCTCCATTTTAGTTTGTAGGCTCATGTTGCAGGGTTGATGAGCTTGGTTCTTCCCCTGATATTAATATTAAGGTGGTGGTTTTGCAACTCAATATCAAGCATGGTGCATTTAGTAGTTCATTGGAAAATTTATATTTTGGAAATTGTCCATCTCTCAGTAATACAAGAAAGTTGGTAGTGCTGCACAGTCCCACACCTATTTCTTTAGTGCTGGAGCAAGATTATATTATACTGGTACTTTAAAAATAAACAAGCCACAATCGGATGCACAATCTCAAAATATTATTGTACGGTATTTTGAGCTTGCGTAACATCTTAACAAATAAACACACATTAGTATGTTTCACACATGTCACATCTACTTTGTGGCATTTAGGGTACCGCATCAAAACTAAATTATGCAACCCGCTGAGTTTTTAAATATTGTTGTTACTGATATTTGAATATGTGAATACAAAGAATGTTCAGTTAATACTTTTAACATTTTTATTTTATATATACTTTCTCACACCATAGATAGAGAACTTCTTTATCATAGTAAAGAAATATTTGCACTAAAGAGATCTTTAAAGTTCTATCCTTCAAAGTTTCATCCTTGCAAACTTGTATTAAAAAGACGGTTCGGCTTATAAAACAGATAATATGCTAATTGCAGTCTGTAGCCATTCTCAATTTTATGATAAGAAGGAAATAAGATGATAAATTCTGTAACCGAATATGGTTCTAATTTGTCAAAATTGCACTTGAATTCATGAACGTACATTAAGAGAAAACTTACTGGAGGCTTGGAAGTTGTGTCATCTTCATCTAGTTCTTCGCTGGCTTCAATGCAATCTTCATCACCGTAATCATAGTCTCCATAATCTGTAACTGGTGGCGTGGAACCGGGTTCAACAGGCAAAGTTTCATCTGTTAAATAAGCATGTTCTTATAATTTTATTTATGTTAATTAAAATACTTTTGCATTTAGATTTGGCCACATTTACATTGGTAACTCTTTATATTTCTAAGATATTAAATTAGTAGTAAAGATAACAAGTAAAATAAAGGAATCCTAATACATACATTGATTTGATTTTAAAATATTAATTCACACTCACCATGATGATAAACCTTTTAATAAAGGATGATTGACGTTGGATGAAAATAATGTAAAATATTTTGAATGACAACAGTTTTAGCTAAATTAGAATTATGTTAATTATATTAAAATCACTTTGTATTTTTCTTTTGTAAAAAAATATATTATAACAAAATGTTGCATAATTTAAATGATAGATAAGTGTATAGACACATATTACTTACACCTTGTAGACAGGCTGCGTGCATAAAAGAAATGTTGTTTTAGTAATAAACCTACTATCTTGTTATGAATCAAAACATAATAGTAAGGCCAACATTTTTTTAGGGTTTCGTAACTCAAAAGAAAAATAACAGAATCCTTATAAGATCACTCACATAGTCGTTCCTCTATCTGTCGGTACTGAAAAACTATTTGATATAAAAACTTGAAATTTGTAATAATGATAATGCATGTACCTCAGCTTCCACTTATACCTCAGTAGTTAACATTAATAAATATGGGAATATAAGAGGGGGCAAGTACAGTATTCAATAAAACTTTCTTTTCATTTCATGTGTTGTACAGGGTAACAATTGAAAGAGATTTTTCAGAATTTTGTTATAAATTTTTTAGAAACATTGCTGAAAGTCTACTAAAACATATTCCCTCATCTTCGAAACTGCTAAAGTTGAAATTATGAAAAAGAAATAGGGTAATTAGAAGTTTACCTACAGTTTATAGGAAAATTCCAGTGTTGGAATTTAAATTTCATAATTTGTGAGAAATTCACAACACTTTTATGTCTGTAAAAGACATAGTAGGCAAATATTTACATAACAATCAAAAGCCTGTTCACTGCTAGCCACGGGTCTCTTTTAGGGAAGATTAAGATTGGAGGTAATGCCCATAATTGCCACATTGGGTAGTAAGGTTGGCAACTGCAGTGCATAGCTTCTCGAACCCACTGCTGCCTATCACTGGTTTGCGGTTTTTAACCACATAATTACATACACCGCTCGAGTGCCAGTCGATGAGTAGCTAGGAATTGAACCTGAGACCTCACCGTGTGCCAAAACGTCAAAGGACTTATGGCCTCGTGCCCTTGTGGTCAATGTTATTTACCATAGCAATATTTACAGAATGAAAAGTAATATTAATATTAGTAAATAGTGAAATGGAAATACTATATACCATTAAACGTTTATATATGCTTAAGTGTGTATGAATTCCTCACAATGTCACTTCTAGTCATACTAGTCATGTTTATTTTTCACAATTAAATGAAACTACGTGATGTAATATTATTTCTACTTTCTTTACCACGACCTAGGTTTCGTTGTATTACAACATCTTCAGGTGGGATATTAGCAAAGAATCTTTGTTAATATCCCACCTGAAGATGTTGTAAAACAACAAAACCTAGGTCGTGGTAAAGAAATTAAAGAAAGTAGAAATAACACTACATCACGTAGTTTCATTTAATTGTGAACAATGAATTTCTACAAAATTAACGCCAAATATATTCAATATCAATGTTTATTTTTCTTGATCTATACTTTCTGGAACATTTTGCTTATTCTCTTTAAAAAAGTATAAGATAAAGTGAACAAAGCAATCCTATTTAGTAAAAAATTAATTGCATATGTAAAAAATTAATTGCAAATAAAATGCTAGAGGATATTTTTACATTACCTTTATCACAGGCCTCTGTGTTACATGTTTGACTGGAGTCCAATATGGTCTCTTCCTTACACTCCTTAATGGAAACAGTTTTATTTGATCTCATGCAGATTACTTTCCTATACTGTTCACCACCTCCACATTTCTTTGAACACTGAAATGAAACAGATCTGCAGATCAGTATAACTATGAAACAAGTCACTTGCCGAAGTCGAGTTTAATTTTGGGAAAAAATTTAAGCAAGGAATATTTTTATTATCTCACTTTTATCCAATAATAAAAATGTTGGGTCTATGAGATGAATAAAAAGTAGTGTGGTATGGCAAATAGGATCACTGTAGATATGTTTTATTATGAATAACGTGCATAGATTTCTTAATTTTATCGTATCATAAAGTTTTTTTGAAGAAACGAAGGAATTATTTAAACCCCACAAATACATATTAATAGTAATAGTACTCAAATGATATTAGAAATAAAACCATGAACTTATTCAAATCATAAAATATTTTCTACAATTGATATCAAAGTTTAATGCTGAAATTTTTCAACTTTAGGTAAATAGTGTCAGTAATGTTTAATTTCGGCTACAGTGAGGGTTTGGAAGAAGGTGCATAGTACGAGGTAGACTAGCTCCTAAACTTTATGGCATATTGGCATGTTTATGACCCTTGTAAACCAAGAGTTATGATAAGCACAGTTTGGTTTAGTAAAATACCTGAAATTTATTGCATTTTTATAGTCACAGACTTAATAACTTTGATGTATGATCTATTCTGCTTGCTCCAACAATGATATGTTCCTAGAAGTTGCACAGCAAATTCTGTGAAAGCACCATGAATTGATTTACTATCTAATCATTTGAGGACTAAAATCTCTTTCTACCAATATATTAAGAAGTAGGATAGAAATAAAAAAAATATTGATCTGTTTAGGTTGAAGAACTCCTTTATAAAGAGTCTATGTAGATCGAAGAACTCTTTGATAAAGCTTGAATACAATATTTCCACCAATTTTATTTTTGCTATTTATTTTTCTTCACACATTTACATTTTTAAATATATGACAGATATAGCAATATAGTAACCAGTAATCAGTTGTCAGTAGTCAGACACTTTAGTTACACAATAGTCAATAGTAACAAAATTGTTATTGTAGATGTTTAATATTATTATAAAAAATAAATCGTAATTTATCTATTCAAAAACTCAATATATCATTGCAAAATTTTCTAACGTATATATATATATATATATTGTCACTTCTCTGGGTGAAGATCGAATAGTACGGAAACAGTTTACCATATTATGCGAGATGGTGTGGAGATAAACACATGGTTAAGTTAAGTCTCAAATGGTTATGGCAATTTTAAATTATCCCATTAGCATAACTAAGAATGTGTAGTATATATTTGGAATACATAAATACTTCTATGCATTTTCTTATGGTATCCTTTTCTGATTTTATTATATTAATTTTTGATCATCAATATATTTAATGTGCCGTGTTTGCCAATATAATAATAAAAAATAGTTACAAATCCTGATTTATCAATAAAAAAGCTACATTCAGTTTTGTGTTAAGTGCAAATAGACATAATTTATTAAATAGCTTGCGCAAATAACAATTAAAACAATATTTTTTTAATGTACTTAAACATTTAATAACAAAAAATAGGTGGTTATATATACCACCTATTTTTTATTATTAAATATAGCTAAAAAGGTTCAAAAAAATTAAAAAGTTATCTGGCACTTACTTCAGACCAGGGGCCTGAATACCATTCTGCAGGACATTTTTCATTTGGCACCTCACACTCCCTGGTGTCATTGTATTTAACTAAAGCATTGCACCTGTCATCACTAACTTTCTGAATGGTTTCTCCATTGAATACCCCACAAAACACACGCCTAGATTGCACACCGCTTCCACACATGCTGGAACACTGAAATTTTCATTGTAACAATATTCATTGAAATGTTATTGGCTGGTTGATTTAGTTTTTATATGACATATGCTTACTTTGCAACCTTATGGTTAAAATATTCAATCTATGAAAATGCAGCTAATAAAAAATAAATATCAGACCACAGTGTAATAATCACAGAACGTAAAACAAGATCAAGGGGTAAGTTTGAGAAACTCTATGAAAACACGTGTTGCCAATTTGAAATAAAATGAAATTTTAACATGCCAATTACATTGCGGCTTTGCCTCCATCCCTGTTGAAAATCATCATGGAGATATTAAATGCATCCTCATTTCCAGAAGCTCGAATACATATGCTCATCCTATTTGCAACAAATGTTCTAAAATTTTAGTGTTGTTAACTTACCAAAATAATTTTCCTTTTATTGACCAAAATAATTTCAGTTTTAGTTGTTCACAATGATGTATATTGAAAAATATTTCAGAAAATGTTTAACTTATTGCATGAAAAGTCAATACATATTTATTAAGTAGCTGACGTTTTATTATTATGGTATTTTGATAAATAAAATAAACATTAATTTACTTCTCTGCTACTGCTTTCATTAAATTGATTACAAGAGTACTTGAAGGAAAATCTTCATACTGATTGAAAGCAATGCCTTTAATATCTTTGGTGATGTAAAATGATTTAAAGGCTTGATTGTATTTTTTTTTCTTATTGAATTTAGAACTTGAGTTCCACATTGAGGTCTTAACCTCCTCTCCATTCCACAAGAGCCTCCTTACCCTCCGCCAGATAGTCATCACTGAAACTGATACCTATGTTTACGTAGGCATGAAAATGATTTTCATTCCAATCAACGTAGATATATTGCCATTTCATAAATGATATGGTTGGCAAAAATTTGGTAATGCTTTTGGGTATAAACTGGAACTGTTTTCGGGGAACAAGTATCTTTTACCGGACTAATTTATATCAGTGTGTTGAGTAAACTGTGCCCATCTATGTAGGACACTTTAATCCATTTCTCCATTATAAAATGCTTTTTTGGATACCTATCAGCATATATTTCAATGAGGCAACTCATTCAGTTTAGAACTAAAATTGATATAAAGGCCAAAATATTAAGGGTTCATGATTTAAAAGTTTAGACCTTTCTCAAATTGCCAAGAGTCTTAAAATAAAAGTTGTTCATGAATTATATGAATACAATCATTTATTTGTTTTTTAAACAACCCTTTTTTTGATTAGTCTTATATATTATACAATTATATAACTCAATAAATAAAATCTTAACTATATATCCCTTGACACGAAATAAATGCAAAATAGTAATTATAAATTGGTTAAAATCTTTAACATATGCGGAAACCGAAGCACTTTTATTCAAGTAAACACAATCACACACACATACACACAAATACACACACACACACACACTCTCACACATACTCACTATGAATTATGGATTTAAATCTATTTGCATGCCTTGTATTTTTTGCTTCTTGTCTTAATTTGTAAAGTGGTTTTGTTATAAAGAGCGGACCCTCCTAACACAAGTATTGAACTTAAAAGGGGGATCCATCCTATGTAAGAACTAATGTAACCTTAGAGACAATAAAGCATTATTATTATTATTATTATTCAAAGAAGTATACTTTAGAATTTTATTGTTAATAAATATATTTATTTTTTTAACCTATCTTGTGAAATTAATGAAAAACATCAGCAATTCATTTTCATACCTTTATTATACTGTACAATTATTACATAAATTTACTGCTTTAAAATGTGAAACTTTTATCTCTTTAAGATGACAGTCCCCAAACATATTCATATTATCAATACTTATGTGATAATGACATCAAGTACTCTACACTAGTGACATGTACCGGTACAACGAAGATGCCAATAACGCTTTTATTTAAAATCCAACAACATGTATTCATATTAACTCATAGAAAATAGATAATTCTTAAATTGGTTACATTCTTTTGCTGGCTTTCATTTCTTTTGCCCAGTTGTAGTAATAGTAACCTGGTATACAAACATAGACAAGGCTTTAGCCAAAAAATATTTGAGAGCTGATTTTTTAAAAATGAAGCCCTAGTTCAGAATTATATTTCTTTTCGTATTTCTATACTTACCTCAACATATTTGTTGATGTATAATTATTATTGACATATCGGTATATTTGTAGTAACCTATAATGGGTTAAATCTCATACCAATGTACATTTTAGACAGCGGGATGTAAAATTTTGCTTATATGTAAGCATGGAATTCAAGTAGCCTTTAATTTTTGAATGCTAGATATTTCATATTTTACAGACACTTTAAATTTTAATATTATATTAACTTAAGATATTTAATTTAATATTTATTTATATTAGTGCCGATATATTGAGCAAGTTAATGAGAAACAAAGGAAAAAATATTGGCAGATAAGACAACTACACAAAAACAATGATTAAAATTGAATGAATGGAAACAAAATTATAGAATGAAAATAATGAGCTTACTGTAAGCCCCTAATACTATACCATCTTAACACTACTTTTAATTCTCACAAATCAAATAGGAGAACAACTCGGTATTCAAGGATACGGCAATGGCTTCAAAACAAGATATGGCAATGATGTCCCTACAATATCTGTACATGGACAGTGGTGATGGTTACTTTCCTTCATTCTTTCTATTTTATGGAACTTAGAAGAAATGTTGCGCTTATGAGCTTTATATTCCAGCTGTCGAGTAGAAAAAATACGGTGTCTCATATTATTGAGTAAACTTTCATTCTTTGTATCTGATAGTTTCCTGCACTCACGCAATCATTACTTTTTTTGCTATCCTACCCTCTAGAACTTAATTATGTTGGAACTCTCACATTTCCCGCGGTATTCAACTACCCAATCACCTGATAACGGTCACACCAGAGGGTTTGTGATGAGTGAAAATAAATTTCTCGAACTGTGTCTTTGTTATCTTTTGTATTTTTTGTGTATTTTTGGATTCAAGTTTAATATATAAGTTTAAATGTTGTTAAGTCATTAATTTCTTATCATTAAAAATAGATTACGCTATAATGTATCAATAATAAATAAATAAATAAATGAAAATTAAGTACGGACAATCAGGCATCGCAAGCAGTTCTTCATCATCAGCCACAGGCCCTTCTGCATTAATTTCCACAAAGACCAATACTATGCTCTTTTGTCCAAATGCTTCTCGCAATTTTTACTAGGTAATCTTTCCAGCTAGGGGGGATCCACCCCCATCTGCATCTTCTGTTATGTGGTTATCATTTGAGAATATTTCTTTTTTAATGGTTATTGGTTCTACACACCATACATCCTGCACAGTGTCACTTCAGTCTACCAATATGAACTATGGTGATCATAGAAACCATGAGCATAACCGTTTCCACAGGTATGGGCATGTGGAATATAAAATAGAGAGGGTCTTCATATTTGTGCATTTTTTATACTATATAAATTGTAAAAAAAGACTTACCGAGCTCCATTGACTAGCATACCATTGTTCTTCACAGCTGGGTAACTTATGCCTATCACACTTCTCCTGAAGTATAGGTGCTGGGTGGTATGAACAGAACGAGTCCGGGAATATCTCGCCTTTTTGTGTTGCACAATGAGCTGTGCGTGTTTTCACCTCTGAGAGACACGATTCACACTGGGAATCATTATTTTCAGCTCTAAATAATTTTAAGTAATGTAATATCAAAATGAAACAAGTCCTTAAATTGTTCTGCAGAGTTCAATGAAAAATTGGTTCAATAAGCTTTGTTGAAAAATTAGTTCAATAAGGTTCGCTGAAAAATTCTGTTTAGACTATTTTTTTAATAATGTAATATGAATAGATAGCCGAAGATCTCCTCCTCTTCCTTTACACTATTCATTTGTTTCTCAAAATATTTGTTACAATTGTACCAAAAATTCCACATACACAGTAAGGCTTCACTATATCAGTAGTAAAAACCATAAACAATAATACATTCCTTAAAATAAAATATTTCTTAAAATAAATTTTGTAATCATTAGTTATATAAGTTCATATAGTTAACATTGTTGGAGTTGTTTCATGAACATGAATGTAAATTTTATAAGATTACATTTTATACAAGTGACCTTTAGAATGGCCGTGAACAAAAAAAAATTGCCCATTTTTCTAGAGACCAAATATTTATTTATAATCTTCAAGAATTTGTTTGAAAAATCAGAGGAATTTTAAAAATGACTACTGCTGGGATCTCCATATTACCGTATAATTAATTATACGATAGTTTATTTAATAATTACTAAGGAAGAAAATATTTAGCTATTTATATAAATGTTTTCAATACATATCAATGTTGTACTTTCAAGATATTGAATTTTTATATGATATGCACATTATCATAACTATCTCATATATATTGAGATTATATAGGATAATTTCATATATATTGTATTGACACAATATATATGATATTATCATATATATTGTGTCAATGAATAAAAACTGTTATGACTGAGGCCTGATAAAATGACAGAAATACTCACACCGCTCCAATCAGAGAGAACATAATCAACACCTTCACAGGGATGCAAGAAGCAAGATTTTGCCTCTTCTGGCTTTTCTTGATCACAGTTATCATCAGGAAGAACTTTTATCTCGTCGTCAACTTTCCTGAAGCAGCGTACTGAACGTCTCTGTTTGCCATCTCCGCAAAGTTTGTCACACTGTAATATTAAAATTAGATTGAAAAATGTTGTGAATATTTTTAATTATAGTGGGTAACTATTCGAAAACTATAGTGGGTAACTATTCGGTAACTAATCTATTTCGAATTTCTTGATTAAAAAGATTTTTAGAAGGAATAGATAATTTAGCTGTTAATAAATCTATTAACCAATTAAATAATCACTTACAGGCATCCAAGGACCGATATGCCATTTAGGACATTCCAATCCCTCATTACATCGCCGATGAATAGGCGGTTTTGGTCCCAAAAGCTGGAAACACTCTTCATCATCCACAACTGAAGGTAACCTGTATGTTGTATAAAATAATTAAATAAAAGCAATTTAGTTTTAGAAAAAGGCAATAGCTTTTTATTAGTTATTGACTTTTTCTAAAACTTTTTATTAGACTATTTTAAAAAGTAATAAAGCATATCAAATGAAACTTTAATTTTGAATAAATTATAAAGTTTAAATAACTTTAAAACTAATTAGCAAAAAAGTACAGTAATTTTTTACTGTGCTGTTTTTTAGTTAATTTTTTTACATCTATCGGCCTAGTTCTAAAAATTATTAAGTATATGAGGGGTATATAAACAAAATTAGTCCGAAATTCAAGAAAAATAAAAGATGAATGCTGGAATGTTGTGCTTTAATTGGCTAGAAAATGATTAAATAGATTTACTGTAAATAAATCGATTTAATCACTTTCTAGCCAATAATTATAAACTGGATCTTAAAAATAGAAACCCCCTCGGTCCTAAAATTATTAAATACATACTCCCCTCAATCCATTTCAACCAATGAAAAGCCTTCATTGTAAAAACTTTAATATGGAAAATTCTTTATTTTTTTAAGCACGTTAAGAGATTATTGTACTTTTCATGAAATTCTAATAAAAATATGAAAGAAAACATTGGTCCAATAGGTTCAGGACAGAGCCAGAAAACTTACAAAAAATCATAAACAATGGAAAAGGTAGAAAGGTAAGCAAAGTTCTCTCCTGCTTATTAGGATGCGGTATGTGGTGGGTATAGAGAAGAGTATGTTTAGAAGGAAGTCTGATTGCATTCTCATGTTAGTTTTGCGAATGTTCCTCTTTCCCTCTTTCGGGTTAATTTTTTTCAAATAGATTTTTTTTATTGAAAATGTAATATAATACTATTTAATTTGTTTCGTATACGAGCCGCATCCATTTTACCTCACTGCAAAAAAAGCATGTTCAAAGTAAGTAGGCCTTAGACAGTATTAAGTTACTAGCGAATGTCTTAGACTGGGGTTAGTTGCTAGCAACCTACTCCGAGAGCATGCTATACAAGAACATGTTACTATTAGCAAAAAATTAGCACATATTTTTAACAGTATGAGCACTCTAGGCCTTATGCTTATTGGCTTTTAATTAAGACTAAAGCATTTTTGATAAAATTGATTTGAAATTTTTTATTAATAGGTTAAAATTAGTGTGTGAAAATGAAACAGGATATTATTTATTTTTATTTCACGTATTGTCTGAGCAGGTGAAATAGGTGATAGATGTACATTTAAGTTTTACACATTTTAACTTAACATTTTATTCTATTTATCGCAATATTTGTACATATATCCGATTATAACTTTATAGCGCTTTAATTGATTTTTATGATTTCAATAATACCATATAGCGTATACCTAGAGAGTTTGAAAGTTTGTAGGATGTAAAAAATGATTAGTAGATTCAAATCATCAGTTGATCTTATTAAGGATATTTAATTGATTGAAAAAGGTTAGTTTTTAGAGTTTTATTCTCCTGGGAGTAGTCAGATTTGATAAAATAAATGTGTTTATGATGAAAGATGGAATTTTTTTTAAATTTCAAACTTTGAAGGTGATTATCGGAAATGTTTTCACATTCATGAACACCATTTTACTTTCACAATAATAAGAGGAAAGAAACCTGTGAAAAAGTGGTTAGGAAGAATACCTATATACATATATACACACACACACACATATATATATATATATATATATATATATATATATATATGTGTGTGTTCTCGAACAATGGCACACCCTAATATTTTTTAGTAAAACCTATGATTCACCAAGTAGTAACGATAAATTTGTATTTCTTGCTGTGAAACCCTGAACAATTATACTTTGTAGATTCATAAGATCAACCTAGTAAAGCAAGTTTCTTTCAATGTAACAATAATGTCCCTTTTTCTTTTTGACTTGACTCTAATGCTCTTATACTTACGATTAAATTCTTTTAGCATTCTCGTCTTTCCAATGCGGTCAATCGCAAAGTGGGTTTCATCGAGAGTATTAAATAAGTCATTGTAGTAAATAAAATTGGGTTGAGATGAAAAGCTGGATGCACTGTAGGCCAGCAAGTGCAAAAACGTGGTATACAAGCTTCAACATGAAAGCTTTTCAACATTAGCGACATATATGAAGTAGAACCTAAGAATTACTAGTGAATATTGGTGAAAGTATGATATAAACAATTATCTTATAAAATTTCAGGGTTTTACCAATACTGCTTGGTAAATCTTAGGATTTATCATTGTTTGGGCTTTTACCATAACATATACATTATTATATTTTTGATAAAATTAATTTATTATTATATGCTTATAATAAAGGTTACGTATTTTAAACTATTACATTTTCACTGTGTAACATTATTGTACAAATGTTTTATGCACTAAATAAAACAACGCCAGAACTCACCCCTGGGTCACCAATTTATTACAATACACCTGTCGACTCTGTGTCCCACCCTCCCCACACTGTTTAGTACAAGCACTCCAAGGTCCCTCACTCCATCGGGCTGCACAAGCCTGCGTAGCACATGACTGATTGCTAAGGGGACGTAGCGCTTCATCACATAGGCTGTCTTCAACAGGGTTTAAATCTTGCCTTGAAGCACAAGTCACATTGCGTAGTTGGTAACCTGCAGTTTTCAATGTTTGCTGGGTTTGAGTAAAGAAGGGTTTGCAAGAGCAATGTGAAGACCCGCAGAAATATTGCCATACTTATTTTTGAAGGTCTTTTATTTGTTAAATTATTTATTCCTATTGTTTTAAGTTAATTTTAGTTCTTTCCAGTTTTCATAATAAAATTATGTCTATAAACAATTATATTCTACTAATTTTCAATTTGATCTAGTTTCAGGCAGTTGATGAGAATCCTGTAAACCATGACCATTCCTAATAATTACAATCTTGAATTTCTAAAAGTAATCATTATTTTGTTTCATAATATTAATAGTGTTGCTCCTTTTTGAAAATTGGTTCTTATTCTATTTGAGGGTTTGGGACATGTTTCTCCTTCCAGCATTTTGCTTAGACAACAAAATTAGGGTTCAAATGCAATAATCAATAACAATGTTAAATGTTTTTACTGCAATATTTGTGAAGCATACTCAGTTATGAGTAAATAATATAAATATATTTACATACACAAAAATTATTCAGTATTACAACACATTAAAAAATGGTAAACAAAATAAATCTTTTACCAGAACATAAATATTAACACCCACCAACGCATTTGCCAAGAGAAAGGCAACATCAAATGAAACATAAAATCGGTTAGAGACTATTAAATAAATATAAGTTCTTAAGATAAGTTCTCCATGGAGTTGTGCCCATTTGTTTTTTCTATAATTTTTTTTACAAAAGCATACAATTTTGTTAGAAAATATTTTTACTACTTTATCCAAAAGCATTTAGTATCACGTATATAGGTGGCCAGATCGGTTTTGTTAAAATCTCTATTATATTTGCATTTGTTTTGAAAACAATTGATATGGAAACTCGTAATTGAAATGCTTAAGTAATTGTCTTACACTATTTTCATGTTTTTAATAGAGATATTATTTCAAACTACGAGTAAATTATGATTTTAGTAAGTTTACGAGTAAATTATGCTAATTGATATTTTTACCTTCATTACTTTATTTAGCATTTGTTTTATTTCAATTATTGCAGCTTTCTTTCATTATTTTCTTTGTTTTATTTTTATGTCTAATTTATTAAAATGATAATTTAATCAATTTTTTATTACTGTTTTAGACCAAAGCCTGTTTACATATAATTGAAAATAAAACAAACATTATATGTTTTTACTATATTTTAATATAACTATTAACTTAAATCCGCTCTGTGATAATATTATTATATCCAGGCGAATAATATTATTATCTGGGATAGAACTGTACTAAGCTATAAAAACACAGCTTATCAAAACATAAGATAAGTGAATAATCCTACAGCATTGTTGTACAGCAAAGATAGAACATATTTTGTTGTGGTCAATTTAAAACTTATTCACAATTTAAGGTATGAAAAAATAGTTGTTAATTAATTTACCTCCTCCACATGATGCAGAACACGGTGTGAATTGATCAAAGACCCAGGCATACTGATCATCTGGGGATTGTGCTATGCTGGTCGGTATGCTGTATTCATATTGAATACCCATATTTGTATCTAGGTAGAGCAGCTAGACAAATATTTTTTTAATTAGTTATCTGATAATTTTATACAATCTTATTGAAAAAGAAAATTAAAATTTGGATAGTTGTAAACTTAAAAAGAAAATAATTTTCACTAATTTTGTTTTATTTAATAGTGATATATCTCAGAAGTATAAGCACTCGTGTTACGATCAGGAGAGTGCAAGTTTAAAACCTACTGAGACAAAAAATATATTTTCCGTATTGTAATCGTGTAAAAAAATATCTACAATAACACAAGACTTTTAGTCTGGTGTATATTTTTATAGGTATTCAAATTCAACTTAAAACTTGTTTCCATAAATATATGAAAGTGAAAATAGTTTGACTACTCCTAAACTGATATCTACAGCTGAATGTTTTAATGGATAAATATTTTAGTTACAGGTCATCAGGTGTTTAGGAGGACTAAATGAATGGAAACTTGATGTATGGAACAATATTTAATTACATATAACATTCATACAGGAAATTAAGGTTATACTAACTTTCTTTGCTTTCCCATATATTTATTTTTTTTTCCTATCATTCTCCAAATGCTTATGTAACCTGGACTTCTAAGATTTATATCAGCATAAATATAAAATATTATTTACAACTAAATGAAACTACGTGACGTAGTATTATTTCTACTTTATTTTTATTTAATCAAAATACAAGGAAAATTGTATATTTATCATATTTAAAGCATTATGTAGCTTTAAAACTGGTTACAAATAATTCTTAATTAAAAATTACAATCAAATGAATGATTACCATTAAGTAAACTGGTTCTGAGGTAGGACCCTGACACCTGAGACGATCAGCATTTGAGAAACCTTGTGGTTCTCTTTCATAATTCCATGTTGCTCCTGCAAAATTTAGTGGTCTTGGGAAGTCTATTCGGTACCCTCCATTTAAGTAGTATTCTCCCTTTTGACTCCGTATTGCTATAATAAGGATAAAAGAAAATGTACGAAATTACATATGATTTTACCATTAATTAGTGCAGTTGTATTTGTGCAGTGGTTTTGTAATTAGTGTTTAATTAGTGCAGTGGTTTTCTAATAAAACATGGTGAAAGTAAATTGTCATAACTGTTCAAAGAAGTAATAACTTGAAAAACACTTATATCTATAGTTAAAAGCAGCTAAATCACCAGTCAATTCAGTGTTTATAAATCACTACATACTACAGATTAGTATTTCTCTCAATACAGATTAGCAATCAAAATTTATATTTTATCAACACACAACTCGGAACTATCACTTGATGGAGAAATGAATAATTTATTTATAAAACCATGAAAAAAATATTCACATATCTAAAATAATTCAATTATCTTTGTTATCCTTTTCAATCCAAGTGAGCATTTCATGAACGTGAAGTTAGGACCACAAATTATTGTGTAACAGATTGAATGCTCGCTCGCAATCTTAGCGCACCTTGGGTGCCACCCCCTTGAATGTAGTAGAGACTATCTTAAGTTCAAATATCGGATCTAATACCATGATATCAAAAATGTTCCCCTCCATATTGCATCCAATACTATTTATTGCACTCAAAGTGTGAATATGTGGCATCTATAAAATTTTACTTACCCAAGTAATTGTTTGATTGCTTCAGTTCTCTAATATTAATGCTAGTTGCACCCTTTGGTATCAAGAGAATGTCATTGTAACCTGTAAAAGAAATAAACATAAGTGTTTAATAATTTTGAATTTATATATGTACAATTTTCTCATAAAATACAAACCATATTTGAATCTAGAATCGAAGTTGATAAAGTTGATAATAAATGCATGTATTTACAATGAAAGTAGTTTGTATTTGAGATTCATTTATGTACTTGACAAAATTTATAAAGTTCTCGTAGCTTTGTATTCGGTCTTATATTATTTTGAATGTATATATACATACCTTTTTTTTTGTCTACAGTTTGTACCATGTTTGTGTAAATCTGTGTTTTTTATATAAATACTACCACTTTAGTTAAATCAATGGAAGTTTAGATTACAAAAATATTATGCTTTTTCCTGTGCAACCACTGTTAGTTTATGTGATTGAAGTTTTCTTACTTGATTATCTTGGCTAAATAGCATTTGTTGAGTCTTAGCTGAAGTTACCATATATAAATAAACTATTCATGAGATCAGACATAAAAAAGGCCTGGAAGACCGGAAAGTCATGTATTGATTTAATAAAATATAAAAATTCAAAATATGCACAAAACAATTAATTCACAACTTTACAAAAAAATAATCATAACTTATAAATATACAGAATTTGTTGCAATTTAAAGTGGCAATCTCTTGAATATTTTGACTTGTCAATATGGAAGACTTATCAATTACCAATTTGAAGTAAAGTTAAAAGTTTCATGTTAAATGTGATAAGATTTTACCAAAAAGTATTAAATGCTTCAACAAACCTACGACGATGAAAAACACACAAGAGGTTAAATGATTGAAAAGAGGGCAAAACTTTAGAGAATGTTGAAAAATGAAGTCGCCTAAGAACTATAATGAGTGAATAATTACATTAATATCCAGAACCTTATTTCAATTAAATATTGTTATATTAATATCCAGAAACTAATTTCAATATTTTAATTAATTGATCTCCAGAAACTGATTTCACAAAAAAATCACCATTTCATTGGACAGCACTTGTTACGCCATTTTTGAGTAAATATCAGTTTTTTATATTGAATGCATTAGCAAAGATTGATTATCTTTGCTAATTGTCCACCTGACGATGTTGTAATACAACAAAACCTAGGTCATGGTAAAGAACTTAAATAAAGTAGAAATAATACTACATCACATAGTTTCATTTAGATGTGAATAATTTAATAAGTAATTTCTACAAAATTAACACCAAATACATTTAATAAATCACTTTTAATTAAAATAGTTAATTAGAAGGTAATTAATTAGAAATATTTTTAGAACAGAGATGTATCACAAAATATACCTTCGGAGTGAACTCAATATGAATGCCATGTAACATAATTTGTAAAAAGCTGTAATTCAATGAGAATGTCTACATCACAAAGACTACGATCTTCTATAGTGAAGGACCATGAATGAAAACACACACATACATATAATTTTTTTTTGGTTCATTTATTAATTAAAATAGGAAAAAAATTATATTCACCCTGTTTGAGATCATCGCTATCAAAAACTCCTTCAAGAGTTTTACAGTTGGTGCCATTTCCTCTACATTCACGACACTTGTCTTCACGTGCTGTGGAACCCAGCATCAGATCACAACCCACAGGCTGAAAATGATATAAAATATTTAATTAAGGCTTTGCAAATTTTATTAAGAGTGCTTTTAAAGAGACCTCTTTTATGTAATAAAATAAATGTTTTGGTGTAAATTTGTAATTCACTTATGAAATTATATAAAAGCTGTTATTTGAATTAAAACTTATACTAATGTAAAAAATATTCTGATCAACTAACCAGACACTCTCCATCCACGCAAACGTCTAAACTCTCCTGATTGCAGCGTGTTCCGTCCACGACTTTGTGTTTGTGTCTATAGTAAAAACGCTCGTTGTGAGGCATACAATTGAGCTCACATGGGTTTGGAGCTTTTGTGTATGGTTCCCACCTGTATTATATTTAAAGGTAATAAATAAATAATTATAATTGTTTAATGGATTTTAAGTCACTATAAAATAAAAAGGAAGTTAAAGTATTGTAAAATATTAAAACAGAATTCTTAATAGTATAAACAATAATGGTGAGACATTATTTCTTTTTAAATTACTTTCAGAGTTTTTCCATCGGATTCAAAACGTTTTCTCATCGGTTTTATTCTCGATTATTATATTTGTACATGCGTGAATAAGAAAAAAACTGACACTAGAATTATTTAATTCCAAATTATTTGCATTACAAAAAAAATAGTTATACAAGATATCGCTTTTGCTGTCCACTATGAAAGCCGCTTTAGCTTCTTCATTAGAGGGGATGGGCACTCCATGGTGCCATGTCTAAATTATAATGAGCAAGTAGCAGAATTGTCGAAATCATACCTACATAGTATTTTATTTTTATGTGGTAAATTTTGGGGATTTTTTTTATAAATTTGTATGAAATTGTGGAATTGCATTAATAGAATTATTTTCATAGTTAAATAGTTTCATATTTATTTCTTTTTATTTGACATAATTGTGTAAACTTTTTTTTTTAATTGGTTATGTAATGGGTATTGCAAAAGAGCAACTGAAAATCTATAAACTTACGAAAAGAAAAGAAATTTATTATAAGATTAGGTGTCTCTTTATAACGAACAAAATTTGTAAAAATTATTTAAAGCGTTACTGAAACAACTAACATATATTCACATTATTCAATAAAGGCAGTACAATTGAGGAAACACTCTGTGTAACACTGCTGTGTCTTCGACTCCACTTAAACCTTAGAACTGAAAAGTTTGGAGATTTTTTTCAAAATTAATTTAATGCTCTTTAAAAAGGTCCAGTATATTCGCTTTCTTTTTTTCTTTTATGAATGTCTATTTCCAATTAAATGTTCTATTACCGTTAATAAATATTTTATTTCATTTTACATATAATTATTAAATTATGACTTACATAAATTGCATATTTCAAATATTTTTTTCATATAATATGCCTTTTATTTCTAATAAAATGACAATAAAACATGACCAGGATATACCTGTAAAAATTCCCATTGAACTCTTGCGTATCATACTCTGAACACTGCTCTTCCCTGAAATCCTGATTGCCCTCTGGACAATCTTGGGTGTTACACGAGAAGTACTTCCTATTTCCTCCTTGGCAGTTTGGTGTACCATCTAGTCTATATAAGCATTGGAGTAAATCAATTTACTGGTCTTAATAAAAAGAATATTTAAGACAAAAGAAAGCAACAAAATATTACCAAACTTGAGCTGTACTTGTGTGACAAAAGTTCTACCCTCTATTTCGGTAGTATTGAAAATAGATGAAATTTTTTTTAAGTATGATAGTTAATACAGTAAATATTTAATAGCAAGTTCGAGTAGGAAAAGTTTTTTTCAAAATTTATCTGTGTTTCCAAACTAAAGTATTTTTTATTATATTTCCAAATTTTTAAAAGGATCTTTAAAAACGTTTTTAAAATATAAAATAAAATATCAAAATTAGGCAAATTTCGACTCAACAGCTTTTATTTCATCACTTTTGAGTTTGTAAAGATATTTGGAAGTTCAGCTTAATCAAGAACATCAAGATAACCAGTTTCAAATTTGGCAGGTATTTAAGAATCAAAAAATTAATGTCTCGCATCTTTATCGCCTATATTCTTTACAGATTAAAATGTAATTTTGTTCATTAAAGCTAAGTTTCCTCCAACCATAGTTTCTATTCTATTTCTCTATTCTATTAACCTCTTATTTATTAAATATAGGCACATTGGAACAATATGACTTGTCCCTATGAAAATACCCGAATAATTTGTTTGTAGAGAATGAGAATGTTTACAGATTTGCATTCTTTGAATTCTGTTGCAACATTGTGATGCGATGCAGTTTTTTATACAATTACCTCTTTCCTCTATGTTGAGATAGAGGTAAGTGATAAGTGAACAAAAAAATAAGTGTTAAAAGTCTATCCCCGCGAATTCCAAAAATTAACCATTTTTCATACGACGATAATTTGGTCCACTTTCCTATAATTTCAATTCATATAGATAAATAAAGGTATCACTGGATAGACTAATCTATCTATTTATAATTTTATATCAGTCTTTTCTCAATTAAAAGCTTAAATAATGAAATGAAAAACAACAACTGGAGAAAGAAGAAAAAAATCGTGGTTTAGAAGAGTGTTTGATGTGTAATAAAACAAATTATAACATTAGTCATTATGGATATATCGAATAAAATGAATACAAATAAATATAAAGAAATGAACAAATTCCTTTCGTATTCTTTTTATTTGGTAGAATGAAGCGCTGTTTGTCACGGCGAACGCAAGCTACATTAACGAGTTGGCCTCGTCGTCGAAGTTGATTTCCTGTCGCTTCACTTTTCGCTTCCAAATTTCATTTTGTTCTTTCTTAACGTAATTATATTTTCGCACTGTGTACATTACGAGTGAAAATGATTTTGATCATTGTGAGTATAAAATGTTTATAATATATTTAAGTTCGGTTATTTATTGTCATCGATGTTTATTACTTTAGTAATGAGTTTACATTATATTATTTCTAACCATGGTTTAACGCTTGGCTTGGGTTCGAACCTAGTGTCGGCAAATAAAATTATGTTATACCATGATGATGACGAATCAAAACAATATTTGTTAGAATCAAAATCGGCCCGTGATGAAAAAATAACCCCATTTTTTTTCGTCTGTACGAACAATAACCTTTTTTTTAGATGCAGAGATACATAAAGAAATGACATCCACTCATGATAGGTAGACTTGTTTTTTCTAAGTTTAAAATCAATTTCCGTCATCTTATAAAATACTGCACGACTTATGCAACTAAGCTATTACTGTTGTAGTGTGTCAGAACTAAACTAAAATACTAAAAATAATATTGGTTAGAAGTCAGAGCAGTGTGTGTGATTTACAGTAAACGAGACAACACACTTTATTGGTGACCCCGACGTGATGTGCGAAGCTTCCGTTCTCGACATGCTGGAGGACAAAATGGAAAACAATAGCGATCCTACATCTGTAACAGTCACCAGGGTAAGCGTAAAAGTACCCCCTTTTTGGAAGCCAGACCCTAAAATTTGGTTTTTGCAACTTGAAGCACAATTTAGAACTGCTAATATTACTGTCGACCAAACCAAATACGATTATGTTGTTAGTTCTAATGACGCAGACATTTTATCTCAAATATCGGATTTACTTCTCAAACCACCAGAGACTGACAAATATGACGGTATTAAAACCAGGTTAATCTCACTTTATGCAGAGTCTGAAACTCAAAAAACTCAAAAATTGTTGAGTCAACTAGATCTTGGTGATAAAAAACCCTCGCAATTGCTATGTGAAATGCGAAACTTGGGATATGATAAAGTAACTGATGTTTTCCTAAAAACCCTTTGGTTACAACGATTGTCACTGTACATGCGCAGCATTTTATCAGTCAGCAAGGATAATCTCACACAATTGTAAGATATGACCGATAAGATTTGGGAGTTGAATCCTATTAGTCCTCAAATCAGTAGTGCTTTTTCTGTCGAAACGGACACTGGAATGATCGAAAAATTACAAAAACAAATTAGTGATCTTTCACTACAAGTTGCAGCATTGTCCAAGCGACACAGCAGATCCCCATTCCGTTACAGGCCTAAATTGAGGAATCGCAACCGCAGCAGGGCCCGGTGACCTCTGTTATTTTCACCAGATGTTTTGAGACAAAGCATTCAGATGCACTTCTTCCTGTAGTTTTCAGTTGAAACCTGAGCCCCGTCCCCCGTTGACGACCGAGGGACAAGGAGTCGAGTTGAATCGTCTTTTCATCAGCGACAGAATATCAGTCACCGAATTTTTGATAGATACTGTACTAGAGATATCTGTATATCCCACTATGCCATCCGATCGAAAAACTGTATCGAAATTAGAATTGTTTGCCGCAAACGGTACAATAATCAAAACATGTGAACAAAAATGATTGAAGTGTGATCTAGGTCTCCGGCGTGATTTCAACTGGCTTTTCATAATTACCGATGTAAATAAGCCAATCATAGGAATAGACTTTCTAGCCAAATTCAACCTCTGTTTTTTAGAGATAACCGAAAACTGATTGATGGTATAACCTTGTTTACAATGATAATAAAGCACCAATTCTAAATATCATTCAAGAACCGTACAAAGAGATGATTGACACCTTCCCAGATCTATCCAAATTTAACATAATCAACAGCAAAATCAAACATCATAGATTTCGAGTTCATGCTTCAAACTGGATTATGCAGACCTTCGAAGAGCATTTGGTCCAGACCTCTTACAACCAAAGTAGAAGCGATAAACAGTCGTCCAGAACCAATATCGTTTACCAGCTTACACCGGTTTTTGGGGATGGTAAATTTCTACCGCCGGTTTATCCCTTACTGTGCCAAATTACAATAACCACTGACAACATTACTTATTGGAATAAAGAAGAACAACCGAAAAAGATAATCTGGACGGATGAGACCAGAAACGCTTTAACAAAACTTAAAGAAACACTCTGCCATGCCACTAACTTAACCCACCCCTAGTATACAGCAGAAATATCGCTCACTACTAATACTTTAGACGCAGTCATTGGAGCCGTCCGGCATCAGATTGAAAACAACGAGAAGCGACCATTAGGTTTTTTCTCTAGGTCATTAACACCAATGCAATAAAACATAGTGCTTACGACCGAGAGCTATTAGCCATTTATACGGCCGTAAAATACTTCAAACACGTCTTAGAAGGCCGTAATTTCTCTACATACACGGATCATAAGCCAATAACTTTCGTTTTCCAATAGAACTAGGAGAAGGCTTCCCCCAGGCAGTCTAGACAATTGCCGTACATCGGACAATTTACAACGAACATTTTACACATCGACGGAAAGTACAACACTGTTGCAGACGCACTTTTCCGTTTAGATCTTGAAACCAATGAAATGCCATTAGCAATAGATTTTAAAACGTTAGCAAGCCGCCAAGAAGACGAAGATCTTGAAACATGCAAGAACAACCCTAATCCGAAAATAATTCGGATACCTATACCAGATAGTGATTTAACAATATGCTGCAACACTTCGACTGATTATAATAAGCCTTACATACCTAAAGAATTCCGAAAGAAAGTATTTTCATCTGTCCACAATTTATAAGATCCACAGTAGAACTAATGACCAGAAGTTTTATTTGGCCCAACATTAACAAAGACAAATTAATAATGCCTAATTTGTCAACAATCTAAAGTTCAAAGACAGACACAATCACCTCTAAGCGACTTCAAAATTCCACTGGAACGTTTTCAACATGACCACATTGACCTTTACCTTCATGTCAAGGCTTCAGATATTTGTTAACGATGATTGACCGTTTTTCAAGGTGAGTTGAAGCAATAGCTATGGTCGACCAATCGGCAGAAACTGTTGCAAAAGGCATGATTTCAACCTGAATAAGTCGTTTCAGACATTCGGACGGTTTTACACCTCACCGTATTACTACCGATCAAGGTCGACAATTTGAAAATGAACTTTTCCTATCTTTGAGCAAGTATTTTGGCTTTCAAACATCTAGGACTACCGCATATCATCCAAAATCAAATGGGTTAATTAAAAGACAACATAGAACTATCAAGGCTAGTTTGAGGTGTTATTTGCAATAAATCAATAATTGGTTTGATGCCTTTTGTTCTTCTAGGAATACACTCTGTGGTCAAGGAGGACATTAGGCACTCTTCTGCTGAGCTTCTCTATGGCAGCCCTCTTTGATTATCCGGGGAATTCGTGACCAAGGTCCCTGAATTATCACATTCGGATTTCGTTCAGAGGCTGCAAAGAATTATACGCAGCGTGAAACCTTCTGCAACGACCACTCATGGTAAGAAACCCATTTTAGTTTCAAAACAACTTTCAAATTGGTCGCAAGTTTTTGTGTACAATAATGTGATTGGTGTTCTAATACGTATTAACATAGTTAGCTTGCATTCGTTTAGGTACATAAAGTCAGTTTGTACGGAATGATTCATGTAAATAGAATGCATTAACGGCAAAAAGGTTATATCTTTCTGACTACATCGGTCCGATCATCTTCTCTTTTGACATTTTAATCGTTTCCTTTCATTTTTTCAGACTACCCAAGTGTACAGTGGAATTTCAGCATTTCTTTGAGCAAATACGAAATATTTCAATCCATGGCAACATGAATACTATTGTGACACACTTATCGTGTGTCACAATAGTAAAAGGGAAGAGGAATGGTCTCCGGTTTACATTTCTTTTAAATTGTGGTATGAGTGGTTCTCATTTTACATTAAGAACGCCTGCGATCAAGGAAAGATTATTAGATGTACCTAAATCGAAGAGCAGCCTCAAGTTTTATATCCATTGGTTTTGGATTTAGCCATTTACAAATAGTAACTGCTAACATGAATATCCCGAGGCTCTCTTGGTTATTGTATAGTTCTGCCCATGGCAATATTTGTAACTGGTGGGAACAAACTGTAGAACAAACAATGGCTGAAGCCGCAGAAGAAGAGTCAAATCAATTTATTTCCCAAAACAATATAGACGAGAAGGGTATACCCATGATTGCCGTAGCTGCGGTTGGTCGTTAGTCTAAACGATCATATAGTACGAACTATAATGTTCCATTTGATGCTGCAGCAATCGTAGATTATAAGGCTGAAAAAATCCTTTACATGGATATTAAGAATAAATATTACATGCCGTGTCAGTACACAGCATGTAATATTTATTCTTCTGATTTTGAGTTTCTAATAAGGCCACAGATCCGTCTCCACAAAATGCTACAAAACTATGAAGGATCGTCTACAGGTTCACACATTTATCGACTAGGTGACTTTTATATGATAAACTTATTTCTGACGGGAACTTCAGTACGTACAAAAAAATTATAGCCACACAATTAAATTACAGTTTAAAAGATCGAATATAAAATTTATTACGTAAATACTGCAAAGCAATTATTGGCAAGACTGTCAAATATCCTATGCGATTACGTAGGCTCGTATTAAAGGCTTTGATGGAATATTACGTTAAACGGGGTATGAGGAATATTATGTCTGAAGATTGGAATAACATTAGTTTTCGACATTGAGGTCAACAAAATTGAGGTTTAACAGATAAAATTGAATGTCGATCAAACGACATCCTTAATGGGCCTTAACACGTATTTGGCAACCATTCGAACTGTGTAGATTATTTTTGTATTCCTTCAACTCGTGTTGCTATGCAAGGTAGAGACATATTTATACCATTACAAGAAACACCCATTAGGTATGCGTAAATTGGAAGAATTAAGTGCAAAAATATCTGAATATTCCCGTAGTTTAATTTATGAACGTCGTGGAAAGTTTTAATGCTCATGTTGCCAAATTCATGGTCGGAAAAAGAATTAAGATTTCCTTGAAACGGTCTTGCAGTGGACACTGTGCGGATTCAGTTATATCTTTCATTATATAACCACTTCATACCATTGTACATGAAGCTGTTTTCGCAAACAATGCATGTAATATCATAACGCGGCTGGAAAATAAACGTAAATTGAGTTCCAGATATTCAGAAAGCTGTATTAAAAATCCAGATTATGGACAGCGATATCAACAGACTGACATGGACAACGATTTGCTTGACAGAACAAAACGTCGTTGACTTCTTCCCAGCGTGAACAGTTGAAAAGAGATACAATTTTGCAGAATGGAAGTAAACGAAAACTTTTCACTGCTTCTTTTTTTCGCAAAGTACATAAAGGGCATCTTACGATCAGATGTGTATCTCTCGTCAGAAACATGCTATATGGTCCTCGGTTGGAGAATATACCATTCATAAAATACGGCCCTACAATGAATAAATCGTATTAAAAAAATTGTATCAATAAACGGGAGTTCATATTTAAACTGCATCCATAACAATGTAGCTTGTTTATGGATACAGTTTATGGTTTCTTAGGAGCTACGCTGGACGGAAAATAGGCAAATTGTTTAGTTGAAGTTAAATGTCCTTCCTCTGTCGCTAAATATGTCAATAGAAGACACCATATGAGTTACAAAATTAACTTTTAGAAAAAAAGCTAGCGACTGACAAGTGACCTTAAACAAAAATGATTAGTATTAGCAAGTACAAGGTCAGCTACACATAGTCAAAGCTGCATAAAGCCATTTTCATGTCTGCTGTATGAACTGGCAAGGGTATGAAAATGATTGAAAGGGACGATGCATTTCCAAAGAAAAACATGGAAAGCTAATTAACTAATTTTTATAAAGATTGTTTACTTCCAGAGTCGTTAATGGAAATAAGAAATCCACAATATGTCTTGGATGCTTTGACAATTAAAATGGGATGTTAGAAAGGATTTTATATTTATGTTAACTTTTATAACCATTTTTTATACATCTTCTCTTTCCAAAACTAATTCTTCTTTGCGAAATATTTCGAATTGATTATACGTAATCTTTATTAAACCGTAATCTTTACTCTTCTTAAACTTTTACGTAAACAATTCCGAAATATTCCGCGATGTTTCGGAATTGATTACGTCAAAGGGATAATTAAATGCCGCAAAGGTGACCTCAAGCTATACAGAAAATTTTTGTGATTGTTCGTCAAGCCTAAAGGATAATCACAATACTACGTTAAACATTTTTGACTTCATAAAAATAGAAAAATAAAAAATTTTTTCTAAATTTTCTGTCTCAAACATTTCATCTGGTATATACTGACTAGTAATATACTAACGGAGATATACTTACAATTCAAAGCGAAATCTCGCTTCTAAAGTTATTCACGAAATAAATTATTACAAATCACTACTTTCAAAGATAACAATGATATTCTCGGCCGTTTACTACTTTACACGCTATCTGACATTGATAATTACGTTGATATAAATAATTTAGTAAACATTTTTAATGAATAGAAGAACATATTCAAGCAATCTCACTGGACATCGAGGCATATCCTTTGCTGATAGGCTACACCGCCGCCGCAGGAGCGCGAACAGGCGGATGGCGAACCCCAGGGACTCCATGCGCCGGCACCCTCACCACCTGGCACCACATCCGCGCCCGGGTGGTATAAGCGCGCTCCCTGCCGTCGATGTCGAACGTGGCCGTTACTCTGTGAAAGAGAAGAAAACATTGTATAGAATCGAAGTCGCCAATTGACATTTTGACGAATCATATAAACGCATAGCACATGGTTCAAAATGAAATTAAAACAAGGATTAATTTTTAATTTGTGCAGATTGCCACATTTGAAGCTAAAAGTTTAAGAATGCCCTTTTCCAATGAACAGATTCCCGAATTTAATTTCAATAGGAGAGTATTAAAATTAGGATTGACAAAAACAAATAATATAATGCAAATAAGGTTGTCTTTATTTTGAAATAAAATATGACATGAATTCAAACCTTTATTAATTTTAGCCTTTTTTAAATTTATTTAAATAATCTTTCGTTTTTGAGTAAGTAGTGTATGTGTATGAAAATAAAACCAACAAATATAAAATTGCTTGACTTAAATAATTCCATTAACAAAAATGTTTAAACACTTTAATTTTATAAGCATTAGACATTTTCCAGTTTCCAATTTTTATACAATATAATTTATGGAAATAAAAACAGTAAACATGACAAATTCATTACTTACGTAGTCCTAATAATAATAACGTTAAAATATTTTAAACTTCTCTAAATACGTAAGAATTAACATCTTGCTTCTCTGAAGTAATTTACTTCATCAGATGAACAGCCAATCTGTTCCTATATATTTGTTAAAAGATAAAGAAGGAATATTTCGAGTCAGTGCCGCAATGCTTGCTGAGTAGTTTATTGACCATCGATTTGTTTTTATTTATAAGACACTAGACTTGGGCGATACGAGTATTTTGAGATATGAGTACGACGAGTACGCGTATTATAAAATATCGGAGACATAATACTCGACGAGCTTGGGCGGCGTAATTCCGTTATGAAACAACCATATTACAAGTGGCTATAAACTTATGGTCGCGGGAGACGTGCAATAAATATTAATTGCTCCTATCCTTTATTTCTTAGAGCTACAATTGGCGGGAATTCCTATAAATATTTATAAATATCTATGGCTCCCGGTTTAGGCTTAGGACTGGTAACTAAATGATTCATTTGGCATAGACATTTTGATAGCATATTTAAAAAATGAAGGAATATTTACAGAAAAAATGAATGATTATTTACAATAATTACCATTAATTTAAAACCAATGGATCAAATCACAAAAAAAAAATTTCAATTTTTGCTATGTTTATTTTAGCCAATTTTTTTTAAATAATGTAAGTTGTTCGGAACAAACAAATTGTTCCGTATTGATTATTGTTACATTGGATGTTTTCTATTCAAATGTTTCCTTTAAATTAGATGTAGCTGTTTTAATCACAGTTTAGTTTTGTAAATATTGCAAGAAGTTCTTGTGGACATACTGATGAAATTAGAATTTAACCTAATTAAAAGTGAATTTTTATATATTTACACTACAAAGTAATAACGCACAATAGTGCCAATAGAAAAACGGAGAATCATTAGACGAAAAGAGGATTGTACTTAATATAAAATAATTGTAAAATACTCGTACTTGTCGTATTGAGCCAATATTTGTCCGTGAACTACGAAATGTAAAGCAATACTTTAACGTAATCAGTAAAAAGAGTATCCGAGTATATTTGATATACTCGTATTATATACTTTAAAAGTATTATGACTTACGAGTATTTAAATATTCAGTACCTTATTTCAGACACGTTTTAAATATTAAAGAGCGAGAAAACCTGAGTACGATATGCGTGAGTGAAATAGCTACCTGGACGAAGAGGGGTAGTGTTATGCCGCAGCCCGACCATAAAGTTACCATTGTACGAACGTCCGGTCGGCCATACTATAGAAGTAACAAAAAGTTGACACACATACAAAAGTTTTACTAAGTCACTGTTGTGTTTTTTTTTGTTTATTAATTGAAAGAACTAAAGAAAGACGTCTGTGACAAAAAAATAATTTCTCGTTATTATTTTAATAACGAAAATAGATTCGAAAAAATTCTCCCTTACAAATTGCGTTTATGCAAGAACGCTTTGTTAACATGTTTTTGACTTAATTGCCATTCATTGTGACACTAAACACTGATTATGCAATATAAACATAAAATATAATCAAAAACATAAATTTAAAAAGTGCTTCCTATAGAAAGGCAATATTTAAATTTGAAGGTTAATAATGAATTGGGAGCATTTTTTTAAAGTAAACATGTGTTTGGAATATATATATATATATATATATATATATATATATATATATATATATATATATATATATATATATATATATATATATGTATATATGTATATATGTATATATGTATATATGTATATGTATATATGTAGATATGTATATATGTATACATATATATATATATATATATATATATATATATTCCAAACACATTTTTACCTTAAAAAAATGCTACTTTAAAGAAAGTCATAAATAAAAATAATAATCTTAATGTTACCTAAAATCCTAACTTCTCTGTCTGCAAAGAAAATGTAGCAGCAGGATTGTAAATATTTAAAGCTATTAATTCCACCTCTATGCGGAAAATGTCGCATCTATTTGAACAGCGTTGTTCAAGACATGACCTGACAGCCACGTATACTTTCGTCGCCTATGCTTTCCTTCAGTTAATAAAAAAAACTTATTTGTTCCAGCCCTTTCTCTGCCTTGTTTTCTAAGTTTGTATTTCAATTATCTCTGGAGAATTCTAAACATTTTTCTTGTATATTTTAATGGTAATTTACAATGAAACATTTTACAACTCGTACCATCGCTACGATAAGGGAAATAATGAATCAATATAGGTATTGACTCCGTCATCCAATGTTTGCAAACAGCACAAGCTTCGCTATACTAATACATGCCGTATTTTATAAATTGAATTATATTCTCTTTGAAGAAAGAGGCTGAATATGCTAGTCGTAATTGCAATTAATTTTATTCTATTTACACTTTATTTCATTTGAGATTTTCCAATTATTAAACATCACCTTGTTAAATAGTAGAAAACAGTCTTCAAAGCAAAAATATAGATTATGACGAACCGTGTGACACCCCTCCTGCAACTAATGTCTCTTGTCAATTAAAGATTTCTTAAAAAAGTAAGGCTTTTAAAGTCCATATCTGAGCCTATAATCTCATTTTATGTTTGGCAATTTTAAGATGCTTTTCAATGTCATTAGCACATTTGGTGGCTATAACCAGACCCGGTTCACAAATTAGAAAATTAATTTCCAATTTATCGTGCTTAAACGAAAGATACTTTTTTAGAAAGTCTTCCTTGAAAAGTCACTTTCGTTGCATGTTTTTATAGATATGTTCTGCTAAAATTATGGCTAAATAAAGGAAAACGATCGCAAATATTCTTAAACTAAATAATCCCTTTTTATAACCTCTCGTTTAAATAGACTACCGAGTATAAATTTTAAATTCATGTAAGCAATGTAAAATTAAGCAAAATTTTCCTGAACTCAAAAAACTGCAAATATTTGTTAAATAAAGTTACTTAATATATAAAACTTCATTATTTAAAAATAAGTACTATAAAAGTCTACTCTCAAGTTTGGAGTGTGAATTTTATTATCAGAACAAACTAATATTGTCTAAGCTAAACTAGATTTACCTGACACGCATTTTCAAAATTAGTTTGACATAGACAAAACTAGCTCAGCTTGAAATCGTGTTTGATCACCAACATATGCTTGTATACGCAGAATCGGCAATATGACATTTTTTGAATATTTTCCTGCCCCATAGCTGACGTTGATTAGCGACAATTATTTCTTTATTTTTATTGAAGGAATACAAAATATAGCTTAATTTGTTAATGTATGTGAGTAGTAGGTAACCGATAATGTAGTTTAAGTATACAAGTGTAACAAAGAAATTGAGTATTATTACACACTGAGTTTATCTTATACGTTTCTTTAAAAACAAATATAAATTCTTATTCGCTGTAGACGAAATTTTCATAGTGTTTTTTTTTCATAAAAGTTGAAAATTGTCATATAGGTATTTAAAGTGGTTATCCATTTGATGCACTAGTTTTATTAACAAAAAAGTATAAATATGCAATTCTTTTTTAAGATTGGAAATATACCATGACTATGTAAATTATAAAAAATACTTACCGTAGATTACCTATAGTAGATAAATATACGCTGAAAGGATCTTTAGACCTTTTTAAGACTTACAATTCCTGCATATATATTATTAGTGTCTGTAATAGTTTCGCCAGCGCTGGTCTCGAAAACGCCCAAAAACCAGTGACCTTTTCTCTGACTGCTTTGATATTATTAACTATATCCCAAAAATTGTATTACATACTAAATAGCCTATAACAATATGAATAGTAAACGCTATCATATTTGCGAAATTTATGTCAGTAGGATTAATAGCTTTTGCGTAAAAACATGAAAACTTATAATATGAAATGAAATATAAGTAGGATTGCATATCATTGTTTCCTTAGTAATATAGAATTTGTCATAAATATAACAAAGAGTGTAGTCTCACACTCGATCCCTGCAGCTCTCAGTAAAAATTCAAATTGCTGATCGGACAGGGCGTTTTGTTAACAAAGAGTTATTTGTGTTACACGAATTGTTTATTATTAAACTGTCTGTTGGCCGCATTAGAATGACGCATAAACTTAAAGCAGTTGCGTGGAACAAGAAATAATATAAAAGCTCAGTGATAGTTTTAAACTCATGTGAGAAAGAAGAAATTACGATTTTTTTTAAACGTTACTTTGGTAACTGTTCTAGTGAAAATGAATTTTTTAGAGTTGGAAAACGTATTATTATTCCTTTATATTTTTTTTACTATTGTCACATAGTATTATAGTTAGTCACGGCACTGGCTAACAAATATTTCACGAGGACTTGAATAATTTACCATTTCATATATTGTAATCTTCTGTTAGTGGTATTTTTAATCCACTTAATATTATGTTGTAATGTTTACATATATCTTATCTTCTCTTTCGGTATAGTACAAATTTTCATTCGGGAATTGTCTGATCCTATTTATTCATTAATTTTGAAAAAATTACAAATTCGACCCCAATAATTCAATAATTTCTCCCCTCCTGATTTATGCTCTGAAAATTTCTCAATTTCCTCTTTCTCAAACACAGTGCCTAACCGCCCAACTTGGGCCAATTTTTTTTAGAAACTACGTCTACTAATATAATATGGAAACCCGAGCTGTAAAACTTTTAAGTCAAGCGGATCCTAACACCGGGAATTCATCCTCTATAAATATTTTAAAGAGTTATCAGAAAAAGTCCCAGCATGAATGCATCTCTATAACATTTTAGGTTAAATTGCCGGCTCTTGCTGGAGGCTTTCCAAATATCGAAACATAATTCTGTTATGTCCTATTATCTTTGCATATTACCCACCAGTCCGTACATTTTTCACACTGTACGAGTGAAGCTCAATTTTTTCTATAATCGTATTAATCAATCACATAGCAACTATATTAATATAGTGTTAGACGCTCTAGAAATACACTCAGTATTCTATTACCAAATGTCAAATTGCATATAAAAATCGTATTTATTCTTTCTTTAATATTTGAATAAAAACATTTTGTATTTAGATAACTCGATTCGTACGTATATACTTACATATTTCTGAAATACGTCAAGTAATAAAAGTGGCAAATAAGTTTCTCTATGAGCAGGAAAATATTAAAAAAAATTTATAGCCACACACGCTTAGTAACCTAGTTATTTACCACTAACGACATAGTGTTTGACAAATACGTACATAAGTATTACGTCCTTATACTATCATTTGCTTCGAAAAAGTGGGAATAAAATTTTATCCGGTCGGAAAAAAGACCACAATACAATAATTGAAAGAAGAGATGCGAGATACAACGCACGTACAGCAGGATTGCAAGTGCAGATGAAAATATTATTAAGCTACCGAGTATATTATAACATATAAGGGGTTACGTACTTACACGTTCCAGTTATTTAGAAAAAAGTTTTGTTTCTATACTTACTTTCATAATTTTATATTATTTTAGAATCTACTTATCTGTAATAAAAACTAAGGTTTATTTTACAGAATAAAATGTAATTTTATGGAATACTTTTCACATATTTTCATTTACAGTGTAAGTCCATAATGCTTTGCAGCTAAACTTTATCTGGCATAGTAATAGCAATGTAAGTAAAAGTCAGTGAAAATATAACACCCAGCGAGAAGAAGTTAAGTCGAAGGGAAGGTGTGTCGATTTTGCAAAAACTAATTTACCATTATTTTAATTAGTCTAATTGTAAAGTAACATTGACCACTATCAAATTAGCTCATTTACAACTTAGGATAGACTACTCAAAGTCACGATGTCTACACATACATATAGAATGGGTACGAAATGAATAGAAGATCCACCCGAATTCGTATATTTATGCTTCTTCTCTCTTTCAGCCTTTTCTACTGATAGTGACGAAAAAATTTCACAACTTGGATTCAGGATCAATTTTTTTTTAATTTTCAATGTTCTTTTATAAACCGCTCAAGGTAAGTTAGACTTTCATCCTCCCTCTTTCTTCGAAAGAAAAATTTATGGATATTCGTTCCGGAATATTATTTATTTCCCATCTTACAAAAAATATTAATAAAACTGAAATTGCGTATGTCCTTCCGTATCTTTGTTAGCAGTAAATCGTAATAATTGCTATTAAATTGAATATACTAAATATAAAACCGAAACAATACCTGCATCGTTGTACTCGCTGCAATCAAACAGAATATGTTCCATGTTTTGCATATAGTAACCGCAGTAATATACCTTGCTGTATCTTTGGGCAAAACTGTATAAAGTAGTACGGACGGCATTGTAGGTTGTCATCAAATGGGACTTATAATAGTCACTATTTATCAATTCTTTTCTAACCGCCTAGACACGTTGCGAAAGAAGAATCTAATGGTCTCTTTCCTGAAATCGGGCAAAGTCCATTTAGTCTGCCAGTAAGCATAAACTACCACTAATACAAAAATTAAATAAAATAAAATAAAATAATGACTACAGATGCGTGGCCCGAATGCTTGGCGGGACGCGCTCGTGCTCGCTTCGGCGGCCACTAGCCAAACGACATTCCTGCAGGCTCAATTCATTCATGTTTCGCCATAAACTGATAATCTTCACACGAGCAAATGCAAAAGATATTTGCTTTTAATTACTTCATTTTGTACCATAATTATCTTGCTAATTAAACAAATCGACTCTGTAATGATCTGTGGTTTCATTTATAGGTTTGAGTAGTGGTTCTTTAGTGTGATTACACTATTGCAACAATTTATTTAATACTACGTAATTTTTAATATTGAAGCTACGTATATCGTAGTGGCGCAGTGTAGTAACATTACAGAGTTGGTTTCTTTTTTTTTTAAAACTGCGATAAAGCAATTTTAAAAATTATTTTACTATTTAAAGGTACATCTAAACGTATTAAAATGATCATATAACCCTGTCACAAAACTAAGCAAAGGGAAATAATATTTACTTTATTGTAACAACAGAAATACTTGCTTTTTGCAGAAGACTTGCTTTTTCTCGTATTGAACTTTACCTATATGGGAAATATTTATCTTTCTCTTTTATTCATTCCACACACGCACTCACACATATGTATATGTATACGTATATGTTTAGATATATATATATATATATATATATATATATATATACATATACATATATATATATATATATATATATATATATATATATATATATACATATACATATATATATATATATATATATATATACATATACATATATATATATATATATATATATTCTTTTTTTTCATTTTTATAAAGGTCATATTCAAAATAAATAAGTTTTCATTTTAAGAGATGAATGGAATCATTTTATTTATTTTTAAATGTTTTCGTTTTTTCTTGTACGAGTGTATTTTAATAAAATGCATTCATCAAGTGCACTTTTCATTTCTTTCCTTTTTAATTGGGATAAAACTTCCAATAAATAAAGTTTGGGATATAAATATATCCCAAACTCACACGACTTAACTAAGTAAAAGTTGATTTAATTAATAAATCACACGACAATTATTCCCAACATCTTGCTTTTTATGAAATATAAAATGTTGAAAGTTTTTCACGGCTTTCCTTTTTGTTGACACACTATCGATCCCTATCTTTCTTTTTAACTGAAAAAAAAACTTATACTAAAGACCGCCCACGATTAATTTATTAAAAAAATTGAGTAAACAAATTTTTTGTGCAGTTTATTCGATTTAATTAATTTTTCTTTTTGTCAATTCAAGCATAAATAACTAATTATTAAACATAAACTTTCATAAAACGTAAAAAGCCGATATAAAAAAAATATATTGACATATCAATAAAAAAATATATTGAACAATGTTTCCAAAACCTCGGTGAAATCGTATTCCCACACATTTATCTCTTAAAGTAATAACAAATAGAATCTGAAAAAATAACAGGTAGATACGCGATTGGGTTTACTTTTACCGAAAATTGTCAGAAGCACAAATATTCATGATATGGAAAATTTAAAGAAAATTAAGCTATTCATGCCAGAAAAGGTTATATAGGTATACATGTTATGTATTAAAATTTAAGAGGTAATAAATATGAGACCATGGCTAGACAGATAGAGCATGGCTAAAGTGAGTATCACTCAATGATTAACCTAAAATTTGAATCCAGATATATTGGGGGAAATGATTCTATGCAGGACATAGAATCATTTCCCCCAATATATCTTTCTCCACAGTGAACGTATATGACAATATGTTTTATCCGTGTTGTTTTCCTCTTTTTAATTTTTTTAGCATACTTAACAGGATCAGATAACGCTCGTCGTTGATATATGAGTTTTTTAGATATATCGAACCTCTGATAACTGTCAATGTTCCGTCCGGGGAATCCGTTGCAATATAGGTTAGAATGATATACTCAACCCTTGTTGGGAGATAACTAATTTCGGCACGAGATTTGCTTGCAGAGGAAGCTGGATTAGGCTTACGGTTACTCTGAATTGAAACTTTCCTACAGTTCAACTTAAATATTTCCGCAACCACAGCTGGTGGATCAAAATCTGCATTACTTAATGTCGTATTTGTAGTCAAATTCCAGAGCTTCCATATATATTCATAGCATTGATAGCCACTACGCTTTAAGCAATAATCATGGGTTGCGTTTTGTGAGAACTGTGTGGGGCTAAAGATACTACTTTTAAATTACCCTTACTTGCATATGCAAGAATACAGTTCGTGTTTCCCATGATTGACCAATATAAGCAAATTCTTTCTATCAGCAGTTGGTTGTACTTTTCTGAGAAAAATATATCCAGTGTAGAAAAATTTCACCTGATGACCAATCCTTCGGAGTGCAAGTACTTTCATCATGGGTGAAGCTCTATAGAAAAGCTTCAGCTGCATCTTTTTTTCTCGCAAATATCGGGAAAGATAGGAGAAAATAATCAATGTACCAATCGATGACCCTTATCAATTGAATTCGTTCGGTACTGGCATTTATGCCTTAAATATTCATGTCTTAATCAACACTAAGAATGGCTTTTGATTATTAAAGCTATGCAAAAGGTTTATTTTATTGTTTTAAGAGGATCTGGTATCATGATCTGTACTTTGCATTGCAAAACATGCTTTTTAAAAAAGTGTAAAAAAATTCGAAATCTCATGGGTCAACGCAAAAAGGGTGAATGCTTTGGCACACGCCAAGTACGAAAAACTGTTAATGTTTAATCGGGTCACTTTATGAGAGCTATAAAAAATAATTGAAGCGGATCGGCAGCCACAAATATTTCAACGATATAGTTTTTAACGACTTTATCATATTTAATGTTTTTTGCGATCAGATGGCGTTTAAAATCTCAATTTTTTTACAGGCGTCGAAAGTGGCAGATTTGTATTATTCACGTAACTGATTTGAACGTAAATTACTAATTGTGAATATGGATACAGTCAATAAGGACAAGAAAGGCCTTCGCCTTGTGAATCGTGAGCTAGCGATGATTTCTATATAAGTTATTACGTCAAGACCCTAATGAAAATGCAACTTTTGTTATGAAGGAGAGGGGACGAGAGCTGTTATCTTGAATTTAAATTGAAAACAATTGATTTTCCCTAAAAAAGCTTCATAGTTGTTAATTTTACGCAGCAAATATTCAAGACAAAGTTAAAGAAGACAAAATTGTATACAATTTTAATTTAAACCTTTTCTTGTAAATCTGATATATAATAAAACAAGCTAGGGTACCCGATTGCGCTAGGGAGTTCATATGAGATTGTGTGGTAGTTGGAATAAAAGGATAAACTTTAAAATATAAGAGGTAAAAAAATTAATGAAAACGTAAAAATTCTGTAAGGAAGTTGACACTTTCTTCATCGTATCGGTCGATTTGAATATTCTCTCTTCACCGGAAATTTTCTTTTGAATATTAAAGTTAATATCATCGACAATATTATTTCTAGTTGCCAAAATTTCCCTCTGAAATTTATCCATACAGTGTTTGGATAAATTTGGTCGATGAGTTCGTTCTTAGTAGTGGCTATGTTGCAATATCACTTTTGAGTTCAATGAGGCCGATCGACTGGTCAGTGTGCCTTCGCCTATTTGTAAAAGTTTTTGAACAAAATGTGCTGCTGTTTCGTCTTTCGATAGTTCAACTCTCATATTTTTTGTTAGTCGCAGTATTTATATGTGTGGCCAGAGATGTGATTTTTAAGCATGTATTGATTTCGTCTGCTGGTGTTGACTTGGGGATAACTGGAAGTGTTTGTCGAAAATCTCCTCAGAGTATGAGTAGAGCTCCTCTCATAATTTCAGAGTTTCCTCGCAAGTCTTATAATGTTACATCCATGACTTCGAGTGATTTTTTTATGTGCCACTGTGCATTCATCCCAGAAGATAATTTTAGCTTGTTTTAGAAGTTCACCCCGTTCAGATTCTCTTGAAATTTTAAATAATGGGACCAGCTTCCTCTGCAAGCAAATCTCGTGTTCTTCGGCTGTATTCAACGGTAGTTGAAGGGAGGAATGGGCAGTTCGTTCTGCTTCCATAATTCCGGATGACGCCAGTGCAAGTGCGATGTGCTGTTTAGCACGTATTTCTGCCAGCAATAGGTTTATTAGAAACGTTTTCCCGGTGCCGCCTGGTGCGTCCAAGTAAATAATTCCGCCAGTGTTGTTGTTGATCCGGTCCAGGATAACGTTATAAAATTGTTTTGATTGTCATTGAGAAGTGGTTTGTTGTGAGAAATGTATTGAAGTAGTTCGTGTATGTTGTAGCTTTTTTCCTTTGCAATTTCGAAATTTAGCACACGGAAATCATCTTGTCGTAGTGCTGGCACCCCAAGTTGTACTAAAGTCTTTTTTTATTGCTATTTTAACGTTGTGTTCTTAGGTGGTTCGCTAGCAAATTGTTCTGGCGGTATCTTTTGTGAAGTAAACTATCCGTCCATTCTCCAAATGTACTGCTAAATGTTGCACAGTTTGGTCGTGCTCGTGTTTGAGAAAACCGAAAATCCGCCACGCTGCTTCGGTACGGTTGATTTATCTTCCCATTTGGTACATGAGGATCTCTTCGTTTCTATTTTGTTGTTCGAGGTTTTTGGCTATTTGAAATACTGCCATATCACTGCCTTTTTTCACATACTTACAGACATATTTAATGGATTTCACTGAACTGCAGTATTCTACGTTTATATGTGCTTGGAACATTTTGGAAAGTAGTGGATTATATGGTACTATCCATTTATTATCTATGTTCAGTTCGTCTCTGCCTTGTGTTCGTATTTTTGCTACAAAACCACCTTTTTTGGGTGATCGTCTTCTGTATTTGGGATAGCCATCATCTCCGCTTTGTGTGTCATCCAAGTATGGTTTTGGGTATTTTGTACATTTTCCATTACTCAATCATGGTTTTCGCAACTATCTGTTGATTGGGAAATTCAGTTTGGATGGTTTTGTCGATATCCGTGGGATGAATTTTGTCGTGTAGCCATATGAGATTATATGAATGAGGCGGTCCCTGTTTTTGCCATTCGATTGTGTACATCCAGCATCTAACGGTTCCAAAGATGTAGTATTTTGTGATGATTTCAATAAACCTTATTTGTTTTTATCAGAAAACTCGGGCTATTGTGTCATGTCGATCCACGGGGGCTTCTCCATACCTGAATTGTCCTTTGATTTTAGCCACGATGAGTTGCATGTAAATGTTATGAAGAGGTCAGGTCGTCCATATTTTCTTACGTAGGTCATGTTATCTTGAGTGGTATCATTTCTTCGGATCGTAGTGAAATGCTTCATTTGTTAGGTTGTACAGTTTGCTTGTTCTCGTTCGCACTTCTCGTAGGATGATATTTTCATGGGTGGCTTGCGTTCGCAGTCTTCGATTATAAGATTGTGTTACAATTCTTGATTCTTTAATTCGTTCATTTCGTGGCCCTTCGACTTCTCTGCTTCTCTCGGTGCTCATTTTCGTTTGTTGGGAACGTAAGCGTGTTTCACGCTCTTCGACTGTTTTGTTTTTTCGCTGTTCTTTTTCTTTTCGCCGTTTTGCGTTAGAACTGGCAAGATCTCCTTCTCTTTTACATTTGGGCATTGTATAAAATATAACTCAAATCAATTTTTTAATAAAAAATAAACACTTTTCACACTTTATTTTCCATTTATATTCAGTCACTGTATCACTTTGATTACTCTCAATTCACTGTTTGTTTTTATTCACTCACTGCACTACACTGATAAGAAACTAGTATTCGAACCCACGACGGATCTTGCTTTATATACCCCTACCAATGGGTAACCCCACCCATACAAAAAGGCTTCGAATGATCCACAATATTCCACAATATTCGAAAGTGTTCTAGAATGTTCCACAATAATCTGATATGTTCTGGGATGTTCCCGAACGTTCCAGACTATTCCCAAACATTCCACAACATTCCAGAATGTTGCGGGATGTTCTGGAATGTTGTGGAATGCTCTCGAATACTTTCTAATGTTCTGGACTGTTCCAGAAATTTCTAGAGGGCGAATCTTCCAGCCCTTAAGCATGTCTTTCAGGTTTAAAAACGGGAACCTTTTTCATAGATGGGGGAATTAAATTATTTTAACATTGTTACACGTAATAACATTATATACGGAAACAATTTAAAATAACAGCGATCTTTCTCGTTCTACCTACATTGCATTTCAGCGGCGGTGGCATAAATTAATGAAAACTAATAATAATATTACTGTGTATACTTGGTATGTATAATATACTATATATTTAAAATTTTGCACCGTTTTTGATAGTAGGTTTTCTAGTCTCCTTTTGTTGGTTTGAAAGAATTAAAAGGAATGTCTCTTCTTTAGAGCAGCACACACCGTCCTCGCGCACGTTTTGCCAAACACGCACAAGTTTATTTAGTCAGTGTGCTCGTAACTCTACACATAGTAACGTTATAGTTTTAAAATTTTTAAACCATGAACTTTTTATAGCGAACCCGAAGAAAGCTTTTGTTTTCTTTGTAATAAAATTTTCGATGAAAGTGTTGTGTAATGATAAAAGATAGAAAGAAGTAATAGAATTGCGCAGAATTCTCTCAAATCAAGCTAAAAAACGTGAAGGCGTCAAAAAAAATTAAGAACTAGGTTTTAATTTTAAAACAATGTTTTCCTATTTGCTGAGTTTGCTAGTTTTTGTTGGTAAACAGAAGAAAATTAGAATTCAAAAATACTTTGAACATGTGATAGACTGTTTTGCTGTGGAAGAAAGATACCGATTGTTATGCTGGAACCGGCTGCATAATCGACTAACTTTGGGATATATAGAATATATACGCTATTCGAAAATTTAAAAAAAAATTTAATTTCAAAATTTTCAGAAAGATACATTATTTCTTGATGAGCTTATGAAATAAATAAAATGAGAGTATAACCGGAATCTGAGGGCTACAAAATATGTTCTTATCAAGAAATATCAACTAGACATACTTATTTATCCCTAAGAAAAATAATCTGTTAAATTACCTTGTGCCGCTTATAAAGCAGTACTTTCGCATAAGCGGCACAAGATAAAAAAGTCAAATTCGGGAAAAGAATAGCTTCGAAATGTTAAAAAAATTGTTATCATCTTATGATTTTTAAAGTAACAGCTGTTATATCCACCATTCGAATGTTTTTTTAAAGAGATAAGTTCTATTATTTCACAACTCCTGCAAATTTTGTTTAGCCAAATAATTTTGAAAAAGTAGCGTAGCTCTTCTGGATTTACGAAGCGTTATTGAATGATATAAGTTCTGAGACAAGACTTCGATCTTTTTATCATCCCTTTATATCGGATTGAATATACGTATGTATGTGAAATTCGGTTCAAGACAACTCATCAATCAATCGTCATCGTTTCTTACACAGAAGCAAAACCCTTCGAAACATGCATCTTGGTGTACAGACTTATCCAAATTTGTTTTCTCAGATTTTTTCGAGATGATACGAGATGTGTGTCACGCGCTTCATTCAAGACCTTTCACATTTCTTTTTGCGCGATTATCACGGCAAAATGTGCCCACACGTATGTGTAACATAGGGCTATCAACATTCCCTAATAAAATATGATTTTTGAAATGTATAAATACAGTATCGTCCAACATGCTAAGGCAATTTATATTTGTAGCATTTTCTAGTAGGTTTCAGATAGTGAAAATTTGGTTCGTCGTGCCTCTTTTTTTATGAAAGCCACACTGATAGTCTCTCAGGAAGAGTTCCGAATGATTGTTTAGCCCGTGATATGGTAATTCTGATCAGCAATTTATACGCAATATTAAGCAGCATCCCTGCTTACTCTTAGTTATCTCAATTTTTGAGTTGGGAGTCCTTTCTTTAGATAGGGCAAATGATCGCCACTGCCACTCAGTCGGCTTCACCTTCTCCACTATACGTGCAAAATGGAATGGTGCAGCTTCTGTCGAAGCAGGTTTTCCCAACTTTTTTTATTTTTCATGTATTTCAAAATCTCCTACATTTTATTAGGTATTAATTGACTTATGAACGAGACTGGCATTCCGAAGTAGCTGCATTTCGGTCCCTGGTCTCCACTTCATTGGATTGGTTGATTACGCTTTCAAAAGGTGGTGCCATTTGAGCACCTCTCACTTCTCTAGAACTCGACTGGGCTTGGTAATGAGCTATCCGTCCTTGCTTCCGGACAAAATGGTGTTGGTTTGAAAACCCTGCTTAGCCTATTTGATCGCCTCATACGTAACATAATCCTACTATATACATAATCCTGATATCCCCCTCATGGGCGCTTTAGAAGGAGAACATAGAGACCATCGAGTAAAGTTCTAGAGTTATCTCTATATCTGCAAAAAAGGTAAAGAAGCCAAGAAAAAGACCAGAAGCACTAATACAGCACTATAAGCTACGAATATTACTTTAACTAGAATATATTGAGAACTACAATAGTATGAAATCTAAGCAAGAATAGATTCAACGCATTACGTATCAGAAATGGCTACATAAAATGTGCACATTTTTTTTAAAACACCGTTCATAATGTAGTAAAGTAAAAGCTCATGCTTTGTAAATTATTCAAAAATTATCTCGCGGTTTTCTGGAGAAGAAAACAGTTAGTTTTCTTATACCTAATTTTTTCTTTATTTTGAAGGACATTTACATTCTACTTTTTGGAATATTCAATTATGATTGTGATATCTTCCTAATTACATGAATAAGACTAAAAAATTGATCAGCGCTTAGTAGATTTTAATGTCTAAAATAATCTAACTGCTATATTTGTTGTGTAGGTAATTTATTCTGGGTATTAACACTAAAATATCCCATTAACTTAGATATGTTGAAATAATTGTAATTTAGACATACTTCTAAGATGAGACTTGCCGTTTGGTTTCAAAAGAAAAAAGAATATATCCTTATAGGATCACTTCCTTTTTCGTCTCTCTGTCTACACATTAGATTTATCTCTATTTAATGTTGAAAATTGTCCTACATTGGGTATCGTATCTCAAAAACTAAAAAGAAACCCTTATAGGATCACTTCGTTGTCCGTCTGTGATTTGTCAAAACCCTTTTTCTCAGGAACGCGTGGAGATATCAAGTTAAAATTAATATCAAGTACTTAGGTCTACGGTCCCATGGAAGTAAATAAAGCTTCTAAGTCAACACAATCAAAAATTAAAACCTAAAAATCCGATAATTTATGCCGCATTTTTTGATGCCCGCAAATAAATCAAAACCTATAGGGTACTTCCTGTTGACCTAGAATCATGAAATTTGGCAAGAAGTAAGGTCTCACAACACAAGTAAAGAAAAAAATCCGGAAATAATTAATTTGTACTTACATAACATATTTTTTTTAATATGCGCCTGCGAGAGATATAGTACGCTATATATTTTCGTTCTAAAAATGAAAATTTTGTAAATAGTTTAATAGAAATATTCGTACTATTAAATGTTTATAAAAGCTTAAATGTGTACGAAACACACGTAGTGCAAGTTCTACTTGTGCTTGACAGGTCTTCTTAATATAATAAATACGTTCTCTCACCAAATTATATATATATATATATATATATATATATATATATATATATATACAAACACACACACACACACACACACATATATATATATATATATATATATATACACATTAAGTTATCTGTATAAATACTGAATGAAGTAACTACGTAATAAGCAATTATACTAAACGGTTAGTGGGACGCTACGCTTACACGAACTATTCTACAATGTCACCACACAGAAACGATAAACGTTTGACGATAAAAGCTAATTTGTTACTGGTTAGAAATGGTTGTTACTTTACTAATTTTAATATCACAATTATGGTAACAAAAGTCAATAGCGTTTAACGTTATAATTTAATGATTATAATCTAAAAAAGCAAAGGCAAACAAACATAATATATCTGATCATTGCCATGTTTTTATTGTTGAATTTCGAAATAAATAGTTATTATTTTTGGCTGATTGTTACTTAACATATTAATGTTCGAATTTAAAACTGGGAAAACAGAAGTAAAGTACAGAAATCTTAATTTATAATTTGAGAAGTAATTGTGGGGGAGACGGAAGAGCTTTTGTCTAATGCGTTCACTCCCACTGACGTAAAAACGTATTTTCGCTCGTTAAGTATGTGATAGTTGGTCGTACTTTCTTGTGTTACAAAATATGTACAGATTTCAATAGCTAATAAAAATACCCATAATGGATCGAAGATGTGCCGTTATCGGATTAGTATAAGTGCATGCGCGTGATAAGATTTAGCATTGTGTAAAGTTATAAATTAGTGGAGCGGAAAATGCGTTTAGCTAGGATATTGATCTGATTGTCATTGTGAAGAGGTTGAGGAGTCCTACAAGGAAATAAAATGAGAAAAAATATTCGCCGGAATGAAAGAAAAAGTCAGTATAAATTGGAAAATTACAAAAAAAAATGAAGACGTCCTCTTATATGAATCGTAAATATACTCGAAATTATAAAAAATGTAAATGTGAGGAAAGCTCGCGTTAAACGGAATCCAAGAAACACAAAAAGTCCAAGGCCGAGCAAATACGTGAGCTACGACAGCGTTGGAAGGAAATGAACAAACGACGCAAAGCGATTACGTAGCTGACTCATCGAGATAAAAGAATCATAATTTTTTCAATCATTTTTTTTTGTTTTAGACCTCATTATATGTGATATCAAACAAAAGACGGTGAAATAAATATCTAAACCCACAATATAAACTTACACATTAACTATTTTCTTCAACAAGTTTTCAAAAGATCAGTAAAAATCGTGATTCCACTCCTCTATCTATTAAAGCGATAAAAGCAATAAAATCTGGATAAGAATTAGGAAGATAAGTAATGTGACCTATATTGTACGAAATTTTTAATTATCGTATGAGTTTTATTCCTACGTGGAAAAAAAATTAACTTTAGGAATACTATTTTCTAATTTCTGAAACTATTTTTTAAAATTTAGGCAAGGTTATTATTAAGATATTCTCATAAGATCACTCACGTGTCCGTCCGTTTGTTCATGTGTCACAGTCGTTTTTCTCAGAAATCGTTTGGCGTATGTAGAATCGTGATATTTACATATTAAGTAAATTTGAACACGTATGTTTGAACAGTTAAGGTTCATTTGACTGTCCATCAATTTTAACAGACAGTTATAAGGATGATGAAATTATTTCTTTTAAAGTTTTAAGTAATATAGTTTCAGAAGTATTGCGGAAAATATCCACGTCATTTTTTTCAGAAATTGTTAGACGTAGAAACGTGAAATGCGGCAAAGTGTTTGTTGCACAAAACACATTTATCGTCATCCCCTCCTCCCCATTCACAATCCTCGACACTGCGACAAGCAAAATTATGAAAAAAACGGTATTTCCAGATATTTGAAGTTTACCGGAAAACTTATAACGATTTCAAATAATTTAATATTTTTAAACTGCTAAGTAGAATGCTATGTACCCTTAAATGTTTACATGTGCTAAGTGTGTGCGAAACCCTGGTATTGTATGTTTACTCGTGCTCAACAAGTTTTATTTTTTATAGCTGAAATTGCCTTCATGAAACAATTTTAATTCTAACGGTACTTGAATATATATTCCAAAAAAAATATTGATTTCTGTCTATACTATTATGTATATACTCATAGACTCCATAATGAGTAACGATTTACTTCAATATTTGGGCTTGAAAAACAGACAAATTTATTGAACATAGGATCAAAACTAAATCGCAAATTTCATCAGATAACAACCTTCTACTTCATAAACCGCAAGAACTAAGTACGACACAAGTACTCAGGTACTCTCGTACAGTATGTAGGTTCGATGCGACGTGTCGTTTCCGCGAGCGACGCGGATTTCACACGCGAGTGCGTCGCGCGACCGCACACCGTGTCTAACTGTACTCGCCTATGTTGATTGTGTCGTTCGCCTCTCAACTCCACATAACGTTGGCAGATGGAGGTATATTTTCATATTGATAAGTAAATATACGTGTATAGACAGAGTAGATAGCTACTTGCAAAGGTAGACCCAGGGTGAAATATTTTATGTTACAATTGGTATAACAGTAGTAGTTTTTATAGACAAAAAGATTGGAGTGAAATAGAGACAATGGTAAAAAATAAAAACGCCAGGCCTTCACACTGGCTCTCTTAATTACCAAAAAAGGAAAATTCTAACGACTTACAACTAAGTGATTAACAATTTGGATGGATATCTAAAATGCTCCATTGTTAATAACAAACAGTTCAGGCAAGTTTTTTACTATCTTTATTTCTAATCTTCAGTTTAGTTCAGTTTAGTTCTTCTGTGCTAGAGCTGTGGAGCATCTACTATCAAATTATTATTACCAAGTGAGGACACCGTTTTTGTCAAACCTTAACCTGTCAAGCCTTATCTTTTAAAATTTCTCGAATCACAGATTTTGGACTAGGCGTTAAGTTTGCCGCTGCGGCAAGTGTTTTTTTCCCCAGTGTACACTTCAAGTTCTGCTACCCCATTCGCATAAAATTGTGGATTTTATCGTCTTATTAAAATAAAAGAAGACTTAAAATTTGAAAATCATCACAGATAAGTAAGTTACGGTTTTTGTTATCTATTCATTGGTGAAGTTCATTTTCAAGTTGTTTATTTGAATTGGGACGCAGGCGTAATATTTCAAATATCTAGAAACACCATTATATATCTTATACTATTAAACGACCAATTCTTGTATATATATATATATATATATATATATATATATATATATATATATATATATATATATATATGTATATATATATATATATATATATATATATATATATATATATATATATGTGTGTGTGTGTGTGTGTGTGTATATGTAAATGGTTTCTCGGAAACGGCTCCAACAATTTCGCTGAATTTTGATATATTTATTACTTGGGTTATTTATTACTTGGTATATTTAATACAAAATTACTATGAACACTGTTATTAAGACTTAATAACTTATGAATGGAAAAACATAGGAGAGAATGGCTTGGGGCAGGGAAAGAGAAAGGGGAAGGTTAAGGGGGAGGAGAGGAGGAGAGGTGCGTGAAGGGAGAGGGACCGGGTAGGGGAGGGGCGGGGAGGAGGACGGGTGGGCTAGGGGGATTGTAAGAGGAGGTGGAGGGGGATTGGAAGGGGAAGGGGAGGGTAGAGGTAAGGGAGGTGAGGGGAAGGGGTGGAGGAGGGGGAGAGAAAGGAGAAGGACGGGGAGGGCAAGGGGAGGGGTCGGGGAAGGGTAGTAGAGGGGGAGGTGAAGGGGAGTAGAGGGAGAGGGGAAGGGGAAGGAGAGTAGAGGAGGAGGATGAGGTGTGGGGAAGGGGGTAGTGAAAAGGGCGGGGAAGGGGCATGTGAAGAGGAAGCGGAAGATAAGGGAAAGTAAAGGTAAGGGGAAGGGGAGCGGAGGGGAAGGGGAAGGGGGAGCAGAAGGGAAGGAGAAGCGGAGGGGAACCGGAATGGAAGGGGAACCGGAATGGAAGGGGAAGCGGAAGGGAAGGGGAAGGGGAACCGGAAGGAAAGGGGGACTGGTAGGGACGGTGAAGGGGGAGCGGAAGGGAAGGGGAAGGGGGAGCGGAAGGAAAGGGAAGGGGAGAGGAAGGGAAGGGGAAGGAGGAGCGAAAGGTAAGGGGACGGGGAAGCGGAAGGAAAGAGGACGTGGAAGGGGAGGGTGAGATGAAAGGGAGGGGAAGGTGAAGGTGAAGGGAAAGGGAAGGGGAAGAGGAAGGGGAAGAAGGAACGGAGAAGGGTGTGGTGAGGGTGTGAAGGGGGAGGCGAAAGGGTGGGTGAGGGGAGAGGACGGGAAAGGGGTTTGTGAAAAGAAGGGGAGGTGAAGATGAGAAGTGGGGAAGGGGAATAATATATATATATATATATATAAATATGTGTGTGTGTATATATATATTTATATATATATATATATATATACACATATAGATATATATATATATATATATATATATATATATATATATACATATATATATATATATATATATATATATATATATATATACTAAACTGAATATGTGTCAAAGAAATTAATGTCACTAAATGTGAAACGGACATATCCATTATTGGAAAGAGACTAATTTAAATAATTGGTAATAGAGTAGGTCAAATCTCGTAACGGAGATCATATAAGTTGCTAAAATTTTGAAATTACAGGTAGGCAAATTACGGGATGCCCTATGCAGACAATAAAGACCTCAAGATACCACTACTTGGAGCTTGAAATACATAAAAAACAGCAGAAGGCCAAGAATGTGATGGTAACTATGGTAAAAATGTGTAACGACTTGAATGACATAACATCATGGAATGGAGTTGCAATATAGAAAAAAATGTGGCCAAAGATGCGGAAGGCCTTTTCAAACAATGTATAAAACAGTTGTATACATGTATATACAAGGTCACCTATTACCTCCTTCTCTCGGTGTGTTAAGAGAATTTAGTTTTGGGTAGATATCGAAAATCCTATAAGATCACCGTTACATTCATAACAGTGTGATAGAAATAGAGAATTTTTGTTCCGTTTATCCGCTGTTAACTACTGGTTTTCAACATGACTAGGCTGTAGATCCTGCAAAAAACTTCTAGCTAGTATTGTGTAAAGGTTGGTATCTATTGTAGCGTATCTATTGTATTGTATTCATTTTGTCAGACGGTAGGCCGCGGATATAGCTAGTAGTCGCTATCAGACCTCATGATCTAACATCCAGCCCTACTTTATGAACCCTGTGACCTCCAGGATATTTTGGTTTACCCTTGCCACGTTAGCCATTTCGATAAAATATTATTTTAATATTTTACCTCGTGTTTGCCCCTCTTTCTGAAACTGGTCGATTAGGATGAATGGTTGGGTTTTAGGAGACTAATTATTATAATATATGGAAGTAAGTAAATATTTCTCTTTGTAAATATCAGGAAATTAATAATTTTGAAATTATATACTTTTTTGACAATTGTTTATTATGATTATTCGCTAACAGTAAAAATATAAAATGAATAATTTTTAATATTATTATTATTTATTTTAATTTACGTTACTAATATCCCAAACAATTATGTTCAGATTGTAAATGCAATGATTTCCTCAATAACAAAAACCAGACGAATTCGTGAAGAATTTTAACGTGTTGGCGACAAAATTCAATTTGAATCTAAATATAGATTTATTATGCCTGTTTATGTTTTAAAAAGTTTTACAGACAGTATAGCTTTGGACACGTTTTAGAAAGTTTAACAGACACTTTAGTTTTAGACACATTTCAAAAAGTTTTACAGACACTTTAGCTTTAGATACATTTTAAACAGTTTTACAAACACTTTATCTTTTTAAAAAGTTTTACAGACACAATTTAAACAATTTTACAGATTCTTTAGATATAGATACATATGAAAAAGATTTACAGACAGCTTAAAGCGCCGAGTGATAATGAAATATACTCGTATCTTGCCTGTACTTCCTGTAGTGAGTGATACAAAACAAATATTAACGATAAAATTGCGTTGTAATTTCCATGAAAATAGTCAACATCTAGGAATCGTGTAATATTAAGTCAAGATGAAAGTATTCAAATAAATATTGGGCTTTACAAATTTTACTTTAATGATTCTCGATAAGCGATGTTACCCAAGTAATCGACAATATCGTTTTATTTAAACAGATTGTTATCGAACGGTTTTCCCAACTAACGGCGTGTGCACTAAAAATTTGATGAGACTAAAATTAAAAGAAACGAGGAAAAAGTCAACGGGAAGTTCTATTACAGAAAAAAGAAGGTAAAATGTACTTTCATTCGAAAATTTGGGAATACGAAGTTTTAATGACTATATTTAAGTTGCTATATCTAAGAAAAATGTTTCGGTATGAATGTACATACCTACAAGCTACAAAAGTTAAAAATTATAAGCTAGGTGAAACTAATTTTTTGAGGTGGTATGCTATTTATAGTTAGTTTTGTTGTAAAATTATATTAGAAATGTTCATAATCATAAGGAAGAATGGTGTGCGGTGAATTCAGAAAACTCATACGCCCCAAGTGTAATTTACACTTACTTTATTCTGTGTTGTGTTTTTAAACCCCATCAATTCTTTTTTTTTAATTTATAAAAAAAAATTATACTCAAAAAATGTCTGCTACTTGTTGAAACTAAAATTAAATTTTAAAACAGATGACGCCAATAATCTTCCGTAAATTCACTCATCACGTGTTTCTGATCTTTTTAGATAATTTTTGCCATTTTTTTTATAGATGTATGGAAGGGATATATAAAATTCTATTTAAACTTTTGTATTAACTTTTTAAAATTCTTACAAAGCTTTAACTGGTTTTCATTTCACACAAACAGTGTAAAGAGAAACCTGAGAGTTAGAAATAGAGACTAATCCGGTATTTCACGGTGTTTAATAATAACATTGCAAAAAGACGTTATAATTTAATTTTTTTTAAATAACCTTTTTACTTTTTTCTTAACATACATTTATATTAGTAGCTAAGTTATTTGGTAGATATGGAGTAACGATTTAAAAATGAATAAAAACCTTGATATAGGTACCTTTCCTGTTTTATAAGACGCGATTGGCGATCTAAGTGACGAAATTTAAAGAATTTACAACGATAAAACTAATTTAGCTTTGACTTCACTCGCATATTGGTTATTGGGAATTATTTAATGCGAAACATTTAGCATATTCAATTGGTCAAAATATAGTGAATATTTTAAATGTTATATACATATATATATATATATATATATATATATATATATATATATATATATATATATACCTTTTTATGTCATTTCTTCTGAAACATCCCTTTATTTCTATAATTATGTAATAATTGTCTTTAATTAAATGTTATGTGTCAATCTAATCCAATCATATATTTTTGGCCTTAATTTTTCATCCTATTAAAATATCACGTGGGAATTTAGCTCACTTGTTAACGACAATTAATTGATAAGAGATTGAACACTAATTCGAAATTAAAAATTTGTATATGGTGTAAATTCTCTTCGCAGTATATATAACGTAATGCATTGTTTAACGGTAAGGGCCGCACTGGTGTAAGATTACTTCCCACGCTTGTCGCTCTGATCCAATACGTTTGGAGAATTTTATTACCTTTTCTCCCTACGCTTCGCTTCGATATCGCTTCCTCTACACTCACTTTCAATTAAAGGTCATTATTTACCCAAAGGTCGCGATTAGGGCGTTTGAAACCAAAGAGTGTACTAACATTTAAAATTCCTTACTAAGACTAATATATATATATATATATATATATATATATATATATGTATATACATATATATATATATATATATATATATGTATATATATATATATGTATATATATATATATATATATATATATATACCTATTTACAATTTCTTGACTTATCACTAGTTTAAAATTTTCAGGATCCATCATTAGAGCCATGAAGATTACAAGAATACGTGACGCTGATATATGAGCATAATGCCAGTGCTGAATCTTGAATTAAAATGATGGTTTCCAACTTACGATACAAACACATGGTAAGTTGTATGTATTAGGCGATAAATTATAAATTATTCATTGCTTTACAAAATATTAAAAACAAATTTTCATTATGCACTTAAAAAGAAATAATAAATTATTATTATCTAATAAAATTTAATGAGCTCTGCCATAATCAATCTTCAATGTTATTGTAAATGTAATTAAAAACCCTAAATCTAATTTGTTTATATTTTAAAGTATATTCAAGGCATCCTTGTCTATTTTTATCTATTTCTGTTTAGATATGCTTCTATCTAATCAGGAAAAGTTAGTATATTTCTTGCTATACATCTTAACACATCTGATAAAATATTACTCTATTTATCCCTTAGGTTCATTTCACAGCTTTTTACTATTGGATATGTTGGAATCTGAAAGTGATAGCCGAAAAATGTTACAATGTGTTTATTTGAGATATTGTTAGGTAATACCGACTGCTGTCTTATCTTGTAGGGAGCGATAGTATGCTTGAGAAATGATCGTGTGAAAGTAGAAAATACCCAATAGATTAAATGATCGTGTCTCAAATTTACCATTTTCCTGATTGCTTTTCTGTGGTGGGCTTTTCAAAAACTTTTCAATTATCGATAAGTTTAAACTAGTATTTTCATTTCGGTCTAAGTTAGTAGGGACGATATACAAAACGAATTATATGTAAAATAATTTAAATTCGAAAATTAAAGAAGGTAAAAATAATAAAATGCCTTCAAGAAATTTAGAACTTTTTTCCATATAACATACAATTTCAATGAGCAATCATCGAGAGTATTAATATGGTTTGTTTCTTCCCCTTCGTTTCTTTAACGCGCTTATTATTTTTATGCTATTTCACGGATACGCAGTTGAGATAATAAGGGACTGAAGAAATTCTCCCATTTTTCGAACTAAAGAACTATTGGATGAACATAGAAAATCGAGCGAAACCTTTAATATAATTTCCAACAGAAAATGATAAAAATGAAGCCAAGTGAAGAAAAAAATGAAGAAGTTTAATAGGATGGAAATGCTTAATCTATTTGAGCATATATTATTATTTAACTATGTGATAGAGATTTACATGATTATTATCTAAAAACAACGACAAATTGATGCCTCACAATTTGTGCATAACTATGACCGTAGCGTATTACATGGCTAGAAATAAGATTGATATAGTTGACGCTGTCACCGACGTATTCTTATCTGCTCTGGATGTTAGCGCTTTGTGAATATCACGGCACCAAATAACTAAATGTGAGAAACGTGGAAAGCAGACTTATTCGTGACACATTATAAACACGATAGAGTGATCAAATAAAACAAAGTTTTTTATAAGTAACTCTCCATAGCGTATATTTGACAAACGGGCTGTATAAAAATAACAGTAATTTCAGAGTAAGCTCGGTTATTAAACTCATAATCGAGAGAACGACTAACCTCATCATCGAGAGAACACATAATGGGAATTTTTAACGATAATAATTGCCATAAGCAAGTTCAGACTACCGTCAAGTTAATATTGTCAGCAATTACTCCTTATCTTCTCGTCAATATCGATGCGACCACCGAGTAATTATTTACCCCCATACAATTATCATAAGCAGATTCCGATTAGGTTAATTGAAATTTACGGCCGACAGATGGGATATTCTCTTATATTTTTCTTTCTATTTATAATACCCATATGAGCAAATTTGATTCGGTCACGAACTAGATGATCATACTCGGAATGAAATTTCTGCTAGATATTTGTAATTTTTATGTAAATGGTATATCTGTGCAGTCTAAACGTTTATACACGGTAAACTACGCTCAGAAACGAAGAAATATCGGACACTAACCGTACATATACAAACACTGATCATTTTTAAGCTACGGTCGATCCCCCTATTACTCAAAATCTATTTCACCTACAGGCTCGTAAATCTTATAATTAAGGTTCTACCAATTATCTACCGTCATAATTTTCACACAGGTTTAATTAATTTACATATGTATTTTTTATAAGTAATATTTTTCTACAAGTTTTAAATAAATTTATTATGACATCCATTTGGATCTTTATTTTTTCTATCGGCAAATTCAACAAACATACTTACTATCACCGAAACGTGGATCCCTTTTCATACATTTTTTTATAGGACTAGATTGTACAGAAAAAGGCAAGCAAGTTTACCTTTGTTTCTTCTCTCGAGTGGACGGTTTTCAATTTTACAAATTTTTATAATGATCCTTCAATTTTTTATAAAAATTATTGTTTATATTTTACAAAACGATGTATTATTAAACACATTAAATCCGTTTACCACGTTAAATATTAGAGCTTTAATGTAGTACATATCGATACAATTAATTTGGTGCAATCAGTATTCGGATGAGAACATCGTATAACTACGACTTGTGCATACAATTCTTTTAACTATATATAACTTTTAAAGCATTTTGTGAATTCACCTATGCGAATTACATCTTTTTTCCCAAATCCAGCTATATAATAAACTTATGTGTTTGAGTCATGAATATTATGTTAGATATGTTATACCATGAAATATATGTTATATAATACCCATAAAATGTTATTTTAGGATTTATTTCTAAGTTCTCTTCTAGTTTGACATTATCTATATTCATTTTCATACAAAGACCATATGAAGCTCTGGTTAGACTTAGTTCGGTAAACTACTGCTTATGTAATTTGTGCCACGACGAACTTATGGGCACGTACAAATATTTGACGGGCATTGACACGCTGGCCATTTTATGTAACAAACTCATTAATTTGGCCTGTTGATTGGATGTCACGTCCACGGTTCAAGGATCAGCCCGAGACGGAACGAATTCGTCTTAACGCCCAAACGGGAAGACTGTTTGCACTGAGGTTTGCGTTTTTGCTTAGACGCCTGTGGATTTGTCTTTTTGTTATTTGCCGAGTGTTCTTAATGAATTAATGACGGAGTTTGGCCTGTGAAACCGCGACGAATCGCGCTCTGTCGTCTAGTGAGCCGCCGATCGTTGAACCGTAATGTTCGATGTTTGGATTCGTAATCTATTTAGTTGTTGCTGGGTTCATTTGTCGAGCATAATAGAAGTAATTGGTTTTAACCCCTTAAGATGCTGAATAACGCTAAAATATTTTAATCATGGAATGTTTATACATTTATCGATATATCTTACATAGATCTTAGTGTAGGTTTATCTCATGATTAAAGATTGATTAAAGGCCAAATTAACTAGAGAAAAATATCACTATAACTTTTCAAGATCGTATGAATAAACAACTTTCATGCGATCCTTCGTAATAAAATTTGTAATATTTGAAATAACTAAAATAGTTAGCTTCACATATAATTTTGAAAAATATTCGAGTTTAATTTGAGTTAAAAATAGTGAGATTTCTCGTAAATAATGGTTTTTAAATCTCTACAACAATTTTATGTGTTAATAAAAAATGTGAGAAATAGATAAATTTATTGAAGAATTAATAACATTTATGAGTTTTTTTAGAACCGTAGGAGTTTAATTTCTAACACTAAGTAAAATTTTGAAATCACTTTATTAAGACGAAGTTTTTACCATTGTCTTTTACTATAAAGGAAATTTTTATACCTATTTTTTTTCAAAACTACTTTAGAAGTAAATAAATATCAATAGGTATTTTGGAACCTATGAACCTCTATTTATTTGGTATACTATTCTTCCAAATATTTGTCACGTAATTTATGCAATAACTTTGTGGAGCAAATTAAATTACTAAACATAACTGTAATTCTTTCCATAAATTTCTTGTCATAATCATTGGTATTAGCAGATGGCGCCAGCAATTATCACATCCGACGACAGCCAGAGTAATTTTACCTGCCAGTATTTTCATTGTAACTCAACTACTGTGTATGTAACTGTTTATTTGTGTATTACTACTGTGTATATAACTGTTTATTTGTGTATTACTACTGTTTATATAACTGTTTATTTGTGTATCAACTACTGTTTATGTAACTGCATATGTAACTGTTTATTTATAGAATTGTACATTATGTCAATACACTCGACTTTCATAAAAGAAGAATAAAAAAATCTTTCTGAGCAAGTGAGTTAGACTTAGCGGTTAAAGCATCGTGATCATTTTTACAAATGTGAAATTATTGCAGTACAACTGAAATTCATTAATTTAGCTATTGATTTAATATGCCATGATTTATATACAATTAGGTCCAAAACCTTACGAAAATGATAAAGATGTTGTTTACATAAAAGAAACCGTAACAGAAAAATACATAAATACAATTTGGATTAAAAGAACTCTAGTCATAATCCTGAACCGTGTAACTCTATAATTGTATTCCTGAAGCAGCAAATAAAGCAGACAAAATATCAAGCCTGAAGATGTCTTGCAATACAGTGTTACTTGTAATTAAATTAAATGTGAAAAAAAAAAACAATATTGTTGTGCCATAAATATGAGCTGTGAGATAACGGGCACTCTCTGGGCGTTTGAATTAAACTATTACTTCGTTTACCCATCTAACACTAGGAACATAAAGCGTCACTATGCCCTAGGCTAAAAGCTAAACAAAGTCATTAATTAATTTGAAAAAATGGCTGATTACAGTCAGTGACGTTATAGTGGGAATTTCTTTTAAGTCGCCGGAGTTGAAAGAAATGGCCACATTAACTTTTAAAGGGAATAAGTAAGGGTAATATTTTGTTCAGAATAAGAACAGGAGTTATTTTAAATGTACACCAATTTTGGTCAGTGAATATTGTATGATAAGTTATGAAGTCATGTATCTGGTAACAAAGATATGAATGCATAAAGTGTGGAAATAACCACTGCTCGTTTTCGATAACATTTTGCTACAAATTACGTTAAGGTCAATTGTCTACACGCAAGAAGAATATTTTAAATCGTTAGCAAATAGCAAACAAGGAGCCGTTAAAAAAATTCCAAAAAATCAATGACTTTTGGACATCACATAAATCACAAAAAAGTAATATTTAATGTATCATTCAGTGGTAAGTAAAGAATTATGAGAATTATCTCATATTGAATATTAAATACATTTGTCGTTAATTTTGTAGAAATTTACTATTCACAATTAAATGAAACTACGTGATGTAGTATTATTTCTACTTTCTTTAAGTTGTTTACCCCACGACCTAGGTTTCGTTGTATTACAACATCTTAAGGCGGGCTGTTAGCAAAGATCTTAGCTAATAGCCCACCTGAAGATATTGTAATACAACGAAACCTAGGTCGTGGTAAAGAACTTAAAGAAAGTAGAAATAATACTACATCACGTAGTTTCTTTTAATTGTGAATTATCTCATAATTAAATCGAACACATTGAATTTTTGCCATTCCACTTAGTATACTAAAAAAAGTCTAACAAAATACTAACAATAGTGAATGAGTACACTAACAAAAGTCTTATGCGATTAAAAACCTTCCTCTTTGTACAGTACAATCTCGACGCAAAATATTTTGAAAACGTTTTGTAATCTGTATTTATATTTTTCTATACTATCTGAAACGACAGTAACCTGTTATTTCAACGGCGTATAGATCGATTGCCCTTACTTCGACGTTTGAACGTTGCTTATCATAAATTAAAATTACATTCGATTCTTTTAAATTATGTTGCCGTTACAGTCAAACAGAGAACACATTGAGCGGTGAAAATATATATTCAACTATTATATAAATCGATTGGACAAGGGTTTGATGACATTGAACCGATGAATGTTAATTATAAACCTTATTATTTAGAAATAAAAAGCTTTTGTGTCAAAATAAATAAAAAGCTACCAGGTATCTCAATGCTTATTTACGTTAACGAGAACGTTTTATTGATATTGTTACGATAATAATAGTAGAAATAATATTGTTTAGAACGAACTAGTTTGTGGATGAAAACTAAATGCTGTATTTCCTGCTTATCTATATATTCGATGTGACTAATTATATCTGCCAACATCGTTAAAATTACCAAAGTGAAAGTTAACATGTACGAGTACGTATACGTTGTTTACATAAAGTGTAAAATTTATAGGGTAAAATGCGATAATTTCATCACGCCATTATATATATATATATATATATATATATATATATATATATGTATATATATATACATATATATATAAATATATATATATATATATATATTTATATATATATATATATATATATATATATATATATATATATGCAGCTGTAATGACTATTAAAGATTTAAGCTTTCAAATTTACGAAAGTAATGGTAAGACATATTAAAAGTTAATATTCTACATGGCGAGACGGGGTAATACAAACAAATACTTCCGTTCCCTCAGGCAGGCGGACGAAGAATTTTTTTTGTGATGTATCACACTTCAATTGGGTCCGCATTTTGCGCGACCTTCCACAACCGGATGTCGATGAAACATGTGGCATGGCCGAGTGACGGCACTGGGTCGACGGCTATTACTAATAACGTTATTCATTACACCATATTTTGCATTAACATTTTAAACGTTTTATTTTCAAAGGTTTATTTTATGACCTAATCGTGGTCATAGGCAAACTTTAATATGCCATCCTCGTATTCCCTGCAATACCGTAATTGTTAACGCTGTCATATAATAGCTTAAGGATTTTTGATCGGGGGTGCTTTGGACAACAAATGCGCGAGAGATTATGGCTTTAAATGATAGAAACGTGTTTAGAATATAGTTTTGATTTACTTTTTATTTGAAATTACTTTTTATTTACTGTCGCCCTGAAATTAGACGAATTTCTCTTTATACATGTCTATTTAAATGTATTAATGGTATCAAAGCAAAGTTAATCAATGTATTAAATTCTTGTTCGCGTTCGGCTCCATAAAATTGTTTCACAAACATTTTTAGTCAGTTGATAGTTATGGCCTACTGGTAGAGACTAGCTGTAATTATAATCTGGTTAAATATAACATTTGTACAACTATAACAATGTCATAACTCTGTAGCCTAAAATATACTTATGTAAACCCGATACAATTGTTAAACAAATAAAGATCTTTTTCATATCGTAACACAAATTTAATTTACTAAATACCGTAGCGAATTTGTTTATAAGTAAATTTTACACAGGTGTCGCGGATTGACAAACAGGGTAATTTTTATTTCGGAAAATCGAGCAGTTCCATAAGAAAGAACTGCTACGAAACAACGGGTTTACGACCGATTATTGTATTACAGCCGGGCCTGGCTTGGTTACGTTATCTTGACAGAAAATAGACAGGCCCAGATCGCCTATAAACTTGATTTATAAGACCACCTATAAACGATAAAGTGCACTAGGTGCAAGTTCACTTACTTTATGTGCAAAATACTTGATTTTCAAAGAATACTAGTATTATCGATGATAAAAAAAATAACGAAGAATAAAATTATAGGGTATAGGTATATAATTTTTATCTTGCGTTTATTTGATTCCATTCAGTATATTTATTTGATTCCAACCAGATTTTATTTTATTTAAAAATGGGAAAAAGCACTATTTTGAATACATTTTTTGTAATATAAGTAATAAATTACTATTTTTTGTTGAACAATTGCTCATAATAACGAATTATGAGTAATAAAAAAAACTTTTGTTATGATAATAGCCAAAACTAATACAATAATAATTAAGCGACTGGCTATTAAGTCAGGAACAACTTACGGAGTATTCAAGAAATAAATACTCTGTAAATGGCAAAGAATGGTAGAATCAATGGATATTAGGTTATAATGGGGAGGTCTAAACTCAATTTTAAAACTAACTATAACTTTTACTGATATTAAAATGAATTTATTTGATAAAATGGGATCTTCTTTTTATGGTATATTAACTTTTATTCCTTGCAAAATACAAGTAATTAATATAGCTTTGTTTACTGTCCACTTCAGCGTGTCAGACAGTGAAAGAATCCACCTCGTTTCGCTTCGTGATTAAAGAAAGCAAATCATAGGTTTTATTTAATTTCTAGAAAATTGAAGCAACGATCAAACCAAACATATTCTTGCCAGTAAACTTGCCAGTATTATTAGTATCATCGCTGAAAACGTGCCAGGATGCGAGCAAAGTGTGTTTGTACTTACGACGTGAGCATGGTGGTACTTCACCGAGACGGCGCAGACACAGCTTGCGACTATCGTCGCTAGCACCACCAGTAAACTGAAACAAAAAGACAATATAGATTACCTTAATATTAACATGGTTGAAGTAAAAATACATCCACGGAGTCGACATTGCGTTTCAATACCTTACAGACGATATATGTATAAAAAAAAGTAAGGGTAAAAGAAAATCCAGTGTCTTTCTAAAAGTACTTGCAATACAATGAAAATTACTTTGTTTTATGGTATACGGTCAATATATCGAAATAAAAACATTATCAGTGTAATATTTGGGAATAACTAACAATTGACGAATGAATTCAAGCAATGATGACGCTTGACCACGACTTTTCATTACTGTTTGAAATGTTATATAGTGCAAGCCTTAGAACCTTTAATTGTCGACAGGATCGAGTGTGCCATCCTTAGTGCCTAACAACAACCTATACAACTCTGAAAATATCTGAAAATACCCAACGGATCAGAATTCTGAGAGTCACTCTCAGGATTCTGTTCGGTTTGTTCAAATGGGGGTAAGCTCTTTCATAAGTTGATTATGTGACTGTTGTGAGGAATACCAATATGAGAAATTTTTAGAAATTTTTTAAATTGACTAGATATAAGTTATAAATGACCAGTAGTAAATTAAAAAAATGTTATTTCGAAATCATTCTTACGTTATAATCGTTGAGCGGAATTTTGAAAAACAGGAAATCACATATTTACATTTTTTTCTATTTTTTAATTTTTCCACAAAGTTTCCCCTTCATAATGACAATTGCATCTCAATCGATTGCAAAACGTATAAAGCCTAATATATAAAACTAGTTGTGTGTCAAACGTATGAAACTTTTCATGATAATTTTAATCTAATAAATTTTTAGTCCACAAAGTGGCATTTAACTCTCAAATATAAGGGATAAATTCGACGCGCAATTTGCTTTTGTTGTTGTGTCTTCATGTTTAAAAACATAAAATAATTATAAGACGTATTAAAGTCTATTATACAAAAGTAGCAGCGAAATGCTTGAAACATTTTACGATAGTTTTGCTCTAGTAATTTTTAAGTTACAAAAAGAAACAGTTATACTCATATAAAACGAACAAAAATATTTTTAAAGTAACGCCAACCGCGAACCATAATGAAAGAGGTAAAAGAAAGCAGGTATATAAAAATGTAGTCGTACCGAAGAAATAATAATTTTAATTTCATCTTTTGAGGATCACTTTTAGAATACTAATAATGCGTCCTTAGAATAAAGAGTACTCCAGAAGGCGAGAACAAGCGCGTCGGTGTGTTCACAAAAACTACGCATAAAATGCGTAGTATAAAAATGCGGCTGTCAGTGCAATCTAAGACACAGCATTGAACGGTCGTGTGGTTTGTATGTGACAACATCGCTTAAAATGCCGGCTTATACCTATTCTCATCTGCAAAAATATCACTGGGCCGCAAAAGAAACAATAGAAGCGCGCCATTTTCGTTGGTGTTGTTACCTCTTAAAAAATTGTTTACCCGGGCTTTTTAACCTCGCTTTTTACTTTAAGACGCTAAGTATTAACAAAAAAAAGCAAAAAATTATGGACAAAAGTACCAAAATAATTTTGTAGGTTAATGTGTACACACACACTCGTACGTACGCTCGCACACACAGCTTTGGCAATGTGTGGACATTTTGTTGTTGTAGAGATTTCCCTGAAATGGAAATTCGTCAATGACCTGTAGGCTTTTAATGATGGCCGGGCAGTTGAGAATGTGCTGTGGGGTGAGTTCTTTTCCTGACAAATCTGACAATAGAAGTTAAGCATGTCTGTTTTAATGAGTTCGCCCATGATCCTATGATGAATTATTCTTTCAGTAATTTTGAATAGTGAGTGCAACGGGTCTATAGTTTTTACACTCAGTTGGCAATATTCCTGGTTTAAGTATAGGGACTATGATCGACATTTTTCATGCTTTTGTAAGGTTCTCTCTTTTCCATGACATGTTTATTATTTCCAATAAGCATGCCGTAGCTATTTCTCCAAGGTGTTTAATCATCACACTAAATATTAAATCGCCTCCTGGTGATCTTCTTTATCGCTATCTTTAGTTCTCGATACGTTATAGTCTTGATGTAGACATCATCATTCCTGTATTGTCTGGCTTCCAGCAGGAGTTTTCTAACGGTTCTATTAAATTTTTTGTCGTCTTTGCAAAATGAAAGTTTACTCGTGTTTGAATAGAGTAATGCTAGCAAATTTGCTGCCGTTTTGTTTGAGTCTGAATCAGAACTAGAAGAGTTGATAATGTTGGAGCTCTGAGCATGTGTACCAGGGGAGTATTTGTTTATGGCTCCGACGATTTTCTAGTATTTTAGTATTTTGCATCTTTCCTTGTGTATAAGCTGTTACAAAATTCTGCCCATTTTAAACTTTTATTTTTTGCTATTTCTTCCTCCACTTTTTAGTAGCCTCAGCAAGTATCTCTCTATTCGAGATTGTGTTGTTAGTTTTCAATATTTCATTCAAGTTGTCCCTTTCCTTGATCAGGAAATCAATATTGTGATCTTTCCAGTATGAGACCCACTGCATCTTCCTTTTACCTCTAGAAACAGTTGTGATGTTTCTTGCAAAGTTTAAAGTTTTTTCTTCAAGGAAGTCGGTTCGAAGCTCATACGAAGTCAGGCAAAAAAGTCAAAAATTAACTGCTAAGTATCAAGGAGTAAATATTCCCACAACCACGAAAACATACATACATATTTACTCTTCCTAGTGAATGTGAATATGAATATCATATTCACTAGGCATATAGTCGTCCTAGTGAATATTCATTAGAAGACTTTTTACATCTTAAAAAAAATTAAATCTAAACATCACAACATTATGTTTAAACTTCGAAGATCTCCAATTAAGACGAAGAAGAAACGAAATAAAAGGAAAATTACAAATTGCATTTTAGTACATGCAGAAAGCCGAGCTACTTAGTGCTCTATATTTCCTGAAATTGTTGACGCAAATTAACCGAAATAATTTTATTTAAAAGATCTAATCAAATGATCGTACCCAAAATTTTTCAGATTTCTCAAATCCACGATTGAAAAATTAGAGGAAAAGAAGATATAGCACATCATTTTGAAGCTTTATATTTTTCAAAAGTCGCTTGGAAATGGAAAAAAAATAAAATAAAAGTAAATTTTATTTTAAAATACCTGTGAAATGATAGTTTATTGAACGGATTTCGCGATAAAGATTCCACCCTCACTTTATATGTATGTGGAGGTATGTTCATTTTTTTTTTATTTTACTACAAATTAATTGAGCTCTCGGTATAAAGCGTGTGCCTCCACCTCATTAAACAGTAGTATCGAATTACTTCCATACTTTATAAAATTTCATACACAACATTCCAAAATTGTACAAATATTGAAGCAATGATAGACGGATGGATATGACGAAATTAGATTATTTGTTACACTACGGAATCCTCATAAACATTGAAAATGCACATGTATAAAAACCTGTATAAAATAATGACTCCAGCTTGTTTATGGGATTTAGTCATATCTCATCCAGTTTTAAAATATAATTCTTTTGACTGTAATGCATGCATATTTTTTAATAGTAGTAGGTTAGATAAAATGTCACGACAGATGCCAATTGTAATTGAGAAAATATAATTTATAGCCTTGACGAGAGCATTGAACCAGCCAGTCTAAATTCGCGCTCTAGATGATGATTGCTTAAAATAATTTTGTTGCTTCCGGGCAGTTAAATTTAATTTTGATTTGTGGCAATTTTTTTAAGTTGCCTTGTAATAGGGTTATTTCATATAAAGTCATCAAATGAGTGAACCCGCCTGTTTTTTAAGGTAGATGAACATGAGGTCAACAAAAACTTAGCTTATTAGATTCAAGGATATAGGTGTTAGTACAACTGAAAAACCATAAAAAAATTAGATAAAAAATGTATTTTCAACAAGCTGCCATTTAATATGGAAAGAGTTTTATAATTGTTAAAGACAAAATTACTGTTTTTCTGCTTTTAAACGCGACCACGAACATTCAGATACCCGTCACAACGATTTTGGTACTCAGTTTTAATAGAGCCTAAACATATATTTTTAACTATTTTCATAATGATGCAATGAAGTACAGGTATTCACAACTTGGAAAATTGAGAATGAAAAGGTAATGAAATAAATAAACCTGCCCATATAACCATTTTAAGAGATACAAAAAATAATAGAATTTTACTGTCATTACTTTTTCATAGATTCATCGATGATCTCATGCACACTAGGTCTAGTTTATTACCAGGATTCTTGTCGTGGTTAGTCATCTAATTTGTGGATAGTTCAGTCTTGATCCCTTGACACCACAAATGAAATCAGTATGAGCAAAGCCTATTCACGCTATAAATAGACCAGAATACCGTGAGAAATTTAGGTACGTCATTGTTGCTAACTGTAGGCCAATTCCCAAGAGCGCAGCGAGACAGGCATTGGTCTCTTATCCATTAAGACCAATTAAGTTTGTGACCATTTCGGCCGTTGACCGGCTTGTTTGGATTGACCTAATTGCCTTTTAAATACGCTACGGTACGACTGCTCTAAGCTGATTGTAAGAGGAACATTCGATTACGCCTTGGAGGTTGTCATCTTAATTATTCCTGCTAATAACTTCGGGACTTTCCCCACTAATAGTTAATAAAAGAGGCAGCAAAAACAAAGTGCCTCTTTACAAATATGAATTAGTTTTACATTCGCAACTCGTATGAAAAGAGTGTTATGAGCCGTATAGACTACCTCCAGACTCACATAAGTCTATGTAGTTCACGTGAAATGTGGTTTTGGTCCTGTCTGTACTTGTCTGTGTATATACAGTCTGATATTGGTTGCAGGGTTTTGAGTAACTTACTATTTTGAAGATACATGGAGATTATTACCTCTTTTGACACACTGGATAGGCCTACATGCGCCATTATGGTTTAAGTTAAATGAATTTGTGATTGAGTTAATTAAATTAATTGATTTTATTACTCTTTTACTTTGAATTTGATTTGAATAATTTTTGACTTGTTTTATTTAATTTTATTTAATTTTATTTAATTTGACCTGACTTAAATAATTTAATTTGGTGTAGTTTGATACAGTTTAATTTTATCTGATTTAATTGACTATAATTTATTATGATTTAATTTGTATTGATTTTAAATTTTTTTACTGCAATTGGGTTTGACTCCATTTAGTATTGATTTTATTTTATTGCATATTTTATGATTTATTAATGATATAATTATTCACTATTTATACTAACATTAAATTAAGAATATTCTTACCTATTAACACAATTGTATGGACTATGTCTGAAATAAAATCTTATTATTATTATTATTATTTAAAAACACACAACGATTTTATATAATTAATAAACATGAATTACGGTGTTTTCAACGAAGAGTGGAATGGATAACTACAAGACTCTTTTTCTGGGATTTATTTTGAATAATTCAATAAACATCAATACCTAGTGGAATTACTTAAAGAAATGGATCTGACAGTTTTGAAGAAACAATATGAATTTTTTTTTTGGTATTGTTTAAAAAATATCCTTCCAAGTTGAGAATAAAGTTTTTGATATATAGGAATTTTGTTCTACTTTAAAGTCTTTAGTTCTCACATTTCCTTACCGATTTAATACTTAAACACAACCAAAACTCTCAATCCAACATGCAGTTCCCTTAAATATTTTTTTCATTATTTCGTTTTAATATATGCAAAGATGCATTCAAGTTTGAGTACTCATGATCTTTACAAATTTCAATCACGCTTCAGTACAAAAAAGAATCAAAGAGAACATGAAAAAGAGAAGTACAAGGTAAAAAATCAGGAATGAAGCCACTGGGTTCTCACTCGTTGCAAAAGTCTATTTTTTGACTAAATATATGAGTATTAAAGTCATTAATGACTCATAGCAAATCTCCAGAACAAGAAACTAGAAGTTGAAATTTAATATGAATGTTTCTCTTGGCTTTTAAGTTTCGCTAGGATTTTTTCGAAATTCTAAAGGTGTTAAAATGGGGGTAAAAGATTGTATGGAAAATTCGAAATAATTAAAGTTAGAGAGATGGAAATTTGTATTTATGCTCTCAGATAGCAATAAGTTTTTGGAAAATTCCTAATCATAAAGAAGTATAACATAAAACAGAATGAATAAAACAAAATGCGGTATTAAACCCAGAGATATTATTATACTTGTTTGTCCTGGCGAAGCCTGGACGGGCAATTGAATATAAAAGCAAAAAATGTGATGCGATTTTTATAAAAATTTATATGCTTTTAAAAATGTGTAAAAAATGTGTGTGATTAAGAATACGGCTGGTAAAATATAAATTCAATCAAATAATTAAATTTTAGAAATTTAAATTCATTTAACAGCTGAGTCGACCACCATTGTATTTTTCTGCTGGCTTTCGATTGTACCCCAGTCCGTTTTTAATTCGGTATGTAGTTATTTGCATTATATATTATAAATTATAACTTTAAAGAAGTTGTTAATTAAACATATGTTAATCATAGTATCTGTTAAATACACTATGTAGATATATGTTTAGTGAGCAATCTTATTCGGTCAAATTTTTGTCGCATTCGTGAAATTTCAATCTCATAATTTTTTTCATAACGCGTCTAAAAAATTATAATTTCGAAAATGATAAAATAATAATGGGATCAAATTTTGTATTTGAAAACAAAGCTGAAAAAGTTAAAAGTTCTTTATAACATTCTCTCTTGGATTTTGCAAAAAACTGACAATTTTTACATAATTTTTGTGATAAGCAAAATTAGAAAACCGAAATATCAATTGTTTACGCTTGTCGACTTGTCTTTTACGATTATCAAGTGTTTACGTTTGTCTAACTTCCACAGGACCCGTCTTGACGATATAAAATTTGACAACAAGCGAAGTGTATGAAATGAAAAAATCGGTGCTTTCATTCCCTTTTCGAATACATGTAGATAAATAATACGGTTTGAATTTAAAATCTTCTTTTTTGTAAAATTAATGAAGAATGTAATCTGATTTTCTTTATTTACTATTAGTAGCATTTTAGCGTTTCTTTTGTTACTGATAAGCTAAGTTTCTTATTAGATATGTTATATGTATATACTTTTGAAGTGAAGAAATTCTGAATTTGTCCCCAGCCTTTAATCTTTATAATCTAAATATTTTATGCAAATATATGGAATTGATCAGCACCACCGATAGAAAAAAGTACTATTATGAATGGAGAATATTTTTCGTGATTGATTCCTTTTCATGGATTAGTAGATCATAGATTTTAGTTTCGCAAACTTTAACATCGTTCTTGATCTAATAAAAAAGATATTTCTCAAATATAATATGAAAAGTTTCCGAGTCATGGAAAATAGTGATAACAGTATTTCTTCACCGTACCAGGAGCGTTTTTTGTCATCAATAGCTGTTTATAGATTCTGTGTAACTAGATAATTTTTAAAGCACCTTTTCGTCGTAATTTCGTTCTCACATAGCAGAAAAATCATAAAATTTGATGTGAATATAATCTATTTTTTTTAGATTATTATTTATCACAAAATCCTCTAATATACTACTCCCGCGAAGCCAGCATGTAGGCTCACCGTTTTTAAATCCATAAATTTGAAACAAAACTTATCACTTAGAATGAAATAAAAATTTGGAAAGAAATTTTAAAAAGTAAACATCCTAAATATGTTTATGGAGACAGGTGGAATGGATGGTTGAAGGAATTACTTGAAGGAGTTAGGTTTTCTTAAAAGTTGAAAGAATGACTTTGAAATATACAAGGACAATGTACTTCACCTATACATAGGTAACGACGTGAAAATTATTTGTATTAAAATAATTTATTAAGTGACAGAGAGAATAAGGCTCTGTGGGGGTAAGGATCAGATATCGGTTGCTGGTCAGACGCGTTGTATCCGGCGCATTCTCGTCTCGGCGCATTCAAAATGCGCGAGAAGACTCAGTATGCAATTCTCGTAATTTTATACCGCGATTCGTATATTCGCTTTTGCCTTAATGCTTTTAATATCGGCGACCATTGGTAGCTCTTATAGTTTCCGGTGTAGGGCTTATTTTAATTTTGGATTATATAATGGAAAGTGCAATATAAAGGTGTGGGGATGTGACCTGATGCATTTGATATACTCAAGGTACAGATTGACAGTAATTGTTCAAGAAAAAAAGCAAAAATCTTCTTTCAAAACATTTACAGTCTGTTCTGCTCGACTGATACTCGCAGGAAATCACAATGGGATTTTTGATCCATTGCAATATTTATAACTTAATTCTTTTTAGCTTTATTTTATAATTGACACCTTTCTGATATCGTATACATACAATATATATCCGTTGATTCTTAATGTTTACAACGGATCACCTGTAAATGAATGCCCACATTATAACGCTTATTTTGTATATATGATTATTCTATAGAATGTTATACCTCTTTTATATCACTAAGATACGTGCAGTGGAAGACAGATAAACAAACAATGCGTATAAATGAACTATAACTTGAAAAACTTCCATAAAAAAGAGGCCCTTCTCTAGCGTCTTTTATTATTTTTCATTACTTTTTTCAAATATTGATAACGGTTTTTCATATATTTTTTTCAATTTCATGTATAACATTATTACAATATTAACAATTAATAAAATAATTACCCACAATAAAATTTCCTTTTCAAATAGGTGTATATTAAGCAAGCTGACAGATTTTTCTTTTTGCAATAGGCAGCAACATTAAGCAAACTGTATTTCACTAATGTATAAAACACAGGTATCTATTACACAAAATGTAAAATAAATGCTTTTTGCTTGATACACACTCCACAGACTATTGAAAAAAGAATATTTGAAATCACATAAAATTCACAGGTAAAACCTACTAAATCAATCTGATATTTTAAAATTCTTTGGCGAAAATCTATACTCTTGCGACTGTTTGACCACAGACTTATCTTTGATTATAAGTCTGTGGTCAAACAGTCGCATAGAATGTCATCGCCGTGGTGTGTTGGGTTGATCACAAGGCATACGGCCTGTGACGACGCGGCGCAGCGCGGGGACCCGGGTTCGATTCCCGGCCGTTCGTCGAGCGGGGCTGGACGGGTGTTATGGTTGGCTGTAAGAGATTGCTCACGTAGCAATAAGTCCGCCATTTGTGTCAATTAGATACATTAAAGTAGATAACATAAAAAAAAATAAAAAATAGAATGTATTACGTGTTTGACATACCAAAAATTGCCCCTAGCATATCAAAATTTTTTTCTAAATTATCTACTATTCAATTTATTTTCATGAAATTCTGCTTCAAATTGCATGTTTCATAGAGATATACATAAAATACCTTTTAAGTTAAATAACGTTTCCACGCGAGCAAAGCTGCGGGAAACAGCTAGTTTTCTCATAAATTGAATTATACACATACACGTATATTTATGTAATAAGCGGTAAACCGCAACGGATAGTCAATTATTCGACTAGTTTACATAACATGATGAAATTATTTAATATTTTCATTAAGCGATAAGCTAATGATATCAGCTTGGCGAGAACCTTCGTCATAAACGCGTTCTTTACCTTTAACTTCCTTAAACAATTGGACTTTTGAAATTCAAACATGATATTGAAACATCAAATAAACCATTATATCAAAACAAGTATATCACACGAATCGATCCACGAATAGAAATTGCAGGTTTAAAAAACTACATACTTTTTCCTCTATTCTATTTCGGCTTTTTTTATTCAAATATTATTTTTTACTAAATATCTAAGTTCGGCGATGACTAAACGCGGAAATTAGGGTGCTCTTGTATTTTACGTAATAATGGCATTTGGTGAAATCTTTCATATTTTAATAGCAACGATAACACGGAGTAACATTCACAAAATAATGAACATTCTTACAATAGGAGAATTAAACACTTTAGTTTTGTTGTACGAGCAACACTTAGTTCAGTAGGCATACACATTTTGAAATTAGGATCTCCAAAAAATAAAAGAGGTTTGAATTAGGTGATTATAAGGACCTGATGAGATTTATATAATAAGCGTGTGTCTCGTCTCGTTACACACTTTCATTAAGTCAAGATAATAAAGTAATACTGAATGGGTCTGTAGAGTTTTTAAATTTTTTTTTCATCTGGTTCTCACTCATATAAGTTTTAATATAGCTTCACTTTATATTATCCTTTCTGCTGATAATTTAAAAATAATTTATTAAATTAAACTCGTTCATAGAATGTACTTATCAGTCCTCAGCTTTCCATATTTTTTGACAACGGATGAGCAAATAAAATTTGCTCATCCGTTTTCCATTATCCACTTTTCTCTGTTTTTATACAATCACGTTTTGTAGTTGTATATACCTACATATTTGATTTTATATTCTTAATTTTTTAATCGTACACAGAAAAAGAAAGGTTAACGATATGACGCCATATAATCTACGTACCGTTTTCTGCCTGGATGTCTGTCGGTCTATTTGACCGAAACGACTTTAATGGATTGAATGTAACAATGAAAACATTGTGTAACTACATAATACTACATTTATTTATGAAGTGGACTAGTAGCTATTTACGTATTAACATCAATAACTCTAAAATTATTTTAAAGTTTCAATGATTGAAATGTTTGAATGACAATCGGTTATGAAAAAATTAAAAACAATCGTTATTAAAATTACACGATGCCATAACAACCTTCTGCGAAACATTGTGTTTAGGAAAATTTTGTAATAGTATAGTATAATCCTTATACTGACTGATTTTTAGATTTTCATTATTGACTGTCATTCAAATTTATATCTCTGGTCAAATATATAACGTAGCATAAAATTTATCTAAGCATAAGTATTGAAGAAAATTTTCAAAGTTTTGATTCTTTCTATAAAAATAATTAAAATGTCTCTTTTAACTTCTTGACATTTGTAGCGATGAACCCTCATCGTGTATGATTATTATTTTGTATTTCTTTTTCGACCCCTTCCTCGCTCAAATAATTCAGTGAGCATATGACGCCGCCATCCCGTTGCGTACAATTACATTTAGACCTCCTAATGGCAATATGTTGAATAGTCACTAATATAAACGACTGTGGGCCACGTAGTCTAGTCAGATGGGTTGTAAATAATGCATCTATGCATTATAATTACGTAGACGTTTCGTGTATTTATTGTTGATATATAAATATCCCCTACAATCTCACACTGCTGACGTAAATAATTTTTTTAACACGATTATTAACATCTAAATGCGTATTTTAATGTTTATTCTTCTTCTCTTAAATTATGAAAACTATTTACAAAAACCTCGTTTACAACATCTGTTCAAAGCCAAGAACAAAGTATAATAATATTACCGATATAATAGCAAAATAATATCCTTATTTTACTATTATATCGGTAATATTATTAGTATAAAAATATATACAAAAAATTTATTAAAATAAATATTAGCGCAAAATGATGAGTGTTTAAATATTGATTAAACATTTGAAACAAAGTTTACATATAAAAAGTTAAAAATTATACTACGTATTACTCGAAGTAAGGAATAAGATGAAGACAATTTAAGGAATTACATCAACGTACTTGATTCTTGAAAGTAGTACGTTGTGGCGGATGTCAGAGTTTGGTTTATTTCTGATTTTATTGCGATAAACAATGACAGTGTTTGCAGTATGTGACTACGTAATTGCTTAATAAGGAGGGTGAGACTATGTTAACATTTTCAGGACAAATGTATCCGCTATTAATGCGAATAGTACATTTGGGTACAAAACAACTGAATTGCATTAAGTTCGTGACTTGAGGATTCTTTTAAGCAACTGTTGACCGCAGTGGCGTCAAAGCACATACACAGCTGAAGCACACGCCTCCCTAGTTCCATGGCTGAGTATGGGATCTGCCAAAAGTTGATCCACATCTTGTCCTGAGACTAAACTGGGTAGGCGATCCACTGTTTTGTGTCCTATTATGTCTTCGATTAATTTGCCATCCCAATGAATACTAAGAGGAATATCTGGTTTAATTTCTTCATTTAAAGATTCTATTAGATTTTGCTTTTGTTTCATACGCTGGCGACGAATTGAGGATGAATTAATACTGAACTCTGAGGGATCGGTTCCTGCACTTTTGAGTGTTGACGTCAAAACAACAGCTGCTTTCCTATCACTCAGCAAAGTCGGCGCTTGTGGGTAAGAGTTCATCGACGAGTTTTTCGTCCTGCCCTCAATGAAATTTCCGATGTCTAAATTTTTATCATCACTGCTGATGGTCGAAGAAGCCAGTATGCACTTTTCTCGCAGGGATTCAGTATAGCTTTTTTCTCGACCTAATAGGCGTTGATGACGAGCTTGTTTTTGCTCTTTATTAGTTTTTTTTAAATTAATTTTGTTTTGAATTCTCTTTTGCTTTGATCAATTAAAATTATCTGTCTTCCTCAATGGTGACGTTGTTTGTAGCATCAACGTGAGCTGTATCAAAGAGGTCTTCCAAGTTATCTTGCTAAGCCTTTTCTTTATTTCGTAGACCTTCCGAATGTTTGGCTTTATTTTCTGTATTTTTTTAAATTTATTGCCATTCAATAGAAAAGAAGATAAAAAACAAACTATCTTCTTTAGGGCATCCTTTTTTAATTTAGTCGGTATGCTCGCACATTTCCACAATGCCATGACGTTACAAGTGGTAGAATTGGTCGAATTGTGATTGGTTTGTTTCTTTACGATTTTAAAGTGAAAAAATAAGCTCAGCACTTCTTTTGTCGTCGGAAACTTGCTTTTAATTAAGTGGTCTGATGTTTATCCTACTAACCAAACTGTTTCGTTTCTAGTCAATAAAAGCGAACTAGACAAGGACGCCATGATGTGACAATATGTAATGCGCGCCAAAACATAAATGTCGTGCACAGCGCGTAGATTAATAGTTTGTGAAGGCGTGACAGATGCGTCCTATAAATTGCCCTTTGCCCTTATAATAAAGGGGAAGGGTAGGGTAAGGGCATACTGCCTCGAAATCATCGACGACGAGTTGCAATAATATGTTTTATCATGTTTAGATAATGAATTTAACTGTTTTGTGTACATTGAGTTGTAACTTATCATATTAATAGTTTTTCAAACTTTGCTACGCGGTAGCGGCAGCTGCTTATCGAAAAAAAACAAAAAGTCTCAGGTTCGTTTTTAGGTGATAGAAGTGAATTGCGCGGTTACTTTCAAAAATCGAAAAATAAGAAGCTCCTCAACATATATATATATATATATATATATATATATATATATATATATATATATATATATATTTAACTATAAACATAGAATTTTCTGCGATTTTTCGAAAAGAACCTATAATGTGAAACACGATAAACCAAAACTCAATTTCATTTTCAATTTAAAAACCAAATCAACAACGTGATATTCAGTTTAAATTAATTTTTTTTTTCTAAATTGCTACGTACTAAGTAAGTATGTGATATATTTATTGACTTCATATTTTTGGAATCCTGCTAAGATAACTGGAATCAGCACTCTCTCAATCTCTTTGAAGTCTTAACTCTTTGAAAAATTTGATATGGATCTGTGACATCTATGCAACAAATTGAAAAAAATTTAATTCAAAAAATTTCGATCAATAAGATTGCAGAAAAATCTTCTGATATTATATTATTGATTTAAAATAAAGCTTAACCAAACTAGTTAGTCAAGAAGCACAAGAAAGCGTTAAGTTATACACCATCTTTATTTTATGTACTAACAGAAGTTGTACTAGTAGGCATCACTTGTTCTGCAAATCCGCACTAATCATTACACTCCACCGGACAACCCATTACACTCCTACCGGATTACACATTACACTCTCACCAGACTACCCGGTACACTGCTACTGGATTACACATTACACTCTCACCAGACTACCGGATACACTCCCACCATACTACCCATTACACTCCCATCAAACTAGTTACAGTCCCGCCAGGCTACCCATTACACTCTCAGCAGATTACACATTACATTCCCACCAGTCTACTCATTACACTCCCACCTTACTACCCATTACAGTCCCGCCAGTCTATCCATTACACTCCTACCGGACTATCCATTGTGTACCCATTTCATTGGAATACCTATTACATTCAGTAAAATAGATTTTATAAATTTATATGGGTAGTTTACATTGACTTAATATGATTAAAATAAGTAGAAATTGTAATTTAAGTTTAATTTCATGGAGAGGAAAATATTAATGTCCACTTAAATCAATATATGCTTGAAATCGGTTTACATTACTGTTATCTTATTTTCCGTACGAAGAAAACATTTTGGTTCATTGACTGAATCACAAAACTGAAAACAAACAACGGGTTGATATTTAGAGCGAGTGAATGGAAAAGTTCATAAAATACGAAATATATTGTTTACAACTTCATTTCAAAACTATATTTGTAATGACACTTAAAACTATTAGGATGCTTCCTTCAGGCACTAAGTACTAATATAGTGAAACTTGTATCATAGTGAAAATATTAACATAGTGATATAAATATGTCTTAAGTTCACGCATGTACAAACAAAAATGCAGATAAATAAATGATCATTCCAAAAATGGTGTAGTCTTTTTTAACTCATTTACAGTCCTCGAACATTTTCTTCTTGAGCGTTTATCTCTACTGTTCGCTTATTACAATTTATTCTGGGTTATATCAGTTACATAACCTTGCTACAATGAGATATTTAATTTATGGGAGGTCGAGATACCAGCAATGGATTATTATAAATTAAAGTTTTTGCTCACAAACATAACAGTAACAATACAATTAAACTTTAGGTTATTTTATACACGACTCATAAGCACATTCTGTAGCTATTATATCCTAAATATTCTACACTTGGCAGGAAGTAACTAGTCTTCATAAGACATATTAACTGCATCCGGCAATGAATTTTCTCAGAGTTTAGAAAAAAAATTATATTGTTTACTGCACTTGGTTTCAGGCGACATCTGATTCTCTTACGATGGACCCCAGCCGCTGCAAGGATAATAAAACGAGTGGAGGCTGGATGACATATGGCGTGTATCTTACGTCATTTTTGCCGTTAGTGAGCCTGACAGTGAGGTGATCTGGGGCGCCGAGAATTCCCGGATCCCTCAAATGGTTTGCATGGCAGCTTCCGAAGAGATGGTTCAATAATTGCACGTAATTACAGTTAATTACATTAATTATTTTAATTAAGGTTGTATTATAAGTTAACTATTATATAAGGGGCTGTACTTTATTTTAATTTTTTGTATTTTTTACAAATTTTTCAACTAAAGCAAAAATGAGTATTTGGATAACTTCAAAATAATAATTTGCATATTTAAATTACTATTTTTTTCTTAGCATTATAAGATATTACGAACTTTCCTTTCGGACCGATACTTGTCATCGACTTTATAAACCATTTTCGTAACGTTTTTTTACATTAGTCCTTTTTCACTTCAATTTTAATATTTTCGATATTTTTAGAGCAACAATTTTGTATTATTAAAGAATATAGTCTATCAAATATATTAATAACCACAGCGCTGTTGAGAAGCGAGTCATCAGTTTCAAAGCATGGGTGTTACGTAGTAGGGTTCATATAGTGATTGTTATATCACATTATTAACTACAATCGCGATGTTAAGTGGCGAATTTGTGTCATTAAATAGCCTGGGACACTAATAAATTATAATAACGCATCATGCGTTTATATCAATTGAAGGTTTTTTCTATGTACCATATAACACCCATAGAACCCACTTGATATTGTAATTTTTAACTGATCTATAATCAATTTCAATTAAGAATAGAGTGGTAAAGGTTCCTAGATATAAGGTTTAAAATAAAATGCAATGAAAGTTCTTTTTTCAGCTAATTTATGTCTTTCTTGAGTGATTTATATCCAGGAAACTACAGATATTTCTGAAGATTACCCGCTGTAACGTCGCCCAGCCAGGGAAAGAATGGCGACCAACTACTCGAGGTTTAACTTCTGGGTTTTATTAATTTTTCATGTGGGTTTCGGATGATATGCTCCGCCCAACGCATCTTTCATGATGCAGCTCTACTAGTAACGTCAGTTATTTTTATTTAGGATCTAACTTCTTCGTTTTGCAATCTGCCTCTGGGTCACTCTTAGCTTGTCGTGCTTCTTTGGGTAAGAGTAATGGTTCAAATTCCTTAAATCGCATACACAGACTTCATTAAAATTGTGTTTAGAGTTGATTAGTATTATACTGTTCTGTAATAATTTGGCCAGTTTGTAGTCGCAGCCCAACTCGAATTGATTTTTTGTTTACTCCTGTAGTTTGATTCTCCCATCCAAATTGCATTATGTGTTTGTTGTAGACGTATACATTTGGGTTCTCGATGGCTACGTTATTTAAAAATTTGTAATATTTTAGACAAGTACTCAACATTTCGACAGAATATTTCGAGTTATATTAGACATTTATTTCCTAAAATTTGTATGAAGCAAGTTTATTAATATAAGAAATTTTTATATATGAAATTTGTATGAAGTCTTTATTGGTTTTGTTAATTGTGTTTTTTTTTCATTTACTTGTTTCTTTTTCAGTAGATATTTGTTGTTTATTCATGGAAGTATATTAAAATTTAAAAAAAACCACAATTGGTTAGTCCAGAAATTTCGTATACTCCTAAAGGTCCTTTACATTATTAGAAAAATAAAGCAGAATAAAAACCAGTGCACGTAACGTAAAGTATATACAATGAGCTGATTCCAGCAATATTGACACTGTATAATTAATTAATTTGTAAATTTAAAAAAAAAGTAATAGTTTTCTTAATATATTAACAACTTTGATCGCTTTGTATAACTGAATATACTTTAAAGGATTTTTATATTTCACGAGGAATTCAGATAAAATATACGTTATCGCAAATAATATTTCACTCAATGACAAGTAATTTCCATTTGAAAGGAAATTGTTATTAAATTTCAGATTTGACTTTAAAACTACCGCACGCTATCGACCGTCGCTCTGAAACACGAAGGAATTTAATTCTCGGATTCCCGAAATATTTCGAGATCGAAATTATATTTTTGTGTTCATGAGATGTAAGCTGGAATCGAGATTACAAAGCAAACCAATAAAAAACGTACTAAGTACTTTATATTTTTCACTTTGCCTGACTTACGTTTCATATTTAACGCTAATTTTAATCACATTAGCGTTGAAATGTTTATTTAGTAAATTATTTATTTTACTTGCAATAAATACTAAAAACTTAGATATTATTATAATTTCGTACAAAATATGGACTTTTTGGGACCGAACTCGTAATATGGTAACCCATCTCGAAGAAAATCTGTAATTAAAATCTGTATCACTACTCAAAATAGAAATACTGCTCGGGCCTCAAATGTCAACATCCAGATTAATGCTCTAAACACAGCTCTTTACATTCGCACATATGTACCTACATTATTTCGGTTACGTGCTCATGTGGTAAGAAATACGTTCTTCGTTGTTTTTCTCTCTTGTTCTTCAAAATACCTTATTATCAGAGTATATTTACATTGAATTCATTTGATTAGCGTTTTATTATAATTGTTTTATGCAATTATTTAACAATAGCTATGCTCAGCGCACTGCTACGGATGTTAATCTAAATTTATAGGAAATATTTGTAAAATTTCTGTTCTGTAACTATTTTAAATAATATGACAAAATTGATAAATTGTTATATTAATTATTAATTTTTTTGGATTATTAATTGTTGGAATCGAATAAACAGAACATTTCTAACAATTCCTGTGATTTTTGGTTTCGTAAAGGATTTTTAGAAAATATGTTACGCAATTTATATTCAAGATTTATTTTCTTATTATACCTTAAATATAATCTTAAATACTTTTTCTAAATAATTTATAGAATGAAAGGGTATTTTTACTTTAATTGCTAAATGAAGAAATGAATTGCTAAATAATTGCTGAATCGTCATTAAACGTTAGATAAAAATGGCATTAGAAAACAATTTTGGTATTTTTACTTTAAAACAAGGAGAATTGTTAAACATAAGCTCCGATCGACAGAAGCACTGCCTACCCAAGAACTACGCAGAAAATTATACTTTAAAAATAATTTATGCCATAATTTTTTTTAGAATATTTGTATTTTAACGTAGGATTTACATTTAATTTCTTTAGTTGTTGGTATGCATTAGCTGTATCGGCTGTACGGATATGTGGCTGACTCAATGTATTCCTTTAACACACTTGTCTTTCGTCTCTCTTCATAAAACTACATATTACTCTATTTTTGGAAGGAAAACCAAAAAAAGAATACATAAAAATGCGGAGACAATACCGTAATATCTAAAAAAACATGCGATGAAAGTTAACTGAAGCTTTTGTATTCCTGGACGCTTCTTGTTTCCATTGAAATTCAACACTGCGCGGTCCGATGAATCCTATCAGACACCATGCTTCATTGCTTCATACGTTTGACCTGACTTCAATTTACAAAAGCCTACAGGCTGACCCACGTACTTACAGCCCACGTACTTTATCAGCCAAACTTTCTTTTATTTCGTCGATAATTTGGATTATCATATTGTAGTGATTTGAAACAGGAGTAGAAGAAACTGGTAACACTATTACACAAGTGTACCTTAAAAGTTTGATAAGGAGCATGTTGTTCAGTTACGTTTGTTCCTAGTTTGGTTAAAATGTACTTACACATATTAAAAATGCCTGTTTTTTTGTACATTTAAAGTTGACTTGACGTCAAACCTTCCTTACTTCCAGTTCACAAGAATGTTTATAAATTTTATTATTACGGAATTTTTATACATGTTATACAACGGTTTGTCGAACAAAACATAAGGATTTCAGAAAACGAATACAAAATACTTGCATGACCTATGGGCGCTATTACCTATATTGTTCACTGCCCCATTTATTATAAAACATATAAGATAAACTTAAACAAAAAAAAAGTTTCAATTCCTGAAAACTGTAATAGTGTTACTAGTTTCTTCTTATTTTTAGAATAACAAATCATGAAAAGTTTAAGTGATTTAAGCTCAACAAGTAAACAGACACGAAAAATCATATTGTTGATAAAATGATAATGATATGAATTTCTAAGCTAAAAGCTTATTTTTAAATGTTTTATTAATATAATTCAGTAATTAATAATAATAAATTTTAATTAGGTTATTTTAAACATTTTAAACTAAAAACGTCGAAATATTTAAGTAATTGCATTTATGGTCACGCGTACAAGTAGCAAGTCCTTAGACGGACAAAATCCCAAAAAGCCTTCCCTACATAGGGCCACCGTTATTGGGCAATAAGCTTAATGGGCTCGTTGATCCTCGACAAGGATCGATAACCCCGGGCGCGGGTTCTTGCCCCGCCGTCCAATTACAGTGTGCCGATTATAATTTAAATTCAAAATTAGATTAATGACCGTATTTACGGTAAATCGCTTGCGGATGATAATGCGTGCCCGTCTTGATGCCGTCTTATTAGCTTCGATTAGGGACTTTTAGTGAACATTCGTAGATTGTGCGAAAGGGGCGTTTCACTAGGAGTAATAGTATTTGATAAAATAAATATAATGATAATAGTTTATTTATTTGTGTTGATTATAATGGTTTCTTTATTTATCAAAATCTTATCTTCGTCCCAATTCCGCCAGTTTCTCACTTGAAAGAAATGTCTAGATTCTCATCTCCGTGAAAAAGACTATACGCGTTTGCATTATGCGTTATGAATCCTTTGTGTGTGAATATACGTTTTTAATGTGTGTATATTATTGTTTACATACCTAGCATGCTAAAGCACATTTTTGTAAATCTGATAAACCTTGACATCCAGTAAATTCTTTGGAATTGGTTATAAAAACGCACTTATAGTATATTAGGTTCGAAGTTGCCATTATTCCGTCTGTACTTGTAGGATATAATAATTAGGTTCCGTGCGTATAAATCAATTATACTAACCCACCCTCGAGAAGTAGTCAGGTCGTAATTAACTTTTTTAAAAAGTTTTACGGACACAATATTTTGATCGGCCTTAATAAATGATACATATATGTCATTTATTAAGGCCGGTTAACATTTTCATCCCAGTGAGATAATTTGTATTTCTTATAGATCAGTGGTATACGCTTAGAACTAGCCAAGAAGGCACATAATCAAATCTTAGTGAAAAAATATTGTCTATTCTACACCTTATAATTGTTTAATCCAATAATCCTCTTCAGCAGGTGAGGTTTACAATTATGACAATCTAGGAAGTCGTTGCTTTCATGAAGTTTCAGTTTTAATTTTTAATAAGTAGGAGTTTTTCTTTCTATGTTGCTCAGAGTATTCATTTTCTTCGTACATAATAACCTATTTAATTTACCCAACCAAAAACCGATTTATTTCATTACTCAGTTATCTAATCACAATTACATCCGCACGAATGTAACCTTCCTTTCACTCAAGTTATAAAGAAGCAAACATATATACAAATGTGTAGTTAAACATTTCTAAAATTTTATTTGAAGCCTCTAATAATTTCCCTCAATTATTAAAGGTTTCAATTCTTTTCCCCGCATTAAAAAAATACGAAGAATGTCTCCAACACTTATCTAAAAATAACTCGCTCGATGGACTGATGATGGATGACCACTAAGCTGTAATATATATATATAAATATATATATATATATATATATATATATATATATATATATATATATTTATATATATATATATATATACACACACACACACACACACATATATATATATATATATACATATATTTACAATAAAATAATTTAATTTTTATATAAAGTGTAGTTTAGTTTCATTTTAAATTTTCAAGTAAAGATAATTGCTAATAACATATAGAATTGCAATGATCAACGTTTTCTTAACAAGGTAACAAAGTGAAAGAAAATTCAAACATATTATATTAACACATCGACGCCAGAACGAACAATCATGTGTTTAATGTCGTGAATATATTTTTTTATATGTCAATGGTACTTGATTTTCAACCAGATCTTATATACACGTTGTCTAACCTAAACCATTAAGTTGTGGTACAAAAATAATCAAATATCAACTTCTTGAGCTAATTATAATTGAACAATCCCGAGACTAGATGTCTCCGTATTACTTTCCAGTAATTGACTGTAATAAAAGGACTATACAGTATTTCATGTCTCCTCCTTAACTATAAATATATTACACATATATGTGTTGAAATGCACCGAGTAGCGTTAGAAATTACAGTATAAACATATTCTCATTTTAATTTCAACTCCAGTTTTATTTATTTATTTTGTTCTTAATTACTTTTTAATTAATTAATTTGTTGCTAATAATACTAATAACTATTTCCTAAAAACTATGTACACCAATAAAGTTAAATAAGTACATAATTTAAATTTAACTGACACATAGTGACAATGTATTTCAGTAAATAAATTTCCATTATTGTAAACTAATCATGTGCGGGTGTAATTGTGATTAGATAACAGAGTAATGAAATAAATCGATGTTTAGTTGGATAAATTAAATAGGTTATTATCTACGAAGAAAACGAATACTCTGAGCAGCATAGAAAGAAAATAACAAGACAAATAATAATTGTACGTAACAGTAACTAAACTATTGTTACGTGATTAATTTATTGGATATAAATTTTAAAATTACGTTTATCTATTACGACTTCATCCCTTCTATGTCAATTCTCATTGAGACGGGGTCGGCAGCGACTGTTGAATGCCATAATGATGTAATAATCATATAGGAGAACTGGGTTTGACCTGCAGCTTCGTCCGAATGAATGCAACCTTTTTCTCACTCAAGTTATAAAAAAGCAAAGATATTTACAAATGTGTAGTCAAACTTTTTCAAAATTTTATTTGATGCCTCTAATAATTACCCCCAATAAATAAATTTTGCTCGCATTCAAAAAATACGAAGAAAAAAACAAAATTACTTTTGTAACTTAATAATCAGTTGTCGGGACTCATTAGTAAGTATATGTCTGATTACTACAACCGAACCTTGTGGTATGGTATGGTTAATGGATTAAGAAAATAAAAGTTTTCTGATTTACCGATGAGGACACATTCTGTTTAAATGTTAATCATAAGAACAAGTACAGGGTGTCCAGTGGCAGATTTCAAAGTTTGAAATAACATAGTTTCTGAACACAACACATAAGAGGGGCCCGGGGGGCGTCGTTAGAAGCGCAAGCGGTGCGGATGTTTTAGTAGCCATGGAACAGTGGAGTGGAGAGCACCGCGCTTTTGCCGTCGAGGCGTACATTTCGAGTGGATTTTAGCTCTCTGTAACACGCCGTCGATTTAATAATCATTACAGTACTCGTCTATTACGTGATGGACTATCGATCAACCTCATTCAGTCATGGGTAGCAAGGTTCAGAGCTACAGGATCAACATTAAATAGGCCCCGGCCAGGACCTACACCATTGGTAGCCACGGATGAAAATGTCGAGCGTGTTATGGTTTCTGTCGTTGAAAATCCCCGTTTATCACTGCGTACAAGTTCATCGATATTGGGAATTCCCAAATCAACTTTATAGGTAATAATGCGAAAAAAGCTCAAGTTCCATCCATATAAAATTCATATTGTTCAAGATTTACACGATTCTGACTTTGAATTAAGAAAAACTTATGCGGAGGTGATGTTGTTGAGATTTCGTACTGCTACCCGGATGGGCAACATATTCTTTAGTGACGAAGCTCACTTTCACATTGGAGGATATGGGAATAAGCAGAACTTTCGTTACTGGGATGTCCACAACCGAAGACAAATGCATCAAGAGCCTTTACATAAGCCTAAAGTAACAGTCTGGTGTGCCATGTCTGCATCTGCAATCATAGGGCCTTATTTCTTTGAAAATCAACGTGGTCAAATTGTAACTGTGAATTCGGAGAGATATGCCCAGATGTTAAATGACTTTTTCAGAGTAGAACTACAGGATAGTCCATCCTTCAACCAAAACACATGGTTCCAGCAGGTCGGGGCCACAGCTCATACTGCTAATGTGTCCATGAATGCAGTGCGGCAGTTATTTCCAGAAAAAAACATACCCCGATACGTTACCGTACCGTGGCCACCTAGGTCACCCGATTTAAGCCCATGTGACTTTTTCTTATGGGGATACTTAAAATCCGTTGTTTACAAAACAAATCCGAGCACTATGACACAACTTAAAGAAAATATTCGAGCCGAAGTCAGTAGGATAGCCCAGTCGCTCTGCAAACGCGTTTTTGAAAACATGCGTGCTAGACTCGAAGAGTGTGTCAGACTCGATGGCCGCCATTTGGAAAACGTGGTTTTTAAAAAATGAAATCCGCATTTGTTGTTATAAAGTTAAAATAAACCTACTTTGTATTAGAGGTGTTGTTTTTTTTACAATTTTTCAAACATTTAAATCTGCCACTGGACACCCTGTATTTCTAATCTATCAGAGTTTTTTGAAGGTTTTATAGCTATAGCTGTTGAAATAATATATTATTGTTGATGTGAAACATCTATAGGCGCAGGTATAAACCGGATCGTTGGCGTGGCGACGCTTGTCGAGGGGACGGGTCGCCACGCTATACTAAGGTATATATATAGTCTATATGTAGTAGAGTGTACGGTATGGCGACGTGTCGCCATGCGCAACCGACTATGCGACCCCCTCCTCACTCAGTTCGACGCTGTTGTTTACTACGGTACACTTAACCTGTGCTTTATTATTTTTGTTTTAATTGTAATATTTTTCAATAATAATGCTTATAAAGTACATTAAATCAATAAATAAAACATTACACACACTACCATGCATTTGACACACACATGTATATACATACAATTGACATATAAGTAGTCTATAGTTTTATTTTTCCGCTGGCTTTCCATTGTAGTTTATCTGCCAGACAGTTCGCAAGTTATTGTGCTTCAACTTTGTTATTTTCTCATATATAATAGTAAAAAAATTGATCTTTCATCTAGAATTACAGTTGTTATCGTTTAATAAAACATTATTAATAATAATCATAACATTAATACGTGAGGCAAAAACGTTGTACCTGTTTTACGAAAATTATGCGGACGGAGGAGTATGAAATTTGGCACACTTAAAGTTTGTATGGAGGAGTACTGAAAGCTAAAATTTTTATATTATAATGCATTAGAAACACATTAAATTAATAATAAAAACATTACACATACTACCATGCGTTTGACACACACACACACACACACATATATATATACACACATATTGACCTATGAGTTGTCCATAATTTTATTTTTCCGCTGGCTTTCCATTGTAGTTTATCTGCCAGACAGTTTCTAAGTTATTGTGCTTTAACTTTGTTATTTTTCCATATATAGTAGGAAAAAATTTGACCTTTTATCTGAAATTAGAGTTATTACGATTTAATAAAATATTTTCAATTTTCTAAAGGTTAATAATAGCCATAATTTAAAGGTTAATAATAACCAAAATATTAATATGCGAAGCAAAACCTTTATACTCCTTTTTACGAAAATTACGCGTCCGGAGGAGTATGAAATTTGGCACAATTAAAGTTTATATGGAGAAGAGTGCTGAAAGCTAATATTTTTACATAGAAGGAGATATATAGATTTTTATTAGAAATACATGCGTTTGACACACACACATATGTACTATTTTGTTTATGGTTGAAGTCTATGGTCAAACTGAGATTAATATTATTTGTCCACAGTCTTACTGAATGTCAAAAATAATTATAATTATGATAATGTCATATTCATAGTTTGTTTTGCATACACATATTAATAGACCAAACGCAAATTTAAATACTATTAATAGTTTACAAATGAAGAAGTAATTTTTAGAGATACATATAAATGTGAACTAAATGTAATTCCAGGACTTTTTCATAGTTATGATTGTGGATTAATGGATTTACAATGCAAGTTTTGCAATGCGAAACATTTTGAATCTGAAGTAACTTTAGGCGACAGAACTGCATTCACTTCGTGTTGTCATAAAGGTAAAGCAATATTACCACCATAAAGTCAAAATGAATATTTCAAATCATTGTATGATGGACATACTTATAATAAACCTTTAACAAAAAATAAGTCGAAAAATTATTTTGATAATATTCGGAAATATAAATCATGTTTTGCTATGGTTAGCTCAGAAGCCAAAGTTTCCGAGACAGTTACAAGTGGAGTGTATCATTTCAAAATACATAATGTTTTTTTATCACAGATCAGGTCCAATGACTGCTGCATATGGTCGCTCACCATGTTATGCGCAATTATATTTTTATGATGTTGACACTGCTATCAATTATAGATTACAAGAACGTTTTAATCAAACATGTAACAACACCATAATGCGAGAAATTTCTCTGCAATTGAAACGCAGTAATCTTTTTGTGCGGTGATTCATTGCAATGAAAGATCATTGTCAGAGAGTCGAGAATCAAAATATAGATATTTGTATGCTCATTAAAGCAAATCATGATTTGGATCTACGCCGCTTCAATGATGCAGTTCAAACTGATGTAGCTGTAATATTTAATACGGTTGATGGTGATCCATCTTTTGAAAAAAAATATGATTTCTTTTTCAAAAGTTAATGGTGTAATTAAACATATCTCAGTTCTGGATTCATCATTAGATCCTTTAGCGTACCCACTACTTTTTCCCAACGGTGATACTGGGTGGCATGTCAATATTGCACATAATCCACCAACTACATCTAATTCGAGAGCACCCAGAAATAAATTAACCATGCTTCAGTATGCAGCCTATCGACTTGCAATTAGAGATGATTTCAGCATGTTACACCATTCGCAAAAATTGTTTCTGCAGTGGATAGTTGATATGTATGTGAGAATAGAGGGCTCACGATTACATTTCATTCGACAAAATCAAACAATTCTTAGGTCTGAAGTTTACAACAATTTAACAGACTACTTAGAATTGAACATGAATGCCAGAAATGTTGGTCGTAGAGTAATTTTACCATCTTCATTCAATGGATCTCCAAGAAATATGTATCAGAATTATTTAGATGCAATGTCAATTGTACAACATTTCGGAAAACCGTCTTTATTTATTACAACGACTTGCAATCCAAGTTGGCCAGAAATAGTTAACAACATTGGTGTAGGCGAAGCTGCTAATTTTAGACCTGATATTATTGTGCGTGTATTCAAGTCAAAGTTGAAAGCATTCATAGAGGGCCTTATACAAAATAATATCTTTGGTAAAGTTGAAGCACTCATTTATACAATTGAATTTCAAAAAAGAGGATTGCCTCATGCTCTCCTTTTACTCACTTTAAATGAGCAAGATAAAATTGTTAATGCTATAGATATTGATAAAGTTGTATCTGCGGAGATTCCTCACATTGAAATACATCCCACATTACATAAATATGTTGTAAAACATATGATGCATGGTCCATGCGGAGTACTTAATCCTAATTCTGTATGTATGAGAGATGGAAAATGTATAAAAGAGTATCCAAAACGATTTAATGAAACTACATGTGAATCGTTAAATGGGTATCCATTATACAGAAAACGTGATAATGGTATTAATGCAGAAGTTCGTGGTAGTTGCCTTGACAATCGGTATGTTGTACCATACAATTAATATTTACTTGCTAAATTTAATTGCCATATAAATGTTGAAGTATGTACTACAGTCAAAAGTGTCAAATACATTTATAAATATGTGTGTAAAGGCTATGACAGTGCATCTGTTGAACTAGAGTCTGGTGGAAATGAACAAGGTCAAAATATAGAAATTAATGAAGTTACCAATTTTTTAATTGGTCGTGATGTCGGATAAATAGAAGCCATATGGCGCATCTATGAATTACCAATGCATTTTCAGTCACATACTATAATCAGACTTGATATTCATTTACCGCGTCGACAGAATTTATACTTCCGAGAAGGGCAACAACGTCAAGTAATTGATAATGAAAGATAAACAAAATTATTAGCATTTTTTGAGTTGAATCGATCAGATCCATCAGCACGAGAGTATAAATATACTGAAATTCCTATGCATTATGTGTGGGAAGATTCCCGAAAAAAATGGAAGAAGAGAAGCCGTGGAGGTGATCAAATCATTACAAGGATATATGTAGTGTCACCAAAAGATATCGAACTTTTTCACTTACGATTGCTTTTATTACATGTCTGTGGTCCGAAATCATTCGAGGATGTTAGAACATACAATGAATTTTTATACCCTTCTTTTGTTGAAGCGTGCCATGCTCGCGGAATAGCTTCAAATGATAATGAATGGCGGGAATGTTTAAATAAATCAAAAGAATTACATTCACCAAAACAAATGCGGAATTTATTTGGTTACATTTGTGCAATAAATGTGCCAGCCAATGCATTAGTCTTATGGAATGAATTTAAAGTATATCGTAGTGAAGGTTTTCTAAGACTTTAGAACGGAGAAATATCCTTTAATAGAGCTCTATTAGAAATTGATGATATTTTGAATGTTCATAATTTGTCCTGTCAAATTCTTGGTTTACCAGTTCCCACATACTCGCAGAGAATAGAAGAAGAAAAACTATTGATATAATAGAACAAGAGATGCTGTTTTGTGAGTATTATGAAAGTGCAAATATTGAACAGCGTAATCTCATTGATCAAGTTATTCGTGACATTTTGTATCATGATACTGGATCCAATGTTTTTTGTTTAACCGCTCAGGCTGGTTGTGGCAAAACATTCACTCAAACAGCATTAATTCACAAATTAAATTCGCTTAATCTTCGTTGTATTCGAACTGCGTTCAGTGGCATAGCTTCAACTTTATTACTTGGTGGTAGGACTTTACACAATGTGTTTAAATTACCTATACCCATTTTAGAAAATTCTGTATCAAATATTACTGCAAATAGTAGCTACGGTAGTTTCATAAATTCATCATCATTGATAATTATTGATGAAGTTTCTATGTGTCCTTTGCAAGTGTTGAAAATCATAGATAGATTATTGCGTGATCTATGTGATGAAAACGATAAACATTGAGTGTTTGGAGGAAAAACTATACTTCTGTGCGGTGATTTTCGGCAAATCTTACCAGTAATCCCACATGGATCACGTGGAACTTTAATTGAAAATTGTGTTACAAGTTGGCATGAATTTCCTAATTTTCATAAAGTTACATTTACTCGAAATATGAGAGCTTTACCAAATGAAATAGAATTTGTAGAATTCTTGAAAAAAATTGGTAATGATGAGGCCCCACAATTCGGATGAGGTGTATGGAAATATTTCCAATAACATACTCTCAGAAAAAATATTGAACTCTGTTATTTTAGCACCTACAAATGACGATTGTACTTTGATTAATACTGATATACTTAATCAAATTCCTGGTGAACAGCGAACATATCATAGCTATGATAAAATAATTTGTGATAATGACAATGACATCAATAACTATCCGGTAAAGTTTTTAAATTCTTTGTCTATTAGTGGTTTACCACCGCATAAGTTAGTATTGAAAGTTAATTGCATAGTAAATTAGTTAATTGCATAGTTAAACGCATTAGTCAATGGAACAAGAATGCGTATCAAATTTATGCATCGAAATTCAATAGATTGCGAAGTTTTAACTGGGACCGCACGCAATAAGAGAATTTTGATTCCACGTATAAATTTAACGTACTCTGAAACTATTTTACCGTTTAACTTTCAAAGAACGCAATTTCCTATAATACCTGCATTTGCGATGACAATAAATAAGTCTCAAGGACAAACATTCCAAAAGGTTGGAATTTTATTGAATCGGCCAGTTTCACACATGTCGCAACAAGTAGAGTCCGTTCATTCGATGGTTTAAAGTTTTATATTTCCGAATATAACGGTCAAGGACGTTTAGCAAACGATGAAAGAGTTTTTACAAAAAACATTGTTTTCAAAGAAGTTTTAAATAGTTAATTATATTATCGCAATATGCGATAAAAAATGATATTCAATGGAGAGCATTTTTTACCGCATAATTTTTTATTTCGCATCATCTTACAGCATGTACTGTTTCAATAATTTTTTTTTAAAATAGGTATTCTTTATTTTTCTCCTTTTTGAATTCCATATAATTTATTTTTTTTAAGTAGGAAAATAATAGCGTTGGCGAAATCTGTGGTTATAGTAGTATATAGTCTTTGACAATAGAACCTTAATAATGTTTGAGCATTATATTTTAATAATTTTTATTAAATAACTTATAATTTACATTTATTATGGTCGAATTTCGACCACTGGGCGACCACTAGTCGTAATTAATACATAACAAACATGTTTTCATGTACAATAAGTAATTTGAATAAAGAACTGAATTCGAAGTTTGTTATAGGCATTAGAGATTATAAACTAGTATTTCAAAAGAAAGAGAATTTAATAAACCACAGATATACCGAGTCATTCTACAAATTTTGCCCCATTGTAATAAACAAAAGAATATCGACTTAGTTAAGGATCATATGGATACCAAAGTTCAACAATAATTAATGACATATCATCGTCAAAATATGTTGACTACTAAAAATAAAAACATTTACCTTCTAACTAAATAATAAGTTGTAAAAACATTTTAATAACATATCCGGTCGTTATATCCAAGGCTATCCATGTCCACCGTCAAGCTCAGCAAAACCCAATTGTTTCGGCCCCATCTGGCAACCGCCTAAAATAACAGCTGTCAACTTGCGAATCAATAAGCAAATTGCATCAGACGGCATTGTATCCATCTTAGAACAATAACAATAAATGCAATCGCTCGACCTACGGAAGCTCATGTATTTGCATACAAAATCGTATTGAAACGACCCGCCTTCAAATTATGTATTATTTACAGGCACCGGCACATCCGCGCGAAACTTCGTCCTACATGCTGATTAGTTCGTTCCGCTGTGTGTACTCTGGCAATGTAGCCATCCATAGGATAGTATGGCTACTGGATTGGGGATTAGGTACGAATTTTTGTTAACGAGTCATTGAGATGATACAATGATTGAGAATTATTAAGATTCCTAGTTTTGTCTTCAAGCACTGGGCTTGTGATGAATAAAAATGCTGGCTTCCAAGATATATAATTCAAATATTACAACTAAAATTTACGACTAAAATACGGGACCAAAAATGTAAACTTAAAATTAAAAATAAGTAATGCATACTGGTCAATAAAAGTTTATTTATTTAAAAAGAATGCCTGTTTTATTGCATTGCTAATTAATTTTTTACTGAAATAAAAACAACTATTAAGAGATTCGAGACCATATGTTTCTCGAGTCCATTTCGACCCTCAATGGCATATACGAGTATGTTTAGGGTTAAACTTAAAGATGATGTGATTTACGGAAGAATATACGGATATGATGAACATTTAAATATTCCGTTTTGCCATTTTTTCACAAAACCCTAAAACCAACAAATTTTACGATTAAAACAATATTTATATTGGAAAAGTTCCTCTTAGCCCAAAAGCGATTGTTAATTATTCCTCATTATCAAAGAACATTCAATAGTTAATTCTAATATCCGGAAATAATGACTCCCATAATCGAATAATGCCTACTAATTAGTAACACCTGAGAATTACAAATATTCCGTTTTTCAGACTATTCCTTAACGTCGTTATTCTTGTTGTCGCTTATTTTTTAAGTTTTTATCATTACTAATATATAAAAACTTAAAAAATAAGCGACAACAAGAAATACGACGTTAAGGAAATAATAGAATAATAACGAAATGTTTTTTGAGTATGACCCTTAATCAAAGACCTTTAATTATTTTCGATAATATCCATTAACATTCGAACAATTTTATTACTTTCCGATAAATGATTTAGTTTTAGTCAATTATTAAAATACTGTCTTTTAATAACTTCTTGGTTATATACTAGTAACAAGAGTACATTTGTTCCTCACTTATTATACTATTTAAAATGGGTAAAACGATTTTCTTAAAACTTTAATGATGTTACCGAAATTTTGTAACACTTGTTTATTTTAAGGTCCTGTAACTAAAAAATTGAAAACAACCTCATTTGCCTGTTTATCTGTCATTAAATTGTAATTTCCAGCTAGTTGGTTAAATTGTAAAATTCGACACTAAAATAAGTCGCATTAACTCACTTATTATAATTAAAACAAAACATTTTTATTAAAGAATGTAAGGTAACATCATGAAATGAAAACTAAAAATATGAAAGCAATTACTTTGAGTTAATCATTTTGATTAATAAATGGATGAACAGGAAATAATACAAACATAAACAGTACGCAGCCTGATCAAAAGTTTTGATGCAATTTGATTTCACAAAATTAAAGGTATTTTATCTAACAGAAATTAAATACAATTTTATTGAAAATGGATATAATGGATTTTCTTGAAACTTTGCACCTTTCTAGCTGTTTATACACCATAACTTTTTTCCAGGAAAATTTAATTTTAGTTTGTTCTATAAAACGTAATTAAATTGCGCTTGTTTATACAAATGAAGGGTTTGCACGGGGTTGCCTCGATTAGTACTAAATCAGCCCACCAACGCAATAATAATTCATAATTCCAGTAATAACATGAAACGTCGTTAGAAAAGGCATGTATACACTTACATGCCGCAATTAAGCAGCGTGAATGTATTTAAAATAACTCAACATTCTTTTCTGTGCCTTCGCAAGTGCCGCGGTAAAAGCATTTTGTCTATATATCACTTTTTCCTATCTATTAAGGCAGTAATTTAGCGATAGGATTATTAAAAAAAATCAATCAAAATATTATACATTGGGAACAAAAACAAGATTCGAATGAGAGTCAGGATTGAATTTATATATTATGTCTTACAGAAAGATGTGCATTTCATTGATACAAAAATAACACATGCAATTATTTAGATATCGGTACCGATTATAAGAAGAAATGTAAACAAAAAATGTAACTTACAGAAACGAGATATGTGTATCGAAAAATATATACAGATGTCCCTTAAGGAGTGGACCAACGAAATGTCGGTGATAGAGGGGATTCTTACACAAACGAAACAATAAATTTTATTATCCTAGGCTGAATAATTTAGGAGATATGATGTTTTAATTTTTGTTACTAAAAAAAAATTATTAGATATTATTACTATTTCAGTTTATTTATCATCCAATATCTTTAAGAGAACATTCGTCTTCCTAATTAAAATATTATTTATTTGTTATTATTATATATTAAACGCTGAAATATGTGTATTTTTTCAATTACAAAACATGAAAAGTGATTTTCGAACAATGCTAGTGTAAAAAAAATGTATGACAACCTTGTGAACCTTTATTTCAAAAACATCTACAATTCATACAGATTACAAAAAGGTATAATTTTCTGGTACTAAGTCATTTCATAACATGTTTTTTATAATCTGTAAAAAGTATAATACCGTAATGGCTGTTAACACTACGAGTATCTCCTTGTAGACGGCAGCTGCGATATGTCGGAACAGTCCGAGACGGGAGGAAATGTTGGCAGGTACGAAGGTCAACGTTTGTAGCGAACCTCAAAATATATACTCGGTTTAAATCCATTTTATACCCGTTTTTATGCTACTGAATCTTCGCTAAATGGGTACTAAATTTAGGTTAGATAAACTGGGCCGATTTAATTTATAAACTTCGCGATGTATCTTATAGGAAATTGTATACTTGTGTGCTTTGTAATGAAAAAAAAACCATGCCGGTAAGTGTTATGCAGTTAAACTTATGGAATGATTAACATTGAGATTATTATACACAACAATATAAAACTAATTTTTTCGGTCACACAACTAAGTTGGCTCGTCATAACTTAATTCGATAGGTATATATGAGACTTTACTAGTTTTGTAGACTAATATGGAGACTACCTTTTTGTTAGGTTGTACAAGAAAATCTCAGAAAAAATTTAATGAAAAATTTTAAAAAATATATTTTGAAATCCTTCAATAGCCCTTTAAAACTACTCCAGATGACTAAAAATGTTTTTACCATCTCTCAAACTTTGGGCGTTAAATTTAAGGATTTTTTTCAATCTTTACTATTGTAACATATGCGGTTTCAGTTTTGTATCAATGTAAAATTTCGACTGGATGTATGTGACAGTTATACGTACGGACAGAAAAACCAGCGATCTCTTATGGATTCTGTTTTTTTTTTTGAGGCACGGAACCCTAGATAAATATAAAAGCATTGTGATTTTTAAGAAACTGCCTTTATCCTTCTTCAGTGTTTAGTGAATAAACTATCTAACTGATTCCGCGGTTGTTCAAGAGAATCAGTGTTTTATTTCAATTAAATATAAATTTATCATATGTGCATTGCATTTGGCAATATTAGGCAGACAATTAATAAACCCGCCATCTCAGTACGCTAATAGTAGCCACACAGAATATTTCCACTTTTCCCCAAAGCAGGATGTTATTGTTCTATTGTATTGTTATTTTTCTATTGTATATGTATTGGTATGAAATCAAAATTTCCTTATTTAAATCATTGATACCAATACTTTGCTGTGTCGTGCGAGAACACGCCTTTACGCATCTATTTAAATGTAATGCCTGTTTCTTCGCTAGCTTTTGGATCTAAACGTGGTTTACGAAGAGAATGTACTTTAAACGCTGTAGTTCAGTTACTAACTGAACAGAAGATCGAACGCCTACCAGAGATATTTGTTAATCATTGCTTTGTCAGATAACGCAAGCAATAAAAGGAAAATTTTCTTTTTCCTATTTTTAATATATTCCAAATTTCTAAAAAGCAACGTCAAAAATGTACGAAGCTTTACGAAAGCTCCTAACGTAAAAATTAATTAAGTCTATAGATGAGAACTTCATTTTAATGCCTCTTATATACAAGAAAGAAATGGTTTAAAATTGTTTTATCTCCAAGAGATCGGGCAGATATGAGGTATTGAGCATTTTTGGATTTTTTTATCTGTCAATCAGTTTGTTTGTTTGTATTCTTATCACATAAAAATTATCCAGCAGAATAACAAGGTATCTTCATGAGATTATAAATAAATGAGAAATAAAGAAAGAAGTGTCGCTCTAGTAAAAATAATGTTTACAACTCACTATGTGTCTCATTCTCACTAACACTCACGTAAACTAAACAGTTCATTCGAGAGATATTACGGACAACAATTTATTTCCGATGATCCGTTTCAAGATGGCGGAGAACAAAAGTTAAAAAACGACAAATTAAGAAACAAATTTAACTATCTAAATGCTTCAATTTCATTTCAGAGTATATTGTGATGGATCGAAGGTAGCAACTAAATCTAACACATGATATCTTAGAAATTTACTGTACCTATAATGGATTAAACTTAAATTAAAAAAACCGGCTAATTTATCTATTAAATGGTGCTGCGGCCATAATCTCAATTTCACTTCTATACGAAAAATGAATAATTATATTAAAAAAACTTTGTATCATCTGACATATACATACGTGCCTACTTCATAGACATAGAAGAAAGTAACTACCATTGAACAATTGTGGTATCGATTTTCTCCCATCTACGTATTGTTGAGGATTGAAAACGGCAAAGAAGTTCGAAAGACATTTCGTGTCAGATTTTAAATTTCTTAATTTTATTGTTGTTTAGAATATCGTATACCTAAATGCTAATTGTGGTGCAGATTTCAAATACGACATTGTGAAAAATTTACAACATAAAATATTAAAAAAAGAGTTAATTGAGATGCTCCACTATTTTTTGATATCGCTATTTTAAAAAAAATTATGTTAGCTAACTATTGTTATGACGCTTTAAGCTCTGAGAAATGATCAAAAAGCCTCGTTATATATATTACATAGATACGGAGATTTTCAACTTCGGTTAGATCAAAAATAGCATTTTAACGTGAGCCACCTCGCGTAACAAGATAATGATTCCGATACATTATTTACGTTTTGTTTTTGTTCACCTACCGCCTCGAGTTCGACTATGTCAGGTCGTAAATCCGTTCGTTCTCCCTTCATCGTGAGTTGTTAAGTGTAGTTAAACGTTATATTATTAGCGATGTGTGGGTTCACCGAGCGATTGGCGAGAAATTATGGGAATCAAGAGGAAATCGAACACAATCTACGTTTTTTGCTCGTGGTTCTGTTTTTATTGATGAAAATGCAATTCAGCCCAGACATGTCTTTTATAAACTTGCAAACCTCTTACGCCGTAGTAGTGTTACTCATAAAGCTATATATATAGCACGAATTTTATTTAAAGTTTAAAATACTCTATTACTTTTGTTGCATACAATGCTGTTAATAGTATAAAACGTAAATTTATGTAAGTAAACTGAATACTTGGAACAAATTTATTTCTACAACCCAACTAAGTTGTACTATTAATAATATATCTGTTGACCATTTTTACACTGTTTACTTATCCACTTATACCAGTAGCACTATATGACCTAAGAAACTAACTAGTAGTTTCTTTGATTTACGGATCAAATCGATGTTTCAATGATAAAATATTATTTTTAAACTAATCAAATTATATAAATTTACCAGTATATTACAGTTTTTACAATTATAAATGCAACTCCTTGGACCAGATAGTTGGATTTTAGAAACGTTATAAATAACGCTGAAATCAAAATATACGTTTTCTTAAATAGTTTTGAAAGAAAAAATAAATTTTTTAACTATTATTAATTTCACAGTATTCAAATGTTTTCACGGTATTTAACTATTTTGGAACATATTGTGTTCCGATCGTTACACGGTGAACGCAATTAGAGATGACATGACACATCCCATTACCGAAGGTAGTCCGACCGATCAGCCGGTCAGGAAGCGGCATCATGAGATTCGTGTTACGAGGCACGCGACATCATTTGGCGCTTCGATAGCGAAACGAGTTCATTTTGCGATTCTCGTTTAGGTAACGCTTAGGTTCACGCTGCATTCGATGATAAACACATATACGCATATCCGTTCAGTGGTAAACACATATACAAGTGACTTGTTTCGTTATCATGTCATAAAAGCGAGTTTGTATTATCTTTATCTGAACACAAATTCGACAAACTGCCATCAAAATCATTATGAATATCTAAGGTAAATTCTATTCGTGATAAATATATAGAGTAACTCGTTATTTGACAATGATGCTACGATAGTGCTGATGACGATTTCGTAAGATGATATGGGACATGGCTAGTCTATCCGCTTCTGATGGGTTATGTAATAATAGACACTCGGAACATTTTGCTCTGGAATTATGTAAAGGATCGAAAAGTGAAATCGGAATGAGCACTTGGCTGCTTAGCAAGCCATTTAGCTCTGTGGTTTTTTTTCTAGAATTTTTTTTTTATAAAAACTCTTCATACTAAAGAATCGGTGAGTTGTGATTTTGTGGTTAATATGAACAATAAACATCTGGACAAGATGTAGTAAGCTGCAATCATTTCAAGCTCTCCTTGAAACGATTGCAGCTTGCTACATATCTATACATTTAGCTCAATTCCTTGCTTAACAATGATATATTGTTCTTGAAGCCATATTTTGGTCTGATTCATGCATGTGTGTATTGGTGTGTATTTGTGTGTATTTTTATGTATATTTGCGTGTACATTAAAATTATAAAAGAAATAATTTTAATTCAACTAGCTGTTGCTTGTCAGTTCGTCCGTGTAGAACTTGAAAAGTGGTCGAAGACTCTAATAAACATAAATTCCGTCGCAACAATCTTCGTATTCCGACAATAGTGCTTCTTTGCAGGCGAAGTTTCCAGTAAAAATGTATTTTGCATTTCAATTTATTTTAAATAATTCTTTAGTGATTAACATGGATCGTAAAAGGAAAGTATTTTTCAAATTGTATGTCAATCAGGTCTGCAGGATGTGCTCAATTATTAAATCTACGGAAAGCTTATATCCTCCTCCTCATTTCTTTAGTGATGGAGTTTTGGAAAATCCATTTGCAGTGCTCGTCTATGTTATAAAAGAAACGTATTCATAAAATTTCATTATTATAGAACTAATGGTTCCAACACTGTTTTGATATGTAAGTTAATGAGCCAATTAGTTCCATAACTTACATGTATTTGTTCCATAATTGACATTAATTTTTATTATTTTTTTATTTATATCTCATTACAGAAATATTAAGCAGAAATATTAGGCTATACTTTCCATCAATGATAAAAGGACTAATTGTATGTTACAGACAACAATTTTTAAATTTCTTGGCACTGTATTCGCTTCTGTGACAAAAAACTAACAATCACGTTTTAAAAAAAATTATTTTAATCCATCATAGACTTTGATCTGATAGTGTGGTTATGACAAAGCGAAGAATTTCGGTATAACTAGACTCTAAATAGTGGTATTGCAAAAATACTTCTACGAGGCATAGAAAATTAATAAATATGGGAAGCGAACAATAAAATATCCTATGTAGAATTTCCCCATTAGTCAATAAAAAAAAATTTGTGGTCCTTCAGGCTTTGGATAATACACATAGCTAATAAAAAATATTTCATTATGAAGCGAACTGATGAATTAGGCAGTAAACTAATAGACATCTCTCTGATCAGACAGGGTATTATGCTGAATTTTGAGAGTGTAGAAGGACGGTGTGAAATGTTAGCAACATAATAATGAATGGCTAATTGTAAAATGCTGTGTGGATAACACTTTAGTATCGATAAAATAATTGCGGTCGGTAAGATCTAGATAAGTCTCTAAGCTGTAACACTCTCATTACATTTCACTCCACTACAGCATTAATATATTAACTTCGCAGTCTTCGGTAGTATTCGGACGTGTAATGCTTTGATATATAAGATATTTTTGTTTAGTGCAAAATTCAACACTTGGTTTCTTGTTTTATACTTTTACGCCAGCCTATAACTATTACACTTTTTTGTTTTTACCACAAAATTCTCGATGCAAGTTACCTGTGGAAGACGTAACAATAGTATGACGATATATTCTGTAATTATTTAAGACCTGTCTAGATATGAGTATTAATTTTACAGTACCGATATTTTAAGTACCTAAAACTTTTCACGTATTTTGCAAAAATTATGGCAGTTTTCTAAAAATTGAAAAGGTATATTTATAAGAAGTAATTAATAATACTGTAAAACTTGGTACTGTAAAATTAATAATCATATCTAGACTCTTATCAGTATTGATTTAATACATACACACACACACACACACAAACACACTTACACCCGCACACATACAGAGAGAGAGATAGAGATAGCAAACCGTGTCTAATCCGTCAAGTTGTATTGCGAAACATTTTTTAAGAAATAATGGCACACCTATTAATTTTGGTAACAATCAATTAATCTTGTTCCTGGAATACAGACTCCTTTTTCTGGCTACGGAGAAAAAAGGTATTAATTATTGCTGTGAAGTGACTTAACAATCATTATCCTGTCAAGCAGGTGCTATTATTAACTCAATAATATCGAGTTGATAAAAATTCGTAATTTACCTGTTCCAACTCTGTAATGTTAAGAAAATTAAAAACAATATGAATTGAACGTCGTGAGTTGAATTGTAAGTTGTAAATACTTTTCTAAGCAAGACAGTTATTTATAATTATTTCATAGTCTTAGCGAAAATACTGAAAAAGCTCATTTACATCCATATAAAAAAATAATATTTTCATAAAAAATAGTCTATTAATTTGCCTCAAAAATCGAATAAAAACATAAGAGACGCATTTCAAATCTTGAATTTTAACGTTCTGTTTTGCCAATTACAAAATACGATAATTTTAAAAAATACGAACATTAATAATAGTTCTATAAAAAATAGAACCGTATAAAAATTTTATGATATGGATAAAATTAAATATATTATAGAACACAATAGTACTAATTCAATGTCTCAACGGTTACATAAGAATACACACATTTGATTTAACAATTAGTCGCGACAAGGGAAATTTCTTTAAATAAGAAAATGCTGCGTAGGGTTTCATCGCTCAATTACGTGCTCGGAAATTATCAATAATAAAACAGTCAGAGACGAGTATTAAAGTGACCATTTGCTACACATTATTTTACGTTAAGACTCCTATTATATATTAAGACCTATTCCTATTTTACATTAAGACTCCTATTATATGGAAAATTGACTCCTATTAAGAAAAAAGTGTGAAAAAAGCAAAATTCGTTATGTCTCATTTATTCATTCACCATATGTATTCATGCACACTGAAACTGCTGTTGTTTAATTAGTATAGCCAACTGGTTTCTACTAGTTCTTGAGTACGAAGAAAGATGATTATAAATTGAGTGAAAATCTGCACGAAGACGTAAACAAATAAACTATATAGCAGACTGAACGCATTCCCTGTACAAGACATGCCAGTAATCATCGGATCGTTAGAATAATAAACAGCTGTCAGAGTGGCTAGAAACAGTTTAGTTTACCAAATTTAAGATCTATTTTACATGCAATCTTTTTTTACCCCGAAGCTATTCACGTGTAAAGGTTTTTTCGCCGCGATATTATTATATATTAAATATATTCGTGAGGTTTGTTGACAGGAAGGAATCGCAAGAATCGGCTCGTAAACATCTCGCCAAGTCGAGACGATCGCCTTTTTTCGTACTAAACATGTGGCTTTCGTGTCGGGTATACATTGTTTCGGAAATACGTGGCGGCGCGATGTGCTCCGTAATTATCGGTTTCTATGTAATAATATTAGTATGATAATAATATTTTAATATTATTTATAGACTTCAAAGAAATTCGGAATGGCGCAAGAGAGTAATACATCATTTTTTTGTTAATTCTTCTTAACGTACAAATTACATAAAGTTCAAGAACTCCATAAACCTTGTAAATGACTGCATCATCTCGTTTTGCTTTTAATGAATCTTTTTTTCAGAATTGTTTAATCCGTTCATTAAAAGGCAGTCGTAAGATCACCTTCTTCACACACTTTACCATAAGCTTTTATATTTTATCTATATGTTTCAATATACAAAGTAACCTTCTCCATAGGTACATTAAAAAAAAACATCTTATTTTGTTAGTAATAGACACAGACCACTTACCCAAAGTTAAGTGTAATGTGGTAATATACTACTGATGCCCAGGATTAAGCAGAATCGTTAGAACTGTCATTAAATGAACAAACGAAATAATAATAAAATACAAAAACCAATAGATAAAGGGAAGGCTGTCTGTGTATAGATTTTATTTCTGTGTGTGTATAGATATTATGTTATACTGATTTTATACTAAGCGCATGAATTTTTGTAAAAAGATAGCTCATAAAAATCAAAAATCTCAAAAAAATATATAATTAATGGCACGCGTTTATCGAGCCCGCCATAAAATGTAACAATACTAAAAGACGTAGCCTCAAATACTATTTAAGTATTACTACTCAAAAATTAAAAAAAAATATTGTACGTATTATACTAACTTATAAATTAAATATAAAATTGAAGTGAGGTATTTCAATATATTACAATTTACATCGCAATTTAGAGTCGGTGCAAAATTATAAGATCTTCAACCTTTACTTGTAGGATATAACACGACTCAAAAATTGTTATATGATCAACAAGAATTAATCAATGAAACACATTTTTAATAACACATTCGCATATATAATGTCTAATTATTATAAACCAGTTAGTACTCATCGAGAAAGTTGTGTCAAATTTAAGCAATATCGGTATATGAAAAATCCTTTTATTTTAAATTTCTTATGCTGAAATGCGATTTCCATTGGCCAAAGGCGATTTTAGGTACGCCATGAGAAGTAGTTATATACATACACACACACACACACACACACACATATATATATATATATATATATATATATATATATATATATATATATATATATATATGTATATACACACACATATATATATATATATATATATATATATATATATATATATATATATACGTGTGTGTGTGTGTGTAAATGCATAAAGGGAATAAGTAAACGAACTAAATATGTATACAGCAGACCAGCTCCAACTTACAATGTACAATGGAGTCATTGACCAGAAACCCTGTTGCTATGGACGGATTACTATTTATTTTTGGAAAGCTATTTTTGGTCGAAGATTAGCGAGATGACTCAGCTCGAGCAGCGTGGATTTATGCTGTGTAACTTTTGCCCGTCATGTTCTTAAAATGAACTACTGGGCAGAGGTTTACTTTTCCGTTTTGAATCTTGCTCACGATCTATTCACAGTATCGATTGTAGCATCGTCGAAGAGAATCATTTATATTTACGTCGTACTATCATAAAAACCTTAAACTTACTTCAGCATTTGAAGATATTATTGAGTCAATACAATATAATTTTTCCTTTTTCTGTATATCCAATTTATGATCAAAACCATTTTTTGAATATATTTGGCGTTAATTATGTAGAAATTCATTACTCACAATTAAATGAAACTACGTGATGTAGTATTATTTCTACTTTCTTGCTAATAGCCCACCTTTGCTAATAGCTCACTTGAAGATTTGTAATACAACGAAACCTAGGTCGTGGTAAAGAACTTAAAGAAAGTAGAAATAATACATCACGTAGTTTCATTTAATTGTGAAAACCATTTTTGTAAATATGATAAAATCAAGGTACTTTAAAAAGATAAATTACATCTTGTTCATAATTTCATAGTACGTTGTAAGTTCCAAAAGTTTTCGACCTTTGAAATAATAATCGATTGACAACTTTGTTACCATTTATTCAGTAAACTATTAAATACCCACATAAATATTCTAACATGATGTTAGAATAAATATTTTAGTGAACAATTTACATACTAAAGAGAGGAAAGCTCTAATCGAGAGCAAACAACGTCTAGATGCTCTTTACGGAGATTTTTCACTTTCCTTTTCCGCTGTAGAAGAATGGGAAAACAGTTTGATTTAGGCAGATAATCGATAAAAGGTACAGGATGGCAATCGGACCCGATAACTTAGAAAAACATTAAGCTAGAATAGAGTACTGGAACACAAACATTTAAAGACTAAAAATTAGTATAAAGGCATCATCTTTCGTAAGTATTGAGGATTCTGTGTTATCATTTAAGAATGAATAAGGTCAGTGCAAAGTGGGTTTGAAAACTTATTTCGGTTTTTCAAAAAGTGCGATATGTCAAGTGTCGTACTTAGTCTTTGTCCCAACTCCATTGTTGTTGAAGGTAACATTATGGATTCTTTACTGTAATCCACCGTCGAAAAGAGAATCAGTAGAGTAACAATATTCGAATTCACCAGGCTTCAACTAATTAAAAGTAGCACAATCTCGAAAATAATATATTTTCGTGATTTTAAAAAATTAATTTGTTGCTTACAGTAGAGTACAACTATTGCGCATTATTGCTACGCAAGATGAGTGATATTATCAGAGAAAATTAAGCTATTTCACGAAGTGTTTTTGCTGCATTACAATGCTCCCGCACGCACCTCTATAGTTGTTAAGGCTCCTATACAGAAATGTGACTTTTCTCAACTCGATCACACAATCTATAAGTATGAACTGATACTGAGAGAAAGAAAGTGAAAGAGTTGAATTCGTTGGTTTTGCATTTTGAAGACAAAATTTCAGACTATTTTTTGAAAGAAATATAAATATCACTAAAGTTTTCTGAAAAGTGTTGAAACACATGGAGATCATATTAAAAAAATATATTTGCTGGCTGGAAACTTTCGAACAATAACTATTACAAATAGGATTATTGAAAAATATAAATAGTATCTCTGTATCTACAATAATCCTTATAGAGATAAGAATCCTATCAAATGTAGGCTTGCCTTAAAAAAACCTGCGCCAGCTTCTTTTTCCTAAATATTATTTGTACTTTAATGAATATGTTAAGGTATAAATTGAATTGAATCCCAACACCAGAATTCACAATTCATACATACTTTCAAAAGTTGTCTTAAAAATATTACCTTTGCTAAATTCATTCAATATATCCCTTTGTTCATATTCTGTTTTTTTCACTCATCCTTTTGCTTCTTCCTCCCAACTTTTCAAATTTAGCTAATAATTTAATTTTTAATTTCGTCATTATGAAACGTATTCGTACATACTTTTAAAAAGTGTGTTTAAGTTTCAAAGTTCCAAATTCATTGCATATAAGTTCGAATTCAGTGTATTCTTATTCCTTTTCCTCATGCGATGATAAATAAAATTGGGTTATCTAAAATTTAATGATCATCATAAAGGCTGTCTTCAAGGGGTTGCTTCAAGTGTCAATTGTTTCAGTTAAGTCATTAAATCTTGCAATAAACAACGGTAATAATAGCCTCTCACAATCACCGTTCATGAGATAATAATGTCACCACGTGAGGCGATGTCATCATCGTGGACAGAGGCTCATTCCCAACCATTTTTTGCTCAGAAAACGACAGCTCAAAAAAATGACATCGTAATGCAAATAGCAGATGCGAACACAGTACTGACCCAGATCACAAATGCTTTACTCGGCGTTGGTACTTTAAGAGACTGAGGATATTGGAACATATGGAGGCTTCATTATTAACGCAAAAAAATTAGGCAATGAATTTCAGAAAAAAAATTATCCAGCTACGTCACTTAATTCGCATAGTTTCATTTTAAAACAAATTTCAAATTATGTCATCGGAATATCACCAGACTGAGAAAAAAATGTCTCACACCAAATTAATAGCGCTCAGTCAAAAGTTTGTACCAGTACCGGCAAGACCGTATTAGTCACAATTTTGTTTTTATGAAAGCTTTTTCATAAGCTTACCTATAATTAAACAGGTAATGTCTTAAGTGAATAAAAAAAATTAAAAATATGCAGGAGTAACTAAAAATGTTGAATTGAAAATAGTAAATTTTGATAACCTCACGATTCTCGTTAGTTTTCACGTTACAATAGTTTTAATACACCGCAGGGAAGAAATTTATGAAGGAGTTTATAAGTAACGGTGATGTTTTGAAAGCATTTCACTTTGTTTCGAAGATATATGATTGACTTGGAAAGTTTCAAATCACCGCTATGAGTCAAGCCTCGCGCAATAAGTATTCCGTGCTGAAGTATGTAATTATGTATTTTTACATTATTTTGTGTTTCAGCATATAGAATTTATTTCACTCGATATTGTTTCGTTGTCATTAATATCTTAATTGTAAATTAGATAATGTTAATTAATTTTTTATAACAAAAAAATATTTATGCGATGTTGATAATTTTAATCGATAAAAACCTCCACCCACCAATGTTTCTGTTTTTTTTTAATTATTACGACTAATAGTTTTCGAGACGGTGAAAAAATTGTAATTTATTAGATATTTTTGAATTTTTCCTGGAAAAAGTATTAAAAAAATTATTATTATATTTTTGAGTTTGTATTTTAGTAAACTCTCATCTGATAATAAAGAAACTATATTTGAAATAAATTAATTAAAAAATAACGGTTGAAAGAACAAGAAATACGTGATTGTATCAAATTGAGGTGAATTTGAAAAAATTCGTCCGAAAGGAAAAGGATTTCGGACGGAAGAGGATCTCTAGGAGATAGGAATGTTATCATTGTGCACAATAGAAGTTTTGAAGAGATTCATACTAAAAAAACCGGGACACGTAATGGTGCAGAAAAGAAATAAAATATACGAAAGATTGCTGGGGAAAATTTATTTTATGAAAATGGAAATACAAAAAGCTCAAAATGCGCTTACTATATTTGATGGTTTGGACGTAATGATATATTATCTAATAGTACCTAAATACATGTCTTCATTCTCGTCTTTTAATAACAGATATGTTGAAAACATAATTGAACACTTAATTTAGGACTCGAAGGCGGCTTCCTGCTACTAACCTGCGTTTAGAGACTCCTCAATCTAAGCACGATGTCATCAATAGTACTAATGACTCATAGATGAATACTGTTCCTAAAGCATTTCAGCTCTAAATTGGTTACCGACTGAAAGATCTACTTATTTACAAGATATTCATTGGCATTACGACCATTTATGTCATGTTTTTCCTAGTGACGATTGTATATTCGTATCATTACATGTAGGACAATTAATTTTAGTGACATATCTCAAAGGCAGTCGAAGTATGATCATCAGTTGTCAAATGTAATGAAACAACTCTTACAGAAGTAAATATTTTTATGTACTTATAAAATTAATAATTGTACTTTAATTTTTAACGTAATCTTGAACAAAATATGTAGAATATAACTCTTTTATAATGTGCCAACGGTATATTACGAATAAGGTGTTTGAGAGAGTTACGATATTTATTGTAAACGTTTTTAGATTTAATTTTTTAAGAAAGTATTAAATGGAACTTATATACGAATAGTATCGCACCTGTTTATCTTTGGCAGCATCAGCATTTTCCAACTTACTGAGTTACGAAATTGTTTAATTATATTGTTTTTGCTCTACGCAATTATTGTGTAAGTAAAGTTAATAAAACTAAAAAATGGCTATATTTCAATATTTTTGAGAATATGTATAGCTAACGCAAATAGGTATAGAATTATATAAAAGTTTGCTTTATTCAATTTAACGAAAAAAATTGGATAACGGTCTTATATTATGTCATTCGTGGAATTCCACGAATGACATAATATAAGACAGTTAAATCAAAAAGCACTGATCAAACATTTTATAAGTGGGCTCTAACCTTTCTACTATCTATTGATGGTCGTTAACAGAGAATTTTAAGAAACGATTTCTCTCTTAATCTATAGTGACTAAGAATAAAAATGTTTCTACGCAAACATTTTCGCGTTCACACCGTTTACGTGGAATAAGGAACCGATTAAATGGCACAGTTGTTTCAGCCCAATTACTGTTAGCCGCAATTAAGATTTTGATTTTATTTAATTTTAATATAACTGATACATCTTACTGACTGTAGATCAGCATTCAACAATGGGACTGTCCGGTGACATCGATACACTTACCTGATATGTGAATCTCAATTAATATAGGTATGCGTGTTAGTATTTGTATACGTTTGGTATAATAAATTTTTGTGCTAGTGTAAAAAGTATTTATTAATTTTTTTGTATAAAAATTATAATATTTTATCATTTTTAAATATACATTTTTAATAAACATACATGCATTGATTTCAACGCAGCATAATCTAAGAACACGCACATGGGATAGTTGGGTGGTTGTATTCTAGACGTATATGTAAATATTGTGTCAAAGTTAGCTGTATTGGAACTTTAAAATCCAACTTGAAAATAATTAAAAATACACTTTCGTATACTTTTCATGCACTTTCATTGCTTATTTTATTTGCATCTTCGAATAACTTGCAAGCATTTTTCTACACGGATTGTAAAGCAACTAAATTTTACTACAAAAATTTCCGTCTAAATCAGATTATCCATTTATCCATAATAAAAGTTTTTAGATTCTATTATTATTTGACACTATACGTCATTTTGCTGTCATATTTTTTAAAAATCCTTACTAAACAATACTGGTGTTTTATTCTAATAAGCACCTACCTTTACCTAAATCTATTGTATCCTAACGTGTTTTAAAGAAAATAGTGAAAACCTCGAACTTATTTCTAGTACTACCGTTTCACGTATTAAGCCATAGTTGAATTCATTGACAACATTTTTATAACATTTATTATTTTCTCTAACATTTTTATTGTCATCATTTAATTTACCGGTATAAACTTACCAGCATATAAGAATGGGAGTGTTCTTAAAATAAATAAATCTCTTAGAAGTCTGATTTGCACGGAGAAATAGTTCGCGACATTTTCGGACCTTATAAACCTTAGAGCTTCTCAATTCAATGTTGATACGGGATGACTTCTCCTCCTGCTCAATGTCTTCCTTTATTTAAGTTCATGTACTTTTTTAATATTATCGGCTGTTTTATATTGTTCTGTAAGTTATTTGCAAATAACAAATCAATTGCAAAATTCGAACCGCTCCCACATAGATAAGCAATCGCCCACCTAAAATCAAGTTACGCGCAAGTATCGAATAAATTACATGCCAAAAGAAACTTACCGGCATACAGATGGGAGATTTCTTAATGGAATTACATATTTCAAGGGAAAGATAAAAGGGAAAAGATATTCTGCGTACAATAGAGCATTACAAAACAATTGATTGAATATATTTGGCGTTAATTTTGTAGAAATTCATTATTCACAATTAAATGAAACTACGTGATGTAGTATTATTTCTACTTTCCTTAATTTCTTTACCACGACCTAGGTTTCGTTGTATTACAACACATTTAGATGGGATATTAGCAAAGATGCTCTATGCTAATATCCCACATGAAGATGTTGTAATACAACGAAACCTAGGTCGTGGTAAAGAAATTAAAGAAAGTAGAAATAATACTACAGTAGTCATGTAGTTTCATTTAATTGTGAATTACAAAACAAATTCCAAAGAAAGTTCAATTTCATATAACTAGAAGAGGGTCAAGTGCCAGCCTGTTAAACAATGGGTTAAGTAATCGTTTCGTGATTCTTTACTAGAAAATTTATGTTAATTGGGGATATTTTGGAAAATATTGCATAAATCTTGGTGAAATCAAAGTTTTTTTACATTCTTCCATAATCAATTTATGTATTTTAAGTTTACATACAATTGTTTTACTTAATACTAATGACTAAATGTTTTTTTCTCAACTTATTTCAATATTTAAATTTAAGTGTTCCCAAATAATGAGAGTGAGGTACTCTGATAAGTACTCTCGAGACGAAGAGAGCATAAAGAGCATGATGGGAAAAAAGAAGCTATGGAAATGTCCACATATATACGTACATACATACATATGTTGACTGCCTTCCTAACTACTGCTTGTTAGGCTAGTATGAAAATTAGGATAATTAGTTTTTCCAACTCTTAGAAAAATTACTAGTTCCATCTATGTAAGGTGTATGTTAAAAAAACTTAATATTTATATATATTTTAAAGAGAAAAGTGTGTATATGTTTTATAATATAAATATTCCTTTGAAAAATGCCATTGGTCTGTACATATGTACGTATGTACGTATGATATTTTGCAATCCTTGCCCAATTTTGGTGAACCTCTAAGTTACCATCACTAAATTTCTTTATAATGACCTACATAATCTATTTTACATCTGCAAAATTATTAAATTTCGCATCGTTTATAGTAAAAAAAAAATTATGTACAAGTAGAAACTGAACAAAAAAATTCTTTTATAAATGGTTTTTGTCATATTTCATATTTTTCTACATTTGATTTCAACACAAAGAGGGTTGACTGAATCTAAGGGGAATGCAGTAGCAATAGATAAGTACAGTAGCGATAGACTAGTAAAAGAAATGTTAATTAGTATATATGAAAAGTTTGACGTCTTAACTTAATTACGCTTCGAATAATTAAATGATAAAACATGTCTCATCCATTGCCACAGTGAGCGGTATTAGAATATTGTGTTCGTTGCTATAATCAATTTTTCACAATAAAGTAAAAAAAGGTCAAGTAGTTTGCCTCTATTTTTCCATAATGGCTTAGCATACTTTTGTTGTTTATTGATGTTTTTACAGTACAATTTCTAAAAATGCAATGAAGCTAAGAGATAAAACTTGTTTAATATAATAATTGTAGGTTCCTCAACTAGGGACTATAAGATAGATTACTATATACAGACCTTCCAAAGATTAGTGAATTTTTCACAATTAGCTGCGATGACCCTTTAAATGAGACAATTAACCGCAATTAATTACTTCAAAATTAATCACAGGAAAAGGAACATTCGTCTCCAGAACCCTCAAAGATAATATGTCACACTTTTTTTACGCTATGTGCAAAGTTGATAGAAAATATTCTTATGTTTTCAATAAGTTTAGGTACTTGATGCCATTAAACAGAAAAAAAACTATGAAATTAATTGTATAAAAAAATAAGAGTGAAAAAATTGTGGATAAATTTTATTGAAGGTAAGATGTGGGATTTACATGATAATGAAAAGTTATAGCATTTTCAGGATTGTGGATGAAGGATGTCTATGTGTAGGGTGTGATTTGTAGAAACATTACTATTGTATAGGAAAATTGTATTTGTAGAAACATTACTATTGTATAGAAAAATTGTATTTGTAGAAACATTACTATTGTATAGGAAAAACTTTTAAAAATGCAATAATATTTATTTAATACTATACATATTTTATTATTATTCTCAATGAAAGTGTCACCTTGAATAAATTTAATCTTTCACATGTTATTTTTCCAACCTGAATGAAACCGCTTTCATTTTTCTGCGATTCAAGTATTTCTGTCATAATAATAACAAAGTCACGAAGGTAGGATATTGTTATTCGATACATCATTATACTCACTTTTATTTCGCAAGAAGCACGTCAGAATACATTTTCATAACTTATAATCGTATCAAGTACCTGCTAGTAGCCGAAACAATACAACGTCACTCCATATAAACATTCAGATATGTACACATATGAGGAACGATGTGTAAAGGACGGGGTAACAGTAAATAGGCGAGTATAAATAAAGCTTAGTCCCTATCTCCGTCCCGCCGTCCGCCGGCTTGTATATTGACCTAATTAGGCGAGCCGTTGTATCGAGAAATTTAGGGATGTGTGTAGATTATAAACTGCTTAAGTGAACGTACCGAATAGTTATTTTTAGCAACAATTTCAACTAAAAGGCAGTATTTATGTAAACCCTAGATGTGCGCTTAACTTCGTACATATATACCGCTAAAAATATTCCGAAATCGTTTTTTACAAGTATACCTCTAGCCTCGGACTATGCTCAAAACATGGGGGAAACACAAACTTCAATTAGCAGTAGTTTTCTTTCAAAATTCAGATTCACTACAACAAAGCTTTCCTCTAAACAATGTTGGCCATATAATAATTTGTGTATAAAAATTGCTGGATCGCTACAGACATTAAAATATTCAAATTTCAGACAAATTGAGGAAACAAAATAAGTTTATATCGAATACATACATCGTAAAATTTTACGAGCCGAAGACGGCTAACAAGGACCACTGCCCTTTTGCACGTTGCTTACTCAAGCACCTTCCGCAGAACTTCACACTTCACTTATGGCCACGTCTATTTTGGGCGGAAAATTTCATAGCACGATTTAATGTACATATAGTATCTTTTGGTATATCTAGGTACATTATACATTTGTGTAATTACTACGCATCGAGTACCTATTCACTCTTTGTTATTGTCACATTAATGCAATATAAATGAATTTTAAAAAGTGCATATCTTTTGATTAGGTGAACCGATTGCATTGAAATAAAAAAAACTGAATGTTTATTAATTCTCGTTGAATTCTACTTTTTTTCGCACAAAAAATACATAAAGAGATAAACAGACAAAAAATCCAATAGCAATATTTTAGTATTTAATTTTTTTTATTATATCTCCTTAAGTAATTTTTCGCAAATATCTTCAATATACGCCAATTCTTATTACATGTACTAAATTTTTATAAAACATTTTCGAGTTCCTATTAAATAACAGAATTAAACAAATATTCGGGAAAAATGCGATCCAGATTTAAAGAAACATTTTTTTCTGAAAATGAAGAAAATTATGTACAGAGTAATTTTTGGGCATCAATAGGAATTTAAATACCAATGAAAGGGTTTTTAATTATTAAAAAAATAAAGCCTTTGTTAATCGCTTTTTTAAAGGTAAACTTGAATACATAATTCTGACATACATAATGATAACATACATAATTCTGACGATACAAATTAACTTAATTAATTATAGCGGGCCATAGCTAATTCAAGTTATAGCGAACATTGAAAATATAACATATAATAAAACATCAAAACTGACGCATCGATTGAAGCCTTCCCTACCTTGAAATAAGCCAGAGAAAGGCGAGGCGACGAAAGAATCCTGCGCGTCATTGAGGCGGTGAGTTTTTTATCGAGCGGCGGGAGCGTCCGTCCGCAGGCAGGTAGAAATATTTCTCCCTTCGCATTTACATACATTACGTGCCGCCTTATCGATAGTAGCCAGGCTTTTCGAACACCTCCAGCTGATACTAGGGAATAGGTTTTGAGATAGACAACGTAACCGTTTTTTTTTCATTACCCTAATTATGATAACTTTGGTCTAGTTTTATAAACCTGATAAAATGTAATTTAAATTATATAAATTAACATTTACGTTAGGTTTAAGTTATAAAATTAACTAAGAATATTTCATATAATATTCGCTATACTAAGTCCCTTTTTCGTAAATAACCTTTTAATTTACCTGTACATTTATCGCAGATGCGATAAAAGCTACTCATAATAAGCGTGTTGTTTAGGTATTACGTTACTTATATGATACTAATCTACTTATCAAAAACATCCGACACCTTTTTCGTTACATTTTGAGACGTAGAATATATAATTTTTAATACCACCTTAATTCCGCTAACTTTAATGAAATCTTTGTAAATCTAGGTAATAATGTGTAACTTGACTTATCATGAGACATGCAATTCTGTACAGATACATATTATATAAAGAGAACAGTAATTTATCAAAAGCATTTATATGCGTTTATATAGCAAAATGGATCAGTTACTGATGGTCAGAAAGATTTTGAATTGAATGCAACTAATGTTTATTTTAACGAGAATGCAACTAATGTTTATTTTATATTGTCACGATCACGTATTTTTTATAATAAACATCTTCATTTTATCATTTCTGCTCTTTTCCAATTTACGTTCTATAGGAGCCGTGCTTATGGTACATGCTCCCACATTTTAAAAAAACGATTTCGTAATATATAACATCGGAGGTTTCCATTCATAAAAGGCGTAATAAGAGTAGTTTATTTTGGTATTAACGTGTTATGTTAAGATTCTTATTAGACCGGTATATTCAATCAGTCCCATTTGAAAACTTAAGAATATTCAATTAACCTCATTGAAACCTTAAGCTAATTTATAATTTAAGAGATTTATCAATGCTTTCGGTTTAAGTCCAAGTGTAGCATTTTAATTTAACATACTTTTTCGTGGTTTAATTAAAAGTAAGAGTAATGCAAGATAAAATAATATAATCAGTACATGATGATGAATGCAGAAGAAAGAGGAAAAGTATGACAGAATTCGAGAGAAAAAATGTTTGTTTAATAACTTTCATCTATATTTTATCGAATCATATTGTACAATCGAAAATAAATTCATTACAAAAACAAACCTGGAACTAATCTATATCTACATAATTTACATGTACTTAAGAGATAGATTAATTGTTTGGTATATTTTATATTCTCAAATCTTTATTATTCTTCTCAAATATAATAGTCGAATTTCCCACAAGAAATACATAAAATCGAAATACACCTTTGTTGATCTCAACACACTTGTTGATGCCTTTTCTTCGGCCAACTAAATTCAAATCTAAACGATTGACTTGCATTTCAGTTGAATGCACCAGGCTATCAAACTATTAAGATGTTCATTTAAGCTCGCACTATTGAGCGATTTCCTTTCTTCATTAATTTATCCAACAAAATCTATTAAAGTTTACATAAATCAAATATTTACTTAAATGATTCTCCCTTATTAGCCATATCTTTTCGCCGAACAAACTAATTTCCCCTAAACAATTGACACGGCGCTCAGGTAAAAATACCAGGGCGGCATAACTAGGCAGGCGGAAGGTGAGGTGGACGCAGGTAAGACCCGCGCACGTGCCATAGGCGTGCGCACGTGCTCAGCCCACCTGTGCGAGCGCCAGGTGTTTCTGCTAGCCTGGTAGGTCGCTGGCAGGGTGCCACAGGTAGGCTCGCGGCCAGGTGGATTGCTCCCTCCACATGGAACGAGGCGCGGGGGGTGAAGTTATTATCGAATGAAAAGGGTGAGGTTTACGTTTACGGCGGGTAGGTTTATGTTGAAGTGTATATATCTTTGTATATCTATTTCTGATCAGTAATTATTGGAGAAATAGCTTTTCGATTGTTTACATTTCATAGCACACAGAAGTAGACTTTTTTTAATTCAAAATAAATATTAACAACGAATTGACTATTTTGCGAATTTACATAATTGTCAGTATCATTTTGTGTTCTATGTCTTTATTAATACCTATAAATCAATATACATTGACGGTAAATTTTGAATTACACTGTGTACAACGTATCAACAACATAAAACGTACAACATAAAACTATGAAATATTGATTATAGCGTGCTACAAAATTTTCGATACATAATGTTACGAAACATCAAGGGCAAAAAATTAGTCCATAGCAACATAATTTTCATCATATTTTTTTGAAATAAAACATTGAAATACTTTCATATATTATGTTTTCCAACCAACATGAGATCTTGTGGAGAAGCTGCGTTTAGAACAAAGTACAATAAAGAATAAACAATAAAGAATAAAAATAATGCATTCGTATTACGGAACGGTGGTTCATCATTATCATCATATACCACTTGTTAACTGTGATTTTTATGTAAAAATGTATAAATACGAGTGTCCGTCAGCAGATTTTACACTTTGAATGAAGTTCGGACCAACTCCGAACGAAGAGTGGGGTTACAGGGAAGTTATTCGACACGGAAACGTGTAGGATTTTTTGTAACAATAAATACATATTACGAAAAAAATCGATCATCGTTTTTGTTTCCGCTTCAATATCTGAAAATGAAATAACTATCTAACAAATCGATGGATATAGGCGTAAGTGTGGAAAAAAATTCGTCGGAAATGAACCTCGCTCTGGATTTTCAACTTTTGTTTCTGTTCCAGAAAACGTAAACATCATGAACGAAAAAGAAATCTGAGTTAATAGATTGGTAAGATTGCGGCATCGACTAGCATAAACAAAATGTTGACATACAAAATTTTAAGGTAAGAACTAAAATTGTATCCTCATAAGTTGCAAATCATTCAGCAGTAAGAAGAAAGTAATTATTAGCGGAGAGACGACAATGATAATGTCATTTGCGATTTTCACTCTACCGATTTGAAATAACAACAATAATTGATAAATTCAATAATAACCTTTTAACTTTTTTTGGCAGTAATGGGAACCCCATTATTGGTCACTACACACACACATATGTGGCAATTGCAGAAGTGTTACTGCAGAACGAAATTACTATACATTAGACAAGTTTTTGTAGCGCAGCTGCATCAATTTTCAACATAAAGTGAAAAGTATTTTCGTCGGAAAATTGATAGGCTGATTTTTCTTATACTGATTGGACCCTTAAAACGTCCTTTGATTTTATCTTTTGGGTTTACCTAGACATATATACAGCAAATCTCTCGCATATACAGCAAATCACAGTCAACAATAAGACGCCTTCAAGAAAATATCAACCCGGAAATCTCTGTAATAAATCCAGGTCTTTTTCTCCGATGCGATATCTCAGCTGAAACATTCATACAATTTAAGGTGCGGCAATTGAGTAGCGTCATTTTTAAAACATGCGGAGGCTTAGAGAAATCTGCACAATTTGCCTTTCGATCAAAAATAAATTATATTGATTATACAATATTTAGTCTCTTTATTATCTTAAAAGATAATCTGCAAGTGGCAATAATTATTTTATCCATATTTTTATTCGTAAGCTTTACGATATATAGCTTTACGATAATAGCCTGCTACTAACAGTATATTACTGTTAGTAGCAGGCTATTCTTATACTATTAATTAAGGTGTATTTCTTTTTTTTAATGGAAATAAATTTCATAATGAATGTACCACATTATGCATTGCCATATGAAAATATTTCATAATTATCTTCATGCAACAATCGTTATTCTTTTGTTGTTTGAAATTTATTATAATTACATAGTTATAGTTGACCAACCAGAAGAGGATTCGAGCGATACACATGAATAAAAAGCATTATAAAAAGGGTTCCATCGGAACGCATGCATGTGGTCCACTGCCCTATAAAGGACCCACGTACCTCGTCTAGATGATTTGTGATCTCGACTACCTGTTTTGTGGCGCGACATTCTTTTATATTTTATTTTTGGATTTATCATAAAATTATTTTTGTGAAATTGCTGACAACAAATAGACGGGAAGTGACCATAATGAAGGCCACATTATACAATCGTAATTTACGTTGAAGCTATATAACTACGTAATATAAATTTATGTACGGAATTGATGTCTACATAAGCATTTAGACGTTATTGTAGCTTGATATGAAAAGTCTTAGCATTGATTGTATAAGTATTCCACTGATTGAGAGTTAAATATTGTGGCTAACTTATTAGAATTGGAAGAAAATGAATAACATTTCTTATATAATAATGTATTAAAGTAATTTTTTTAATACATATTTGTAATAGCTTAGAGCACTAACTATTATATGGAACATTAGTTTATTTAATAATTTTAAAAAAATATTGTCCATTAATAAACTTACAAACTAAAGGTTGAACAAATAACAGGAATGTTAACATAAATTAATAATTAATGATTTCTTGAATAATAAGAACAATAACAATAACTGAAAAAAATAAAGGGGAGGAAAGACAAAACAAAAAAGTTAAAATAGTCGGATTGAGAAGGAACTTACCCACAAACTTTACGTGCGGATTCTTCGATCGAGCAAATACACAGGTCAAGGTAAATTGTGACTAGCACAAAATCGTGATTAGCACAAAACCTGCCCAGCACAAAACCGTAATTATTAGAAAACCAGCCTAGCACAAAACTGAAAAAGATCAGTGCTATTACAGTTCACAGGGAGACGACTGATAAATCAAAATATGACGAAATTAGACGAAATAGGACGCTCATCCTAAAAGCCGGTAACAAAAATTACCAACATTACCTATTATTAATTTAAAGAAATGTAAAGTGAAATGTAGCTTCTTTCTTAAAGAGAGGATGTTATAATCTGTTTTGAGTGACTTTTCAAACAATAATGATAAAGGTATGTTACAATTATTTTAGAAAATTATAATTATTTGCATTACTATTGGAGAACGTTTTATTCCTATCGACCCATATTGATAATAACATGGATGTTAGGAGTATTTCAATTTTTATCTTAGACTTACCAGTATTCATATGCAAATCGTTCACTAAAAATACTTAAGCTTCTAATTTCATATCACTAGAGTTTGCAAGTTTTTATCGCCCAGTGCGAACTCGGCAGCATTATCTATTTACATCAGACGTGCCAGTAAAGTACTTTTCATTCGTATGCCGATAAATACGGCACGTATTGCTTCAACAACGATGAAGGAATAGTGCGAAACTGCTTGATCTCCTTAGCAACGTCAAATTGTGGTGAAGAAATTGTTTATTCAAATATTGTTAATATCATAATTGAATGTCATAATTATTTATAATTAATTTAATAACAAAGGTAACTTTTTATCTTGTCAGATGCCAGTACCAAATATCCATATACATGCGCTTACTCCCTACTATATACCTCACGAATAACATTCCGAAGTTCGAAGTTTTCAAACTTTAAACTAAATACAGTAAATAGAATTCATTAATACTGTACTTTACAAATGGTTTAGAGTTCTTGGATAAAAAAGCAGAAAAATTGGTTGTATGGAGATATCTTCCTAATACTGGGCTTTAACTTAGATACAGAGTATTAAACTAAGTTGTCTTACCTATTCGAGTTATTAAATATTTACACGTCTTACAAATAATTACACAACCGAACTATAATTTAATCGAGGAAATTATAAAGTGATTTTGCAAAATAAACAGAAGCAAGCAGTTTCCTTCACCAAACGATTAGACCGAGGCAGGATATGCGTGGGCGTTCGTATCCAGGCGTGTCCTGTTGGGTAACAGCGCGCTATCAAAACCCCTTATCGCCTACGACCAGGAAATTGTGACATTATTTAATTGTTCAATCATTCGATGTAACCTTACACGGGCTCCGACCGCGCGGCGTCGGTTCATTCATCGAATAGTTTTTATAATGCGATACGCTTCGAACTTTTGACCAAGAAAAAACCAGATGCTGTCGCGTTCTGTTAGATCTGTGTGTGGTAGATGACTTTGCGTTACGGGATTTAAGAATGAAGTGTAATTAAGTATTAAATAAAAATTAGGTGTAAATCCGACCGCGCTTTCTCGTTATGGAGTATGTATTTTGGATAATGTCGGCGATGCTAAAAATTTACTTCATTACAATTTGAGTTCGATTAATTTTGTTTTTAAATTAACAGAATAAGCACTGGAGTAGACGAATTTATAATAACGGGATACCAGAATGCAATTGTTTATGTCAACAATATTGCGATGATTCTTCAAATTGTTATGATTTACCGTAAGTTTGACGAAGTGGCAATGTTTTAAAGTTGAAAAATATGCTTTTTACTCTGTAACTGTAATAGATCAAAAAATCACCCAAAAAAATGGCTGCGCTTAAGAACATACCATAGAAATGAATACTTTGGCAACCAATATATAAACTAAAAAAATAAGTAAAACTAATTAAACTAATAATATCATTAAAAATTATGTATCGACTCATACAAGTACACTCAATTCATTTGTAAAAGTTTTGCAATTACAGACAAAATGCACCACAAAATAATATTATATACATTTGTCGAAGAGAAAATATACGTCTTCTCTATAAAGAGTGAATACCGAGCGCGGGAGGGAGGAAGTTTTATCTGAATACTATCAGTAAATAATATTTTTACTAAAAAAAATAAAAGATGAAACTTGAGCAATGGAATTCAAACAAAGACTGCCGATAATCTTTTTTTTCCATTAAACCCTATTAGAAACATATGCAATTAAAACCCATCCCACCTACTGATGTAAAATTAGGTAAAGTTTTTAACTAATGTATAATGAAAAAGTGTTTTGAATTTTAATTCAATAAGGAAACATTACTTCCTAAAAAAGTCATAGTAGAAAACGCATCAGGATTTGAACACAGATTTCCGTCACGTTCCGTACGTAATACAGTATTTCACCGTTGAGCTGAGCAATAACTCACTACGCAAAGTGACGAAATAAAAATCTACTACTAACTCCGTGCTTCTGTAGCACTCGACCTAGCGTCGATTATATCCGAAGACAAAACTATCTGAAATACATCGAGCTTGACGTGCCGCTAAAATCGCAAGTTTTCTCCCATCAAACAATTTTGGATAAGGTGAGCCGAAAAAATGTTCACTTCAAAATGCGTTAAAACTCATTAAATCTCAGATAAACCATTTTTCTTGAAGTTACAATAATTGAAATATTATATATCATTTTTGTCGTTGATTCTTTAATTTTGCTGATTAGTTTACATAACAATGTTTATGAGATAGCTCCCTACAAAAAGAGACAAACATTAATTTCTTTATAGATTTATTAGATGTACGATTTGGTAACGAGACCACTCTGAGTGCAAAGATGCTGACTGTAAATATATACCTTCGGTCCCTAAATAAAATAATATTATGAAATTTAAATTTTCGGATGATGTAAGCGGATTTTTACTCATGAATAATTTTCCAGTAGTTTTCTAGTGATTGAATCTAAATTATTATTGTAGCGAAAAATATTTGTTTTTTTTAAGATTTCACAGCTTTTAAACTTTTTCTTTTTTCACGGTTACAGTTCAATTGTTTGTACTAACGTCTGTATAATATCTTGTTTTGCTGTCTTACCTCTCATAATCTTTCCACATATATTATATTACAATCCGGAATCCGGAAATGAATTATATTATGTCCATAACTCCATGTCGCCTTTCTCATTTTCAACTTGGGCTCACTATTGAGTTATGATCTAGTCTTTAAAATACAATACTGGTATATGTTAAACAGAAGAAAGTACGATTGTGGATTGTATTAATAAATTAAAATAATTTTGTCCATAGTCAAAGGACTATATCAATTCACCTAAAGTTGGTCATATTTTTTCATTTACATAAAAGAAACTATTTTTCCATTAAAGTTCACATTTTTCATGCCTTTTGGAATTATTAAGATAATATCACCCTTATAACGATAAATACGTTTCGAACCAGAAATAAGTTTTCAATACATTAACATAACATATTATCAAATTTAACTAAATATTGTATTTAATTTGTGCATTTTAAAACAATCAGAACATTTTTATGTTTGACTCATTATTACATTAGTAGATATGTAATTAATAATGTTCTTCGTTATAAACGACATTGGTAACAAAATACAATTTCATTATCATTTGTTGTTACAAAATTGTCAATCGCAGGAAAGATACAGAGCGGTGTCGAGTTCATCACGTTTCCAGGACGTTCGTCACGCATCCCGATTAACTCCACGTCCGATAAGATTCAATTTTTATCACGCGTCGGGATATTTTTGCAATGAAACTAGATCAAGGTGCGTGTATAATTAATATGTATCTGTATGATTCATTACGACATGTTCACAACAATGATTAAACTATTACATATGAACAATTATTTAAATTGAATTAACATTGATTATCACACATAGTTTGTCATATTTATATTATTATTGGGCAGTTTACAAGTATAAATTACTAGCTCCTCTGCTTCAACAAATAATCCATAATAACAAATAATCCATAATTAGTAATAAAGATCCTGAATTTTTTTGTTCATTTCATTGCCGTGTGCAATTGTTTTAATAATTTTAATATAGTATGATTGTCTAGTTTCTTTAATTCAAATATATTCCAACTTTACTTCGATTCCTTTCACTGAAATCAATATTGATCATTACTCATACGACCTTGACAAAAATACACTGTATGTCCGTTTGAAATCTACTGGTTAGTTGTTACTTTGGTTATTACTTTGCAAAATCTGATATGGAGAACGGAACTCCTTAAATGGTAGTTTTTAATTTGCGAAATCTGATTTTGTACTTCGGATATGGAGAACAGAACTCGTCAACGGCTAATAGATAACTATTGGCGGATACTACTATCGCTTTATTTCTATGTATTGTTGATAATCAACTTTAGACAAAGAAGAAATTATCTCTGTACTGACTTTAGTCCGTGACTTTTAATAAATATCCAATATTCTAAGAAAGAAAATAATTGTGATAGAAAATATATTAATCATTAAATATTCTAAAATGAAATATCTTTTAAAAAACCGATTTCAAAAAAATAATTAACTCAAAATAGGCTTATTTGCAATAAATAAAACCGATTTCAAAAATAAATAACTTAGTTATTTATTGCAAATAAGTTGGTACTCAACTCAATTCAAGATATGGAGTTAATTATTTTTTTTATTTTTTAGTACCTACTTTTTTGAAGTCAGTTTTTTATAAAGATATTTTAGTGGATAAGGATCTCTCCAAACATCTTCCATTTTTAGGGTTCCGTACGAAAATGTAGAAGTTCTATACTTCAAAACCGCGCTAACAGCATAGTGGATGTCACAGTACGTTCATAAGACATAACCGTATTGAACTTTCAGGCCACTTGTTCTTCTCAGAATTTACCGTCTTTTTTTCGAATATGTGTATTTCTAGAACCTAGGGTATTTGCATATTCCCGAATATCGCCTCTACTTGCGCTATCCTCCCTTCTTCCTTTGTTACCAATTGTCACTTTCACATATTAATTTTTTTTCAGTTTTATTTTATTTCATCTTCCATTAATTTATCGGCAATTTTAATATTGCATATATGGTTTTCAAGATTAATGTTCTAGACATTTGTTTTCCTTTGTGTTATTTTGTTTCTTTTACATATTTTTTTTGTTAAATGCTCATATTTTCAAAATATATACTAGACCATACAAAATATCTATTCCACAACTTAAATTGTGAAATTATAATATTTCCCGCAATTATTACATGTACGAAATGTGAAAAGATATACATACATACATATATATATATATATATATATATATATATATATATATATATATACATATATATATATATATACATATACATATATATATATATATATATAAACTCATATATATACATACATATAGTATATATACATGCGTGATTTTGTGTGTAAGTCGCAAGTGGATTGCAGGATCCGCAGTATTACGATTCGGCTAGCCATTTAAAAAAACGGGGCCGTTTTGTATTACAGCAGGTCAACGATAAGCCAGATTATCATTGTGATACGTTCTATAATCTAACGTTTAGCCGTATTGTACAAAATTCGCTTTGTAAGTGTGAAGATATAAACAAAATAAAACAGTGTTTAATTGAAAACCAATTTTAATAAGAAATAAATGTAGTCTGTAAGTAACTAAAGCATTTTGTAATTTGGCAATCGGCAACGTTTATTTATAAATTAAGGAAGGTTAGTATTCTATCTGTATCAAATACAAATATATCCCTTGAATTACTATTTTCTTTACTAATTAGGTACTATCTCAGTAGCCAGAGTCTAACTAAAATATTGGGCTTTAATTTTTTGATTAAACTAATTAACTAATACTAAACTAATAATTATAAATCACAAAGAACAGCCATTTTGCTACCTAAAAACAATTATTTGTTACAATTACGTAAAACAATTACTAGTTGTTCAACTTTTACAAACATTTGTAAGTTTCATAAAAAAATATAGTTTTTATGGAGGTCTTGCATAGTCTTTTTAAAACAACTAACATAATAAAATGCAGTCAAAACTTTCAAATATGGCACATCGTTAATAATAATACTGTTGGAATGAAAAGACAAATATAAAAAAATATTATTTGTTAACACATGTTAAGCTAGAATGGCATATAGATGCGCAAAGAGTTTTTGAAACATGCACATCTATTGGTGCTGCACAGATTTGTCGCTGGTTTGCAAGCACATTTTTGGAATCCTTGCCCAGAACAGAGAATGTTTGGTAACAGCCTTTCGTAGTGTTAAAAAAATTTGTGATATTTCCTCATTATCATGATTTGAAGAAATTTGTAACTCATGACGATGGAACCAGTTCTTTACTATTTCAGATTTGGTACCTACTTGGTAAACGCCACTTCTGAAAACAATTATTTTTCCAGGGGGCCAGGGTTAATTTTGGGCACATTAAGAAAGATGCTATCTCCAATATTTAAATGTGGAAGTTTTTTTGCTGTATCACAAACCATTTTTTCTGCATGTTTTACCCCTTTATGTGATTCTTCTCTTTCATTTTTGATAACTATTTCTTTATGGCATAATGTATACAATACTTTTGACCCATAGCCTTCAGTACCATCAAATACTCTACAAATTGTGTGTACAGGTTTCAAACAGGAATAGCACTGTTGAGCACCACTAGTAGGTTGGCCATAGACCACACAGTTTGAATCACACAAAACAATTTAATTTTCGGTAAAATTAATATTATTTTCCGGATAAATTACCTCTACAAAGTGTAATCACATCGGTGTTGTTTAATGCTATTGGAATGCAAGTGTTGTCATCATATTTCATAATAAAAGTGTAAGCTCTACTTCCAATAGTGTTTTTTGAAGTTTTACTAAGTTCCAAATTGTTAGTCACCAGTTTGATTGATGACAGTTGCATAAAGACGGTCCGGTTTTTATTACAAGGATTCCGCATTTTTATTTTCTGAGATGTTATTTATTCCTTGATTACCATTGCTAGCCTACGTTTGAACATCTACAACGTTGTTAACATCCTCTTCTGCGTAAATATATAGAAGGAGACTTCCAGGAATGTTAGTATTTGGCAGACCAGATTTGGGATCGTATCCAAATAATGCACGATAAGGTGACCTTCCTATGGTTGGATGATATGACACATTTAATTATACTGGACAAACTGACATCCAAAAGTTGTCACGCATCCAAATGTGGAGCATATTCGCTATATCTTGGTTACTGCGTTCCACGCTACCTTGAATTCGTGGATTACGACGGCTTCCATGAACTATCTTGCATTTCGGCCATATTTTCACCATCTCCTCAATACTTTTGGCAGTGAACTCCGACTGTTAAAAGCTTTGAAATAATTGGTTTCATAACACTGTTTTTCTTTGACAAGTTGCGTTTAGATTCACAGGTTGGGCATAAGGAGACAAATATTTTAATGGCCCTTTTTTAATAAAGATTCTATTTTTTTATAGCATAGAGAATTTTGTCTCGCCCGCCGTGGCCACTTTACTTGTCCGTTTCCATTAGAGTATCAAAATACTGGTCCATGGGTACTACACGAATAGTAAGATCTTCTGGATTATTTTGTTTTTAAGACCAGATAATCTTCACTGGTGACATTCATAAGGTCATATTTTTTGTACAGATAATATTGTGTAGGATTCTGCCGAATACCAGAATCCATTCCCACCTTATCGATTTCAATATGCATTATTAGCTCTAAAACTCGTTCTTTTGTCCACGGCTGCTTAACCCTTCCGCATTGAGATAAATAGAAATAATTTAATTGCACGTTAAATTTGTCCTTAAAGTCGCTCTTTACACAGATATTTGACACGTTTTCTTTGTTACAATCACTATTAATTACACTTAACAAGTAGCATACAAATAATATATAATTTATCTAACTACAGACAAAAATCAAATTTACTATTTGTTTTTGCAAAGTATCAGTACAAAGTATCACATTGCAAAATAAATAACAAAATAGTATATAATTAATTACGTATTTAATGTACACCCTTCACCATTCACGTAATAGCTATAAATAAACGTGCAAATAATATTTTACGAAGTTACACATTTTAACAGCGCGCTAGCAGCATAGTGGAGCTAACATAGAGTCATACTCATGGCAAAGAATAGTAACTATTACTACGTAAAGAAGCGACACTCGCCTCCTCCCCCCCACCCGCCAATTTAACGTCACCCGCAGATGTCGGGTACGATGTAGAGTAAGTGTTCCTAGGTTGCCGCTCACTGCGTTCACGCGGATTTTGCTCTTTTGTTGAATTTAACTTGCTTAATTCTGTTGTACCTGATAGCTATTTATAATAGACTTGGGCGATATGAATATTTTGAGATATTGAGTACAACGAGTACTAGTATTATAAAATATTGGTACATATCGGTGACAAAATATTTGACGAGTGTGGGCTACGTAATTCCATTGTAAGAGGAATCTGTTACAAATATATGTAGACTTATGATCACATGAGATGTCCAAAATGTTTTAATTGCCATTTATTACTAAAGGTTCAATGCTTATATCCTTTATTTTTACAGCGAAAATTCATAGAAATTCCTATTATTTCTAAAGAAGATATTTTTTATAAAATGCAGTGTCATTAAAGGTAATACCATAAATATTCGCGGTTCCAGGTTTAGGACTAATAAGTAAATGATACGGTTAAGATAATAATTTGGAAAGTGTATTTAAAAAACGAATGAAGTTATTAAATTGTCCCAACAGAAATACAGAAAGTCTTTAGACGAAAATATCGCCGTATTTAAAATCCTAGTTTTAAAATACTCGTTCTCGTAATATTCAGTAAATATTTGTCCGCGAGCTGCAAAGTGCAAAGCGTTGCTATACATAATTATTATAAATTAAAACGACGTGTACTCAATTAGATAATCAATGGCTGACTGACTTTATTTCTTAATAATAATGATGTACTAAAGGTTGACATATCAGAGACAATAGTTATAATCAAAGTCATATACGTCATAGATGTCGATACATTGTTTATTTGATGTTACTAATTTAATTATATATTTTAACAATAATGAATATATATCATGCAAAATTGTTACGACTTACGAGTATTCAAATATTCGGTTTGTTCTTTATTTCTTATACGTTTTAGATTTGAAAGAGCAAGAAGACCTACAATATGCGGCCCTACCATAAAGTAACAATTGTCCGAAAGTCCAGTAGGTCATTCCACACAATTATTAACAATACCAAAAATTTTGTATTTTGCATACCAAGTACATATTTTATCCAGAGATATCAAGTATTTTACCAGTATGCCTCACCACATATATATATACAAATACGCCACACCTTTAATTTATAACAATTGAATATAATGGCCCGTTATTGTGCTGCTTACGCGTGCTTAGAAAGCAATAAAATCAATAAGGATAAGGGATTTTTTCCCTTCCGATGAAAGAAGCTAAGATAACTGCATGTTCTTGTAAATAATTTTGTCTTATATTACCAACCTATTTAGTTAGTATATATAATTTTATGTCGACAAACATTCACTGAGCAGTTTTAAATTTCAAACTGTTCTTGTTAAAAACTCATTGTTTTATTAGAATGTCGACGTGTTTGTAAAATGTATCCTTGTAGTGTCCGCTATTGGCTTATTATATTGATTATTAAGAGATCTTTCACTTGCAAAAAAACTAATCAAGTCAAAAGTACAATGAATACAATATTTCAGTATAAATAAGCAACATATATTTTTATTTAAGATTTTATTTCCTTTTTAAAATCCAATTATATTTTTTACAATTAGGTAATAATAAAAACACACGCGCTAGTACAAAGGACTGCGCCAGCGCGCTATAGAGACAGTCAGTTGGAAAGAGAAATTAAATATGTTGCTGACGTATTAGCATCGACTCGCTCGATCAGCGCGATTGCTCTCAATGATCGAGAACGACATGTAGTAATAGCTAATATTCTTTACCTTCACGCTGCTGACAGCCCTACATTAATTTACGCACACACACAAACGAATACGGATAGGCCAGTACCTATGTAATAGTGTAAGCAATTAAATCTGTTCGCTAGTATGGAGTGTCGGGGGTATGCTCATGGGGTCGTATACACGCAAACAACATCAGAAGACAACATCGTTAATGGAAGTTGGCCATTACTGAGAGTTTCGATCGGGCTGAATTTCTAATTGTTATAATAACTTACAATCTTTATATTATTTGTACACGTTTCTAATAATTGCCAAGTTCCACCTATGGAAATATTGATTTGGTCATTATTAATCAATTTTCACTTAGACAAAAAGTCATCACATACATCATAATTTACGTGAAAGAAAAATTCAATAATTTTCGAGATACATATATCGTTATACACAAGATAATGTGCAAGATCGACAAACGTAATAAATTAAGTTTTTTCAAATTAACATAATAGATTATTAAGAAAGATATTGTGGCCGGTCCGGTTTCCGGTCGATCGATAAATAGTGACAATGAAAAACTTTTATGACGATGTAAAATAAATAAATTCACTTACAAAATTAGATGGTCATCAAAACACGGTAGCATGGTAATAATTATCTCTATATAACCCTAAAAGTTACTTAAAAATCGTCTGTTTTTTAAAGGTTTATTTATAAAATAGAATACTTCACGTGACAAGCTATTTGCTTGCGATTTCGTTCGCGTGATTTACCTAGTAGTCGACGGTTAATAATGTTTCGCGTGATTTAATATGTAGTCGACGGTTAATAATGTAACGAACGTTAGTGGGCCCTCTTTTATTTATTGTATATAACTTTCCAATATCACATTAAAATATTTTAGTTTTAATAAACACAACAATTTGTATGTTTACTTAGTAATATTTAAGCGGTATAAATAGACAAATATATAGTAACAAACAGAGTAGCAAACAAAAATATTTAAAAGCACCCAATACCTCATATTTTTCTCAAGTTTAAAAAAAACACAGCTATGGACTTCCACTTAATCTAAATCCGTTAGTCACATGATGTGCGCACAAACATAGAGACAAATAAACAGACAGACGTAAAGTCCTTTAAAGTAATTTTTATAATCCCTTAACCGAATAACGAAAACGGAACTCTCAGACATAACTTCGTTATGTCCGTCTGTACATCGCAATTTCTTAGACGTTCTTTTAGTTTAAAACCTATTTTGATGATATTTTAGAGGAATATGTGTATATAAACACAAGATAAAATTTAGAAAAAAGAAAAATATCTTAATGTATCTAAAAACTTCTTTATACTTGAAATTTAAGGGTGAATTATTATTTTCACAAACCGCATTGAATTGGATATCATTGAAGATATGTTTTAAAGGGCAATCGAAAATGTGTCGCAATATGTTTGACTCGGCCTCTTTTTTTGCGAGATGTGAGTCTCTAAAGTACGCTGTTGTAAGCGAGACATCCTCCCTCCTCCTCCTCCCTCTTCCTTTCCAACTTTATAATCACGTTTTAATATCTCAATTGGGGTTTCTGGTTGAGATTTCTGCAAACGAGAAAATCGAGAAATCCACCCATCTTCGAGGATAATAAACATGCCGAGAACTCCAAAAATAATTTAAATATGTTTTACGGTGTAAAATCCGCGTCGCGCCCGTATTTAAAATCGCGCGTAAGCGCCGCTAATTGTTCAATCGCTCAGTCGACGGTAAATTCCTCTCGAGCAGCATCTACGGAATGTTGTAGTTGTAATTTCTACTAGCAATATCATCGAGTCTCATCCGACAAAAAGTTCGAATACAAATCGAGACAGCCGCTACTGCAAGCAATGTCGAAGCTCACATAGCAAGAAGCTTAAAGAATTTCAGCTCTTAGAGTGAAGTGTTAAAAGAATGCCAAACCTTGAAAATTTATATTAAGTTTTAATGAAAGTAAAGCTAACATCGACAAAAAAACAGGTTTTCTCGTTATCTGGAAACTCTGTAACGAAGATAATAAACCGATTATCAGATGATGTTAATGCTCTTGTATTTTTAAAAGCATATTTCATTAAAAATAGAGACCAATAAGGTTAGCGGTTGAAGCTGTTTCATAACTAACTTTTCAAGACTAATAAGCTAGTCTACTTAGAAATTTTTATTTTGTTATTTACATAATTAAAAGGCTGTCCATAAGTTTTATTGGTTAATTTAGTTGATTTTGTTATTAAAAATTTAATTTTTTATTAAATAAAAGTCTGTGAATAAAAGTTCTACTTACTTATAGGAAGAAAGATTGTGTAAGCAACTTTAAAGATTATTTTTAGGAAGAAGCGTCAGGTACCTATTATTTGTTTAAGTAAAAGAATGTGTGATTAAGGTTTTTACCTACCTCTGGAAGGAAGCTAAAATAAATATTTATAGTACCCACCGTTTAATAAAATTACTAAAGTTTTATAGGAAGATACATACCTGAAGTTTAATTTAGTTTTGTTTTGTTAAAAAATAATTAATGTTTTAATTGAAATAAGACTGACTAAATAAATTTTAATTTAATTGAAACAAGACTGACTAAATAAATTTTAATTTAATTGAAACAAGACTGACTAAATAAATTTTAATTTAATTGAAACAAGACTGACTAAATAAATTTTAATTTAATTGAAACAAGACTGACTAAATAAATTTTAATTTCATTGAAACAAGACTGACTAAATAAATAATGTTGATGATTATTAATAAGCGTAATTTTATTTTGAATTGAATTTACTATTTTATCATTTTTTTAAAGTTTTAGGAATTTCTATAAAATTCGAGATCTCCCGGGAATTTCCTAGTTTAGAATCTTGAGTCCCGGGAAAATTGAAAACCCTAGTCTCCAATGCATTAATAAAATAGGGTGGTGTAGGCGAGCATTTTTTTCCGTTTACAAGATATACTAGACAATATATTTAGTGAATAAAAGATAATATTAATATTTATATGTACATAGTTTAATAAGAATGACATGTAACCTTAAATGTTCAAACTTTATGTGTAGCAGCAAGTGTGTACGGAACCCTCATAGTGAGAGTCTTATTCGTGCTCAACAGTGGCAGTTTTACTCATATTCAGACTGTGATAAGAATCATAACTAATATTATAGATGTGAACATCTGGTTGGATCGATGCAACATGGAACACACACACACATGTATGAATGTATATATCTATATATATTACTATAAAACCAAAGTGGACGAAGTAGGGAGCGAAAGCTAATTTAACATATTTTTAATTAAAATGTAAAATTGACGAATTATCATTTCAAAAAACTAAAATACAATATCACACAACAAGTAGCACAAAATTAGTTTAAGCACCTTTTCTAATCGAATCCTTTTAAACTTTACTAATAAACGATACTTTACTAATAAACGATACTTATAGATATAAATCAGGACGAGTGTCAGAGCGGTAAACGGAAATCTTGTTGCAACTTTTGCGCTCCTGGTAGCCTCAAGGTATTACCTAATAGACAAGGGGTCGCTGGGAGCATGGGTCTTCGCCCCGGTTCATGTACTTGTTGCTATGGTTTAAATAAATATATACCGATGTGTAAACATGTATTCAGTTACATTGTTAGTAAGACATATCGGAGCTTTGGTCTCGTAGTTAGACTTACTTTTAATAGCTTTTTTTATTCGCCGTGTGCTTGTTGTCTTGTTACAATTTATAATTAAACTTTTGTCAATTATGCCTTTATATTGTTACATTAACTTCGAAACTTGTGATCGCTTATCTTCTTTCATTAAATTATTACATGTTTAAATACGTACAATCTATAGATATAATAAAACTTTCTAGTAAAAAAACTGTGCAACACAGATATTTAAAAAACTTGATGAACCATGAACTAGTAGGACGAGAAATTAACGTTTTATAATTTTTGTGCTCCAGTTTTTTTCTAAACATTTTTGAATTTGTGACGGATAGACAGATGTTTATCTCATTAAACGCCGGCCTATCTGTTTGTACTCATATCGCGTAATAACTATTGCGAAACTTTAGCTGTAATTTTTACTGCTGTGTTCCTAGAGTTTAACAAAAAAACAAAAATACGTTTCATTTTGATACAATGTCAAAAAGTTAAGATACCAAAAAAAATACAGCTTACAAACGAACACGATATCGTTCATCAGTTACTGAATATCCCATTATTACTAAGTGGGTAAATAAAGTAAGAACAAGGGAAGTTCCGAGCAGAACTCGGTTTAAATATATGAATTTATCTTTCAAAATTAGTATTTTAAGACACTTCGTTTCAAAATTCAGCTCAGCTGTCTTATTGTAACTTTAAATTTATAATACAGAAAGAAAAAGAAAAAAGTAGACGAAAAATTATAAACTAAAATTATGAGCTCATACATTTTCAGGAAAACTTCAAAGTATAATGAAACTTGTTTAACTCCTTCATAATAAGAAACAATAGAGGTGTACGTTGACGACAAAACTAATTAATAGCCATAGTGATTGATTTACGACCTACCGATTCGAGGACGCTCTTTAGCAGGTCGCGAATCAGAAGGCGGATCACATATTTCGATTTGACAAGCATAAATAAATACCACAATCCAAATTTACTATGGTGACGTGACGCTGGTCACCAACGTAATAGCGGACACACTTGATATCCGCTTATACTGCATTTGGCTCATCCGCCTGACCGGAAGTCTTACGACTGTAATATCTTGGGCGGGTGTCTCATTAATTTAAAATATGGGTGTTGATTAGTTTAAAATATCAGTTATATCACAGAACAGTGAATACGTCTATTCAATGATACGTGAATTATATATATATATATATATATATATATATATATATATATATACATATATATATATATATATATATATACATATATATATATATATATATATATATATATATATATATATACATCTATATATATATACATATATATATATACTTTTTTTTTTTGATGTTTCACGCGGGTGTGTTAAAATAATAAAAAAATATTAAAATGAGGTTTTATTTATCCAAAACAGCCAGATTTGCAATACCTTTTAAACTATTTGACATTGAGAGATGAAATGACAATTAACAAAATTACATTTAAATGGTGATCAAATTCGAAAATATCGTATATATTTATTAACATACATCGACAATCTTAATAAAGACCTCTTACAGTTATTAATTAGTTCTAGGATCAAGCTGCTATTAGAATTACTTTGTCATGTAGCGCAATTAACGAATCTTAATCGTAACTGTCCTAATCTTAATTTTATTTATGTTAATCACTAGCGGTTCATTAAATTCTTACAATTTATAATATGTTATGAATATATTATAAAGTGGAAGAATTTGATAACATTTTATTTCCTTCATTCTAAGACACTGAAATGCTTAATTAATACGTTATACGAGTTAAAGATCTGAGATACTGACAAATAGACAGACAAGGAATTTTTCGTTAAAACCGTAAGATATGTCTGATCTAAAAGACCCGCAAACCTTTCTTAAAATAAATAATATCAGCTTTAACAAAGTTGACATAATAAGCTGAACTACTTCAATTTAATCCTAGTGGGGTTGTAGAAAAAAATTAAGAAGCTTATTCTTAATCCTTGTAAAAGCATACCGCCACCTATTATTATTGGGGGCGCGCATACATTTTAAGGGACGACGTAAGCAATACTTATCTTGGAGTAAGCTTTTTCATATTTAGTCCCGAATAATGTTATACGTCTGGAAGGTAAATGATAATGTTTAAAAGTTAAACTGTTGGTCAGTTTAACTTTTAAACATTATTCATGTTATTTATATTATTCTATAAACAATTACGTGTCGTAAGAAAAGTCTTCGCAGCTTGATAGTTATCGATATAAATGTAATGTTTCATTATTTATGTTTACGTGAACAAATGCTATTGAGCCAAACAAAACGAGAAATGTGAGAATTATAATCGCTCGCTTTTAAGATTGTTTTCATTACTCTTTTGTTATAATAACTATTATGTAGGTTATATTGGTTTATTTTAATATCTTTAATATACTATTAAATTAAAATAAATTGCCCATTAAAGTATATTTGTTATCACTATCAATTTAGCTCTATGTGTATTCCGTACAAATTTATATCTCGAAAACTTTCTTTAAAACAAAGTGTTCGTGATATTTTACAATTGATCAATAAATATCGTAATTTGATAAGAGTATTTTTAGAGAGAAAAAAATCAAATCTGAAATGACTTACACAATACCAAAAACTCATCAAATAGGCAAATCTTCATGTAACGTATATTTGAAGAGAAGCTTTGTAGAAATTTTGTAGATTACCTGTGAAGCTTATACTGTTATTAAATTAAAGAGAAATTTTATTATCTTTATACTGTTATTAAATTAAAGATAAATTTTATTATCTTTATACTGTTATTAAATTAAAGAGAAATTTTGTTATCTTTATACTGTTATTAAATTAAAGAGACATTTTATTATCTTTATACTGTTATTAAATTAAAGAGAAATTTTATTATCTTTATACTGTTATTAAATTAAAGAGAAAACATGTTCGTAATATTATAAAGTTTATTCACATATACGTCACTGTATTTGACTATATACGTATACAATTTTGAATTAATATTCAAAATGTTTTGAAGTTATGCAAATTTTCCGCATATTTATAATGTATTTTGATTAAAATACATTATTATTTAAAGTTGTAAATTTTCTTTCCGTTTTGGAAACTAAACATTTTAAATAAATTAGTAGAATTGACGTCTACCTTTGAGAATGATTCTGATTTAAATTAATATCCCTTTTCTCAAGAACTAACGTCAAAATCTTAAATTCAAAGACACATCTCTGTCTAAACGTAACCGAAATCTTTTGACCTCCTATAACACGTATATCCTCTAAAAATTAAATTTTCGGACTGACAAAATACAACAATCACAAGTTTTAGAATTGCTTAATCTCAATTAAATCGATGTTTTTTAATGAAAATTACTTTATAATAATAAAAAAGTTTTTTAATCTTCAATTTTTCTACCTTTTCAACCATTAAAATTAAAACGCCGTTTTAAAACTGAAACGATTTTTTTTGAAGATTTGTATAAACATTGAGGGCTTAAACCTTCCTCATTTTATTGCTAGCTTCATTAATATTTATGACTTCAATAGAATATTCCTTTCGGTTTGGGGCTTAGTTTTAGGGCTTACACTGTCCTCATTTTATATTCATTTTATTGCCAGGTTCGTTAATATGAATAACTTTAATAGAATATATATTACTGCATGTGTTGTCAAAGCGAACCATAGTTTTAATTTCAAACGCATATAACTGGTCAAAGCGAAGTCATAAATATTTTGAGGATATTTTCGTAAAGCTAAAATACTTTTTTCATTAATTCGCTGCAGTTGCTCCTTGAAAGCAACAAAATGTAAAATGCAACTTACAACTAAAATATAGGGCATATATTTAATTTGTTATAAAATTAATACGTCTAATGAAAATTTTTAGAGAATATAACTTTTCTAAATTCAAAATGACGGGGTCCGCCTGATCAAAAAATTTCACGAAAATATGACGATTTCATAATAATTGAATATTTATAGAATGAATGATCACTTGGTTATTTAAGCTGAAGTAAATAATTTCTGGATGTTATATATATATATATATATATATATATGTGTGTGTGTGTGTGTGTGTGTGTGTGTGTGTGTGGGTGGGTGTGGGTGGGTGGATGGTATGTGTGTATGTATATGTATATTAATATTATATGTCAACGAGTGTACAACAAGACTAACTTATTCTATAAACCCTTTGCGTAATCATAGCTACAAAAACCTCGACTGGCTCAGGTAAATATAAAAAAAACTATAAAACGAGTAGTTTACCAAGGTGATTATCAACCTTTTTCAATGGGTTACCTCCTGGACACTTAAAATTTCGCTCCGGATAACGAGTGATCTTGCTTGTGTTCATAATAGCATTATTGTTCTTTATGGTAAAATGCTTTAAATCATTACCTCATAGCAACATAATTTAGAGTAACCTGAGTTATTAACCCTGCAAAACATCATGCTATAATGGATATTTGCTAGAAATTTGTTATTTAACTACGACGGGTGAAGAAAATAACGGATGTTAGGTGGGAAAGTGTTTGTATATTGCCACTAAATATATCTTAAAATATTAAAAAATAAAATATAATGTAATTGTTACATTAACATCACAATAAATTTAATAATAATGTGTAATGTAATTATTACATTAACATCACAATAAATTTAATAATAAAAACGTTTACCATAAATGCAATTCTTTCTGTTCAATCTCCTTTATAAATCATATTCAAAAATACTTAGGATTTAAAGACTTTTAGGCTTTCTTTATTTTATACATGTAGAACAATTTTACATAATTATTACAATTGTAAAATACAAGCAAGGAAACATAAAATGGAATTATCGAATTTAAATTTATTCGTCGGAGTTTTTCCCAAAATTCTTCCTATTATTTTATATAAGAAATTATTTTTAGTAGCGTTTATACTCGTTTGCTAGTTTTTGCGCACAGTTTCACTCACTTTGATTTTTGAACGAATTTGTACTAAACATATATAAAAAAAGGAAAAAACCTTCAAGGAAAACAAAAATATAGTTTGGGAGAAAGGTATCATATAGGTACAAACTATTTCTGCATCAAATTTTATTAAAATCGGTTCAAGTACTTCGACATGATTGGGTAAGGACGCGCACACATAAAAACCATTAAATATTCTGATCTCGAATTTGTGAAAAAAGACCAGTAACAAAAACAATCAGACCGCAAATGCAACCTTCGTTCGAGTAAGATTCGAGAAGCAGAACCAAAAAATATTTATTCCATAATTATTCTAGTTTTATCTATTCCAATACTCAACATCGTGTGATGAAAAATTGCTATCATTTTATTAGAAATAATTGATATAATTCAATCACAAAGACCTATTAGAAGGAAACTTTACATAAACTGTTTTGCAGATTCGTTTTGTAATTGAGGAAGAAACATTAATCTATTAAAATCAACATTAATCTATTTTTTTATTCTGCAAGTGACTGCTTATATTTCAGAATACGTGACAATCAGATCGCACAATATTGAGTGAATAAGACGGATATAATAACATCATCCTGTCCAACTCCTTTAAGTTATGAAGAGTATATTCTGCGGTATGTTAATTAGCGTTATCATGGAGAAATTCACCCCGAGTGTTTACTAATCAAACGAATTGCTGACAATAAATCGATGTATCTCTGCATTCACAGATTGCTACTGAAGCAACTCTTAATTAATAACGTCCTAGATATTTCGCCAGTAGCTCAGCGTTATCTTTCTCTTATTTCCTTCAGGTTTGGGTAATGAAACTCTTTTTTGTCCTACACTAAGCCATTAGTGTTTGCATGTGTCATTAACGCATGTAACTTACTTCTCGTCACGAATTGTGTTCGCCACCTACTCGTCACCTAATTGTTTTAGCCAAACAGAATCACGACTTAATATCAACCGTTGTTGACAAACATTTATACATGTATACACATATTTTTTTTCTTGAGAGAACACCTAGCAAAGCAGTCATGCGGACGTAACCTCTACAGATACTTCACAGTTTAAAAATATGTTCAGCGGTGTTATTAGGTCCATGGCGGTGGTCAAGTTTACCAGTTTTAACATCACTTTAATCGAGTATGTTCGTGATATTTTTTGCGTAATATAAGTTAATTTTACAGACCCGAAGTATTTTTTTTAAATACGTTGTAATAAAATGTTGCATAAAGGCGCGTCTTGTATATGTAAACGTAAATAATAATGTTGAACGTGTACGTATATTTAAGGTTAATAGAAAATATATAGGAAATGAATAGGTTTATTTTTGCCACGACGTTGGATTGGCTAATGCTGAGAAATATTGCGTATCTGTGGTTAAATACTGCGTCTTTATCCGTAACCACTGCTTTGTCAGAAAAAATATGATAACATTTGTCAATGGCAATAATCATCTATTTTACGAAAGCATTATTTTCTTTCAATGAGCTACTTCTGTGTTAGCCACGAACGTTTGTATTTCATCGCAAAGAGATGTTCAATGAGCTACTTCTGTGTTAGCCACGAACGTTTGTATTGCATCGCAAAGAGATGTTCAATGAGTTACTTCTGTGTTAGCCACGAAAGTTTGTATTGCATCGCAAAGAGATGTTCAATGAGCTACTTCTGTGTTAGCCACGAACGTTTGTATTGCATCGAAAAGTTAACTATTTTTTGTCGTTACATGATAACAGGGATTCGCAAGGAGACAGAAGAAAATTATGTCTTAAATGGTAATGTATGAGAAGTAATTACTTCTTCAACCTTGACGATCCAAGCCAGTGTCAAACATAATCAGTGACTGTGACCGTATTGGCCACGATAATAAAAGCACGTTTATATTAAATGTCAAACAAGATCAATTTGAGCAATAAAGGGTTAACAGAATCAAGTGGAGAAAATAGTTTACTTAATAAAGAAAACGCTCCCCCGAGATAACGACCGCGTTAAAGTTGATTATACGCACACTTTTTTTTCAATACTCTATTTTTTCCCCATGGTAATAATCCGACAAGAAAAAGATTTATGTTCAATGTTTCAGATGTTCACTATTTTTAGAGAGAAAATAGTAAAACACACAAGACGGACTGTGAACAGTTTGATGTGCAAAAATTGGAAGAGTGGCAAAAATATATAAAAGTCAATCAGTGATTATGATTGCAAACGCTTGCTATATAAATAGCATTTTATAACCATTGTACTAAAATCTAAAGACCATTAGTGAATTATCTTGCTTGTACAATGAATTCACTTAATATTTTTAATATTTCAAAATTCGTAGTCCATCGAAATTTTCAAGATATCGATCGTGTCTTTAACAAAATAAATATATAAATAGCTCTGTTTATATGCATTCCGTTTAATATACACAAACCAATGAAAATATCATTGTATTAACACATACATCTAATGTGTTATTTTGTATTAGCGTAAGTCATATTCTAGACATTTGGTTGAAAAATATTTTGATTGAATTCATTTAACTACTTGCAGGGTCAGAAATTTCTAAAAGAATAAATGAATAACATGAGAAATTTCAAAGTAGAGAGAATTGTACTTCTGAAAAAAAGTTTAAAATCTAGCAATTCCACGAAAACATTAAAATTACATTTCAAAAATTATTAATCGAAATCGCCTTCTACTGTATTAACACTAACTGCGTTAATACATGAAAATTACATACGAGTATTGTTCCTTTTTTTAACGATGCACAAGCTTTTCTTAGTCTACGCAATAAAATATCAAGCCAAATAAAAAGGGTTTATTACCATGTTTTCAGAAATGAGATCAGCTGAAATAAGCTATTTATCAACGATACCTCTGATGAAACAAGCAACCACTCGGAAGATATAACTTAAGTCATGGGAAAAAGCCAACGGGACATATCAGGGTTGGCTGACAAGATATTTCTTCATTATAGTAGTATATACATATATATATATATATATATATATATATATATATATATATATATATATATTTATATATATATATATATATATATATATATGTACTTTTGACATATAACATATTGCTATTCTCATAGAATAACGTAAAATTATAGGCAATATTTCCCAAACGTACTTTCACTAAAACCGTCATTTCAAAGTTAAGTGTCATTGCCGCAATCGCAACTATCGAATTTTGCTCCTTGCAGGTTAGACAGAATAATTTAACTATTTAAGCTATAAAAATCACGGATTTGATGAATGTGGCTCAATAAATTAATTAAAGTGATTCTAAGTATCTACGTGTCTTTCGTATATAATTACATGTGTAATTACGTTACTATATAATATTCGTAATTGTAGACCGAAATAATTTGGCATTAGTCGCTAGCTTCTTTTTCTTTTAAATTATTGATTTTTTTCTGAAGTGACCTATTGCTGCTTTTATCATATTCTAATTATATCTTAACTGCGAACATTCATATGATCCATGCGCACGGAAAACAGTTTTTATTAACGTTATCTTTAACTCGCCGTTGTTTACGTTTAAAAATACAGTTTATTTTGCTACGTGTTCAATTAATCATTATGTTTCACTGTTAATCATCAATCACATGTAACAATTAAGGAACATTATCATTAAAGCAGAACAATTAAATATTCTATAGTAAAAGTTCGAATGACTGGTTGAATTTAACATTTATGTATCTGATTTATATGTACGTAGGTCCATCCGCGCTAGCCGGGTCCGCAGCTTGTAATTCTGTACGCGCGCTGTTCTGTCCAGTGGGGTGCAGTGTGAATGACGGGAGTGGACAGTTGGCGTGCTCGTACAAATATTTGTGATCTCCAATCACTACTCGCTTGTTGCATAACGCGAAGAGTACTAAATGTTCAAAAGAGAATCAGTTGAATTCTAGTTTTGGTTATGTAAGAAAGATCTGTGACTTTGGTTATCGTGTAGCTATGTCCTTTTTAGAGGGTCCATATTTATTTGCTTTATAATCATCTACTTCGAAAAATACAATAAATAGCTGCACCGTGTAATCCCCTCGTAACACCACTCGGTTCTGCTACGTGACGATATATTCGGCACATATTTATTCTCAGCGCTTCTTGTGAAAGATGAAAATTTGAAGACTTCGAAATGTTTGTTTTCTAAAAAATATTCTAAACATATTAAATATTCTAACAATGCACATAAAAACTGTAACAAACCGCACAAAATATTTATAATGTATGCCGGGCAGTACAAACTTTAATTTGCTACCATTATCTCTATCCTATCAAAACGTCATTTTATGACTGAAGCTATTCAAAGGTGATATAAAAAAATCGATCCGACTTATGTTATTATATACTAAATTTAATACGAGATTTTTTTAATTTCATTAAACTATGGTTTACTTCTGAATGTTATGATTATACAATATATACATATATATATATATATATATATATATATATATATATATATATATATATATATATATATATATATATATATATATATATATATATATATTAGAAAAAAAAACAATTAAATATAAGTAGAACTTGTGGTGCAAGGGCTCTGTATACATTTTTATACACGTAAACGTTGAATCATTTGAGAGTGAAAAGTTAATAGTATTTTAAAACCATATACAAATATTATTTATAATTTTCCCTATGTAAATATATTGTCGGCTATCGTTTTCGCCAATGTAACAAAAATCTGATAATTTGGAATTTAATTTGTATAATTACATCACATTTTTAAAAATAAAAATATTACGAATTTCCTTCAACTCCTTTTACTGACAACGTATCGCATGCGTATTCCTTTAGAATTTTATGCAAGCTCTAGGGCTTCCTGGCAATTTTTCGATAAAATAAAATTCGGTTCTGGATTTGTATTATCATTTTAAATAATGTGGAAATAGTTAAGCTCGTATTAATTAAATATTAAAAGCTAGTTCGCAGTTATAGACGAATATGCGTTCGAGCAAAAACCATAGGAATCCGCTCGTACCCTTCGTATGCAGAATCTTAGAATATTGAAACATGCAAGGGAAAATTTTCTGTTTCTTTTATCGTAATGTATAATATTTACTACTAAACACATCTTTTTAAGCCATTATTTAGCATTACGGTAGTTCTGACTTAGAAATAAAATAATAAAAATATTGATATATTTTCCCACTTTTGATCAGAATCAAAAACTTTCTCCCTAATTTGAAAAAAAAATGTCTTAGATGTTATCTGCAAGTTACCAGAATCCACCTCCTTATCGAATTTTATAAACCACGATACTTAGTTATTTGCTAGTGGATAGAGTGGAAAATATTAAAAGGCGCGTTTGTATCTTTACATCCAAAGAAAATTTCCAGTTTGATGTATGCAAAATGAGTTTTAAACTTAAATATGCAAGGCATTATTTCGCTCTATGTCGTTATTAAACCTAACTTGACCTATTTTCAAATGTAGCCAATGGAATAATGCAATTCTGTATAATTATGTCAATGTATACAAATTTTACTTCACAGCTTAAAACTGAGTAACGATTAAGCTTTTCACAGTGAAAAGTCGTCACTACTATTTCTCTCGACCTTTAAGCGAAATAGCGAAAGAGAGACAGACATAAAAAAGCTACTGCGTTATCGCAACGCACGAGTGTTCTCCGCCTTTTTCGTGCCTAAACCATCTCATTTATTGATTGTGTAATCACATTTATTTGTACAAATTCCCTTTTTTCGACTTTTGTCCTAAAATGGAAAAGCGGCACCAGGCGCCCATGAACGAGCAACAGTTTCACTGAACATTAGGGGCGCAAGTAAGGGCGCGAAGATGAGATCGAGGCAGAGGGTACGCTTTCAATAAATACAGTCTTGCATGTATATATAATTATAATGAAACTGAACAGTGTGAAGGAACGAGTCAACCGACCTAATACATAGAAAAGGGAGAAGGTTTTCGTTAGAACACGTTCATATGAAGTTAGATGTTGTTTTAGTGTTGGTACGCTCACATGTTACACATTCACATGTGATAGTTCCTTACGTTTTATGATGTCCTAGTAGCTGAGTATGTGTTGGGATTAGAAATTTATTTCTAACACACGTGTGGCGTGTGTGGTTCAGAAGAGTTTTTCTTGTTTTAGACAGGTTTATACAGTACATATTATACAGTACATAATTACATATGTTTCTTAGAAGTCTTAGCTAATTTATATTTTACTACGTGTCAATGTGAGAATATGTTTATACGTATGTTATAATGCGTACGTACGCATTAGAGGTGGAGGGATGTGAATATGAGTGTAGATATATACATAAATATAGATATTATTAGCATGTATAGCTATAGGTATTATTAGCATGTATATAAGTTGAGTATATCCCGTTTGCAGGTGTTTTAAATAAAAAGTTTATTAGACATTATTTATGCATTTGTAATTATAACAAAAAAAAGAAAGTTAATTAAATGAAAATATATAGATGGCCAAGATTTAAATCTATATCTAAGGCAGAGTAAACAAAAATATTTATGAGAAGATATGACATGATAAACGATAAAGATGTTTTAATAGGCATACCTTTCAAGAACAAAACGAGACGTGGATATATAAAAAACAGCGATAAAAAGCGTGTGGGAATTTCTTTAGACACTTGAAAGGTTTATATGATAACAATTTTACGAAAGTTGTTTTACATTATGGTGTTACATTATGTCCGATGCTATGATACTCGAAATAGGCGTTAATCGTGACAGCCGTCATTGGTTGCATTAAGACTTATCGTTCATTATGATTTTCGAACAAATTTTAATTATAATTTCGCTAATCTTAAGCTTAGAATTAAATGTACCAGCGAAAGAAGTATGTAAAAAGTACGTCATATGAATACGAAATTTCTAACTAAGCGAGTTTGATCTTTAGAAGAAATGACATAATAATAAGAGAGGAGCTCAACGGCCAATCATAGTTAATTAGGCCCTCTTGTAAATATCAACGGACCACGATGGAAATGCGGATAATAAGATTATAAAAACCATAGATTTGTTCTATAACTACCTCAGTTTAAAATTCGGCGTAATCCAAATCGAAAAAGTGTGCGTAAATGTACAATAGTGTAAGTTTAGTGGGTTTCAATAATATCGACAAGGATGTCGATATTATTGACATTATTTATACATTTGTATTATGAAATTCGATATTATTGAAAGCCACTAAACTTACACTATCGTACATCTTATCTAGTTTTAACTTTTATATAGTTTTAACGGATTAAATTCGTAAATTGTTTAATTTGTCAGTAAAACGAAACCCGAAAAAATGTCAGTTGGGGTAACAAATATTTTCAAATTAAAAGAAAATTTAAATTAGATCAAAGACAAATTAAAGTATGCTTTAAGTAATTAATTTGTATCGAGAAGAGTTTGTTAAATCTCATGGTTTGAAAAAAAAGTTATTTTATTCTAATAAGAATAATTTTGAAACTAAAAGTTTAAATATTTTGAAACAAAAAAATTATAAAAACAAAGTTAATTAGTTAATTAGTTTAAGAAATTTTAAATGATTTAAAAAGTAATTTATTTAAAGTAAATTGAATTTAATGTAGCTGTTGGTATGACGACAGGACCGTGATGGCGTGTCGCCTCGAATCCAACCGAGGTCCGTTGTTCGAATCCATACAAGAACACAATATAGACGAAAGTGATTTATATTAATTAATATTTTACATTGTAAACAATCAGATTTTAATATTAAATTTAATTTTATTTAAATTAAGTTATTTATTTAATATAGTGTTTTAAAGGTTATTCCCTAAAATATTTCGAATAATAGTTAAGGTGCATTGTTATGATTTTGTTCAGATTTTAACAATTGAAACGTACGATTGAAAAAAAGGAATAATGAATCTAACTGAAAATATTACATGACCTTTTTAATTATATTTTAGAAGACAATTAGTATTCACTGATACCTCATTTGATGGGGTAGACGAAAACAATCTATCACTTATTTCCACGAATTGACTAAACGCTTTATGCGTAGGCCTGCAAATATGTATTATCACAAAATATTTAAAAGTAAGCTGACTACTGCTCTATGATATATATACAAAAGACGGAAGAATAAACATGATGAAATTAAAAGGTTCTTAGTTTGCTACGGAACTCTAAAAAGAGCAATGCTTAAATTTCTATTGGTACAAAATTGCATTCAACGATACGTTAATAGTAATTAGATTCATTCAACGATAAAATTGCATTCAACGATACTTTAATAGAAATTATCGATAAGATGATTAAACACTAGTGTAAACATCAAATAAATATCACACAACTCGGTAAATCTTAATATGTTAACGTATATCTTTATTTAACGTGTAATTACGCGTGCTATTGCTGTAAACTGTCATATATGAAATAGTCATTTCTATGCGGGTTTTTCTAAACAAGTACAAAAAGTATGGTATCAATTCTTTACAAATTATCTGCGAAATATGCAATTGCACATTCGTATGTATATGTCGGATTATTTCGATGTGTAGTGCTAGAATCAAGAACAGAACACGTTGCCATTGTTCTAAACACACTATTTTGACAATATAGTAACGGATAAATTAACAATCAGCTCAATATTTTTAACCTCATAACCTAAATGTTTAACCATGTCCATAATCAATTACGATTTCAGTACATAAAAATAATAACTTTTTATTAAGTAGACAATATTAGTATTTGAAAGTAAAAGCGGTCTTATTTCGACTTATAGGTATTAAAAGGGCAAAATATTTTTATATCGATTAAATGTCAAATAATGATAAATGTTACTTGTCATAATGTAATTCTGAGGTGAAAAGAAAATGTTTTCGAAGCATTATTTTTGGAAAAACTTTCAGTATCCCATGGTTTTAGACGTGCCAAAAATATCATTGCCATGAAAAAAATGAGCCTTTTGATAGCATTCAAATCAATTCTGTTCATATTGATGTGAAAGGTAGACCTATTGTCGCCCGTTATTTTTTATAAAAAACATTTTTTTTTCTTTTAAATACAATGATAAATCTTCTAATTTATATGACTACTTTTCGTTTTTTTATTTGTTGAGTGACAAATTTGAAATTAAATATTTTTAATACCATCGGTTATAATACCGAACTATGTAGATTTTTTACAATAATTTTGATAGTCATTTGAAAACTATTGGATGATAATATCTATAATATTTTATTTCAAATAATAGAAATTCTATTATTATTATGAAAATCATTTATATTATAATAAAACAATTTCTACGTATTTTTAATCGTCAATTCGTCTAATATTTCAGATATTTAAAAAAATTAATTATACATTAAAATGTTATCACTCTTAAACAAGCAAGATAAAATAAAGCCATATAAAACTGATTAAAACACAATTTAAAAAGTTCATCCTTTATGAAAAAGTAAGGGGGTTAATACTATTATATATTTGATTTGAATTTTTGTATTCCGATCATTTTAAGAAACATTATCGTTTCGATCATTATCAGAAACATTATTATATTGTCTTATTCCGAAAATAAAACGATTACAGAGATTTTGTAATTGCTCTACTTATGAGATATTTTACGAGATTCTAAGTTATTGATACATGCTGACATCGATTTGGAATGCCGATAAAGATGATAGTATAACGGTGAATAAAATATATAATTTCATACCAAATACTCTTCGTCACTTCTGTATTTTCATCCGAAACATTCGTACCCGGAAATCGTGTACTAAGTCTCAATAAACTTACCTAACAGTTCATTCAACATTCGCCTCGCTAACACCTGTTCAAAACATAAAACACGCGCTATCAAAAGCATATTCAAAATAATATGAAAATTTGAATGGCAAACACGGGAATCGCGTCACGCGTATCTATCACAGTTTGTTTGCCGTACCTGGGTCGCGGATGTTGACTCAGACGCGTGCGAACGGTATATTTGGCGGTCTAAAAGGCCGACCTACTTATTTCCATTACTACCGACTGTCTCTGCCTAAATGCATTTTAATTTGTTTGTGCAAGCATATCATATTTTGGAGAAATTGTTGGTTTGAGCATTCGAAATTGGGAACAATGAGTGCGAGAAAGCCTTAATGTTAGGATTTATTTTTCAACCCTTTAATTTATCTCATTTTATTTTATTTGAATTTAGAACCATAGATTTTATTGCTCTCGTAACCAATTACATAAAAAAATATGAATGTAATAGAAAAATGTCATCTCTCAATCATTTTCTTGTTGCAACTTTAACAATAAATCACTTATTGAACATTTTATTATTATAATTCACTTAAAAATATTCACTTATAAACAAATTTTAGCAAAAGTTAAAACGATCAAGTATAGAGTTGTAGAATACCGTGTCATACAAATTCTGTGAAAACAAAATCGCCGGAGAGTGCGAGTTTAAAATATAGGATAATACAGGCATTAAGCATTTCTTTAAATTTTCTTTTAAATTTATTTTTTCTTCCCCTTTATGCACAACTACCTGAGAAATATTTATCATAAAACAGATATGGTTCCAAAATAAACAAATTGTAAAAAATCTCAACTCTCTCTTCGTTTATAAAATCTACTCAATGATCTTTACTTGATGAGGGGCGTGAAAAAAATAGTTCATCTCCCACTTTGCAAGAGTGGTGAGCGACAAGACAAATATTTATCTTGCTGCGTATTAATTTAAATCTTCATCAGCAAAATCTGTGCGCCAAATGTCATGCCGATAAGTCTAAATTCCTAGAAACTATGAGGTTGTGAAATTGTAGTGTTTTGGCTACAGAACCTTGATAAGTATGTTCTTGCAATTCTGACAATCGTTAAAAAATTTGATCTCTATAAAACTAGAAAATCAGTCGAATTCTCTAGAAGAAAAAATTCCCTTTAATGTATATGGTCCGAGACTTGACATTTGAATCGTATACATGTACCGATCAAAGTAAAATAAGATTCAATTTTATCTATGGAGAAAATTATTTTGTTTTAGCTGACTTCAAAAAAAAGGAGAGGAGGATCGGAAACGATATTTTATTGCGAAATTTCCAACTTTGTACTTATCTTCTCATCATTTTATACTTTTCAGCGCGCTTTTTGTTAAATGCTTATTTGAAGTCGCTTCGATTTTGTATTAAAAGGGTTTTTAAATCAACATTTAAATTTCTTTTAACATGGTATCTTAACTAATATTCAAGTAATACCATAATCGTGTTACACTCTTGAATATTTCATTAATAAATGTACTATTTATTTCCTTCCAATAGTGCTTTATCTTCTTTTTTTAAATAAATTCTAATATAAGTAATTTTTCAGTTAACCTTTCAATATTATCAAGGAAATTTACATTTTTGAATCCTTGATGGATATATGAAATATTATTACGAACTGAGAAATAGCTCCCAAACTGAGAAATAGCATACAATATCGCCTTAAGAGAAAAGAGGACTTCTTTATTTAAATGGCACTTCAGCTCTGGCTCTTTAACTAACTATTGTATCAGATTCAGAAGGATAAATAATGAGAACCTCTCAAGCATCTTTAACCACTGTGTCGTTATCTATAATTAAAGAAAAAAAACTATAAGCTAACGAACGTTAGGACTTAAAGTTTAAATACTAAAACAGCGTAAAATACTACTTTATCACGATTTTAAATACTTGATATGTATAAATAAAGAGTATATTATATATATATATATATATATATATATATATATATATAACGATATGAAAACTTGGCATTAAATATAAAAAACTATCCATAAATTTAATATTATTTTTTCAAACCATGAAATAAAAACAATAATTCTAAGCTATCTTTGATGAATAAATAAATATTTGCCTACTGGTATTTTTGGCACTTTGGTGATGTTATACATATATAATTATTAATGGTCTAGACTGCAAAAGCAATAAGACACAGATTGTCTCAAAGAATTTGGAAGCCGCTTTCATTCGCTTCCTTTTAATAATATGACATACGTATTCTGTAAAAACTTTATGAGTAAAAAAGCAAACACAATGCAAAAATATGAGTCTCATCCATCCAACGTATGGCCATGCCTTAAATTATTGGCCCCAACGTTGCTATTCGTCCCGTGTCAGTTTTTTAGTCAAACGTCGAAAGAATTGGCGCCAACCATCGGTTTATCACCCCCAAAAATTAAAATTACAACTACAAATGCGCCTGCACCGAATTTTATATTAGACATGTTTATATTTGTTGTGCTTAAAAATAACTGTGTTCTGTCCCAAGATTTCAATGCTTTTCCAAAACTACTTACCAACGGTGGGCCCATAGTTGTTCACATACTGTGAAGCCAATGTAAGTCTCTCTTATCAGAGAGAAGGAAACATTACAAAACAAAAGGACTTCGACTATTTTCTCACAACCACATAAATCAATGAAAATGAACTCGCCTCTCCCATATATCTACTTTATTCTGACTTGAAAGAGCAGTATATCTTCGCACTACACAGGAGTATATCTCACCAGTCTAGCGACTTGGCGAGAACCATTCGATCTCGAGTGGCCGTCTGTTAGCGTTTGGTCGTGTAAATCTCTCGCCAAGTGCAACTCGCGCCTTTATAGTGGCGTGTGTCTACCACTGAATTAATACGTATTTCTTACTCATTCGCAGCGCTAATTCATCGAGGTATTTAAGTTTTCACGAATAAAATTGTACATAGTACGTATGTATACATGCATCAGTCTGAATGTTTACTTACATATTTAGCTACGCATTTGACTTACATATTTAGCTACGTTTCCGCATCATCTTACGGCAATGTAGTAACAGTTATAATTTATCAGTACATAACTTTGCCACCCGAACTAGAAATAAGTTTTCAATGTTGCTAAAATTTTAATTCATTCGTAAATGTATTTATTTCAAGTATTACTTACAGTCTATTGATTTAACGAAGCTGTAATTTTATAAACTAGTAAATATATATTGTTTCCCATAAAAAACTAATACAAATATATTTGAAATTTAATAAATCATTGACTTATGATAAGCAGTAAACACAGGATAGTACAGGAGATGCGAATGTAGGTCGCACTTTAACGCACAGTTTTTTTTTAATGATCTGCAAATATAAGATGCTTCCGTAACTTTTTATATGGAAAAAAGGGTTTATTCAGAACAAATAGTCTCACCTATAAGGATTTGAATGTATCCTGTGTGTATAAATTCTAAAAACACATGAAAACATACAAAATACCATAAACCAAAATTTGTCTTTATTGCTAATTTAAACTAAATTCAATTTATTGCAGCACGATTTGTTATCCAGTGTGCTTTCTATTATTAGATATAACAATTTAATATCGGCCCGGCATCTACGATATGATATTACTATATTTGTCGATCGAAATATTGCTTCAAGCTTCTTGAAAAGTATCACAAATCTTGTATATAGTACCAGTGCGTTCAGTTGAGATTTTTCCCTGATTACATAGTACCACCTATACTATAGAGTTTATATTATTTTCATAAACAATTAACGACATGACATCGTCCGAAAAATCTAAACAAAAGCATAAATAGTAATGATGAAACAAAATATGTTTCCTCATTGAATAATTCGTTACATAACAATTCGTCACAAATTAAGTACGTGAACTGAAGAAAAAAAAAACAATCAATTTGATAGCTTCCATGCTTAGGGTGGCCTGGTCTTCTAAGGTAGCAATTAGAACCAAACGGATTTCCATAAGCGTTTATCGTGGAGTTTGATGACCACAAAATAATAGGAAACGAATCAAATGTAGGAGTCCGGATATAGCTTCCCGTCATAGCGCCCGATGCAACTAGGAAACGTTAAAAGGAAGATATTACCTTTTATTTTGTGTTGATTTATAACTATGCATAATCTTCAGTGAACAACGTTGGACCGATCCATACTTGATTTAAGTCTACACATTTCTACAAAAGGATAAGTACAACTGGCTCTCAATTAGGCAAAAACACATGTTAACTACGCTTAACCCTTCAAATTTACTTTACCACCCATAATGATGTATAGTTTTTTGGTTACATGATTGACCTAGCTTTTTTCTGGGGCGCTGATTTATTACAATAAAAAAATTACAAACTGTTTTTGGGCGTTTATTTTTGTAATAAAGTTGTTTATATCTGGTTACCACATTAACACAAATTGTTATCCAATTATTTTTTCAACATAAAATGATTGAGTGTACTTTGCATACCACGTTTAATTGACAAGGAATATTTAACACTAATCCCGTTAATATATATATATATATATATATATATATATATATATATATATATATATATATATATATATATATATATAAATATATTTAAATAATGGGGTAGTAAGCAAATTTTGGACAAGAAATTTTTAACGTCTGAAACGTTTTAAAACTTTGGCATATTGCCGAAGTCAACATACAGATTAAATCCTTTTAAAAATTAAGTGAGCTTAATTGGCAATTTAATTAACGTCAACATCATGCAAATTGGTTTATTGTGGACCATAAGCTTTCAGTTTCCTTTTTTTTCATTCACATCGGAATTCAAAACCGAATTTTAGAATTTTACTTTGCTACCAATGATGGTTTTTATTTTTTTCGTGCTAAGTCTTACTATTTTAACACATAACACTTATTATACTTTGTATGCTAATTCAAAAAATAAATTCGAAATTTCTTTGGATTATTCAAAACAATTACCAGATTTATTGTATTGCGTTCTTTTTCTTTTCATACCACTTAATGTATGTTATAAAATTTCGATTATTTTGTGTTCCTACAATGTAACTGCGATCACGTTTTCAAATAAAACATATCGTACTACTTACATACTGATAAAATACAGCATCAAAGGAATTACCAATAAAGTCCCATTATGTAACACCTAATCTTTCTTGATTGTTAATTTATTAAAAACTTTTAGTTATTTTATAAGTCGTATATCGCTCTGTGCTCATATTATTTGATTAAATTTAACTTGGAAGCGAAAGTTAAGAAGGAGGCTTAATCTCTGTTTTTAACCTAACTGTTCCGACTAAAAGAGAAATACGGTAACGGTGGTGAAATACGGTGACGGTAATAGAATATATTTGGAAACGAATATCCATTGAGGAAACATGTTTGCATTAGTGTCATAGTATTTTAACATCATTTTAAAATTAAGATAACAAAAAATTTTAAACCATTAACTGTCAAGGGTCTTTCAATCCCTTATACCTCCTACGAGTTTAATATGAGTACTTTATATAAACATCGAAATTGATATGTTTTATTGCACCGTATTTATGTTTAGTAAAATATTAAAAAAAACGTATTTTAAAATTCTGCCAGATAACATGTTTAGATCAATCAATAAAACGAAATCATCAAGAGTGTTATTAAAAGAATAACATAACGATTTGACGGCTGTGATAAATCAAGTATATTGATATTAGTTTTGCCCACGATGTTATTACCATGTAGACCTTTAGAAAATAGAATTAATTATCCAGATTAATACACGGAATGCCTTCTGTTGTAATGATTATAAAAGCAAACATTTTTTAATTAAATCAACACATTATATTGAATTTGGTTTGATTGGGTTGAGTCGTGTTGGTTGGGTTAAGCTTGGGTTGGGTTAAGTTTGTTTTGGGTTGGATTGAATTGAGTTGGGCTAAGCAGAATTGGGTTGGGTTAGGTTCGTTTTAGATTGGATGGGATTAGGTTGAATTTGCTTTGTTTTGGGTTTCGTTTGGTTGTGTCGAATTTGTTTCGATTGGGTTGAGGTTGTTTGGGTTTATCTTGGTTTGAGTTAGATTGGGTTTTCCGTGGGTTAAGTTTTGTTGGGTAGGGTTGCATTTACTTAGGATTGGATTAGGTGAAGTTTGGTTTTGCTTTGAGTTGAGTTGGATTTGGTTGGTTGGTTAGGTTGTGCTGTATTGGATTGGGTTGGATTCGGTTTTGGTTGGTTAAATTGGGTTGATTTGGGTTTGCTTTGATTGGGTTGTATTAAATCTGGTTTGATTTGAATTGGGTTGGATTGTGCTGGGTTGGGTTTGTTTTGGTTTTGCTTGGGTTGTGTTTATTTGTGTTAAGCTTGCTTTAGGTTGAGTTGTGTTGGGCAAGCTTATTTTTTTTAAATAATAAATTCGCATTATGATTCCGATGAAATAAAAAAAATGTTACTGCAAGTTAACCCCTATGTGTTTCACTCCCTCTTAAAATCCGTATTCGTTGGAACAGTAGTTTTTATGTGATGCATGTTGAAACAGAGAAAAATTTCAAAAACTATATTTTTGTGTCCTTTCACTCTTATTACGTCCCCATAATTTTTTTTTCTTAAATATCTTCAATGTGCAGACACGCTAATTCCAGTAGTGTATTATTTGTATAGATTAAAGAGAAACCTCTTGCTACCAAATGTAATAGCTTAAGATTTAAAAGAATCGACTAAAAGGCTCACTGGCCAATTAAATTAAAATTAGAGAATTACTGGAAGCGTAAATTTTAATGTAATCGGTATTTATGAAAATTTGATAATTGCAGTGGATATTTGTGGTTATTATGTCAAAAAATTTAAAAAAAAACGTTTTGAAGGATGTCAGCTACTAGGCGAACCACATCACATAGAATAAATATAGTTGTTCCAATAACTCATTTAGGGTCATATAAATTGAATTAATTTTATTTCAATTCGTAACTCGTATTAATTTTTTATACAAATACATTAAATTATATATTACAATTACATTAAAAGATTCATTGTTTACGTTCTCACTTTCAATGTCAAACACGAAATAGTCTGTGGTCAAACAGTCGCAGAGTAGAGATTGTGCCCAAAAAATTTTAGAATGTCAAATTGACTGTGAATTTAGTGTGATTTCAAATGTTTATTTTTCAATAGTCTGTGGAGTGTATTACAAGGCGAAAAGCGGTCATTTTATATTTTTGTAATAGATATTTGTGTTATAATATATACGAATACAAGCTGTAATTATGTTTTTTTTTCAACTGTTACTAATATTCAATTTTAAATTTCGTAGATACTGCAGAGAATTAAGGCAAACAACACATGCTAACAACGTATTTGTACATGCTTTCAGCTGACATAATAGAACAAAATTCAAAAGATATATACAATGATTCTAGAGGTTAGTCTCTAACAAAAGAACCTCAATAACCCCTAACTTAGAAATTTAACGAAGTATGGTTTAATTTCGACCACTGGGCGACCACAAGTAACAATAATTTTAATAGCCGTGCAAAAAATATAGTTTAAATAGGGTACTAGATTATTTTAAATATGTTCTTAAAATTATAATTTTCAACAAAGTTACGCTATTCTGATGCCAGATGCCAGATGCGATATGTTATCAAGACAATATGTTACGGATGCCTTCATAATATAGAAAGATTTTTACTAGAAATTCCTCGCCTAACAACAGAGTATCGACTAAATACATAAAAATCTTTATTCACAAAACTAACCAGACGTTTACATTTCCGTTTGTATACGTCTACTATCAATTAAACAGTCCAAGAATATATTAACTACATGCTATGAAATGCCGGCTTGTTTGTGCGAAAAGTCTGGACCGATATCTCGTAGATTATTTATATTATATCAGTAAATATTTCGGAAGGTACACAAGTTGAGTGTGAACAATGAATACCAGACGAATGCTCTGGCTACATACTCGATATATATATATATATATATATACGTTTTTAATTTTGTTTTTATATAGATTTATATTTATATATATATATATATATATATATATATACATGTGTGTGTATATGTGTATGTGTATGTGTGTGTGTGCATGTGCGCGTGCGTGTACTTGTGTGTTTTAACGTGTACTTGTGTGTGTGCGTGTGCATGGGCGTGTGCGTGTGTGTGTGTGTGAGTGTATTATATGCGCTGTGTGATATAATGGCAGGACAAACATGCAAGTGCTAGAAAAGTATTTTATTGATACTTTTGAAAGTGTTCCCAATATTTGTGAAATTGGTCGAATTTGAATGTCATTTTTTTAATCGCGATTTTTTAATCGACATCATTTTCTATAAAAACAAAATTAAAAACGTATTACAAAACATTAACAAAAGTCAAAAGGTATTTTAAAAATATATTAGCAGGTGTACTAATCAATAAGATATAATTTGATGAACAGAGAGAAACGACGAATTACAAGAAATATCCTCTATATCTGCATATGTATATTATATGGTGAATACTTTGAAATCTGAAAGACGAGGACTTCCAGATCTTCTAATGTCATTAGGAACAACAGAAATTCAAACGTTGCATACGTTTGAATTTCGGTTTAACAAAACACTTCATAGCGTACGCTTAATACATAGTAATGGGTCTCCGCATAATTGGAATATGCAAGAATTTTAAACATTAAAAATAAATTGTACATAACAATATTCCCATTTTAAAAATCGATTATCTTATGACAGTGTTTTTACATTTTTTTAAAGAATTGCTATAGCGTAAAGAGAGGTCATGTTACGTACGTACGTATACCATATGTTTATATTTTTCTGTGAAAGGAAGTATGAATATACATACTATACTTGTACACTAACACATGATCACGGGCTAATATATATTCTTACTCTCATCTATATACTGTTTATAATTGATGTATTATAACTGACATAACAAAAATGTTGGAGTTCATAGTTTCAATGGAATTAAATTTCTGGAGGCAATCTTGACACTTAAATAACGAAGTAAAAATATCACCTCAACTCTTCTTCTTCATCAACCTTATCTTCGTTAACCACCGGAAACAATTGATTTTATAGAAATTCTTCTAGACGGTGAGGCGGCTCTATTGTTATTAAACATATTTTGAAGTTTCCATTGTTTAAAATTTTAAAGTTCAATTTATAGAGTCAAATTACTGAGACTGAGCAACATACTGACTGTAAATAAAACTTTGAACAATACCTATGCCAAAGTAGGAGAGGCGTGAAAATTATTATGTATCAAAGGCGAAATAATTGTATCAAAGGCGAAAAAAATTTCTACGGATGATGAAAAAGTGAGAACAAAGTTAATTTTAACCATCGACTGCCCCGTTAAGCGAGTTCCTGCTGCAAATAAAATATGTGGATGACATTAAGTTGTCGTTTCATGATTGTAGGTTCCACGTAAAAATAAGCATGTTGCGATAACTTACATATACTAATTATTGAGGTGGGATAAAAGTTATCAGAACCCGATGCTAAAAAAAAATTCGTGCAGATGGACGTAGTCCAGAGGAGAAAACGTTAAATAATGGATTAAAGTATTTACTAATTTTTGTTAACGGTTTTATTCTCGTGGCATTTATTTGTCACCTTTCTTGTAAGAATGAAACTTACGATTGTTTTTAAAAAAGTCAAATCTACGATAGAGAAAAGACCAAATAAAAATACTTAGAACAGAGAATGCTTTGAAACTCTTTAAAGGAATCTGGGATTATTCACAGAAAAAAAAACATTCCAGATTGTTTGTGACCAAATAAATCGTAATATCGTAGAAAGAGATGTTTATTATTTCATATACGATTGGATAATAAATTCTGGTTAGTGAATATAATTGCCATTATTTGTCTTAGAAATAGAGCCCTAGTGTCAGACTTTAATAACAAAATTATAATACTGAGTCTAAGAAACACATATTTGTTGGTTACTTAAAAAATATCCAAGATTCAGCGCCATAACCAAAATATAATATGGCTTAGGATTAATAAAATTGAATACTAAAACAGTCGCGGGCAAAATCTAGTATATTTAAAACTCATATTCTTACTGGAACTGTGTATTGCCTAAAAATGTTGACTCATATTCAAATAAAAACAAGCAGAGTTCATCGCTTTCTACAGCATTAAACACGTGTTACATTTACCAATTAACCGAACCTTGACTGTGACTCTTTAAGATTTTTAATTTAGAGTCGACCTAACACTATTTCTGGAAGATCACGATCGTTGCTTCGCTTTATTATTTATAGTCAGTTCAATGGTTCATTTGTGCAACGGGCCTGGCGTAAGCGTAAACTACACCCCGACGGCCAAAAGTGGCCACAGCGTTGTAAAATGAGACAAATAGTTATTATTTACAAAATATTTTAAGCTAGAAGTAAGCGCGTATGAAATAAAAAAAGAAAAAGCGGGGAATTATGAATGTGTCTCTGGCCTTAATGTTTCGTATTCAAAGTCACTAGGTGTACTCTTAGTGTGTTGTATTTACGTCAAATGGTTAACATGTTTCATGTGGACGTGACAGAAAACGTGTCTTGTTATTGAAGTTTGATAATATTATTTCCGAACTTAATTGTGATGTTTATACGACCATACGACTTATACGACCATACAGCTATCATTTCATAAACAGTACACACAAAAGTGTCGCTGCATGAGTGTAAAATGGCTTTGCGTTCTATCTATACTCCTGTTTCATCCCTTTCGCCACAAATGTTCTTAACATCGTTTAAACGTCCTACCGCCCGATGGCACATTTTCTATGCCATTTTTTATGGTGAACAAAAAAGATTTCATGCACGCGTAAAAATTCGCGATAAAAACAATTTTTCTTTGCATTTTGGAGATCAGACAATACGAATATGGTTTTACCTTAGATGTTATCGGTATACTATCTGTATATCGTAATATGTTCGTACACATCGGAACATGGAAGTAAATTGACAATAAATTAAATCGTAGTTTTGCCTTTATACAAGTTCAAATTTACCGAGGTAATGGACATTAAATTTGAAAACATTAAACTTAAGATGTGTAGGCCTACGATGTTTAATTTGCTTAACACGTAATAAAAGTCATAGCAAAAGCCCAATAGTTCTTGGAACCATCATTATTGGCTCTCATGTATAGAAATGCTTACCCACACAAGTGGATTTATCCGGATTTGGCCGGACTCGATGCGTCGCGTCGATTCTCGAAGAATTTGAATCATGTGAAGAATTATACAATTATATTATTGTCCTAGCGTTTTGTGGCCATATCAGAGAGAATGCAGCTTACATGTTATTTTTTTAATACTTTACTTACATACTTACGTAAGAAGTTCATATTACTAAATGTAATATTGATGTATAATTTAAATGTCTATTGATTAAAAATCTTCGATGTCCCTAAACATAATATTAAGAAGAGGCATTAATAATTAATATAGCTCATGCATTCCGTATATCCGAAAATGTATCAGCAAATGCTTATTTTTAAAAAAATTGTATTAAGTAATTTCGACTCTATGTAATTTCATTGCTATAACCTGATGCTGCTAAGGGGCAGATTTATGTCGACCTAGTCGTATGACAGACCTATATAATACAAACTCAATCACGACCACTGTGCTGTTCACTGATGAGCAATTACATGGTGTACGTTCATTTTTTATTATCACATTCTAACCAAATTTGCATGCGATCATACTGGGGAGGAGGGGGGGGGGGTCTCACGAAATTCAAATTGGTTGATAAATGCCGCAGCCTTCGATGTCCGACAGTGAGTCGGACATCGAAGTAAGAAAATTCACTTGGATTATTAAACAAAATTAATGGCATGTAACTCAGTACACATGACAGAAGTTAAACTTCTTTGGTGATTTAAACTTTGATTTGTAAGAATATAGTAAGGGCAAAACAGCTTTTTTATAATATAGTAAGGACAAAACAATGTTTCTCTCTCTATTTACACTTAGTATGCTCTCTCTAGAGAGAGAGAGAGAGTATACTAAGTGTAAATTCATTGATTATACTAAATTTGTGTAAGAAGACTCGAATACTACACATTTAGAAAAATTAAAAGAATGTCATTATAAATCGACGTAAACATCTAATAAAATCTTCATATAAATTTACACAGGTAAATGTAAATTAAAATAATCACAAAACACAATGATAAATATTAATAAAACAACGTATGCGTGGTACCTCACCTGTTCATATGAAGCGTCTGAGGCGTACATCTACAACACGCGCATGCGTGACACTATCATATTCGACTGCATTGTATCGTTGTATATACGTTGCTCTTTTTTACTCCACTCTCATGACGTCGGAATATAAAACTCTATTTTTCTTTCTCTCTACGTCATATCTTTCTTCTCCCTCATATAACGCAATTTGGCTAAACGTGACGCGACTTTAAAATTTTGCTCTCATTTCTCGTCCATTTGCCGATTATTGAATCGTCCCCTAAGAAGTTTCACTTCAAAAATTATAAAGTAATATAAAGATAATAATAAGTGCCGACCACAAATTGACTCCCATTTGAGCCGAAATCTAAACTCAAAAATGTGATCGTATTTACTAAGATCAAATATATAACAGACCCATACATTTTGAATTTTTTACAAAATAATAATCAAAAAGACTAATTTTATCAAGTGACGTCGACCTTAGTGTATCTAATTTAATAGAGGGCCCTTGTTTCGCTTGTCGTGTACTTTTGAAAATTGTAGGAAATTGTAAAAGCCTTAGTATTGTATGAAATGTGATCTCTATTTATGACGGTCCGTCAGATTGCATTCAGAAATAAGTAGAGTCATGTAAGAATACTTGTCCATGCGGTATTTTAGAAGCGGATATGTAATGGCCGCACGTCCGTACACGCATGGGCAACTCCGCTCGCATAGCTTCAGAATATGTTTACAAGACATCTTAAGACGATTCGCTTTGTGTCTAATCGTGTAAACAGGGGCGTGAAAAAAATCCTTTATAATCTCCGTCCGACTATTAACTTCGGACCCGATCTATTTCTAAACTGAACGCGCGGAACGAAGATTTTTATATTACCAGGAAACGCTTTGCGAATTTAATGAAGTATTTTTAAGCACTAGTCTAAGCAAATGAAGCTTAACCATTTTAATGAAACGCACCCTTTGAAATTTACTGCTTCGGTAACTGATATACGAGGTGGTTATTGTTCACGATCGTCTGCAGAGAGGTCGTGATATGAGGGGTTTTGCACTTTGATATCTATATATTAATACATGAAAATTTATATAGATATTAAAATGTGAATAGAAAACTTTTTACCCCTTTTTACAATTAAACGCTTTTTATATTTAATGTTTATCATTATAATTTATATTTTACTGAAATTGCTCTTTTAATATTCTACTGTTGTTTTCAAAATGTAAGCTATATTTTTTTTATTTGCTTATGCTTCAAATCTCTTGTAAAATTTAATAATACATTTAAAGAAAGTGAACAACTTAATGAAGTTTACAATAATTTTTATATTGATCAAGATAGCAGCATAAACTGTTCGGGACATACGAAAGGTTGTGTTATGTGGTCCGTAATCAACAAGAAACAATTCGCTTAAATGGGTTTCTGATTTCTTCACATCACTTAAATGTGTATCTGAAGAAAGACGCTTAAAAATAAAGGCCTTCAAACAAGCAAGCTTCAACAATTAAAAAAATAATTGGAAAATTTGAAGGATATATTAAACAATTTTAAAGATAAATCCTTTATCTTTGACAATGAAGCAGAGGTGTTAAAATATATTTAATTTACTGCATCCGAATCATTTGAACACTAAATTAATAAATCGAGGAATCTGCCTCTAAAGAAAAAATACTCCTCTGCATCGCGAACCTTGGCTTTAACTTTAAAACTATTATTTTCCAAAGGCGTATAATTAAGTATGTCGTTCATTCCAAGTTTGCTTACATCATCTTAATAGTTTATTTCAATGGTATCATAGAGTTGATATCAGTCCAAGTTTTACCGACGAGGCATTTCTTGTCAGGAGTCATAAAGTGTATGCTTCTAATAACATTAAAATATTTTTTACTTAATTACTTAAGGAAATAGTTATTCTTAAGAGCATTGAGTGAGGTGGCCAATAACTTTATGGTTATGAAAATATAGGAACAGATTTGGAAAATTATTCCCTTAACGAAGCTAAGTAAATGTTATTATTTTTTAATTTCGGCGCTAAACAGCAGTAGAAAAATATAATTGAATTTCGCCGGTCGAAAATCTCTTACCATTTTTGTTGTGACCGATGCTCAGAAATACAGCCACGCTTTCATCGATTTATTTCTGGAAGCGTTATAATGCTTCTAATATTTTCAAGTTTAGTCCATGCTAGTTCAATCAGGTTGAATGGACAATTACAGGGTGAAAAACGTAGAACACTATGCCCGTTCTCCCATAATACAGTGCAATTTTTAAATAACTTTTCTCATAATTAAATGAAACTACGTGATGTAGTATTATTTTTACTTTCTTTAATTTCTTTACCACGACCTAGGTTTCGTTGTATTACAACATCTGGGATACTAGCAAAGATTAACTCTTAGGAACAACCAACAGCATTTATATGTTTCAAACACAATAGCGGAAAACTGCTTTGTGCGGATTTTTCCATTGTTTATGTTAGTGAGTTTCTGGAAGGGGCGCAGACTACGTTTTATTATATTACAGAGAGTTATACAATATACTAGTATTTTAGTGAGGGTAATAAATTCAATTGTTGTTATTATGTGAGGTTATACAATGCAAACTTTACGGTGTATGTAATAAAATTAAATAGAAGTTATTATCGGTAATATATTTGTACAAAAGCAAGGGTATTTGAAAGTAAGGCCAAGGTAATACACTAATTCTACATATCTTATTATCGGTAATATATTTATACAAAAGCAAGGGTATTTGAATGTAAGGACAAGGTAATACACTAATTCTACGTATCTCCGGTTTCGTGTATTCATATATTAATTTATTTATTTCTTTTAATTTTTTGTTTTTATTATATATACTTATATTTATATGTGTATTAGTGCTGAAACAATTTCCAGGGTACTGTAGTATCAATGTTTTATATTTATATTATATCTAGAAGATATTAAGAATGGGTGATGATATTATATTTAGTTGTTCATTTAATATATTGAACTTGATATCTTTTTTATGTCTGTTTATTTCTAATGTTTCTAGGATATTAAGTTTATTACCTTTTGTATTTATTTGTAATATATAGGGGGAATTATCAGTATGGGGGTGGTGGTTATTTTCAATGAGACGTTTAGCAAAGTGAGATGTGTCTGGTTTATTATTTCGCCAGCTAGCGATTGCAGCAGCAGCAGCTGTTCTTTATATCTTGTATTAAAATCTCTTCCTGTTTGACCTATGTATACCCTATTACAATCGTTACATTTAAGTTTATAGATACCACTCTTTTTATGTTTATCTATTTTTTCTTTGTTATTAATAAGGGTTTTATCCAAGTTATTTAAGGTACTATACGTACATGTTATATTATTTATATTTTTATTATTAGTTAAGAGTTTTCCTAATTTGAGTGATACATTACCTATGTATGGGATAGATTTATAGTAAATATTATTATTATTTGGTACGACCGGGTATATTTCTTGTATTAGTATTTTTCTTAATTTATTATGGTACAGTTTTGTGACAATTGATGGGTCATAATTATTATTTGTTGCGATTTGTTTTATAGTTTTTTATTTCTTTACGTAGATTAGCTCTGTGAATCATGGAATGGAAGGCTGCTAACTTATGGGACCAAGGGTGTTGAGATTGACCATTAATTATGGAGTCTGTAAATGTGTCTTTTCTAAATATATTAAATTTATGTTAATTATTTTTGCGTTCTATTGTTATATCTAAAAAATTAAGTTTATTATCGGACTCTACTTCTAAAGTGAATTTGATATTATTGTGTAGGGAGTTAATAGGGAGTTAGAAATTAAAGAAAGTAGAAATAATACTACATCTCGTAGTTTCATTTAATTGTGAATAATGAATTTCTACAAAATTAACGCCAAATATATCCAATATTCAACTTTTCTCATGATAATTTCCTAAAATTTGCGGAAAAAATTAAGTTTCTTTTTATTTTCACCATTCTTCGCAACCAGGTTGTCATATCTCGCTTCTCAAAAGCTTATTCAGCTGTACATAATGATAGCCGTAAGATATTAAAAGGTTTTTTTTAAACGCGTATAATTTTTTAATCCAGCGTGCGTTTGTATCGAGAAGTTTAACGAACTTGTGTTTGTTAATATACCCATGCTTGGCATTGTCAAAATTTACGGGGACAAGTTATTGGCTAGATTATCGTATTATGTCAAAAATATTTTGATCTTCTGCTCTTTTAAGTAATTCTTTCACCATAATTCTTTCACCGCATTGGAGTAAACAGGAAGTTTTTTTTTAAATAGCATAATTTTGGAACGAAAGATATGCACACGCGCATGCTCTCACGCACACACACGCGCGCGCACACACACACACACAGATACACATAAATTTACACATGCATGCGGACCCACTCATACACACACTTATCCATGCACGCGCACTCACGCGTACATATACAAACACATGCATACACACGCACACGCGCGCGCACACACAAATTTAAATCTGAGTCATTAAATTTATTGAAAATCATCCACACCTCAGCTTGCATCTCAACGGATTGCCAATGAAAGTGTTGAACAAAGTGTGCACCGGCTGAAAAATCTACGACAGCATGCACCTCAAAATATTGCCAGTGAAAATAATGAACAACGGGAGCATAGGTGCAAGACATCGCAGAGCTTTATAAATGAATTTTTTACCAACATATAAATGCGCCTTTAGTGCGTATGTGTCTATAACACGTTAAAATCATTCGAAATTTCATGCATCATTTCATGTTTCGTGTAAATAATAATTCTTATGGTGACTGTTGCTTACATGGATGAATTGTAATGAAACCACAACAATTTTCAAATGAATTAGTGGGTCTATTTCTGAACCGTCACCAAAATTCGGAAGAATTCCATAAAAAAGTAAGAAATATAAATACATCTTTTGCACAAGCATCTTTCAACCTGGACGATAATGTAACATTAAATAGTCATGGCATTTATAGTTTGTTGTTTGTGGATAAGTATATCATAAAATGAACATGACAGCTCACCCAACGCGGAATATTGAAAGTGAACCAGAGGAGGCAGATCATAGAAAATTTAACATACCAGCCTGTAATGAGGTTTATGCAGGGTTTATTAGGGATGATCAGAGTTTTCCAGATAACGAAAAGATTGTTCATCAGCAGAATAAAAACAATGTCTATTTAAAGAATTTTGATAAACGTGTAAAGCCATTTAACTATCCATTATTTTACCCAGCAGGCACGGATGGTTATAGTATAGAGTTGCAATCGCAGACGCAGTATACTAGCCGCCATCATTTAACTCGACTTGAGTTTGAACAATACAAACTTTCGTTTCGAGCTGAGTTAATAAAATCCTAGTGGGAACACCATCAACAGAAGAACCCGATTTACGATAAATTCCAATTAATGCCCTTCATTTCGGTGGAAGGTTATTTGAACAATATTTAGTGGACGCAAATATTTGCGTAGTGCGTGATCACATACAATGGATAAGATATAATTAAGTCAAGATCCTTGCAGAACTGTATGCGGGAGTAGCTCGTTTTATTAATGAACCAGCCAAAAAAAATGCTATAGTAGGTAAGAAAGTAATTACACCTTCCTCAACAACGTGGAAAATTACGACGATATTAGCTATTGTTTGACGGTTCAGGTCACCTGATTTATTTAATACTATGACATTAAATCCTAACTGGCCTGAAATTAAACAAACATTGTGAATAGATTTAGAGCACGGGACAACCTTGGAGCAACTTCCACAGAATCGTCTTAATATCATGCCTCGAGCTGCTAAGGTAAATTTGACCAAATTATAGAAGATTTGAACATAAAACAAATTTTTGGGAAGGTGTCGGCTTTTGTATATATTATAAAATTTCAGAAAAGAGGATTACTACTTATGCATGTGTTTGTGATTATGACTTGTGATAATAAGATTCATTAACCAGAAGAGCTTGATGACTTGATTTCATTTGAAATACCTGGAAATAATGACATAGAGTTAATGTAACTTGTACTCAATTGGATGATTCACAATTCATGGTAAGAGCTAAACCCCAATGCAACGTGTATGGTTAACAAAAATGGGAGAACAAAGTGTCGATTCGATTTCTCTAAATCTTTCCAGGAAGATGGAAAACTAAAGGTAGAAGATGGAAAACTAAATTACCGAAGACATTACAACCCGCAATTGGATCCTCAAAGTTCTAAATTTTTACACGGACAAACAGTTTATCGTAAAGTCATACTTCTAAATGGTCGTCGTATAACTAGAGACAATCGACACGTAGCCCACTGCAACCCATATTTACTGAAAAAAATTCAGTCAGAAAATATGGGTCACATCAACATTGAGTACGTAGGGAGTATTTTAGCTTTAAGACATCTTTATAAATACATTTATAAAGGCCACGACTGCGCGTCGATCAAAGTTGTAAAAGAACAAAGAACATTAATTTATAATGAGACTAACACATACATTGACGAATGCTGTATCACGTCAGCAAAAAAATGTTGGCGATTATTTGCTTTTGAAATTAAAAAAAGTTACAGCGTTCAATAAATGAACGTACATTTACTAGGTCAATATCGGATAGCAAACTTAGATCAAGCCCAGAAAGATTTAGCTGATATTGGTCAAAGAGAATCCGCTTTGGAGGCATAATTTATACATAATGAAAGAATTAAATAACAGAAAGAACTTAATAAATTAAATGAACATTTTAATAATATCGATTATTATTTTTATTATTGGCAGATGGCTGAAAATTTCCCATGGATTGCTAGGTCGAGTGAATTCGAGTGAATTGTGAATTCAATGGCAGGATTCACAATATCAACTGTATTACCCGAACGGAACTATATAACTTACGATTATTATTGTATCACGTAAAGCACGCAACAAGTTTCAGAGATTTATTGCTCATGAATTGAAAACCGAAGCAACAAAAGGCAGAAATTTTCAATACTGGGTACAAACTTTTAGCTTTGAAGACATTGAGAGTAATCTGAATACAGATGAATCAACAGTCTTAAGAGAGCAAATGTATCAAATACTCAGAAGAAAACAGATAGACGTCGATGATCGATGAACAGATAGATGTCGAGCTGTAGACGATGCAAATGTTGAAACAACAATATGCTTTTTGTTGATAGTCCAGGGGGCACAGAAAAGATTTATAAAACTTTGTACCACATACTGAATAGAAAACGATTCAATGTGAAATGTATGGCTTTTACCGGTATTGCTTCCATATTGTTGCCTAATGGTCGGTGGTAAAACTTCACATAAAACCTTTGGATTGGAAGTACCACTGACGTCAGACTCAGTCTCAAATATCCAACCAGATTCATTGAAAGCCAGAAAATTAGTAGAAATAGATATTTTTCTTATGGACGAAGACCCGATGCTCCCAAATATGGATTGCAAAATATTGTCAAATTTCTAGGATCCATCGGAAATCCGAATCTCACTTTTGGAGGAAAAGTAATAGTACTGGGGGGAGATTTTCACCAATGTTTGCCTGTACAGCCACGAGCAAATAAAAATGAGTTATTAGATCTTTCTATTAAACGATGTTCTTTATGGTCACGTTTTAAGACATTTACGATAGAAGAAAACATGCGCGTTGATATAGAGCAACGGTAATTTACTACTTACTAAAATTAGGCAACGGGGAATTGCCATTAAATACAATGAAAGAAATTGAATTACCACAAGATATCATTTCAAATAACAATCTAATTGATGAAGTGTTTGAAAATTGCTTTTCCAGTGAAAATTATGAAGGAATAAAAGTGAAATACTCGCGCCACTCAATACAGACGTTGATGGAATTAACGATGACATCGTTGCCAAATTTCCCGGAAAGTACAAATTCTATCACAGTCATAATTCAATAAAAGATCAACCTGAAGGACCACTTGAATTTACAACTGAATTTCTTAACAGTCATTCTTACAGTCATTATTTCAGATTTGCCAGCACAAGAATTGTAATTGAAAAAGAAATGCGTTAATAATGCTGTTGCATAATTTGGATCAATCAGATATATCGGATCTATCAAATATGTAACGGAACGAGACTCATTGCGAGAAGCTTATGTAATAACATAATAAAGGCAAAAATCGTTATTGATGAACAATCTGGGAAAGAAGTACATATACCTAGAAATCACTCATCAAAAGCTCAACTTGGATGTGTTATGCAACAACACCAATTTCCAGTAAGGTCTGCATTTGTCATGACAATACACAAAGCTATAACAAAAAAAAAGCCTAAACTTTCGAGTTTGTTGGAATGGACTTAAAATCATCAGTTTTTATGCATGGCATGTTGTTTGTGGCATTTTCTAGAGTAAAGCGACAAAGTACATTAAAAGGATCACTTTCAAATGAAAATCCTCGACATACTCGTAACATAGTGTGGAATTTATAAAACTTACAAAAGGCATCGGTGGATTATTAGATTATTTAAAAACAATGTTGATTAAAGTACGCTCGTGAATTTTATTTTTGACCGACTCTACTCCTTATATATGAAATGTGGTGACAGTTGCATATTATTCATATATATATAAGATTTACATTAGGCAGTATAGGCTAATGAATATCACTGCACAATATTAAAATAATTAAAAAAAACTTGACAAAGATAATGTAAATCATGCAAGAAAGCCTTTAAAAAACCTGTTAAAAATGATTATAACCGTAAAAGTCTTTAGAAAGCAGTCGATTACAAATCACTATGGAGAATATACATACTCTTCAAATATTCAAATTTAAAATAACACACAAAATTTAAACAAAAACATCGGGTTCAGAATGAATTTGGTTGATTTAAAACTCGAATAAATCAAGTACGATTCGTAGCGTGCGAACGATGTATTTTTGTTCAGAATTGTATAATTCAGCCATTAACGATAATTCTCAATATATATCTTAACAAGTAGCATTTTTAAGAACTGTCTGTGCCCCTTGTTTAATTTTAAAATTAAAAAAAAAGCTGCAATATAGGGTAGGGGCTGACAACAGGAAATTATAGAAATATATGCATTTCTGTTTCAAATGAAAATTTTTACGCCCACATCTAATACTTATATATAAAAGGTAATGTTTCGAGAAAGATGAATAAGTTTCGACACATCGGAAACCCGAATATACATATATATGTATATATGTGTGTGTATATATATATATATATATATATATATATATATATATATATATATATATATATATATATATATAAATATAACATAATTACAAGATAAGCTAGACGTAATGAAGCCTTATTTTCCATTTAATTAATTGTGAATGATTTCTTACACTCCAGATTTTGATGTAAACATAAATCCTCCTATGCGCCTACTTTACTCCTAAATATGCACTCGTGAGCGGGATGCTCAAAAGAAAAATATATAACGTACTCAATTACTAACATTACATAACTCTTATCGTTTATAAAAAATCACTAGTTAATTATAATTAAACTTTAATCTTTATTTGAGTTTACATTTCATTTAATAAACTATTATTACTCAATTTAATATAAACTCCCATCGAATAACGAAAAATTAGTATACGTCGAATAAAGTTAGTACCTATACGTCTGTAAATAAAATAATAAATTGAAACAAAAGACGCCGCCAAGACGCCCGGAGCGGATACATCCGTCCGCTTACACCTGTTCATTCGTTGATAACTTTTCTGAACGCCGGTGACGGATAAATCCGTCCGCTTGTGTTTTTTTGAGCTCTGCGCCCATTGGATATTAATTAAAAATGAACGACAGCACCGATGATCTGTTGCGGCTTCTGCAAAGTAGTGATTAAGGCTCTGGAGAAGAAACTGAATTAAGTGCAAACGTATTTTTACATGAATATTTGAATATTATATCTATTTATATTTTAGTTTTACCATTACTCGGGTGCAATGAATTTGTAATTTTTGGATAGTAAAATTAGCAAAAATATAGAAAGGTAGTTCATAACTGAGTTCAAGTATAAAGTGCTTAATATCCTTTAGATTTCTGTCTTTGGTGTGGGTACGTAACATATTCGGGTGATGTTTTCTTCAGTGGCACATGATCACATCTTATTAGATCGATTACAGGACATCAAAAATCAATATATATAATAAAAATATAGAATTTGAATATATGTGCATTGAAAATATGTACGGTAAAGTGATTAAAAGGGGATAAGATAAAAGTAATACATTTTTTGGCATTTTTGTTTGTGAGCATGTTTATTTCTTCGCGCAATACGCAAGAACCGCTAAAATGTTTTAATGGGTTTTTTAAAATGGCCTTTTGTTGTACTGGGGTTATCATATAGGTTTCCTTTCATCAAAATTGACCCACTGAAAAAATACGGTAATTTGATATTTCAACACAAAGTTCACTTACATACATGAAAAGTTTTCTTCTATAATTATTACAGATTGCTTACGTATATTTTAACCTTCGTTCTTATAGTTTACCTGTTTATTAATATTTTTCAAAAGTTCACGTGGACGAATAGAACGCAATAGAAAGCAATAAACTGTGAAAACTAATAAAATTTGTAGCTGTTACTGCATTATTATACCCTGGTCAATATAACAGATTATAACTTTGAAGGCAGACAATAGAGTTTATGTGTAATCTCACTTTTAAGCTTATATATACGCATAGTGGATTTAATGATCATCGCAGTTAATTGGCCCACCACTCTTGCTAATAACAATGTTTCATATTTAATAGAGCAATTTCTTCTTTAGTAACAGTGTGTATATACATGACATTACATTATAGAGTATAATAAAACAGAAAAAGCATTGACCAAAGTTTGTTACGTATAAGTACAATGATAAGATGACGACGACAATGGACTGTTTATTCTTATTTTCAGTTGATATTGCAGTATGCGTATGTGCGCGCTTTCCTTCAAGTGTGCGTGCATGTTTGTGTGTATATTATAATCTAGTATGGGTCTGGTTGTGCAGTGTATACCTTTGATACTGATCGAGCTTTATTTTACTTATAAACTTTTCCATTTTGGATCCAAATTAGAAAGATTTAAAAGTGAAATTATAACTTTATATGGTTCATATTTTTTTACCTGTAAACCTTTGTGCCTGCGTTTTCATTTCGACGATTATAGTTAACATATATTAATCTCGAATGAAATTTCTTTTTTATGTTAGATAAGATAAAGCGCAAAGTATTCATACCTCGATACTGCTTATAGTAAATCATCACATTTTATAACCCGCAATGTAACATTATTAGTTTCTTTCATTTTGTATTTGTATCTTATATTAATGGCATTAATTTTATTTTATTATATTTTGCGCAATTGACTCAATAAAAGATTGATTAGTTTGACTATAGTTCAAAATTGTTTTGCGTACAATTTTACACAATTTTTCGAAACGGGTACTTTATTGCATATTTCATTAGATTTCAAAGTCCACTTATAGTATATATTTTAACATTTTTGAACAACTGTTCTTTGAAATAAATTATCTTATTTCGATATTTACTCGTTTATGTATAACGCTTATGTGTTCGGGGGATGTACAGGCAACAGGCACCAAATGATTAATTAATAAGTCTGTTCGATCACAATTAAAATACTTTAAGAAAGTAGAAATAATACTACATCACGTAATTTCATTTAATTGTGAATAATGAATTTATACAAAATTAACGCCAAATATATTCAACAAAGTCTGATCGATTTCAAGTCAAGTCAACATGGCATAAAATGATTTGTTAGTGGATGAGGTTCTATACACGTATGTATTTCACTGGAAATTTTATTCAAATTTAAAAATAAAAAATTGAAATCCATTTACTGTAGTTGACACTCTAATATTATAAAAATTTTAACAATCTTTCTTGGAAGTAAATTGTCTTATTCTTCAGTTTAAATATAAATACTTATGTGTTATATCAATGGGGACGCGTAAAAACTATAGATATCGATTAATTAATTAACGCAATTATCGGCGACGTGTTCCTTTTTCGGCCCGAATCCAAGGTATTTGACCGGCGTGGCGTATAGGGCAAGTATAATTTATAATTTGTTGGCGGATAAGGATTAAAAAAAATACATGATGAAAAGCAATTCACGTTTGAGTTGAAAATAATTATAAAATTAATTTAAAATTTGGAAGTAACCATAAGTTCACTTAGTATTCAGAACTAAAATAAAACAACACTAAATTTATTATAGTACTAAACTTATTATAGTAAACTTATTACGCAAAACAATTTTGAACTAACGATATCTACGACCACGGTATCCAAATCACACTTCGGCTGCTGGAGGCTGTGGGTTTGATTCTCGGTTTGATTTTCTTTCAGAAAATCACTCGTGATATTAAATAACCATTTTAGCCTCAAAACACCATTGTACTGACTTTCCTGTACTCACGTACATTAATAAAATTATTTGTCATTTTTTAAAGACCGTTGTATTTTTTTAACTACTGACCTTAAAACAGTATATATTTATTTAATACTTGTCGTTTTTTGGTAGTGTGCCTCATACAAGTAATTATATACCAAAATCGAGTATCTATCATTATCAGCAACGGCTCGTATCAAATGGATGATGTGATTTTCGGTCACAAATTGGTCAAACTGATGGAATGAAAGAGAATAAAATACATTGTGTCTAATAAAATATGCTAATATTTTATTTAAAATCATTGGTGTTGTATGCTGCGGTTTCAAATCGAAATTATGAGATTTGTTTGCAATATGCTTTAATAATGTGTCAGTAATTTTATATATTTTTATGACGTCTTCTGAAGGGTAAATTAATCCGCCTTTATCTTTAAACGTTATTAAACTTAATCGTTTTTTTAAGTATTCATTTTTGTCAACTAAAGTGCTTATGTACACTTCGCACTTTATTTTTTTTGAAGAGAAAACTGACGATGTCTTCACATATGTACACGACCACCTACGAAAATTCGGAGAAGTTGATTGGTGCGATGAAAATTGAATCAAATTCATCCGATTCAATATTTTCAACTTCTAAGTGGGTTTCTGCAAGTATGTTCTATCTGGTAATAGCGTTTATAATATCCAGTGCCGAAGAACCGTTTAAAATTGATATTTCGTTTCGTGTGTTTTATTTCCACGTGAGTGATGAGTGTTTTATAAGATTTGAATTGTTGGCATGTGGGATTATTATTATATCCACCATGTGAGCATACATTGCAAGAAAATAGTTTCAAATGGTCTTGCCAAAATTTATGTAATGACGAGAATTGTATTCGGTCAGTTTCTGTTAGATTCTGAAATAATTTCTGGAACTTTCTATACAAGTTAAAAAACCAACAAAGCCAGTTTTACAACCACTTTTTATCAACAGTTGAGCTTGTAAATTTTTAAGACCTTTTATGTAGTTTAATGCTTAGTCCATAAATGCAAACATTTCAGTTTTATTTTTGAAATTCAAAGGTTTTTTGTAATGGAAGGCTTTTAATGATCGAGAGTTCAGGATATCAAATAATTTGTTAAATATCCTGGTGAATCTAATCGTGGCGCCACAATCATTGAATTCTTCTATTTTAATTTATTTTTACAAATTTCTAAAGCATCACTGACACTTTGACTAATAAGCTGGCTTCCCAAGTTTACTTTCATTGTTTGGTTTTTGAAATCAATATATGTTTTACAAAATTGATTGCAGAAGTGAAAATTTTCTTTCTCCTGTAAATCATTTAATTTCTGTAGGTAATTCTACATAATTGTCTGACCTTGGACAAAACTGATTATAGGCCTGAAAGGCATTTCTCACCAATTTTAGCATGTGGTGGACACATGGTGTCCAAAAATATCGTGACTTCCATCGAAAGTTAATCCCACAACATTCATACCGGTTTCGTTAAGTCTTTCCAAACAAGTAATAATTAGTTATCACTTGTTTGGAAAGACTTATTTTAATTTATTGTTCATTTACACCGTTTGACAACAAATAACCAACTGCCATTTTAAAGTTACAGTTTATGCAAGTAACTAAGAAAATAAATGCTTCTTTTGTTTCGTGTACTTTGTCACATTTCCCATGTGAATCGTCACCAAAATCTATGTAACCGTGGTATCTTGTACCATCCCATTCAACTTTTCACCTAATTGCCATTTCATTAACTCTCAGAGAATAATATAGTGGATATTCGACAAATGTTACTTTCATTTTCATTGAATTTAAAGATTATTTGGCGAATCCTGGATTACCATCAAATGATTCATACCACCTCCGCAAAGTACGTGGATGTGGAAGACTCATATTAAATTTTTGTCTGACGTAATTGTACGCTATGGGACGGTAATAGTTTAATTTTGCTGGGTTATTGGTATTACTAATTGAAGTCTGAATTAAGCAAAAAATATATATTCATAATAAATAAATATTAAAAATCACGTCGTTAATATTCACCATTAAAACATGCTACAAGGAAAAGCCATATTTTCTAACTTTTGTGTCTCAAGTATACTGAATTACAGGTCATAATAATTCTTTTCTGTGGAAATATAGTTGTTGTTAACAGCATGTATGATATTTAGTTGTTGTTAACAGCATGATGATATTTACTTGAATACGATAGTGGTCGCTAGTTAGGCGAGCAAATTGAAAACTACCTTATTTAAAACTACCTTACCTTAACGAATACCAACAGTTGTTTGTTCTGCTCCCATCGCTCATTCACTTTCTCCTACCCTTCTCCCTCCACTACCTATATCCTTCCTTTGCCTTTCCCACTCCTCTGCGCTCTCTTCTATCCCTTCTTCTGCTTAATCCTTACCTCCTATAACCTAACAAACCCCATCGAAATCGGTTCAGTGACATACGCTGGATTTTGTAAATTTAGAGATCATAGAATATTTCTATATTTCCCAAGAAATTCATAAACACATATGATTATAATATTAAGTCTCTACAATTACAAGATTTTCAGTTTGCCAGACGTCGACTGTTGGATATGTAGTTGTGCAATATTCTTTGTTTTTTTTGTAATCATCTTCTAGAAAATGAACAGAATATTTTATTGGAAACCAATTCTACTGCCTGTGGTTTCCATTCATTGCTTATACATTTTTTAAACAAAAATAGACGTCGGAGATATTAAATAAGAAACACTTAAAAATTAATTCCAAATACTGCATTCGGAATTAATTAGCAATTCATAAGATAAATATACTTTGCCCCTTATATGTTAAAAACCATGGATTAAACATTGAAAACCACAGATCAGGTTTCAAAATGTGTATTCATTAAGAAAAAATTTACTTTAGAATATAATCGATAAATCGATTTTTTAAGTTTAGTCACACGTGACGTTTCCCTCGGATTACTCGCGACCATGAAAATAAATCAATTATTATTATATTTAAATCGTGTTTTCAGTTAACAAAAAGTACTTACCTGTGGAAAGGGATACTTATTTTTACCCGACGGATACTTGTACTATTATTTAACAGTTGAAAACAGCGCAATATGTCATTTTGTACTAAGTTCACCTCAAACGCACTGTGGACAGTATCGACGCGCACTAACCGAGAGTCCGAGAAACCTTTGCAGTTTATTGCAAACGTTGTGGCACACCCACTTGACCCTTCTATCTTGGTTTATTTCTGTGTTAAAATCATTCCCTTCTGCCATACTGATACTTCAAAATATCTTCCTCTAAATAAATTATTTCTCATTAAACTGTACCCGTGGTATGGACAGGTTCAGTCACCTAACCTATTATATAGAAATAATATAAATTCTAAAAGTAAATAAAATACGTGACGTTAGTCATTCGATCATATAAAAGATTACTAAGATTACCTTCGCTTTAGTGTAATAGAGAATTTACTCAACAAACTTTAAGTGTTGGTTCTTTCAGAGAAATTGCTCAATTTGTAATGTGCTGATCGATTTAATTTAATTTATTTAAAGTAATAAATGTATTCAATTCAGAAAAAATGTTTTTTGACTAAAAATATGAGAAGCGAAGTTAATTTAAGACCCTTTGGTTTTTTTCTAAACTAATCACTGCATAACTATGTAACGTGATTAAGAATATAAAAGAAGGAACCCTGAGATGATTCTATCTTGCATTTTGTATGGAAAGCTGATAAAAATAATTACTTCACTAAATACTTTTTGACAATCCTACATTTCGGACACAAACTTTTTTCATTATCAAAATTGGTTCTAACTTTTGAAACTCATTGTCAATTTATATATTCAACTGTAACCTGATTAAATAATTTCGTATCCTCTATTATCCAATTAGTTTTTATTAGTTTGTAAATAACAATAATTTATTAATCTTATTATCTCATATACTATATGTTTCAATTTTTAACAATATTCAATTTTAATTCGTGTTCAAGTACAAATGTCATGTAAATTAAACTTTAAGTTTCACTAAGAAAATTGAAATATTTCTAGGTTGGATTAAGTTAGGTTTGGTTGGAAAATAGTTTAAGAGAATAATATAATACAGACGCTGAATATAATTATTTTGAGGAAAACGAATGCTTTGAAATCCAAAATAAGTAATTTTTCAATGTCATTAAGAAACGTAGGGAAATATGTTACCAGCACATCTCTAGAAGTTCCTCTATCAATGTGTAAAACATCACGTAAAGCCAAGAGAACTATTTGTGTTAGGTGATTGTATTTTAAAATAACGTTTACAAGTACGTGAGAGCTTTAATGCTTATGTAATCTACTTTGTTACGTTGCTGATATCATCTCAATGCATTAAAGTTAATGCAAATTTTTGACAATATTGTTCATATGGCGAATGCCCGCTTCTCTAATTGGGCGCAATTGATTATTCATCGCCTACATTCGGCTACGTGTTGATAGCTCAATTGTAATCGTACATAAAACGAATTTACAGCATGTTTATTTTTAACTGATCGACCTTACGGTGCATAATGCTAACAGGTAGCAACGTAACGTATAAAGAATGATAACGATATATTAGCCTTGTATCAGAGAACACGATTTGCAAGCAAAACGGCTCCTTATTTTGTAGTATTTTGTTTATTTACATATACAGCCTATCACATAACAAATAGGAAATTGTCAGAGCAGAGCAACGCAGAGAGAATAATATTATATCATTGAATGAAGACATTGAAGGGAGTCAATAAATAATTATAGGTGACGCCATAGTGATGGTTAGCATAAAGGTAGCAATTATTAGGCAACTTACAGAAGGAATTCTGGATACGCTCTCGCTATGAGCACTACAGAGCACCAGAGAAATAAAAATTAGGTACGCAAGGAATGTGCTGTTTATAAAGAAGTCTGAAACCTTCAAACTGTAAATACAGAAAAAAAAACAGAATGATAGATGATTATTCAGACGAGGACAAAGAAAATTTCTATAAATTTTTATTATCTATAAAATTTATATTTTTGTTTTTATCATTACATATAAATTTAAATATATATAATAATGCATAAATAAAAAGAAAAAACAAAATTTCCATATATGCCATATATGTTTTCAAAACATATGATTAATTAAAGTTCTTTTATTAAGTTTGTTAATATTTTTTTAATCATTAAATCTTTTGTTTTAATTGTTATTTAATCTTTTTTATTTTATATATCAGGTGAACTGAAAAAAAGGGCTAACTTGCAAAAGGGGAAAGACATTTGGTATTAGGATTTAATGTACAAATTAGATGAGGTGAACTGTTTTGATTTTACATAGCTGCTAGAATTTGATCTATGAAAATTATATTCGTAATGTTATATTTAAGGGTTATTGATTATCATTGCTGTTTTGTTTAAAATTAGTATATATTCGTTCTAGCTTTATTTGGGTATATTATTAAAAAACGATCTATTGTATATAAATATATGGAGGATATTATAGTAAATAAAATCGAATAATATTCGCTGTACAAATATATATATATATATATATATATATATATATAAATATATATATATATATATATATATAAATATATATATATATATATATATAAATATATATATATATATATATATATATATATATATATTAATAGGGATTTAATAGCTAACGAATTTCCATAATTAATTTTATTCTTTTGTGTCGTATTTCCAATATGAGTGTTCTAGTTACTAAACCCTCTTGGGTGAAAAGAGGTTAAAAATATAATTTTGCAATTTCCTAGAAAGCTATAAATTTTTCTAGCAAAATAAAATAAACTAACGTTGCCCTTAAAATCCTGCAAAAAAGGTTTCAAATATTTGTAAACAGTTAACTATTTTAGAGATATAGTCAAGCGTTCAAAATCACAAAAATGTTTTTTTCACTGATTGCTCAAATATACCAAGTTTTCGAGAAAAATATAAACCTCATATTGCTTGAAGAAAAGAAAATCTGAGATATTTTTTTATATACTTAAATATATACTTATACATAAAAATTCACTGAATAGTTTTTAGAATTAACCGAATAGATTATTTCGCAAATTATGACCTTGCAGAATGTATGACAATAGATAAATAAAATTGTAACTCTTAAATTTCCAAAAAAAGTTCTTTTGACTTTCTATATTTTTGTAAATATCAAAATTGTTGTCCAGATACTTTGAATAAGATTTTTCTTCTACGTTTACAAAAACCGAATAAATTTCCCCTTTCCATAAAATTTCCTGTCCAATAATTCAGAAAAATTAATTATTCACCTATTTATTAAAAACATACGGTTTTTAAAAAAATAATTCAAAGTATAATCTGACTACTGGAATAAATTTAGACGGTCGCAGTTGTTTAGGCAAAAGCAGCATAATGCATGTTAATTGAAGATTGGAATGAATGGTTGAATTAACTATTTCAAATTAAGAAAACTACATTTTAATAAAAAGCTGAATTTATATTAAATCTCCTTTTTTTCTTGTACTCCAATGGATAGAAAATAAATAGAACACAAACAAGCACCTAGTAAAGCGTACAGGCAACATGTCATTTCTCTATATTGTAGTTTTTGTTTTTGTTGGCTATGCTTTTCTCTTTGCTACTCAACGTCACCGTGCTAACATTGTTGTTGTTAATTTACTTTAATTTAATTAATAAAGGCTAAAAGTTCATTGTCAAAGTGTTTGTTTTCATCAGATTACGGACCCATGCCGACCTGCACGTAATTATTTAGTTGAAGTAATCAGTAATTTATTCTTAAAATCGACTAAGTGATTTAACCTCAAAATTGCTCGCGGTCATACAATAAACAAGATGAGTACAAATAGTTCTGTAATGTCAATTGAAAAACTCACTGGCCGCGACAATTGGGCGACTTGGAGTTCCGCTGCAAAAACCTATTTACAACATGAAGAGTTATGGGAATATGTAGAAAATGACGTCAGCGTCAGTGATACGAAAAAGACTTGAAGGCGAAATCGAAATTTATGTTATTGGTGGATCCCATTTGATATGTTCACATTCAAGACACCGAAACAACAGTCGGTTTATTAAGAGATCTTATTAATACAACGTTGGAAAGAGTACAAGTGTGGAAGACTATGTTAACAAGATCATGTCATCGGTTCACAAGTTAAGAAATATTTAATTTCAAGTGGACGATTAATGGCTTGGGACATTGATGTTAGCGGGCTTATCGAATATATATAAACCCATAATAATGGGTAATAAGAGTTTGGGTGTAAGAATTACTGCCGATATGATTGAGATAAAACTATTACAAGAAGTTAACACTTCAGATACTACCGCATTTTACACAAATTCGAAAAAAACCCACAATAAAAGTAATAAGTCCCAGTCAAAGTCTAAAGGCCTCCGATGTTTCCATTGTAACAAACATGGGCACTATAGCAAGAATTGTCGGCATAGGAAAAATAAGTGTGAAAATAATGATAAAGTTAATGGTTTTGTAGCAGACTTTTCAGCCATGCAGGTAAATGATTCCTTAAACTGGTACGTGGATTCAGGTGCATCAACACACATGACCATGTACATAGAATGGTTAGAAAACGAGTCTGCTCCACCTGTTCACAGTATACAGATTGTTTATAACAAAGTATTACATGTTGAAAGCTGGGGCAACGTGACAGTTCAAGTAACTATAAATGATGGCAGCAGCAAAGCAACACAAGTGAGAAATGTATTGTTTGTAACAGATTTACCAATTTATTATCTGTAACCAAAATGATAAAAGCTGGCTGTAAGCTTGAATTTAATGTAAATGGATGTTCAGTTTATAATCAAGTAGGTTTATATCAACTAAATGTCAGTAATAGTCAAACTCGAGCAATGACGGCGACAGCAGAGTCAGATAACTTTGGCATCAGCGCATGGGACACCTAAATTTTAATGATGTCAATAAAATACCAAATTCTACAAATGGCGTGAAATGTTTAGTCCTGAATGAGGGTTGTGTCTGCATTTAATGTTTAGAGGGCAAACAAACCAGGCAACCTTTTCCAAACAATGGCTCCCGGGCAACGGAATTGCTTGAGCTAATCCACACGGATTCCGATGCAAACTACATCAATTGGAGGTGCAAAGTGTTTCACAACTTTTACTAATGACTGCTCACGTAAGTTATTCATGGATTTTATTAAGAATAAGGCAGATTTGATAAATTTATTGAGTTGAAAATCATGTAGAAAACGAGTTAAATAAGAAAATAAAAGTGTTGCGAAGTGATAACGGTACAAAATATACAAATAAAAAGTTTGAGAATTATTTAAAGAAAAATGAGATAATACATCAAACATCGAATCCATATACTCCGGAATATAATGCCTTAAGTGAGAGAATGAATCGTACGCTCATTGACCGCGCCAAATGTATATTGTTTAATGCTAATTTACAGATAAACTTCTGGGTAGAGGCGGTAGCAACAACTGCTTATAATGTCAATCGCTCATCCACTCGAGTATTCTCCTATATTTCCCCTAAGATCTCGGATCCGTCCTCGTCTTGTCATAATGATCCTTTATTGAACCATCATCCCCAGCTAGTTTCATTACAATTATGGATTACGATACTGATTTGAAACGTAAATCTCGAAAATAAAAAAAATAAGTGAAAATTATCAAAACCTAACTCCAGTTCTTCTTGCACAGACGCAGAGGATCCCGTACTCAGGAAGACTCCTCGTCCTGAAATTTTCCTCGATTCCCCAATTGGTAATTTTTCCTCTCCTTATCATCTCCATCCATCTCTCCTAAACATATTGAAGGCGGCTTGTATGTTGCTAGCGACGTTGGACCTTTCATTATTCACGTCCAAAGGAAAGAACCCCAACCGCATTCCGGTTTCTCGCTTCATGCGATCAAATTCAGCTCTACCCTTAAACAATTTCACATTGATGGTATAACTTGGAATGGGGAAAAACAAATTGGACGAAACAGAATTTCGGTAGAATTCTCTTCTGCAGATTCTGCCAATCGATTTGTAAATCACTCTATCAATCATTTATATCACAATATAAACTATTCATCCCTTCATTTAATGTTTCTCAAATGGGAATTGTTCGCAATGTTCCAATCGACTGGCTGGATGATACTTTCAACTTAAATTCCTGAGGGTTGTGGTAAAGTTACAAAAGTTCACCGCCTTAATTTAAAAAAAATTGATGGCCGTCCACAATAATTTCCTTCAGAGACGATGGTAATATCTTTTGATGGTCAAGTCAGACCCCAACGTATTTTATGGCATACTCATTGCTACCTGTGTCTAAATACGAATATCCTACGATTCAATGCTTTAAACGCTGTAGGTTTGACCATGTAGCAGAGAAATGCCGTTCTTCCGAACGTTGTTTCCGATGTGATGAAGGCCATCTCGGAAAGAACTGCCCTCTGACTGTTGACAAAGCGAAATGCATCTCTCGCAGCGGAAACCATGATGGTACTGACAGAAATTGTTCTGAATTTGAAAGACAAAAGAAAAAGATATTTCTTATGCCGAAGCTGCTGAAATGGTTCCTTCTATAAGAAGATCGTATCGAGTTACCGCTAATTCTTCGTCTCGTCTTGCTGAACTTCTCGTCCAACTAATTCATCTTACAAAAAAACTTTACCCTCCAAACCTCGTTCCCGTCTTTCACCACCTCCCACTCAGGGCTATGGCTATACAGCCCTAGAACAGGTTTGGTCAGACTTCAGAATCTCACAATCAGAAAATGGCTGTAGGCTTAATTAATGCTCAATCGTCAGTTAATAATTTTTCTACACTGTCTATCATTCAACTTCTTTTGTCTACGTTAGTGAATTTTCTAACATCTTCTAACCAAATACTGTCCAACTTTGCCTCTTTATTACTTGCATCTATAAATTTAATAAATTTCAATGGCTCCGCCAACGATGGCGAGGATCTTGCAGTGGAATAGCCGTAGCGCAATTTCTAATAAGGAAGATCTTCGCCACCTTCTTGTCAGGTACTCTCCATCCGTAACTGCTATCTCGGAAACATGGCTGAAACCTAGATACCACTTTAGAATCCGGGGTTATACCTACCTACGTGATGACAGAGTGGATGGTGGGGGTGGGTCCGCCCTGCTGCTTGACAAGTCCCTTCCTTTCTCCCAGGTGCACCTTGTCTGTCACGGTTCTCAATTCAACATTCTTGCCGCGAGGATCAAGGATATCACCATCATCTTTTTATATATTCAGCATCCTTCCCGTCCCATTGTTCTTGAGCTACGGGACATTTTATCCCTGGGCCGTTTATGCTCCTGGGAGACTTGAACGCTCACAACCCGTCATGGGGCTCCATTCACAGCAGTCTGTTAGGAGACGCCTTAGTGGAGCTTCAAGACAACTTAAACATGTGCTTACTTAATGATCGTTACCCTACAAGAGTTTCGGTCCCATTTCGATATCATAGCGCAGTCAATTCCTTCTGCTCTGTATCTCTTGCTTCACTTGTCACTTGGAACATTCTAACCGAATTTTTTGAAGCGATCACTATCCTATGATCATATCTTTTCCCCGTTTAAATTTATACCCATCAAAAAACTCCCCTCTTCAAAAATATAGTCTACATAGGGCAGATTGTCGACATAGGGTTTGTGAACATAGGGTTTTCGGTCATACCTTAAGTCGAAGATAAACTTCCTCCCACCAGTGGATATGGATACTACGATCTCTTCGTTAAATATATTGATCTGGCTACTAGTAACTCCATCCCATTGAAGAATATTTCTCAAAGATATAGGCCTTCTCCTCCTTGGTGGGATGAAGAATACTCAGTAACTATTAAAACTCATAAAGAGGCTGAAAATAATTACAAATATAATATGTCCGTTGATAACTTCCTATCATTCCGTAAGACCCAAGCCCAAAACAAAACAGGATACGTCTTAAAAAAAGGGAGGGTTGAAAGAAATTCTGTCTCTTCCTTTCCACTTCAACTCCTCATTCTGTCGTGTATTCAAATATCAAACGCTTTCGATCTGTTTTTCAGCCTGATTCTTCCAATCCAATTTACGGGAATTGTATGGATCAGTTTTTAAATAAGCTTGCTTCAGTTTCTAAACCGAATGAGCTCCCTGTTACATATAATCCTGCTAATTCTGTTCACGGGTTAGATAGAGACTTTTCCATTAATGAACTGGAATTATCTTTACGCCTCCTTCAAGACTCTGTCCCTGGCATCGATGGTATGTCATACTCAACGGTGAAAAGTTCTCCACTTTTTTTTCATCAATACCTTCTTTTTCTTATTAACAATATGTTTAATTCATAATATGTCCCGAAATCTTGAAAATCCCAAATTATTATCACCATTCTTAAAACTCATAAATATCCCAATGTAGGATCATCTTACAGACTCATAGTTCTATCCTCGGTTTTACCTAAAATCAGTGAACATCTGATTAAACATCGATTGGGATGGTTTACTGAACACCATTCCATTATCTCACCTCATCAATTTGGCTTCAGAAAAGCTAAAAATACGATGGTATTTTTTGTTATAAAATACGTATATAAAAATACGATGGTATTTTTTGGTAATTGTTGTTCTCTCCTTCTCAGAATCCTGACCACTAATATACGGCTCTCCTCTCGACAAGAATTCCATGTAACTGTTTTTCTTGAACTTTCTGCAGCATATGATAATGTAAATCTCCCTATTCTCAGACAAATATTGCGAGAACCTAGTTTTCCAGAAAATATTTCCAATTTCCTTCTCAACGTCCTCTTAGACAGATCAATCGTCCTTCGAGCTCCAGGGATCCCACCCATAACAAGATTGATCTGGCGTGGCCTTTCCCAGGACTCAAGCCTAAGTCCTATCCTTTTCAATATATATTCACACAAAATTCATTCTTCTGTTAATCCATTTTGTCGTATACTGCAGTACGCTGATTATTTACTTTTATATACCTCTGATAAGTCAATCACGGTCGCAGAAAACGCTTTAAATTCTGCCCTTGCTAACTTGAGCCAATGGGTAACCTGTCATGGAATGGATATTTCACCTTCCAAGAGTTCTGTAGTGATCTTTTCTAGAAAAAGAATAATTCCTCCTGTTTCTATCTCCTTCAACTTTTCAAACATCCCTATCCTTTCCACTACTAAATTCCTTGGTATGTTCATGGACTCGAAATTATCCTGAAACACTTACATTGAGCTAACATGAATATTCTTCGTGCTGTTCCGGAGTATGGTGGGTCTCTCACCCTACCACTCTAAAACTTATGTACAAGTCTTTCATTCGCAGTCATCTGGATTATTGCTTATTCTTCCTTGACCCTATTTCCAAATCTAATGCCAACAAATTGACTCATATTCAGTTTCAAGCTCTTAGGATTGTGGTGGGTGAAATCCAGCCCCATTAATGCGCTACAAGTAGAATGTGATGATTCTCCTCTATCTCTTCGTCGTCAATACCTTGCTAATCTATTTCTATTGAAAGCAGCTAGGTTCTCCTCCCATCCCATATTCCCAAACGTAACCCCTCTTCCAGATTTGTTCATAATGATTTCTTTTAGAATTCTAAGCCTCATCCTCTCCTCATGGTCAGCTTCTAAAAATAAAATCCCTCTCAAACACAATTTATTAATATTCCTCTCCCCCCCTCTATAGTTTTCCATTTGACTCGATAATTAACAGGCCAAATATAAATTTGTGTTTCGGAGTTGGTAAGAAGTCTAGTAATGCCAATTTGCTGTTCAATTCCATCCCAAATAATTTATGGGTGGATTGGATGCGAACATACAAAGAAGCATCAAAACCTCTAAACAACGACTGTGTAGGAGCATTTTTTATTGCCTGGCTGCCTCTCATTCAGCACATTTTCGCCTCCCAAAAGATTGCACTGTATTTTCTGGGGAACGTAGAGCTATTATCGAGGCCTTAAAATATTTTCGGCTTAAAAAGGTTAGCAGGCTTCTTTTCTACTCCTACTCTTTAAGTTATTTAGAGTCCCTTCTTATCAATCCTTTTTCAGTAAATTGTCAAGCATCTTACGCTTAATTTGGAGAGATTGGGATCGAATGTCGTTCTTGCTTGAATTCCTAGTCACTGCAGAGTGCAATCCAGTCAATGTTGCCTAACCAACAAATCTAAACTTGACACTAGCAAAAGTTGTCTATGGAGAGAATAATCGCCACAGAATAAAAGAAAGAAAGAAAAGAAACAAATTAAATTGAATCTCTCAAAAAATTCTTTAAAAATATAAAAGGTATTTCTGTATAATCGTTGGTGCAATATTCACATCTAAAAAATTGTTGTTTTACTAAAAAATTAACGATTAGTTTATTGTGATTATTTCGAAAAGCACGTCGCCGACGGGATATATTCTAGTAAATAATACCATAGTTCTTAAGTTTTCCGTACAATCGATCGTTTTAAAAAAAAAAGGGCCAAAAACTCAGGTTCACTTACAAAAATATGCATTGAATTCCTGGCTACTTTTCGCGCACAACTTTTTTCATAATATGGTATCTTCAATATGCCTAACCCAAATTGTTTACAAGTTGCTATTTTTTATTCGTTTCCGTCATTCATTATTTGGTTTTGCTCCTCCCGTCATATTATACGTTCTGTGGAGTGTTGTTTTTTTCTCTCATATTCAATATCCTGCAGCCAAAAGCATTTATTTAGAATTTATTTGCAAAAACTACAATGGCTCGATAATAATATGATAGAAAAAGAGAGGATCTGGATGAAAGTTAACAACATTTTACAACCGATTTCAATTCTTCATCCACTATCATCAGATATTCTCTTGAATGCTGTATTTTGTAAAAATAGCTTATGACGAAGCATGCCGTATTATCAATTCACGTATTATCAATTCAGTCGGGTCAAGGGCAGTGCTTATATGTAACATCAAATAACTAAAAGTAAGAATATGCATGACGAAAATTACTAAAATGTAAGTAGTCCGAAAGAGTCTCCTTGTAAACGGTTGTGACATACGGACAGACAGACATAACAAAATCATAAGTATCCCGTTTTTGTAATTTGGTTACAGAACCTTAAAAAACAACAGAAACTCTTAAATAATATTGAAAATTTGGAATAGGCATACTGGAAATACACACTGAGATTTTTCCCAGAGGAACTTATAATCGAAATATCTATTTTTCTAGATTCTGTTCTAGGTATTTGGAAAAATTATTGAATTTTTGCACGGAGTCGTACTAGCCGTAAATTAACCAACATATTATTATATTCATTATATATATATATATATATATATATATATATATATATATATATACACATATATATATATATTTAGGGTTATGTTTAGTTTTAATCTTGGATTTTTTGACAGTATGTTCTATTTGGTAATCTAAATTTATTCGGAGGGGAGGAATTATTTTCCCATACATTTAAATTTTTTTTTGATCTCACTATCAAAGGCGTGGATAAGATATCTTATCCATGATCAAAGAATTTGTAAGAGTAGAGATGGCTATGTGTGAAATTGGAGATGAAAAATTGAGCTACTTGTTACAAGCTTATGAACACTTGCTGACAATATTCCTTATGAGCGTAGGGACAGAGTGAAATATTTCCACAGTCGATTACTTAGATGTTTTTCATCTGATGAGATCCTTTTTCATCTAATGAAATCCCAAGTACTCTTACTTTACTACAATAACATTAACAAAAAAGCCCTAATTTCAATAACTAATAAAATTCTTTTTCTTATTGATGTTAGGGCTTTTTTTATTATGATATTGTAGTAAAGTTAGTAGTGTTTTATTTGATGACGTTTTTATTATATTAACAGGAGACTGATTTCGTATCTAATTGCTTAGACTCATAATAATAGAAAATTTAATGTGTAGTAGTTTAAAAATTGTTCTTAGTTTATATAAAACTATTTATTAATTTGAATAACAATTTTGAACTTTGATATGAAAATATTATTATTTTGTTTATGAAAGAACCATTTATATTATATAAAAAATATTTCAAAAACTTATCAATATCGAAACTAGTATAGCAATCCAATATTGGATGCCAATACCAAAATCTAGTATTAAAATCGATTCGATATTGTATGCTTAAGTACCGTGTCAACATTAGTCCATGTTTATCTCATAACTTATTGAACTAATATTAGTAAACATTTTCCTGATTTATGTAAATATTTTCTAATGATTATTATCATATTTGCATGAAGTAATGTACAGACAGAAGTTACAGGAAGATTAAAACCATAAATACCAAAATATTGGGGGAAACAAAGTTATTCAAATAGTTTATACTCACTTTTGTCCTCTTATTTACTTATTTGTCCCACCACAATCTTTAGAAATAGATGCAGTCTTATCCAGATCCAAACAACCTGTGTGCTTCTAATAATCAATTAACACGTCGTCTTATTTTACAGATATAATACGAGGAGATACTTCCTTCGTTTTCAATCAAATTGCATAAGTTGCACATTTTGAACAAATGAAATATTTGAAATAAACAAAACCAGAAAATTTGTATCTAAATGTTCCAGTATAACACGGAATCATAAGTAAGTTCCCACATCACTTGGAAAGCCATATATTAATTAACTGAGTAAAAGTGATCAAGATCAATACTCGAAAAAATCTTAGCATAACACACAATGAGACAATGAACTGTATGTGAGTAAATGTCAGACGTCTTGTCACATCCGTGGGTGGACTAACTAAAGGTATATATTCACTTGCAGGAATAAAAAGATATTGAAAGTCTCTTTGGTTGTATAAAATAGCTTTTCTTCTAGCATCTAAAAAAGAAAACAAGAGCTATAATTAGATACTACACGTTTTCTACTATGTCAACAAGGATATCAAAACAAATGATTAACAAAGCAGACATAATGTTTTATTAGTGTTACCGATGACTAGTGGATAGTAAAATTAATTCAAAACTCTGTTTTCTACAAGAAGAAATGAATCATCAGGCAGACCTATTATTTAATTAGTGTTATCGATGATTAATCGATCATAAAGTGAATTCAAAACTCTGACTTTAATAAGAAGATGAGAAGAATTGAATGATCAGGTAGACCTACTGTTTTATTAGTTATTATCTAAAATTGATGAGTAGTTAAATGAATTCAAAACTCTGATTTATCCAATGTAGTGTGCATTGAATAAATATCAGAGTTCCGAATAACCAGAATTCTAATAATCTGTTTCCCAACTATAAATATGCGCTCTGATTATTTTTTCCTCGTTTCTATAAAACATTTAATATCTATACAATATTTAAATATCAATAAGAATATGAAGACTGTAAGAACTGGTTTCAGTTCTTAAAAAAATATCAATCTCTGTTGCTACCAATGATCCTCCTAGCAAATTGAAATGTAAATAATAAATAGCTACAGTTGACTAGATAATATTTTCTATTCTATCTATAATAACAAGTATTTTTTCATTCTATGAATGTATCAATTACTTGAATGGCGAAAAACGTAAACATTAAGATAACAAACATTTTACAGCAGTAGACAATATTTCAAATCCAGGCCACAGAAAAAAATAACCTTAAGTCGGTCTCTTTTTATACCTTATATTTTTTGATCAAATTAACGCGAACTAGTTGCAAATAAAAAATAGTAACAGATGATATAAAATGTTTGTTGAAAACTGTAGGTTTATTTAATTCACTATCAACCCTTATGCCTACTATTTTGCACAACAGCACTTCAGGGTATACGATATATAAAATAGCATCTGCGCTGGTAGCGATTTAAGTATTTACGAATTTATTTTATTGGAATTTTGGATATGAACCTTATTGCCAAGAATGGTTATACTTTACGTAATGTTAATAAATTATGGTATAATGAGAAAAAAACTGACAAAAAACAAATAACAAAAAGTTTTACATGTTAAACTTATCCGGTATAAATAAACAAATCACGATCACTAATTTTCTGTTCATTGCATTGAAAGTTAACACAGTATATAAAACAAGTGACGGGGAAGACTCGCCTAAATTGGAATTTGACACACAAGCGTTATCTGAGACAGACTGCGTAAATAATATGTTCACAATATTCGCACTCATATGTCATTGATACCATTACCATGATTTATTACTTTGGTCAAAAAAGTTAATGAAAATTTAAATTTATATGTACATTTACGAGTATTACCTTGTAATATAACAATTTCTTTGTTATTTCGACATTTTTAACAATTTCTTCTTTATTTGTAACTACATATAATTATTTTTGGAACAGCCTACTCGAGCAAATATAGAAAAAAAAATCAATTTTGCAATTTAAATGTAATAAATCATCAACTCTTGAGTTAGTGCATTTTTTTCGTAATAAACATCGTAAGAATAACTAGAACATAATACAAATTAAAACGGGTAAAAAGGAACATTTAAAAATTAATATTAATCATTATAAAAAAGCAATTAGAACACGATAATAATACAAATGAAACAAGAATATTTAAATGTACTTGTAAATAGACACAGGTATATTTTGTTTTCAAAACATAATAATATGAATCAGGTGAAAAAAGGGAACTATTGTTTGCGAATGACATTTATTGAAATTAAGTACGCAATAAAGCTTCAAAGAAAGTCTCGGGCAAACAAAAGCATCGAAGTAAACATAAATAGCCGACATCCATTTCGGCATGCAATGGCCAGGCCGGAGACCGTACCAGTACTGCCATAACACTTGCGTAATATTGCTTATCAGAAAATTTCGTTAGATCCTCCCTTCGTTTCAAATTAACCATTAATTGAACTGTGCTGAACCCGAAAACAATACTTCTTTCTCATAATTCACTAGATATGTATGTCTACTGCAGTCGTTACGACATTTCTTTACAAGTTTATGGGTGACATTATTGCGATATAGTTATGAATTGTAATAATCGATTATAGTTATAAATTGAAACTTGAACATTGCATTATATGCTATCAATTGACAAAGGAATGCTTTCAATCGACATCTTAAAGCGGTGAAAAATTAGTTAGTTTATTACAACTTCGTCATGATCATTTAGACTTATCTCAAATTTGATTTCAATTGTTATGAATCCTAATCCGTGAAATATTACGCAGCCGTCTTAAACACAGTCAACCGACAACCGTCGTAACAAAGAATATACAATAGAAACATTCTTCAAAAATAAATATGGCCCTAGCTCTGTATTAAATTTTAAACAAATATAAACAGAATTTAGAACTAATAAATAGATTTAAATATGTAATGTTTTATGCATGGCTGTACTTTTATTTTTTCTCACACCAGCGACCTAATCAATTTCGAAAAAAATAAAATCTTAAAATTTCAATTTTAGGCCATATATTCTTTGAATTTTAAATACGAATTTCATATAAAGGCGTTCAATTAAATTATGTGGTTATCATTACATAATTATCAAAATAAAAGTGTTACAATCTAATCTATTTTCTTTTTAACCAATTAACATAGCCATTATAAATATCTCCAAGTCATCTGTCGATATTATCAGTACTTTTGGGAAAAAAGGTAGTAAACGGTTTTTCCACTTACCAATTTTAGACAAAAATGGATATATATTTTAAGTAATGTTAAAAAATCAAACTTTATCTCTTCATAGTTATAAAACATAAATAAATCATATTGACATGAAAAAATAAATAAGGTTAATTGTATACTTTTATTTGTAAACCTCTTTTGATAGCAATTAAGCGCGTTGTACATGATTTTTTTTATGTGTACATGCGAACATAGATTTTTTTTAGAATACTACAGTTCAAAGGACTCAACCGAGTCAAAATGTGTATTTCAACTGTGCAAATGATACTCATTGTATAAAAACTTTAGAGAGAGAAGTGGTAAGAATTATTAAATAAAAGTAAACAAAGTTATCAAATGCCTTCAAATTTAAAAGAAAATAGAATATTAAAGTTAGAATTTTAAAAACGTACAATACTAGCTATGTGTCAACTTAGCCATAAAATTGTGAAACGGATATATTAATAGAAAAGATATCATCGAAAATTTGGTATTGATTAAATCCAGGCTCAACAAAAGGCATTTCTTTCGAATTTTGTGTTAGTTTTGTGTGTCAGTCTATTTCTCTGTTTGTTTTAGTATTAATAACTGCTGGTTGTATTTTGACAATGGTTTTGACTCTTTGGAATTTTAGGGTTCGACTTAAAAACTGAAACATGTGTTACATTGCATCACTTAGGGCTGATGCAATAGAATAAAATATTGAAAGTTTGTTCGTTTGGGTTTCATACTAGTTCATTTTCATAAAGTTCTTTTGAAAGGTTAGAATTCAACTTTGTTTGAAAGGTTAGAATTCAACTTAAAAAGTGGGACAATTAAGAGTTCTGAGCAGTATATTGAAATTTTAATACAATAGTTTAAGTAAAATGAAATTGAAGGCCGGCATTCATTATTTAAAAAAAAATAATGAATAAAACTTCTTCAGTACGGACGGAACTCGTGCCAGGAAGGTTTTGTATACACTTAGGCATATAAACATACAGGGGTTACATAGTAAAAACTAAAGTATGCGTATTGTTTTGAGATCCTTTTAAGGTTCTTTTTCAACTGCTAACGTTAAATTCTAAAAAAATCAATTACTTCATTTACTCTCTCTAGAATTTATATCTAAATGTTTCTGTGTTTTAACTATTGTAATATATACAGGCTAGTAGGCTAACTTTTTCTGAAAAAAAACAAATGTGACATACGGAGAGACGGACACGTGAGTGATTTTATAAGGATTCCATTTTTTTCCTCTTGAAGTACAGAACCTTTCTTTTAGAATTTTTATTTATCAGTCTACCTCACAGTATGTGTTTTTGTTAGGAAAATTAAGATGAAGTTCTTGCTGTGAAATATTCATTCATTTGTAAGAAAACCAATGAGGCTAAAAAGTAATAAAAAAGTTTGTCGACTTCTTATCTGACGTTTCTAATAACTGTCCCGCAAGCCCGAAGTTGCAGGCCAAATGTATGCGCGCACTTATTATACGAATAACTACTGTTACGTTTTCGATATAAGCATTTTTTGGATAAAATGTAACCATAATATTTAAACGATAGACAAACGTTTCGTGCTTATTTTTTACCAATTATGGTTAATAGATAACCTAAGACTAAACTAGTATACGCAAGCGAAGCAATATAAAAAATTGCGATGACTGAAATCAATGTTCTCAATTTACCAGAGCGATCTATTTGGAGGTCAATGTCTGGAAAATGGATTAACACTTAAATTGTATATCCCACCGAGATGTGAAAAAACTGAGTGTTGCAAAAACGTCGTAAAGATGGCAATACCAGTAAACTGTTCCTTTAACGCTCTCGGGCCAAAGATGATTAAAAAAAAGTTCTTAAGTCAAACGTAGATACTTGGACTGGATTAAGTATAGACTTCGTTATAAAGGTTATGGAAGAAAAAAGAACAAACACAGCATTTGTTGAAGTATGGGCTTATGTTGATCGCATAGAAAGGATGAGTTGGATCGCATCGAATATAAAATATAACTTTCAAATATGAAAAAGTTAAGTACTAATTGAGTTCGCGGATTAATAATATTGTCACCTGTGTAAATACGTATCGTTACGGACTACAATTTGGAATTAATTTTATTATTTATTTATTTCATAACGTGAACATTTCATAACGTGAATTTGCTGCTACAATAGTAATCTCTTTCCATCAACTATATAGACTGAGTTCCAATAATGAACTCTGAAGTTAACTACAAATTATTTTACTTATCATACAAACTAACAAAAAAGTGATTTAAAAAAAATCGATAACAGGCACCTGCGATAAATATTAATTATGCACAAACAGTAAAATTGTATTTATAAAAATAATAAATTCATAATAACATCTTTGTATAAGCAATAATAAGGTAAACTAGCTAAACGTTTCATGAACAATGATAATATATTTCAAGCATAAATGAAGCCACTTTATGCATTGACAACGTTTCAAAGATAGCATATTAATACTTATCTTTCAATCGATTGATATAACGCTCTGTAATTGATCATTATCCTGCCACCGTGGAAAAAAGTGCATTGATGTAAAAGTAGACATACCATAAACCAATAAGCTGACAAATAACATGGCCACCCCAAAACATTTGTTTGAAACATCCACGAAACCAAATATTTGTAGCGGCATACGACTCAATATACCATTTAAGATCAAATGACGGGAGGATGAGCCACCAGAATGCACATGTGCAAGTGCAACCGTGAAACATGTGCGCGCCAGCGCGTCGCAAACAATTGGTGCGTATGCCAACGAGAGACGTCACAAATAAACTATGATTATCCGGCGGTTCATTCATTTTTTATGCCGGTTCCGTGAAAGCGTCTCACTGTATTTTCTATAAGTTTTCTTTATAGTAGAGTGCTCTTTTCAGAATTCACAGTAAGATACAAAATTCTGTATTTACTGTGCATCGTAATATTTCAAACTGTGAGGTTGTTAATTAGTAATTGTTGAATCCCTATTTTAAAAATAGTATTTTACGCGATAAAATTTTAGCAAAAATGTGTTGAGAATACACAGAGATCTCGTACTTCTCTAGAAACAGAAAATTATAAAAAAAGCTTAGCGTTTTATAAATCTCATAAAGTTTTTCTTAAGTAATTTAAACTAATTAGTAAATTGTTTAAACAGCATTACAAAGTCATAAAAATTCGTTTGGCTTAGAAAAAATTACTATATTTCCGGATATTGAATATATTTGGCGTTAATTTTGTAGAAATTCATTATTCACAATTAAATGAAACTGTGTAGTATTATTTCTACTTTCTTTAATTTCTTTACCACGACCTAGGTTTCGTTGTATTACAACATCTTCAGGTGGGATATTAGCAAAGAATTGTTTTTTTTTTTAAAGAATTTGCTAATATCCCACCTGAAGATGTTGTAATACAACGAAACCTAGGTCGTGGTAAAGAAATTAAAGAAAGTAGAAATAATACTACATCACGTAGTTTCATTTAATTGTGTATATTTCCAGAGTTAAATCACTAAACTATAAGTGCGTGAATGGCGCGACCGAATAACTCCTGGACAATTTTAGATTCCAATGCTGCTACTACAAAATTAGATTACATTCCGTTGAGAAATTTTATGAATGTTATCATATGAGTAATATAATTGTAATTAAACCTTTTAAAAATGGTCTGTAATCGTTTTCTATTTGTAAATATATATTAAAACGTGAAAATTTTGTATCTCTTTTTAAGCATATTGCGCGCACGGAGGAGTGTGAGATTTGGCATAGTTAAAGTTTATATGGAGAAGAAGCTAAAATTTATATTTAATATGTGTTACAAATACATTAAATTATATATTACAAACACATTAAAATATTTATTGTTTACGTTCAACAATTAACGATAGGTTATTTATGTTCATACTGTCAATGTCAAGACATAATAGTTTGTTGCCAAACAGTCGCATAGAGCAGAGACTGTCGTTAAAAAAATCATAAAGGTTAGATTGATTAACATTAAATTTGGAATTTTATAGGTGTTGTGGAGAATTAAGACTGATGACGTATTTGTACACACTCTCAGCTCAATAATTATAAGGGTATATTTTTTGACAAAAGAACCTCAATAACGTTCAAACTTGGAAATTGAATACGTTGCGATCACTGGGCGACCACTAATCTAAGATATTTCTCATATTCGATTTCTTGCCACCATACTATAAAATTAATATCCAAAACTTTACGTATTGGTATACGATTACAAAAATACAGTGCAGCCAAATTTGGCCCCGGACTGTTTTTTTACAAATATCTCCAAAACGTTTCAACAGTTTCCATTTCATAAATATAATTAAGCATATATTCTTATTAGATCTTTGTCATAGACTTCATCTTTGTCGATAATATAGATAATTCATAAGCAAGCTTCAAAAATTCAATTTGTCATCATTATTTATACGATTCAAATTCCACAAATCTTCACGGAGAATATTTGTCATCCAAGTTTATAATAACAATATCTCCTTTTATAACATCGTAACTCAAGTGTACCGCTTATATAAAGATATTGTTTCTGAACGATCCTCTGCTAATCTTGTTACGTGTAAATCATTCACAATTAAAAAGGAAATATAAAATATACTATTTATTAATTAAAGTTCAAGTAGGATTAATATAAAGTTTTTATATTTCTAATTTAAATTAATTTTAATATAAACCTAATATTGAAAAACCAATTATGTAACAAATTCAGTAACACAAGAAACTTAAAAATGTACTTTAAATATTCTAATTATTCTTTGCACATATAATTAGAGTTGCGGGCTAGTTTTTCACTACCCTCTCTTTTTTATACACTTATGTAGCCGTAACACGCTTTGTGAGCTTTTGAATGAATAAATAAGTGATTCATAAATGTAATACTGCGGTAAGGTGGAGACTTTCGGAGAGATAATTTCAAAACAACTCTATTAAACCGATGATAATATTTTATTGATACTTGGTATGAGAAATTAAAGTGTTTCCCATAAAACATAATCCCTCCCAAACAATTACGAAACAAAGTTTTTCTTCTGCAGTAAAAATGTTTTTTGTGTTGTTTTTTTATTTTAAACCTAGATACACCTTATTTATATATTCACGTCTACGCTGTATTTCAAGCATCTAAATAATTATTTCATTTGAAAGTCTCCTCAACCAAATACAAATCCAAATATAGTACACCCCTCTCTGAATACTCTTCTACAGTGTTTAGTGCACTGAATTGCGGAACTATTCGGACATGAACTGCTCAGAAATATACTTGTGTGTGTAAATATTATTTTTACGTAATAAAAAGGAATCTACCACATCATTATGTACTTTTAGAAGTATTATTATTTAGTTTGTTAAGACTAACCGTAAGATTGTTCGTGAAGAGATTGTTCTTATAGCAAAATAAGTTGAGTTTACCTATTTTTGTGCTTTAAAGTAAATGAATAAAAAAATAAATGAAAAAATGATGATGCAATAAACACTCTAATAGACCATAAGTCCATAGCGTCTGTCCCATCTCTGATCCAGATGGACCCCCGCGAAGCCCGCAATAAAGCATTATTGGACAGACAAGATGCAGCTTCCCTCCAATTAGAGCCGCGGGTGCATCTCGCGAGTGCCACTGTTGCATTTGACGCTATTTGTGGATGAACTAGGAACTCATGTGTGCACCCGCCTACAGCGGGTAAGTTTAGTTCTATTGTAGGACCGCGCTACACGTTGTGAATGGGCGTAATACGTTCACTGGTGTACATTAATAGGGCGTAAATTAGGATAAAAAAATAGTATATAAATAAAGTGCAAAACGAACTATCTATCTAAGTATCAACGTTTGGGAGATCATATCAGCCACGAAACTATTTTTTTCTGGTTATCAAATGTTCATATTTGTAGAATCGCTAATTCCAAAATATTCTTCAAATCTTGATTTTGCAATGTACTTCAGATCTTGATTTTGCTTTGCATTGTGGACTATAACGATATATGTTGAAGACCTAGTTTCTATAATAACGTATGAAAAATACGCAGAAGATTTTATTGGCTTAGGCTGTGTCTCAACGACCGCTGTTGAGGAAATTGATGGGTCCTTGATGACAAGACCGAAGTGGAACATCATTGGTTCTCCAAGGTTACTATACATCCAGGCATCTTGTGCTGATGATAAATACGTTTTAAATCCCAAACATCGTAACGTCTAGAGGCAGTAATTTGGGGGAACAATGTGGTGAATATGACAACATCACTATTCCATTATCCTTCGCTAGATCCTATACCTGCACTGATAGGAGTAAAAGTGGTTATCTTATAGAAGCAGCAAGCTTCAGTTGGCTTTACATAATTCTAAAAATATTTCATGAAAAGCAAATATTCCACATCAGTCATCCAGCCTCTGGCATTTCCTACACCAATACATTCTAGAGGTCCATCTCGTATAAAATGGTCTTGGTATTTCTTTCTTGGGAACACAAACATTAGCGGCAGAGAACCTCTAGTTGCTTAAACAGTTATCTGTATGTCACATTGGTGTCTCTTTCAGCCGATGTGACTGAGCCAATATTTCTTTTCTCTTTAGCTGCAATTACTTTTGAGGCTTTAGTAATAGTTAAAACACCAGTTTCATCAACATTTCATAAGGATGAACCTCTAAATTTGTAACAATCCATGACCTGCACTAATTTATCAAAATATTCTGGTACTTTTGTTCGATTGAGAGAGGTAGTTCTATTTAGACTGGTAGGCTTTGGCTTCCGAAAGGAGAGACGTTCATTACTAGCCAAAAAGTCCCGCGAACCAATCTCTTCCAGCCATTTGGTTTGAATTACATATCACTAGATAATTCAAATTATATTTGAAAGCACATTCATGTAAATATTGCGATGAACTTCTTTGAGCCCCATACCATGAAATATTTGAGTAAGTGTCAGTAAATATTAGCTTATTTAGAACTAGTTCCGCTGCACGCTGCATAAGGTCCACTGATTTTGTGCCTCATTCGGTAATTCTTTTGTAGTTTCTCGTTCTGAAAATGTACAATAGGTAATTTATAATACCCGAAATCATAAAAATAGTAGCTACTATTTTTATAGTGCTAGAAGTAGAGTGTGAGACATAAAGGACCACTGCGGGATATAAAGTACCATGGACCTTTATGCCCTGTAGTCGTTGAACCCTTTGACTCCAGTAGTAGTTCAAGTTTTGTTTAAGGTTATTTAAAAATAATAAATTAGTATACACTAGAAAGAATGCCACTACATAAAACTTAATGCCACAAACCTCATTATTAATAAAAGTTTAATTTCCGATTATTGGAAAAAACGAAAATTAAAATATATGAAAAATGTTACTTGCGTGAATATTTTTCGCCGCGATTGTATACGTTGCCACCAGTGCCATTTCCCTCCCTCTACTCTTTCATTAGTCACTCACTTGTTTAACGGGCTTTTAATTTCGGAAATAGACATTGTGGACCTATCTACCCGGGCCTATTTTAGTTCCGCTCTACTCTACATATTAAGAAAATAATTGTAAAATTGCGAAGACTAACGTATATATTTAAAAATACGGAATACGCATTAAGATTAAACATATTAGACCTAACGAAAATTCAACGTACTGTGCATTGCTATAGGTAATTGGCAATGAACTATTATTTATAGGCAAATAACTTGGGTTTAGCAATAACTGTAATGAAACCCTTAACTACTGCATAGCGATTGTGAACAGTTAAATAATGTACTCGACTGACTTACCTTTTAGAGTTTCCGGTCCTTAAACTTCGACAGCTATATATTAAAACTATACTTAGGAGACTACAAAGAATGAAGATGAATAACAACTATAAAATAATGGTAAGCAAGTATATAGTACGAAACTTCGCGCCAATTGCAAGTTATTACCCGCTGCAACTAGAAATAAATACACACATGACACTATGCATTCTATAAACCGATGTTACACAATAGACTAACTAAAGATATGCCTGGTATATGCGACACTACAATTGACATTTTCAAAAGGATGATTACGGGCTGACAGATTAATGAGAATAGATCTAGGACTGAATCTCGAAACCAATTCAAATATACCAAGTACAGGTAAAAAAATTAAATGAAAGAGACGAATTATATTTAAGTGCTTGTTTAGTATAATCTGTTTTTATTCTTATTTTATTTTATTACTTATTATTTTTAAATTATTTTTTTATTCGATAAGTAAATGGAATGATAAATAAAATAATTTTAATTTCATTTCCTAGCCAATAAGATATCGCCGTAGCACGTCTAAGAACACACCCACAGGCTAATCGAGTGGTTGTATATTAAAAGTATACATAAATACTCTAACAAATGTAAGGTATTTGAACTCTAAATAAAATTAAATATAATAAATAATTCCATACATTAGAAATAAAAAAATAAATACAACAGTTATGGTAATACGAACAATACGCACGATGACAAAGAAATAAAAAAAATTGACAGTATAACGTAAGACGAGGTCGATGTAGAGGATCGACTGGCTGATATATTTAATATCACTCTGCTCAATGATAAAATAATTTATAAAGCTAATAGCGGAAGAATGAAAACGGACCGTGAGTTCCCGCTGTAAAGAATACGAGTTAGACTTTGCAAAATTATTTATTTCCAGAAAATCATGTATACTTATAGAAATGTTATGGTGAGGGTCAGTTTTCTGAGATATCCGCATACATTATGATTAGTGTTATCAATTTAAATGAAGTGGATTAAAACATTTCCTTTTTTGTTTTTGAGGTAATAAAGATGGAATAACCTCAATTTTTTTTTTAATTTCCAGGCATACGAGAATACCATTTGAAAACTTGTTACGAAAATTATATTGGTAGTTTCGAGTAACATAAGAAGAGAATGGTACAAAAATCTTAACTGAAAGGTATGAAAATATCGATTATATCTTTTACGTCAATAGAAAATAAGAAAATGTATATATGTGTGCGTGCATAAGTACATATTTATACGCTTATGTATTTTTGTGTGGTTATGCGTATATACATACATACACGTGTTTATGCATGTTTGTGTATGTGTATGTATGCGTGTATGCATGCGAGCGTGCATGCATGCGTGTATGCATGCATGCGTGTATACATGTGAGCGTGCATGCATGCGTGCATACATGCATGTATGCGTATGAGCGTTCGTGCTCGTATATATCTATATAATGTATACGTGGGTGTTAGCATGCGTTCATACAGTCGTATGCGCACGTGTGCATATGTGTATGTGTGACTGTAAGCGTGCGTGCATAGATGCCAGCCTGCGTGTATCTGGTGGCGTGTGTAACACACGCATATATGAATACATTGTTTGTACGGGCCTGACAACTTCTAATCTTACATTATTGACATATTCGTTATTATTACCATAGTCATTTATACGACCGAGCTCGTTTTCCCGAGGGAAATCGGTTAGGCGAAAACATTCATATTTCCTCATCATACCTTTTTAAAAATCTTTTTAAATATAAAATTAAAAATTTAGAAGAAATTATATAAAGACGTGTAAAATTACTTGACTGTCATAGATGTCAAAATAGGTTACGTGTTCTCACTAAATATTTTGTTTTCTTTTCTTTTTATGCTTACGACGTGTTGTAGTTTGACATAATATATATTTTATTACAGATTCTTAAGGTTATTTGACAAACTTTAAAGCAATAAACTTTACGTTTTATATATGTAAGCTAAATTTTATAAACAGACAAATAAAGTGGCCTTTCCAACGCGTTTATCATTCGCATGAACGGAAATTGTGTTCATTTCTACCTAACTAAACTTGCTTTTTATGACTACTAGCCGTTTTGCTTGCGTGGGTTTACGGAGTAGTTTTAAATAGAGTTGCATACATATACATTCAAATTTTAATTCGGGTTTTAGGAAATTTTAAAAATAAACTGGACAATACAAATATGAAGTAATTCGTTTCATCTGGAAAACATACATGGTTATTCATTAAGGAATTTCAATATTCCGATATATAGCTTCTTAACATGTAGTTGTAGAATTATTAAATAATAAAAAAATGTATAAACAAATACTTTGTTAAGTTTTGACAGAAAATTGTACGTATGCTGAACTTATACACCTACTGAAATTACACATTAATGTTTTAAATTAGAAAAGTTCTAAAATTATAAACCCATCTAGGATACAGAAATGTTCATGATATCACGTGTATGATACTTGTCTACGACAACACATTTGATAAATACCCAGCTTTGTTGTCTTGTTTTACATCTTTCGACACGAAGGCTCTTAGCCATAGAAAGCTTTTAGGTAAAGCTAAAAGGTTTAACAAAGATTTCGATCTTGTGTAGTTTCCATATTTCATTTTACAAAGATATCATAATACAGATTATACGTTCACTAGTTCTGGGATATACACTTTTTCCATAACATTTTTAGCAATATTGTTTTTCAATAGCAAAAGTAGTACTCGGTAAAATAATTAGAACTGTCGGCAATTTTAGATATGATGGGTTGAAGTTCTGTATTTAGAATTCAAACTATGGCACTACAGAATTATTGAAATAACAAAAAATGATATATTTAAAATCATCAATTAATTAAAATTGTTTATCAGTTATATCCGTTATATTACTATCTTATGAAAAAAATTATATTTTTATATGCGAGTTGTAAATGTTCAAAGTAGTTGTGATAAAAATAAGATTTTTTTCTTTAAGTATCCATAAATCATAATTTTTTTGTAACAATCTAAAGCGGAAAGTCGTTAATAATATGAATTTACTATGAAGGTAAGTGTTTAATGCAAACGGAGACTTAGGTAAGACTAGTTTTAAGATATTTAACTCTTTATGGGGCGATTTTTTTTTTGTAACTCGTGTAAAACATTTAAACAAACCAAATAGCCTAGCAAATGTAAATTCGACATATATCCGCACGCGATTCCCCCGTATACGCCTAATTTATAGTCCAAAATCACATCATCACCAGCAAACACAGATGACTACGTAAGACGAACATGAATAGTTTACAATCAGTGGACAAATAAAACGGCATCGACAAATGTATCATTGAAACAACTTACGACTTACAGCATGCGAAATAAATGAGTCATTGGCACACAGTCGAAGCCTACGACTTCGATTATGATGTCACAGCATGGCATGATGTAATAAATATATGGTTATTGCTATGGTGGAATGTGGTATCATTTTGTGGATGGAAATAAACTACACCAGAATTTCATTCTATAATATCTAAAATCAATCTCAATTTTTACTCAACTACAGAGAAAGAAAAAGAAGGTCAATATTTTTCCCGCGTATGTGTATAAGTATATTAAGTATGTTACTATATACAATCTGAACACCTTAACTAATTTAAATTAGTAAAACCTTTATAGATTTTTTCTATTTCTGGCAGAATTATAAGTTAGCGAAGTTAATTTTTTTATAAAAACAAACGTAGCAGCCATTTTAACTATGATTTACATTGCTATCTGTAAATTGCACGTTACAATCAATTTGGGGAAATGAGGTGTTATTAAATTTGTTATTGACAGTGATATTTGATATATAATATTAAGCTAATATGGGGAATGCTAATAATTATTTTATTCGACTCCATAATAAAAATGTTAAAAACGCTTTACAGACATGTATAAAAATTAAAATTCATGATATTAACGACAGCGTTTTAAAAATTAAGCGCGCAAATTCAAATTATGGTGAGGTCAGTTTTCTGATCCTATGAATTGAGTTTTCATATTATTGCAAAGCATACTAAATTATTATACACATACATAAATTTGTAACTAACGTAAATGAAACTGCGTGTTATTTAACAATGATAACCAAATTACGATAATAAATAATAACATAAGAAAAGCCCTAATTTACTAGAACTTATTCTCACTAGTGCTGTTAAAATTTATATTGCTAAACGTCTCGTTATGACAATATTGGTAATCTTGTTATAACTGAGCTAGCTGTCCATCACGGCTTTGTCCGCATAAAAATGGACAATGAGTTAATTTTGTTGAATTCGCTTTCATTTATGATAATTTCTACGATTATTCATTTTGTTAAACGGTTAGCCATTTTTTTAGCCAGTCTTTTTTCATTTCCATCTGAGAATCTAAATACAAATTTTCATATCTCTAAGTTATTGTTAGCAATTTCGAAATTTCCAGATAATCTTCCACACCTTTAGGGATTGAATTTAAACAAATGATAGCTCTTTAATTTAGCAAGCACTTAAGAATTACCAGAAATATATTATTTCTACTTTCTTTAAGTTCTTTACCACGACCTAGATACATCTTTGCTAACTTAAAGAAAGTAGGAATAATACTACATCAAGTAGTTTCATTTAATTATGAATGAGTTGTAATATCATCTGTATGTACGTCAAAAAACTATACCTGATCTACAATTACAAAGTCTTCCATTTCCATTTCCGACAAGCTTTCAATTATGAAAGCTTTACGATATGGACAGATAGGAATATCCTTCAAAGACGTTCGCTATAAAAAGTCACGTGTCTTCCATCAAAGTAGTTATTAGAATTGACGCTTCCTATTCCATTAGGCGTTTGATGGGTATATTTAAACCTTGTGTACTCTGGATATATATGCGGCTGTTTTTAAATATTGCGTGATCTGTGATTAAATTTGAATTTAATATCATGTATTAGATCATTAGGTCAATATTCTGTATCATTTATTTAAGGTTTTTCTGTGTTCTTAGCCCAATGAATTTTTTGATATCAAAATAAACTTATGAATTATTCTACTGTCTGCCTATTTAGGATCCTGGAATACTTTGGACACCTCGTCAGAAAGAGCTGTGATAATTTGGAAAAACCATTGAAACTTATAAAGTGGAAGGGAAAATTTAAGTTAAATTAGTTTAACAACGTTAATAATTCAATGAACACATAATCACTTATGAAATTACTTAAAGTACCTAGGACATTTCTTTTTAGGAAAATTAACCTTTCTTGTCGTTTTTTTAATGGCAATTTGCCATTAAAAAGTTTTCATTTAAGAAGTCGGCTTAACTGAAAAAATCAAATTTTAGCAAGTTTAATTATAAGTTGAATTTAAACATTTTCATTTTTTTTCAAATCTGTAAGAGATACAAACTTCGAAATCCGGTTCTAATTATAAAAAAAAAAATTTATGATATTTTGTGTAATAACGTAGAGATTATGTTATAACTAATCATTTTTAATTCGCAATTAATTTGCGAGAAACGATATTAACATGAACAATAATATTTTGACGAAAAGAAGCCTGAACCAAATCGCGAATTCGTGTACATCTGTCAATATCCTCGATAAAAGTAAATTATTTATTAGTTTCTCGTGCTTTAATTATACTTTTATAGACTGAAAGAAGAACGCTTGGCAATGTTTGTAAGGAATTCCAAACACCAATTTCAATAAGACCACTAAATTATTGTCCTTATTGGATTTTACTTTAACTTCGTCTTCGATTTCATTTTGAAAAGCAAAAACTGATTTATTTTTTTCGGTAGTCGCAAGATAATTTTTTTGACTTAGGTGTAGTGTCATATATCCAAAACATAAAATAAAACTTAATGTTGATTTTATTAAGAGTTAAATAAATAATTTCTGGAGTTCATATTTACCCGTACATTTCGTAAACTATCCTTTAATTAGGCATTTAATTCTAAGACTCGTTAAATGCTTTTTGCATGAAAATATATTTTCTTCTCTGTTTCCATATGTAAAAAAATTATCAAAGTATGGTTGGCTAAAAATTCGCTGGGCGTCTTTTCCACAATTAATGACCTCATAAACAAGTTAATGCACATGGAAGTACTGTGCAATCACTTGACAAAACTTCCAATATATGCGTCTTTATTTTCAATGTGTTAATGCAAATAACCGTTTGCAAAAAAACCTGTTTTTTTCACTCTTAGCGACAATAGATTGTTATCTTTACTCGTAGTCATCGCTAAACAAACGCAAAGTTCTTGTTTCGAGTGCTATTTCGTGATATTTCAGTACGAAACCTCAATATTGATCGTTTCTTGAATAATGGAGAAATAACTGGCCGACAGACGTTACACAAATATTTGTACTTGTCAAAATGATATCACAAAAGACTCGCATAGTAAATGCCGTGTGGTACATAATGGCTTTTGACATCCAAACAATTAAGTATTAACTTCACTGGTTTATAACAGAAGTTATATGGAAGTAGATATATCATTTATACCGCAATTTCACCAACCTAAAGTATTAGCCAATAATAACTAAACCAATTTTATATATATATATATATATATATATATATATATATATACATATATATAAGTAGAACTTGCAGGCTGTGAAGGTTTCTTATACGGGAGTGAAAACATAGTGGATATTTAAAAAAATTATAAGATCTAAGGTATAACTTTTCTGTAATCTTTTGTTCAATAGTTTCAGAAATAAGGGAGCGAGGAAACTATAAATATAAAAAATAAGGGAGCGAAACCCTATTTTCGAATATTTTTTTAGAATATCTTTTTAAACACAAAATTAAAAATTATAAAAAAATGTTTTTGTTTTATTCATGATAAACCCTTTCAAATAATATCTATGCAATATATAAAATTGAAAAAAAAAATTAATATTTTATTTATCCTCTCTCAATCTTCTATGAACATTTAAAAACAATTGCTAGTGCGATATTTATGGGTCACGCCAACGCCAAGTCAAGTTTCTACGTTGCATAGTTTTTGAAAAAATCGACTGGACAGACGAACTAACAGGTGAATTATAAGGGTTGAGTTTTTCCTTTTGAGATACGAAACTCTAAAAAGGTGAAAAACTTTTTTTACAGCAGCTCTCGTTTAATTCATTAACATATTTTTAATTATGCAAAATAATTTTTAACATTTTGTCTTTTTTTACGCTTTTGTTTTCATATGTAATAAACCCTTAAGCAATGTTTTTTTTAGTAATAGAATAAAAATATTAAGCACCAAAAGGTCAATACGGGTGAAAGGAGAGAATAATATTATAGTTTTTTATGATAAACAAGAAATCATAAAAATACCAAGAAACATTTCCAACATCAAACACTCATAAGCCTTTCAGCATATTTTATTTACTCGAGGAAAATTAAACATAATACAAGTAGTAAGATTTTATAGTCATAACTTGGACCTCATAATTAAGTCTACCATTAATTAACAATCATTTAATAATTACGAAACAAATAACAATCATTGCGAATTACATACGCTACACACAAAATGCTATGTGCATTTTCTCGAACTCGTATTTGGCGCAAATCTACGGGTGCTGCGCACCATTTCCGGTGACCCATATTACTTTTAACGGAGCAAGTACTCATATGCGTTTATTGGAATATTACTTTTTGGTTATTTATATAACTTAGCGGGTTCCAATGAGCCTATAAAATGTTATGGACATACTGCGCGAGCCGTTTAGAAACAGGCCGAATGGAATTATGGGTTCGAGCCGATATTTAAACTCTACTATTAACGATAAACCAATGAATGTTGCCGCTACGAAATATTGAGCTGCGGAGTGTGGTATAAAAATGATGAGACTGCCGTTCCGTTTCTAAATACGGGAATACGTGTTTGATGCACAAAAATGTGCTCAACTCTTGGAATGAACTACGGAGAGTGACCCATTTTTATTTCTTTTAAATTTCCAAAGGCCAATTTAACGAATATTAATATGTAACAACTGTTAATAAAAAAAACTAACAGATTTCGTTAAACAGCTTCTAAGTGCAATAATTATAATTTAGTAATTTACTCATATTACTAGCGACCCATACCACTGAATCCATATTTCTTGTTTTTATTTTTCTTCACTTAAATTTTAGTAATGAATTAGGACACAATTTATTATTCGTCGAAAACGTAGTCTCTAATGAAATATAAGCTATTCCGTATGAATGTATCCTCCCATTTGTTTTGTTCCTGGAACTACGAGAACATTATACACAAACCTCTATTCAGGTTTTTGTAACTATGACAGTACTTCATGATCTATTTCAGCAATGAAAACTTTTTGTCCTTATGAGCAATGATGTCATTAATAGCAATTTCTATTCAAGTATCAGAACGGGAGCTTATTGAGTTTTATTAATTGCTAAAAAGAATGTAATCATTAATCAATGAAAACATTAAACCGCTTGTTAACAATAGTGCTAAACGATTTTTAAAATCACATGCCTATGTACATATATAGAGATTAAGTAAGTTTTTTTATGTTTATTAATTTTAAATTTTGTTAAGATGGTAACGTTAACGATGGTAACATTGTTTAACATTCATCAGCTATTTTCTCAAAATTATTTTAATTGCAATAATTGTTTTATAGAAATGGACGCAAGTGACATATATAATTAATAATAAATCTGTTAATAAGAGTAGAACTGGGGTCACAAGTGTTCCTATTCACATTATCGTTTGAACATACTTAGGTACATATAAAAGAAGGAACATTTAAACATACCTAGTATTTCTATTAAACTCTTTATATTATTTTCAACCATGTAAGTATATTACTTAGTACATATTTCATAGACATAGGAAAAATAAATTGGTTACCTTTATTTCTTTAATTTAATAACGCGATTTGACCGAAATAATTATTTTGCTTCGATATACTTGCCAAATCTTTTTGAGAATCTTACAACATTATTCATTTAAAATTTACCAAATAGTTTTAAATTTACCCACATCCCGCGAAGTAGATCCCACCCGTATCAGAAAGTGTTCTGAATATTTTCAAATTCGTTTTAAAAGACCTCTTCAATGATGGGGTCCGTGAGATAAAAAAAATTACTCTTAATCTCGATGAAATTCACAAAATTCAACCCTAAGTCGATGCACAGGAAATTTTCTGTAACCTCAGATTTTCTGACCTCCCCTAATCTCAAATTAATGCTTTTAAAAAATTTTAATATGTTTTTTTATTTTTGTGTATTTACGTAAGTACTTTTTGTAAAATTTCATCATACGGACGAACAGATGGACATGGACATGACGAAATTATAAATATTTTATTTTTACCATTGAACTATGGAACTTGAGAATTAACGAAATAAGAACTGAATCAATATTGCTATACTCATTCAATTAATTTTGGTATCTGTTCAGAGCGTAGATTTTTATACTTATAGGTAATGGATACCAATTTTTTTAGTTACACATAGAAACAACTTTGTTTTAAGGAAAAACAATTTTTGAAATTCAATATTTTTTTGTTTTATAATTACCGTGGTTGTCTCTGCATCTCTTGAAATTGTTGATGCAAGTTAACTGAAATAATTTTAATTGAAAGATCTAGTCAAATCTGCAGTTGGGAATAAAAAATTAGAAACGCTGGCGGGTAACACATATTTGTGATACTTAATATTTAAAAAAACCAATAAAAAAAAGTAATAGAGTTTCATTTTAAAAAAATCTATCCGATGATGACATGTACCCCACGCGATTCGTCTTCAATTTTCTTCAACATTATGCCACATATTAATTGAGTCCATCAACTGAAGTGTTTATTGCACTTGCAAAATTTCATATGAAAACTATAGAAAAGGTTAGTTTTATTTTGGACAAAATTAAATAAAAAAAAATATTATTTACAATTTTAATTTTCAACAACAAACCGTGAATACCAATTGAAATGTGAGGCGCCTCTATAAAATTGCATGCGGATAAATCTAAAACATTAGAAACTATGTGAGTGTGACAGGCGAAAATTTTATAAGTATCCTTAGTTTTATTGCGGAGCTCTAAAAAATGAAAGAAGATAAAGCGACTTGACGATATCAATAATCATAATTAAATGAAACTACGTGATGTAGTATTATTTTTACTTTCTTTACCACGACCTAGGTTTCGTTGTATTACAACATCTTCAGGTGGGATATTAGCAAAGAATGACTCTTAGGAACATCCAACAACATTTATATGTTTCAAACACAATATCGGAAGCCGGGTCTGTGTGGGTTTTCCCACTGCTTGTGTTAGTGAGTTTATTGTAGGGAATGGTGTAGATTTTATTATATTTCCGAGAGTTATACGATATACCAGTATTTTAGTGAGGATAATAAGTTCAATTGTTGTTATTCTATGAGGTTGTACAATGCAAATGTTCCGGTGTATGTAATAAAATTAACTGGAAGTTATCCTCGGTAACATATTTAAACAAAAGCAAGGGTATTTGAAAGTTAGAACAAGGTTATACCACTAATTCTACATATTCCGGTTTTATTTATTCATATATTTATTTCTTTATTTTAATTTTTATATACTTATATTTATATCTGTATGTGGGCTGAAACAATTTGAAAAGTACTGTAGTATCAATGTTGTCTAATTGTATTATGTTTAGAAGATATTAAGTATGGGTGATGATATTATATTTAGTTCTTCATTTAATATATTAAAGTTGGTGTCTTTTTATGTCTGTTTATTTCTAATGTTTCTAGGATATTAAGTTTATTGCCCTTTGTATTTGCTTGTAATATGTAAGGGGCATTATCAGTATGAGGGTGATGGTTATTTTCAAGGAGATGTTTAGCAAAGTGAGATGTGTCTGGTTTGTTATTTCGCCAGCTGGCGGTGTGTTCTTTATATCTTGTGGTAAAATCTCTTCCTGTTTGACCTATATATACACTATTATAGTCGTGACATTTAAGTTTATAGATACCACTCTTTTTATGTTCATCTATTTTTTCTTTATTATTAATAAGGGTTTTACCCAAGTTATTTAAAGTACTATAAGCGCATGTTGTATTATTTATATTTTTATTATTAGTTAAGAGTTTCCCTAATTTGAGAGATATATTACCTATGTATCGGATAGATTTATAGTAAATATTATTATTATTTGGTACGAGCGGGTATATTTCTTGTATTAGTATTTTTCTTAATTTATTATGGTATAGTTTTGTGACAATTGATGGGTTATAATTATTATTTACTGCGATTTGTTTTATAGTTTTTATTTCTTTACGTAAATTAGGTTTTTCTAGAGGTATGATTAAAGCTCTGTGAATCATGGAGTGAAAGGCTGCTAACTTATGGGACCAAGGGTGTTGAGAATGACCATTAATTATGGAGTCTGCAAATGTGTCTTTTCTAAATACACTAAATTTATGTTTATTATTTTTGCGTTCTATTGTACCTACACCGCTAACCGACACCGCTTCCCTACAATAAACTCACTAACATAAGCAGTGGGAAAACCCACACAGTCCCCGTTTCGGCTATTGTGTTTCAAACATATAAATGCTGTTGGATATTCCTAAGAGTTAATCTTTGCTAATATCCCACCTGAAGATGTAATACAAAGAAACCTAGGTCATGGTAAAGAACTTATAGAAAGTAGAAATAATACTACATCACGTAGTTTCATTTAATTATGCATTTCTACAAATTTAAAGCCAAATATATTCAATATCAATAATCATCTTGACGTCCATTTATTATATTAAAATACATATATAGCATAAAATACATATATATATAAATATTTTTACTCCCATAAGATAAATAAGATGAAACTTATAAAATGATTAAAACCTAATAAAATTAATCAAGAAAAACAAAAATATACACTAGAGATATATATGTAGGAAGGAGAAAATAAACGTCTACCACCTCCGAGTGCTGGATTGGTAAAAAATTGGATTGGTAAAAACATGTCAATCTCTTATAGGTACGCTGTCCAACTTACTCGCATAGATTTCACGTGAAAATATTCGGCAAAAAACTACTGACGCACACTTTAAACCAACTCGGGCACAGCGTACTATCTCGTTACGAAAATGACTGAGGGAAAAACTTAATTGTCACCACGCTGCTTTAATTACAACCATTTTATACAAATGGACCACCACATTCGATTTATTTCATTCGATTCGCTGACAGGCGGTGACTGGCTTACGAAGTGTAGTGCTGGCTGGTTTTATGAAGTTAAAATTAAGTGAGCCTGAAACAATTTAAGAAACCGTCAGTAACGGTTAGTAATGTTTTCTGTATATTTAACTCTATGTCACAACTCAAACTTACCAATGTCCCATATTTAACTGTTGCAAGCGATTAAGCCATGAAAATTTCGTACTATCAGCCAAATATTAAACAGTACTAAGTCATTGAGTAAATGTCTGTTATAATACAAGAAATAAAAAGAATGTACAGGGAATACACAAGAAAATATAAAGATACGAATTCAATTCTTGCCATTGTAGACTTTATATTGAAAATAAGGGTGAAAAAGAAAACGGTTCTGCTAAATTTTTTTTATCAAGTATAAGGTCACGATTAGTGTTCCGTGAAAAGAATGCTGTGAACTTTTTGCCGTCCGATTCTTGGCTTTAAAATTGTGATTGTGGTTTATGTGAAGGCCTCACGGTCCATTTCAAATTTGTAATTCATTTTTATCCTTCACAGACCGTTCACGCTTTTGTCTCAGTTTTATTTAATTTTTTTGTGATATAGTTGTTACATTATTACATCTTGTTGAATTGCTATATTAACTTGTGCAATGAACCGATCCATAGCAACGCTGTAAGTTTGTGGGTTAAATAAACAAACAAATAAATATTTGTATATATTTACCTAAGGAAAATAGTATTTTGTTCGACGTTGATTTTATTAAATCTGATACTATTTTAAAGTTTTTTATCTCTAGCAGCGTTCATACAATTTTATTTGTATAAGGCAAATATAACACAATGCTACGACAACACAATGCTATTTTGCCCAATTTATTTTGGCTAAATTTGTATAAAATTATTGACATACCTAAATGATTTCATATGTTCTCTAGCCTTTCCCATTTTCCATGAAAGGTACACACCGCTCGGTTTATCTGTTACTAAGTTGTGTATATAATTTTAAGGTTTAGTAAAATTAATTTTTCGGTATATATATTATATACATATTAAATTGAAAATCATTTTCAGTACACCGCTTTCTACACAATAAACTTTTTAACTATCGAAATATTGATAAAAGAAGTCGTTATACTTGTAACAACAACTCACCATATCATCTCTCCATCTCTTTTCTTCAAGACTTTTTTATGAAAAAAGCTTTCACTTTAGGAGCTGATGTGTTGTACTATTAGTACTTTGAACGTCAAATGAGTAATATTTTTTAGTAAATTAATAGATCGAGAGGGAAATCAGATTGAGTCCCCGTCCGATATTTTTTTTTATTTAGTGGTGGTCGTTAACGCCTTCGTCGCCATTCTGGCACATGTAGCTGAGACCGGCTACTTTTTGAAGATTATAATAAGACAAAGTTATCTACACATATTGGACGTGTGACCAGAACGGTTTAAAGGTTATGTTAAAATAGAGATTTACATATTAATAAAAACATATTATTGTGAAAAAAATAATATGTTTTTATTAATATGTAAATCTCTATTTTAACATAACCTCAATAAGGTTTTGTTTACTTAATTATCATCAACAAACAATATTATATATTTATTATTTAGAAAATAATTGCATTGTTATGTATATTACACAAACTATAAATTGTATTTTAATTCTAGTTTCCATGTCAGGAATTTAAATCAACAGATCGATTTTAATCAGTCAGATCGATTTTAACCAACTTATAATGTTTTAACTTGATAATAATTGGTCACTCTGCTTATCGAACTACCAATATATTTAAAGAAATCCTATAAACCTTTAAAGAAAACTTGTAAAATTCTTGGAGAGTTGTTTTAAAAATATTTAGTGGATAAGTTAAAAAACAGTGTTTGGTTTAACTTATTTCCTTCAATGGTCTATGGATTATTTAATTTTTTAATTTTATATTAATTTATTTAATTTTATATTAATATGTAATATTTTGTTAATAGCCAATCGCTTCCTTTAAAACCCCGCACGTGTTTTAAAAATAATCTGAACAGCTCCGTATGTCTTTAAATAGGAAATTAGATTTTAATGTTAGGAATATATTTTCATAACATTCAATGAATACGACACATCGAATGCAAACTTACATAAGACTTTGTAGTATTCAAATATGTAGAATTTGTTACATTTTTTGTAATCTAATTAAGTCGTTTATAGTTATAGGATGGCTAAAAGGCCATTATCTAACAAATGGTTAAAGCAGCAATTAACGGCTAATTATTACGTCTGAACGCGTCGCGCGTGTTACTGACTATACTTTATCCAGCACAGCCAAGGAACCGAATACTAATAGTAACATTAGACAAGCAATAGAAATATTAAACTAAATAACTTAAGAGAAAACTCAATTAACTCTTGTATAAAAAGAGGGCTTTCTCAAAAGATCCTTACACTTTGTTAGAAACAGTACTTTGTTAAGCACGGTACGTTAAGAACATTTTGTCATTGTATAAGTTATATTGAAATTAATTAAATTAAAATTTTAAAATTATTATTATATTAAATATTTGTCTTAAATAAATAAAGTGGCTTTCTTAAGCCGGTTCTCAGTTTGGCTAGCTCCATTGTATTCGCACATCAAATGAATTTTATTACGTATAAAAGTGGTTTTTTAAAAAGTAAATGCTCAGACCACCTTAGTAATTCGCGTCAGAGCGTACGCATAAATCATCGCCACGTCCGCTCAGAGACAAGGCTGACTTTGACTTCGAGCCCAGATATCGCCTTGAATAATTTCAGTGTGCATGTAAAATGCATTATGTAAATGGTATTGACTTTGGCATCCCACCTTCCAATCATTAAAAAAAATATGCTGGTAAGTATTTTGTGTGCCTTTTTATACTTATGTTCCTGAAAATAGCAACGAGATGAGCAAAATAAAGAAATATTTTTAAACTTGTGGCGCAATTTATTATAAGGTTAGAATAAATATACCTGACATTTTTATCAATTACCTGTATTTATTCCAGAAGGTAGTATACAAAATACTCCGGCATTCTATTCAGGAAGCAAAAACACTGTCTGAAACAGTTTTTTTTTCATTTTCAATTTATAGTTTAATATTTACGAATTCTCATGATAAAAAATTAAATATTTTATTGAATTCTTATAGCTACACATTACACGGTAGGCTCATATATTCAGGGTGGGAAGATTACTATGCTATTGAAGGGTTTATTCACCCAAAAGTTTTCCAAGGTTACAAAACTATGTATTAACTAAAATGATTAAGCTACAAAAATGTCTATGAATACACAAAATAAATTATAGATATAGTCATAGTTATCAAACAGTTAACACAACTCAAACCACGGCATAATCGCTCCATAAATAAGGTAAATAACCTTCTACGTGAGATATGAATAATTTCATATTGGCTACATCCAATTAACAATACAAACCTTTGTATCGTCCTATCGAATGAAACGTTGCATTCATCTCGATATCTTTTTGACAAGCAATATCGATAAAACAGTGTTCAAAACTTGGAAGAAAAATAATTTCTAAAAGGTATCGTGGATACGTAATTACAAATATAATGATTACCATTCCATTAACGCAACTGCTGTGTGCAATTCCACAAGATGAATCTACATATAACAATTATACAATACAACAATTGTAACAGTGATAAAGGAATTAAATTTTTTTTTAAATTTATCCCAAGATGTCACTATTTTTCAATTAATTATTTCAGTCGAACTGTTAAGTACGTAGATTACTCCAAGTCTTGTAATGCAGGATTCTCTCGTTCACTGCGATTGCTGAATAATTTTTATTATAACTTTCGACGTGGAATTTTATATCAAAGATCTCAAATGAATTCATGACCACCGAAATCTATGCATCGTATTCGATCTATGTCTTCTTTTTGTTTTAAGAAACCCATAAAGTACATCTCATTTTAACTCGAAATTCACAATAATTCGTTTAATCTCCCAAAACCGCGAGCAATCTTAATAGATCCTTGTCATTTTATCTTATTTGTAAATATATTACCATCTGGGATTAACACATTCAAATCGCAAAATGTAGAATTTGTGTTAGAAGAATTAGTTATTTAAATATATAACCACACGTCCTTTCATAAGCCTGCAATAAATAATTAAAATAAACACACCCAATACTTGTTCTTTTATTTAAAACAAAAAAGCTAACGTAAATATAATATCAAATATAAGCCTTTATTTCTTCTGCAAATGCAATATGCAATAAATGGAAAATATTGCATTTGTAGATATATATTACTCACATGACCGTTGTACCTTTCGGTCATAAAACGTGACGTGACAGCAATCTTATTGATCGTGAGCAGCTCATGCGTGCTCGCGAAGGTGCGCCGCGAAAGACCGCCGGCGCCCGAGTACCAGGAGAACAGAAGTGACAGGAGGTCGACCGCTGAAACTCAACTGCCAAATGCGCATGTGCTGAGCGGGCCACACTTACCTCCATTATGAAAAAAAAATGCCAGTGTAGTGGAGTGAGGAGCTATAGTGGGCCTCTACCAGGTGTGATGTGAGGTAGAGTGGGAAGTGCTGTTTAGGAATACTAGGAGCGCAGAGAGAGGCATTTTTTACGATATGCCTCAAGTCTAGATTTTATCACTTTGTACCGAAATTGTAAAAGACGAAGGGAGAAATGCTCGCCAGGAACTATTTCAAGTAATTCAATATTCTCGTTTTATTTGACAAATATTTAATTTAAAAAGTTATGTGTGCGAAGTATTACGTTTGTAAGCGTATATTAGTATACGATTATGATACAACAATTTGAAACAAAAAAGCGATACCAATTCCGAAAAATCATATAATATGAAGAGACAGATTTATTAACAAAACTTCTTTTTCAGGGATCCTTTAGTACGAAAACAATATGGATCTTGCATGTTAAAATAATCAATTTTAGTTAGGAATTTAAGTTTGAATCTACAGAAGGCTTTCCTTATGCGTCAGTGACAGCGAGAGTAGAGCAACATCTGCATGTCGCTTTGGATAGAGTTAGTGTACGCACGTATATATATATATATATATATATATATATATATATATATATATATATATATATATATATATATATATATATATATGTATGTATATATATATATATTATATACATATATATATATATATATATATATATATATATATATATATATATATATATATATATATATATATATATATATTATTTTTATCTGTAATTATTTTTTTATTGTCATTATATGACAATGCCCCTAGCTTCTGCCAAGAAGAATCAGTAAGGTACGGTCCCTTGTACTACTATACTACTACTATAAGAGAAGTAAAAAATATCTACAAAATACTACCATCACTAAGAAAAACTACAAGTATTAAAAAATATAAAAACAAAAAAAACATACCCTGATTAATACGCATGGTCTTCATTTCAGCAAGCAGTTTAGCATATTCAAGCTTCGATCATCATAACACAGAATATTTTATCTTAATATACAGAAAGTTTTACAATAATTCATGGTTCAATGGCTTGAGCATGGACAATTTCAAATGAAATACTACCTTTATTTTGGAACATTACACCCCAATCATTTTGACAACCTACGAAGGTGCAAAGTAACAATAACCTTCATATTGATAACATTTAATATATTTATCGTTATTCGTTATTATTATTGCCAAAAACTAAATGGTAAAGAAAATTACTGAGATAATTATAGACTGATACACAAAGAAGTATTTTGTTAAATAGTGAACATTTATATTAAATTCACAAAAAAAAACAATTTGAGACACACATATCCGGTCTCCTCGAAACAATTAAAATGAGTGAATAAAACATATCATTTAATGAATAGATTATTAAACGATGATCAATCGTTAACTACTCAACAATTGCGCGACTGTGTACATACCTTAAATTACTAATTGAAAAAATATCATAATGTGGCTCACATTTACATTAATAATCCATGAAATATACGAAAACACAAGCGTGTACTGCGTGACACACGCATACCTCCCTGCCAGATGAAATAGAAACTGACTTCTACATCTACAAAACATTCAGAAACCTAGAACGCTACGGAAACTACTATAGAGAAATAATCACGTTAATAATGTAAAGAAGTTTCTAATCAGATAAAACCATTAACCGGTAGTTAAATGGAATTAAAGAAAATAATAGACAATGTAAAATATTTTAATTACAAAACAAATAAGGCCAGTAATTGTATATTTAAAATATATTGAGAACAGAGAGAACGACTTATAATGGGGAAACCTACCCGACCTACCCGAATTACAAATACTAATTTTTGTAATAATGAAGCTATCAGATCAATAATGAAGCATTCTGATGCATTTTAATTTGGATAATAAACGAAGAGACCTAACAAGGAATCAAGTGAATCTGTATATAATTACTAAATATAGAGCATTTTTGTTAAGTTACGCTAAACAACTGGATTTAGAAATTTATTAATAAACATGTTCATGCATATGGAAATAAAATAGAATAATATATTATAACAAACAAGCGGATAAACTATTACTATAGATGCGCCTTCCCTAATATATGTCACCTCGTTGAAGTTCATTGTTTTTTTTAACTTTAATTATTTACAGAATCATTTTAGATACTAAATATAGTTATTTATTGCCATAAAAATATTTGTTACCTATTTAGATCAAAATACCAATACAAAGTTACCTGTTATATTCTTACTAAACATATTTTCAGTGTCATCTTTAAACACAAGCATCAATTCCATTCTACAGTTAAATTTTATTTCGTTCTTTCTGACATAGTAATCCTTTTCAATCTTTTCCATTATATTTTATTTAACTTCTTAAATTTAACCAAAAACGGCATATATTTTAGCAATAAACCCGATGGGTGTCTAAATCGTATCAATCTATTATGAAAATAATTAAACGTTAACATTCTCATAAATGCTTAAAATGAATTTTAAAATCCAGTTTGTTCAAATCACTTTAATGTGACAAAATCATTATGTTTATTGGTAGGTTTGACTGTATGTATTTGTGAAGATACGAAAATCTCTTTCAATCTGACGCGATGTCGCTTAAGAATTCACGTTTACCATTCACCCATCGACTTAGGACACTAAACGTATAAGCAAATCAAACACAAACATAACAATAAATAATTATACAAATGCTGCACAACACGTGACGCATCTTAGTGGATAAGGGTCAAACAGGTTCCGGGCGAGTCATATTCACCTCCCCGCGTCTGCCCTGTTCCCTCTCCGCGCTCCAAGATTACGAGTACTTCACAGTCTAGAATCTCTTTTGGTCTTGCTTACAAAACTAGTAGGATATAATGGAGTCGTCACGAAATATTTTTTGCGGTTCGCTCGGATTTTAACAGCATCAAACATCTTTTGACGTTTGTCTAATCAAATATACTAGCAGCACTGTTATCAATGACAATTATTCTAAAGCTAGTAAATTCTAAACGGTATTCTTAATTAAACAACCGTCAAGAAAATAGCATAGAAATAATATGTACGTGTATGTAAGCAAGATAGTATTTGATTATATATATGTAAGCAAGATAATATTTGAAAACCGCCGAATATATAGTACTGTAGTATGTTATTTCGCGATCTCAAAAGTGTGACATTTCCTAATGTTTCTGGTTGAATAAATATTGTTTTTAATTTTATATGCTAATAATATGTTAATGCATACATAACTAAATATGGTATGTCATAGATTAATTCTATAGATGTAATAAAAAGTCCAAGGTGAAAATAAAATGGGGGAAGATGCGTAAGTAATGGTTTAATAATATCAAAATGACTTTAAAGTATATTTTGTTTACGTGTTCCTTTACTGGTATCAGTTTATGTGTTCCTTTACTGGTGTTATGTGTTACTTTACTTTGTTTATGTGTTCCTTTACTAGTTTTGTTTATGTGTTCCTTTACTGGTATCATTCAACGATTACTGTGAGAGTTTAAATAAAGATTTCACCCTTGTATTTATTAAAGTAAGGAAGTCTTATAATCTACTTATGTCACTGTTACTAACAGATGGTTAATCAGATTCACGGACGAGCAAAAAGCCGGTTATATAACAATATATTGATAAGGATTCTAATTATTATTAAACAAATATCGATATATCTTTGTTCATGTAATTCTTTCCAAGAAATAAAAAAAGAATAATTACGTAATATAACTAAAAAAATATTTGCCATGTCGAAGCATCAAATAATCGTTAGTTGAGTTGATTAGTAGAAATCAATGAAATTTACCTAGAACAAGAAAAAACAACAATTTTATTCAATGCAAACCAATATTAATTTTCTGACTGTGGTCCGATTTTGCATTCGATTGATTATTTATGTTGTAGTCCCCATTTTTGTGTTTACGATAATACTTATATATTAAAAATAAGTTAAATTTAATTAAAAATGAAATAATAATGATAATAACTCTTATTTAGAGTATAAGTACGTGAGCATTCATTCGAAATCTCGTCCGCACCAATAATTATGTTTTTCATATCTAAATATTTTTTTGGCTGCAACAAAAATTTAACTAAATTATTTTTACCAACAGTGCCAATACACTCATCGCTACATTACATTTACTAGCAGATACGTTTGATAAAATAATGTTATTATAAATACATCCCCGCATTAGCAGAAAAATCTCCATACGGTGTCGCGCGAAAACGAATTTCGTTTAGAATGATTGGTTGATAATCCGTAATTACGTAAGAGATTCGTAACAGCGCGTATTTAATACTACACTGCCGAGCCGATGCTTGTGGAATGCTTTAATTTTCTTTTTTCGATATCGATGTACTATATACAACTTAATAAATATGAAAGCAGCAACGCACAAAAGTTAAACTGTTGCTATAAACTTTTCATTTACGTATACAGCCAAATGTATTTAAATTTAGCATAATTTCCATTTTTATTTGACAACTCCATCTTTACACTTAATATTATATGTAATAAATTTGTGTGGTCAGCAAGATAAAAGAATAAAAAGTAAAGCCTACACCACACCGAAGGTAAATGCTATTAGGTTACGTTTATAACGTTGTCAATAGCACGACCGATATTGTTGCGCGCAAGTTTACTCTATTTACTTTAAAATAACAGCGCAAAATAAAAAGCTTAAGAATTTAGTTTAAAAGCATAACAAATACAAACCTTCTAATTTTTCTTTAAACTTCCCTTAGGGAGAACCTTTTTCGTATGAGTAAGACCTTTCAGGATTTACTGACGTCTAGTATTACCCAACGTCTCTTCTAGATATACTATTCCTGTATAAAACCATTCAAAAAATATCTGGACTTTGTGATACTACTATCTACACTACATTCCTGAAGCGATATCTGCTCTCTCCGTCTTTATCAAGCATGCTAGAAAAAGTACGTCTTAACAATAATGAATAAGAACATAATTACATATGACATAAATAACAACAACCATAATACAATAGACGGCAGGTCTCCGCCGGAAAGGTAAATTTCATGGTAGCTAAGAACGAAAGTAGGATAAATCCGACATAATTCGTTTCTAAACAGTGGCACTACAAACAAGTTATAACTGCCCCAATATAAGAAATCACCGAACTCAAAGAATGAAAAAATTTTCAATTACACACAAGATATATAAGGTGATAGTTACACCTTAGTTAACAATTCAGTCATCTAGTATCAAACACTTGGATTAACTTCGCTAACATACGAGTATAATCCAAATAATAGAGTCATGTCCTAAGCTGTTTCGCGCTAATAATTTGTAAACCAAAAGGACATAATATCAAATTAATAATAATATCAAATATAATAATATATAAATAATGCAGAACTCGCGCTGTGAGGTTCCTTACGCACTTACGTACATATAAAAATTGAAACCTTTAAGAATACACACTGTTTTCATTAAACTATTTACAAATATTACTGTTATTTTTCACTATGATAATGTATTACCTTGTATCTCTTATATATCTAATTCGGCTAATAATATGACAAATATCATTAGCGGAATTACAGCTTTCAATGTAACAGTATTTAAAAAAAATGAAAAACCGGTTCGTCCCATACTTAGAGAGGCCTTTTCAGTTCATTTAAATATCAAACATGTGATAATGATGGTGAAAGATAAGAAAACCCGTGTCTTTTTAGGGCTAACACTATTATTATTATTATTATTACTATTATTATTATTATAGGAAGTAGGCAAGAATATTCGACACTCAAGTTCAATTCGCACCGGATCAAACTTTTTACGCTTAAGATAGACAGGCGAATAGGATCACAAAACTAAATGCATCAAAATAACCAATGAACTCGTACCTGCACTTGTGTAGGGATGACGATTTAGATCGGTCTCATTACGTCGTACCCTTTCTTTTCAGCTTTATAATATCTATTATGAAATGATCAATATATATTTGACTACTGAAATATGACATTCTGAAAAATATTATTTTATTAAACCTCGCGTAAGCAGTTAATCAAATTACGTCATCTTTGTTTAAATTGAATATGACTTTTTACACAACTGTTTTAATGACTTTAAATTCATTGGCTGTTTATTTACGGATGGTATGTACATACAGAAGAAAGGAATCACAGTATCCAGAAAAAAATAATAAAGAGCAATAAACTTTAATACAAAAAAAGTTGGTGTACGAAACGGACGTGACTTATACTAGTCAGCCTTACTTCACAAGAGATCATAGTAGATAATAACCTATAAAAGAAGAAACCGAAAAAGAAATTGCAACATTGTCACATTTAGTAAATCGATGATTTGGTATTAAACCTAAAAATGTCAGCAAGTACCATTTTTAACGTGTGATCAGGAGATATGTCTTGGTTTGGGAGCAAAATAATGCTTATATTGATTTTTGGCTGCAAATTTTCTAGTCAAGCGAACAGTAAAATATTGGTTACTTTAATAATTCGTTACTATTTTTACCATCAAGGAAGCAATAAACTATTTCGCTCGTTACATTCAGTAACATAAGAATAAATACACTAAACTGAAACAAATCAGGTTTTAATCGTGATGTCATTTAATTTTTATTTCTGGCTATGTAAGTGCAAAAAAAACATAACAACTCTTTTGACATAAATAAGATATCATTCCTATTATTTTGGCTGTATAGTTTCAAAACCCCCTAAAATGTTAGTTGAATTTATTGCTGTCAGAATTTCAAAGGAATATAAAAAAACATATTCCTTTGCCTTTTTTTTAAATAAAAACATTAGATAGCAGACAAAAATTTCCCGGTGATGATTTAAATCGCCACCGGTTTTCGAGATAATGTCTGAAAATGTTGTCCCCCGATTGGCTAATTTAATTGTAGTTATAGAAGTTTGGTAATAGGAGTGGAAAAATCGCAACTAAAATTATAGAGAAGCTTGCAACTAATCACTCACACATACATTAATACTTGCTATTCTAATTTTACTAGCCCAATAGAGGATAATATGGACGTTTAGGGTAACCAGACACGAGTGCTAATTGTAGGTCCACATAAAAATGTCACAAAAAAGTCAATGGGCGCTGTAATGGCTAAACGGATCTACCTTCCGACACACATGCTCTATCTACATTCCGACACACATGCTCTATCTTATAATGCATCTGGGTGCGTATATTATTTGCATTTATAATAAACATTTTAATTTCGATTTATTGAACGGTTTAAGGAAGTACTGTTGTATGCTATCGACGTTAAAGTGTGCACTTTATGTTTGTCAAGTATTTGTAGGTTGTCTAGCAGAGAAAAATATTATCAAACTTTGAATATCATTAATACAGAGTTATAGAGTTTAAATGACAGGCTGCGCTACTATCAAATGCTATAAATAATTTGTATACATTATTCTTAATTTATATGATATGAAATGCTGTTAACACTGGTGACACACTGTGAGTATGGTGTCTCCATGGGTGAAAATTATAAATAAAAATCAAAGAACACTTCGAATATGCGGTAAAAAGTCACTAGGTGCCACTTCGACTCCCATACCACATTTTTTTATAATAATATGGCCACGTTTTGAATGACAGTAGCCGTTAGATTCTTGCGAAAATCCATTTTACTGAGTTTTGAAACTATACTACCCATATTATGTTTACATGTACCAATATATTATTTAAAAATAGAAAATATATGAGTAAACGGGGTGTGTTAAATTTGTTTTATTATTTCAGTCTGCTTGGCCAAGCATGGTCAAGCAGACTATTCCAAGCCTTCCGTTTGGGCGCCACGGTTTTAGAATTTGTTATGTTAAAAGCGTCGAAAACACTTTGTAGGCAGTCCGCCTATCTTAATTTGGGTCTTCCTTTTTCTCTTGAGCCAGTTGGTTTGGCCAGAAAAATTGTTTTGTCGTTCTATCTTCCTTCATTCTAATGACATGGCGGGCCCGCTCCATACGTTGAATTTTTATAAATTTTATTATATCTGGTTTTTTAAATAAGCGATAAAGTTCGGCATTAGTTCTCCTCCAAAACCCATTGTCATAGAACCCATCAAAGATGGATCAAGGTTTTTTTCACCAATTTGGGACAATGTCCACGTTTCAAATGCATATGTAAGTAACGATCTGATTAAGCTTTTATATAACAGTAGTTTAGTACCTCTTCTGATATTATTGGATTTCATATTTTTAGTTATGAAAGCATCTGTTGGCTGCAGTCGTTCGTCTCCTCAGTTCTGGAGCCAATTTTTTGCCGAAAGGCAGATGAAGGAATTTACCCTTCCAAATTTATAATCACCCATTTTAAAACGCTTGGAAGATTCAGAGTTGGTCACAAATTGCATGTATTTAGTTTTGGTCTGGTTTATTGAGAGATACATTTTTTTGGCCTATCTTTCTTTTAAAATACCAAAACAAAAATCAATAAAAAGTCACCCGGTGCTTTAAGTATTACTTATTTATATCATTACTTATATTATTACTTATCTCATTACATATTATTACTTATCTCAATATATATATACTTATCTCATTATATATTATATATTATTACTTATCTCATTTTACGTGTTGCCTATCAAAACTGGAACAACGGGACACTTAGTGAATATATTGTCACTAAGTATAATTGTCTGTCAAAACCTGTTTCCTAGAGATAAACACAAAAAACTTGATATCTTTACAGAGTAACTCCCGGAATTAAATAAGTTTCTACTCCTTGTCTGTCAAAACCTGTTTACTAGAGATAAACACAAAAAACTTGATATCTTTACAGAGTAACTCCCGGAATTAAATAAGTTTCTACTCATTGTCTGTCAAAGTCTGTTTCCTAGAGATAACCACAAAAAACTTTATATCGTTACAGAATACTTAATTCATATCGTTACAGAGTAACTCCCGGAATTAAATAAGTAACTATTTTCAATTCGCGCTTGACCGCTTTTCCTCACACTCGATACTAAATTTGCAACAAACGTTTGCTTTTGGAATATCCTGATTTGACTTTGAAGCTTTAAAATCATTTAATTAACAACCAATTTTTATCTCACTGCAATGCTCCACACTTCCTGTCCAAATATTTGCGATCAATTTGGTTACACAGTATCCAATGTTTCCGTTCAGTGTACTACAAACCGTATTGTTGCGATGACATAAACTACAGACGCTACAAAGCCACGGTAATATAAATGACTTATTTTTTTCCCTTCATACATGTATAGACAAATCTTAGCCTTTCAAATATAACAATAACAGTTTTATATCGTTAGGAGGATAAAACTCGACTGCAGTAATATACAAATAAGGTCAAAAATGAATTTAACATTTTACAGATAACACCCACATCAGCACCTAATTTTTATGGCAATCTACCAGAAAAATTGAATGCTGATGTGGGTGATCACAGATTTGATAACGCCTCAATAAGCATTATATTATCTTGATCGTCATTCCTCTTTTACTATATTTTGATTTATTTCATCGCGTTATATTATGTTGTACATAGAACGAGCTATAAATTGTCTCCAAATTTAAGGTTTGTATCTATTTAGAAGTGAAGGAAATATTTACAAAATGTCTATAAAATTGTGCATTTCTGTCTTCTATCCTAGTAAAGGACATTTTATTTTATTTAGGTTAGATTATAACATTCTATAAGGCTTTTTTAGTCTATACGCTGAATATTTTAGATCCATAACTTAATTGGCGAGGTTATTAGAATGCCTCCACATGTCTTTGTACATACACTGCAACATGCCTTATGAGTTTCTTTTTCACGTTTAGATCAGGATAAAGAATCTTATTGATGTGCCAAAAAGCATAGGACATTATATACATCATGTCATCCTAAAATCTTTGTATTATCTCTACATTTTGAATGTTAAGCGGTTCTCTAAAACTGCATCCTGCGTGTATAGTTTAATTTTAGGATGGTCGTACAATACAATTCTCTTTCCCAAATTTAACCCACATTTCCGTTCAATCATTGAATAAATTTTCTCAAGCTGGAAATTTCTTTTAGTAAGTATGTGCTCCCTCCAGGTATATGTATGCCAAAATATTACCATATTTGCTTTGTGGGACTAGTACTTAATTCAATTAGGTAAATTTTCTGTCTAGTTATTAAAATCGCTACACCTTAATTATTTAATAAAAATACGCAAAAAGATTATTAAGAATTAGAGGTGAACTACAGAACTCAAAAGAAAAAAAAGTGATAGCTTCCTCTTCACTTTAAGTACGCGTTTCTAATAATTAGTATTGCATTCTACGATAACACCCCACAAGATAATTCATTTACAACCTCAGTTAAATAACTCCAGATTACTGTACATCAATGTTATTCCAAAATTAAGAGTTGACCTTGAATGTTCATTTCGGTGATAGCCACTTGATTTCATCTCTATAATTTGTTAACGCAGGCTGCATAACGCATTCGTTGGCATGCTTCAAAAGGTATTTCGAAACGAAGGAAGACGATGCTTAATGGCACAAGAATGCACCAATCGATGAGGCTTTTGTGAAAGATGTGATATTTAAAAAGGAAAATGTTAGGATGTATTTGAATAATAATGATTATAAATATTTGAGAATCGTCTGTATTAAAAGAAATTCCAACAGAATTCTTATGAAATAAGCATACAGAAATTATGGTTATTTTTTAATTATTATTAATTAAATATTGTGCGACAGGTATAATATTACGAAACAAATTGTGACGTTCCGTTATGCGATCATCTTTTACCTCGTCTGAATATCTGAAATCACTTGGCAAATTCGAGGCGGTGTATTAAAAATAACGTTTATTATAACACGTAAGTGACAATGACGAATTTCACAACGTAACATATTTGTCAACAAAATATTTTTTGTTATATTCATTTATCATAACACAGAACCGACGGATAATATTCGAAATAACTCATTTACTTTTCTCTCTCTTTTTCGTTCAAATGCTTTTAGAAAAATTGGAGATTGAGAACTAAAATCGAGATCGAATTAATATAGTATCAGATCTGCCATCGTAGAGCGGTAAAAACGTTTCACGTATGAACAATTAGTTCTGTCCATATATACATGAATTTTGTGTAAATTCGTTTTTCGATTACTCCACCATTTCTATAGATGTATTAATTACTTGTAGTTTTCGGAGATGTTCCATTGTATTATTGAATTCCCTAGCCTAGCAATAAAACATCATAAAAACCCACCGATACTGTAACGTACAACGTTTAAAATGCCTTCTCATAAAAGACTTTAACCTCGTAGCGAGTTTTAAACAATAGAATGAAGCTGTTTCGATTTAATCTGCAGTGAAGCTTTGGAATAAGCGATTCACCTTTTAAGTTAAATTGGACGCGGACAAAGTTGCGGGCAAAACTAGAGTGAGACGCAATGACATTTGTGGCGAAATAAGAGGCATCGTTTAAGAACATGCGGATTAGACTTGTCGCCTATCGGTTCTCGTAGTAAGTGCAAACTATTTATTGGTCTTATTAGTGATGCAAGATTTTAGTTAACGGTAAAATATGTAAATAGCAGGTTGTCAGCTTATTTATTTTATTTTTGGTCTTTTTGACGGGTCCCAATAAACTTTTAGTTTAGAACAAATGTTTTAATATACCGATATTAAGTTTGGGTTATTAATAAAGTTGTTCATTATTTTCGAAAAATTCCGATATTTATGCTTATGAGCACGAGATCCATCGTTTGTTAGGTCTCATGTAGCCTTGCAAATTTTATCTGATACATTTTTTCTATCACTCATGGGAAAAAATAAGAATGAAGGACAAAGGTTTTTCTTAGACCAAAAATTTTAATATAAAAACTGTAAAGAGTATACGTGTTGCAGAAAACTTGGACAATATTTCAAATCCATTTTAAAATCAATCGAATTTTAACGCCAGGAACATGTTCTTTCTCGTAAATTCCGTCAAATCTCTGCGTAAATCCTACCTCCTCCAACTCCTAGTCTCTTTGCCCTACTGCCTTTCTTGTTCCTCCCCAATTCATATCCACATTTTTATTGGTATTCTGATAAGTCTATATAATGTGTAACCCAAGTGTAATTCGTTCTTATTATTTATAATAACGAATACGTGTTCGCAAAGAAACAAGAAACAAAAAAACAGCCTGGATCTATCATATGATGACGGTTAATAAATCAAAGATTTGATAGACTCGTTAATAGCTGAGATTAGATGTTTTTATTCGATTATACGTACCAACCATGTTCATATTTTGAGATGCTGCGAATTGAGCTTTACATAAATTAGGAACTACTTTGTCTATAGTGCTGTGTAGTTTCCATATTATTAGAGGATATGATCAGGTGTCACACAGAAAATCAATGAAATTATATTTTCTCTATCTATATTACATTATTAAAACTGTAATTGAAGAAATTCTTATCCGAAAATATTTTAACTTTTATTTACATGGAAATAAACATAAAGCAATACATAGTTTTTAAAACAGCGACTTTAAATTATTAATTCTTTGATGTAATAATGAAACTAAATGTCAAACATTTTGTTTCTAAGAATTTAGTCATGCTTATCAAAAACATAATTTGAACTACGCAAGTAAAGTAATATAGACGTAAAAACTGTCATTTTTACGTCTATGTTACCTTACCTGTCGTAGTTAACACAGTCCTAAAGGTAAGGTAATGTAGACGTAAAAATATAAAATATTTTTAACATCTGTGGCATGTCGTCACATTATATAGTCTAATAAAACATAGTGTGATCAAAAAGCCCCCAGACTGATATGAAAACTATTGGCGTTACGTTATTTTTCTGTCAATACATAAACTGTCAATCATTAATCTATTTTTCAAATTTCAAAATAGTAGAAACAAAGAAATTTAGCGTGAAAATTATATTATGCGAAGATAGTTTTTTTTAATTCTTGCAGTATATATATACATATATATATATATATATATATATACATATATATATATATGTATGTGTATATATATATATATATATATATATATATATATATGTATATATATATATATTTATAGCGTGTTAACAAAAATAACACATATTTGTATTTTTATTTTTCTCGAATCAACGTTTTCTTCAATCTGTTTAAGGAATATCAAGAATTAAACACAATTTAAAAAAATAATAATTTTGGACTCATACAGTAAAACATTAAACCTGTTAAAAGTCTATTGAAGAACCGATTGCAATTATGATGGAGTTTTAAATTGGACACTTTTTAAAGTTGTATGTCCAACGGCAGAGGGAGAGACTGGTAACCCTATTTACTGTATAATCAAAAGCAAAACAATCACAAATGACGAGACGATATGCCGATACATCTCGGAGAGAGACGGAAGATATAAATCAATTTATAACTTCACGAGTAATTGCTAATTAAGTTAAGAGATAATTCAATGTAAAGTGCTAATTGTCGCCATGAATCGGTCTTTGGAAAGTCAATATATGTATAGCGTCTAAAATTCAATTTACGTAAGTGATTTGCACACTTTAATAATCTTTGTACAAAATCGATTTCCACAGCAACAAAATCAAATTATGCAATTGGTATGTAATATAAACAATTTGATAAGATTTTATTAAGCACTTCTTTACTCGTAGATAACAGCCAAAAGTAAATTAATTTTTTTCCTTTTGGTTTTTTTTATATAGATTAGCAATTTTTGTTTATGTCTATACGCCTGTATCCATTCAAGATTTTTTGTCATCTCCGACACGATGCCTGATGAAACTGAATGGATTTCCGGTTAGATCCTCTTTCAATTTCTTAAAATTAATTCTAAAATTCCCATTCACTTGAAAATGTGTAATTTTACAAGTGAAACTGGCATGTGTTTTAAAAGAAATTACCTCCTGTGCCCATTGTTGCAAGAGGATAAGAACAATCACTCAAATTTCGAGAACCTACAGAATTCAGAAATTTAATACACTTTGCTACTGCCTACTAATTTGATGCACAAATGGCCCATGTGGGTGACACTGGTGCAATTTGTTGTGTCTTTATATTTTAAGTATTTTATACTAACGTATGTTCGTAGTTTAAACTAACGCAATCAATTGGGTGATTTCAGAAATATTTCACTTTTGTCGTACCTACACTACACTTTTCCCGATAAACATGAAATGTAAGTAAATCAAAACATAATAAATAGTAACAACACAAAATATAAAAAATGGTCGTGCTTTTTTACGATTTTTGGCATAGCAGTTATCGTAAAACGTTTAAAATATTAAAAACAGTCATCTTTGTTTTTTTTCTTATACGCTGTAATTACTGTTTTTGCTGTTAATTTAAATCACTTCTATGGAGTTTCTGTGAAGTTTTTACACACCCAACTAAATGTCATGAGACAATTCGACGGTTACTCATAGACCGTTTCAGCTGTAACTATTGCCCTTTTAATTTCGTGCTCCTTTTACAATTTCATGATACTATTGAGAATACTCTTCAGGTATGCAAAAGTAGCGGTTTGGTTGGTAGGAGTGGCACCCGTTACTCCAACAAAAAAATTGTGCGTGTCAGAGATCTCGTTAAGTACGATTGTCTTTTAATGTATAAAATAGGTAACACTATATAAATATGAATATCAATGTCATTAAATGTAACTGGAAAACTCTTTATTAAAAAATGCTGAGTAGACTGTGTGTCATACTCCGTCATTGCGATTACGCCATAAAAAAATACCAAATAAATATATTGTTATCTCATTCTAAAGTTGCGCAGAAATGTTGCTTGGAGAGGTCGCCTAACGGTTACACCTTTTTTTAACGCTCTGAACTTCTAATTTTACTCCTCATAAAACTTCATACTCCTCATAAAACTTCATACTCCTCATAAAACTTCACACCGGAGGTTTATTCATAGTAAACTCCAAAAATGATGATTTTAAAGCTTAATATTTTTTTTTAAAGCTTAATACTGTGTCGAAAAAGTGATCATGACTAATATTTTTGAAAGACTTGTTCAATATTACCCAATGGGGTACACAAAAAAAATGTCGCCCTCATTTTTTCCCTAAAAACTTTTTTAAAGATTTTATAACATAACTTTGTAATCATTATACTCGTAAATGTTTATAACCATGCTAAATTTTTAACCTTATGGTACTAATAGTTTGCAAATAAAACAAATGTGGCGTAAAGACGGACCAACAAACATACATGGCGAAACTATAAGTTTCTAGTTTGGCTACTGAGCCCTAAAAAGGAAAAATATAAATCCAGTCAGGAGATTAAAAACGAAATTACAAACATTATGCAATATGATGCCTACTCTTTGTTTCTGTGACAAAATAGAGTTGTCTCTCTCTCTGCTAAATTTAAGCATAATCATAAAACGTCATCTCTATTTAAAATGTCGTCTCAATTATTTATAATACTTATTCAACAATGCCACTTACGTCAGAGTTTAGTCATAACGGTTTTTAAAAAATAGAAACAGATTCTCAGAACACTTTGAATTTTCTGAATATTTTACAAACAATGAATTTTTTATTTGAAATTAGTAGACAAAAATTAATTACTAATATTCACGTGCATTCTCGTTATACGGTTCACTTAAAAGTTTATCTTACTTTTACAGCAACTTTAGTAAAATTATCGCGAAATTCAACTTGGTATTTCTGAAGTGAAACTATTCATTGTATGCAAAAATATAGATCGGCTCAGATAACATCAAGAAATTGAGTGGTGGAAGTAACGAGGGAGAGTGGAGATAATGGGCTACGATGTCCTTTGTTATAATGAATAAAGGTTCCTTCACCTACAATTTATAAAGTCAATTCGATTTAAGGACATTTACGCATTTTAAAATATTTTACTCGCAAAGCTTACTTAACGAAAAATTTTATATTACTACGTAAAATACAATAACAAAATCATGTAAGCACAAGGAATAGACTAGCATTTTTTCAAGTATATAGAAAATATATTTGATAACAAATATATACGTATACATAGATCACATATCTTTCCTTCCGGTAATCTCTTAAAAATACAAATTATATTGAAACAAAGCAAAATTGTTCCAACGTCGAATGAGGAGACAATTAATGACTGTATTTAGTTGATTTGGTCGAAACAAGCGGTTAGCGCGGCAAACAATGACAGGCCGGTATACGACAACGCCAGGCGCACCTTGATTTAAAACGACAAATGTCGGCTGACACTGCGGCTAAACTACACTGTCTATGGTGAATTGTATTATTAGTTTTTTAAACCTTAAACTTTTGATAGACCGTTACGTTCTGCTTAATAAACTACCACAAAAAATTGCTTTTATCTAACTGATTGAACCATTAATTCAATAAAATTTCGAAGAAAAACTAACAATGTTGATAAATTATAAATATTTATTCAATGCATATATACCTAGTCTAAATTACCTAGTTGTTTCAATTAAATAATATATATTTTTTTATTTTATTTTGAACTCTTTATTTTTAATATCCAGCCATGTTGAGCTTTTATCCAGAAATTAAATTTCCCTAAGCTGAAAACCCTAAATCGGTTTTATTTGTACCTTTCATTATATACATACCTCTGTCTATACACCATACGTCACTTCCCACCAAAAAATATCAGAAAGCGTTCATATGTCACCTAAGCAGATTTTACTACTATGATTTTTTACTTTCTAGCAAAAAACAAAACAAACATCATTCATTGCTTCTCTTTCTCACTTAAGAATCATGTGGCAAATATAATGGGGAAAATATTCATATATTAAATGCAGATTAAAGAATGATACTTGTCGTTAATTTAACAAGTATAATTTACGAGAGTGAATAAATCTCCATATGTGATAAAGGAGCAAAACTAAAATATCTGTACGTTAAAAATATTTTCGAAACCAATATAAAGGATTTTTTTTGTTGAAGTTATACTTCTTTAGGCGCGTTATGAAAAAATGATGAGAGTGAAATTTTAAGATTCGTCACACAAAAGTTATAGTATGAAGTTGCAGTTATAGAGACTATATATTAATACCAATATTTTGTACGAAACTTACGTTGGGGCGTAGCTCAGATGGTAGAGCGCTCGCTTAGCATGTGAGAGGTACCGAGATCGATACCCGGCGCCTCCAAGACAAGCTTTTTATTTTTGAAGTTCTTTAGGCGCGTTATGAAAAAATGATGAGAGTGAAATTTTAAGATTCGTCACACAAAAGTTACAGTATGAAGTTGCAGCGGTTGCAGTCTCGAAACTACATTCACACACGTGTTTTAGTTTCATATAAGTGCGATTTATATATGTGCTGATAAATTATATTCAGTAGTGATTTAAATTCAATATTTTGATTAATATATTTACTATTCGTAAATATTAGTGAAAAAATTGTGTTTATAGACTTTTTCAAGTGCTTCAATATAATTGAGGTTATCTACCCGTATGTATTATTTGTCATTACCGGAAGATACTATGGCAGTGGACATAATTTAAAAATAACATTCGGATAATAAGAGAATTTATGTTACCCTTAATGTAAGAAAATAAATATTTATTTATTTAATTTTTCAAATGTAAACTGAACTTTATTGACTGTGTTGGCTATCCTTTTCCAGTCCTTTTGTTATTTTATTGTAATTTATTATTTGCATACAATTAAAAACTATTTTTTAATGATGCCAAAGAAGTATAACTTCTCACGCGCGTACATAAGTACACGCACCCTTTTTTATTTAACTCCTCGTTTGCGCATCACACAACACCTAATAGATTAATGTTGATGACATTTTATATCTCGTTAGCTTAGGATCATGAGAATTAACATATCGTCCCGATACGACGTCCACGAGTTGAGAAATACATATTTATTTTTTTAATATATATATTTTTTGTTTATTTGTACTCAAGTTATATAAAAAGACTCAAATAAAGTTTTATTGTTTGATCACCGCAGTCTAGGAAAGAAACTGACGTAGGTATTGACATATTATATTAATTATAAATTAATATAAGCCAAAATATTTAATGTACCTCTCATACATGTAATTTTTTCAACGTGCCTTATCGAGAATATTTCCTTTCAATTTTTTAATACTAAATTGTGGATGTTTAGATTATTTTTAGATTTTAAAATGTCTACTATAATCTGAAAAATATTAGTTGCGAACATATTAATGTCAAATTATTTCCGAGGTCTTGCATTGTGGTCACGTGCAAGTTGTAAGTTTACTGTTTTTAAATATAGCAGAATTCTATTATAGATCTTTAAGTGTCACAGAATTCTGTTTTAGCTTCCTTTTATTTTTTAATTTAAATTGTTAATAGTTAATACGGCAAAAACAGAAATAAATCGATTTAATTTTCATATTCAACATATAGATCGACATGATTTAATAAATATTTTCACGCCTTTTCAAAAGGTAGTCTCTGATTTATTTCTTACTTCTGAATAAAAACTTAATATTATATACGTATTTTTTTAATGCACATGATATACATGATTCATTAACGAGGCTCTCAAATTTCGCAATTAGATATGAATTTTGATCCCAAGTGAAATCTATTTCATGATACTAAGGGTATTAAAAAAAATTCATATCGGTCTCGATATAAACCCACACACGTGTCAGACGTCCCAATTCGACCATTTGTTGCTCGTGTCGTCGGTCCATATCCCACGTCCTATCGCTTGCCGAGGTTTACTTATTGAATCTTAAACTATATGGAATGCCAAACCATACTCATATTGACATTTATCATCTATATTATTTTTGTAATCAAAAATATTTAGAGATTACTATTTAGAAATTTACAACAAAAAATATTAAAATGTTTACATTCCTTAAATTTTTGAGTGTTCTATTTTCCAAGATATTTCAAAATTTTTAAATAGCAAAAAAAAATTCAAATAAAATGTAAGACATTTATGGAGGGATATGTTTTTTAACATTTCCCTTAAAATACAAATTAATAATCGTATGAAAAACTGTCACTATAACTGTGAAATTAGAAAAAATTGTTCTTTACTATTTTCATAAACTTTAAAAGTAATAGTTTATGAGTTATGGCACGGTAAGATAAAAATCGATTCAGTCGGTATTACGGAAATCTGTGGTAATAAGTAACCAGTGAAGTTGGACATAATGCGTTGCAATATTGTTAAGCGTGATTATCTAAACTTGCGGGCAATGCGTGATGTTTCCATAGGCGTATAAATTTATTGCATATAACGTTTATTGTGCATATATATTATTTATAATTTTACGTTCATAACATAACAGTTTCATCTCTTGCTGATGAGATTCTACGCACAATTTTTTTAATACCATCCATCTTGGTGTGTTGGGTTGATCATAAGGACTTTGAGGGCGCCGTACACCGCGGGGACCCTGGTTCGATTCCCGACCGCACAACGAGTGGGCTGGACTGGTATTCTAGTTGACAGTAAGAAATTACTCTTGTAGCAATATGTCATAGACAAGATATGTATCTATTAGATACATTAAGTTATTAGTACAAAAGATATGTTTAAAACTGCACGTCGCTTAAGCGCGAATTTTGTTAACTTGTAGAATTAGATATATTAACATTTTTCCTTTTCTACATTACAAGAGTTTGTTATACGATTAATTTCGTGTAAAATATCGATATGGTAAAATTTCTTCCCAGAAGATTTTTAAAGCCCTAACTAGCATATGGCGACTTATGCTTAATACACAAGAAAGAATTTAGTGCCGAGATAAATAACAATGTGATCAACAGCAGTAACTGGCAGTATGCGCAGCCAGAACGCAAGATAAGACAACGATTGGAAGCATTCCATTAACAAGGAATCGGACTGATTTAGACTGTGTTATATAAATGCCATATCTTTCAAAATCTTTCCGAATCGATGGTATGTCGCTGTTGTACACCTGAGCAATCCTGTACTAGAGTCATACGGCTTTAGTGATGTGACCCCTAGGTGTTACCTAGATACCACCTAGATTTAGGGCACTTATCGAGGCAAATTAGAAGAGGTTACATTGTCATGGTGAGGATCAGTGACCGTCTTTTGGCTCCATCGTCATTTGTTGGGTACCAACTAGAATTAGAATACTAGTCGAAAGAAATTAAATGAGCCCAAACTCGAGAGGATTATATTATGTCATTATGTAGTTTCTACGATCACTACTTGGGTTTACCATCAGATCATGGACCTATAGTACCCATTGAAACATAATGTTTTTGTAGAGTTCTTATAACATCAGACCAAATCAATCATTCCATAATATTGAATCGTCATGGGGTTATGTATGCAAAATTTCGACAAATCGTAACAATAAAGATTCGCCACATCCATTGTTGTGGGAGTTTAGGAAATGAAATCAAAGATAAATTAGAAGTGGCAGGTTATTATGTTATTAACTAGCTTTGCATTCACAAAAACAAAGGAGGGACAAATTGACTTTGTGTCGTTGTGGAGTTTTAGTGATCGTCTTCAAGCATCATCACCAAAATTTCGATGCCACTTAGGACCAGAGTACTTATTGAGACAAATGAAACGAGCTCAAACTCAACAGGGGGTTTCATTATGTCATTGCGAAGTTTCTTTGGCCACCTTTGGGCTCCAAGATAAGATTAGAAACCATCTAGGACAAAATACTCATCAGGACGAAAGTAACGATGCCAAAGTCGGGGAGTTTACTTTATGTTATTTTAGACAATCTTTTAGCCCCATCATCAAACGATCCAATTGAAACCATAATTTTACAATATAATCATATTTACTTATGTGTGAAGAATTTCAGCACACAGACAGGTGAAATAAAATAAACGCTTATAACAATGACGTTACGCCTCACTGATTGATATGGGCGTTTAGGAAATGGAATCAAAGAGAAATTAGAAGTAGCAGGTTATCATGCTTGGTTATTATCAACTATCTTACGAACGTCAAAATAAAATAATATTAAAAGTATAACAAAAATATAATAACTATATTACGTTTCATTACAACAGAGTTGTAATGAAACGTATAGTACTCGAATCTCCATTTATGATGTGCACAGACAATTTGATATATGTACCTATGAATCTTACGTCTCCAGTACCTACTCCGTCTTATATGACTATCGATAACAAAGATTGCCTTACTTTTTTTTCAGGTAGCCATTACGTAATACCTTTTAAAGCTAAACTTTCTATGTTAAATTGTAATGTATTGGTCTTAAGGCAATAACTTCACGGCGAACATTGTGAGTATTTACGTTTAGGACCTTTTATGTAATTAAGCGACGGCGCTTGAGGTAGAGGTGGAGTTTCTCTTCGTTTTTAGCGAATTCCTCTAAGGTGATGACGCTATTGAAGTCATACTGATGTTGGAAGTTTTCGAAAATTTCATTATATTTCGACCATGCATACCAGGACTCAAAAAGGTGGGTGGTTCAAAAAATTATATGTGTATTTAAAAATATCAATTAATTTCATAATTCTATCTTCGCTTCGCCCGGATAAATGTTTTTTGTTTTCCTCAATCTTTTTTAAAACATGTAAGCAGGGCCGCGCCGCTCCTGTGTGCGAAGTGTGCGGCACACACAGGCGCCAAAACAATAGGGGCGCCGCTATCAAAATTATTTTTGTTACACTTACACAACAACATATTTCTTTGTACTGGAGTATCGATAAGTAAGTAAGTATCATAGGCGCAACAAATGCCTCGTAAACAACAAAACATAATATTGCGTTTATTGTACAAGTGTCCCAAGATAATATTCACGTTTGTGGTTTAATTTTACGCTTTGGGTTTTAGTTAAAATAATTACGAGCTCAGCGTTAAAATCAAAAGAGCCGCCATCGCCGCGACGCAAGCGGGGTGGGGTCACGTCCCCGACAGCCCGACTTTAAGGAACGAGAGAGCCAAAACAATTGATTGAACAGTCATTCAATCGAAAGTGTGGGCAAGGTGCGCATTATTTTTTCATAATAAGGAAAAGTTCTATCACTAAAAACAATAAAATAGTTTGTGTGTTACTGATTGTTTTAACGTGTTTCCACAATGAGTGATAGTAATCAAGATAAAAAAAAGAAATTATCTGGTTACCAGAATTTAATAAGGAAAAGAAAACAAGAAGAAGAACGTGATAAGAATACAACTAAAATAAGTAAATATTTTACGGCTCTACCATCCACTTCCAAAGAATTATTAGAGACAGAAACCAGTCATTTTATCGATGAAGGTGTTGTAGAATCTGATTCAAAAAATGCTTCATGTAGTGGTATGTGCTTTATGTAATTTCCATACAAATATATATATATATATATATGTATATATATATATATATATATAAATATATATATATATATATATATATATATATATATATATATATTTATATATATATATATATATATAAATATATATATATATATATATATATATATATATATATATATATATATATAAGATTAACATGAAATAAATTACAAGACTATTTGGATAGCATACAACAGATCAATACTATAAATATATGTAAGTGAATGCAAAGGTGAACACTGTATCATTGGCATTCTACAAGTAAAATATTAATTTAATAGCCAATTAGTAACCGAACGAAAACGCCGTTTTCACCCAAACGACAACTGATTTCTTCGGTTTTATTTCATATTTGACCGGAAACAAAGTAAGTACCAAAACGTACGTTATAATGTTAAAATATTATATTTAAAAAAATATATATATATATCAAAAATGGCTACATCTTTCTTCAAATCTCTAAATTTCATGGGAAGACATATAGTCGTAATAACATGTGGCAGTAACTTACGTCCATGGCGTCAATTAAAATTTTCCCAGTCCACAGCAGAAAAATTTAAGAAAAAAATTACTTTTTACAGAGAAGATACCACAGGGAAACTTGCAAGAAAAATAATTGTAAGAATTGGGTGGTATTTTTTAACCACATATTTTGGCTTCATAACATATTCCTACAAAAAACTTTTAAAATCAAAATATTTATTAATTTCTTCTCTGTTACTATATTAATGTTTATGTAAGGCCAACGTGGGGTGAATTTTTTTTAGTTACATTTGGTTTTAATCTTTTGAAGCTTAGAACTATTGACTTAAATAAGTTAATATTATGTAATAAGTTATTTTGGAAACTTTATATCATTTATAAGACCTATCTAATGTGACATACTCGTACATCTATGTGAGCTAGATTTCTTTCATCCCTCATTTACATGAACGGAATGCCACGCCCAATATTTTTTTTTTTTTTCATAATTCTACTATTTCATTGTATAGCGGGTACGGTGCTCTAAAAATTCAAATATAGGATTCAAATATATGATAGGAATACGGTACTCTAAAAATTAAAGGTCGGACCAACTTTTACCAATGGTACTAATTTAATTCAATTCAACAGAACAATCTATTTTTGTCTCCTCTGATTACTGCTGTACGGTAAATAGTAACACCAATAAATGATAAGAATGAGTTTACTTTTCTGTTTAAATCTGATCACGTTTACCCTTCTTCATTCGAGAAAGGTAAGTTTATGAACACTTCTCCTTTTGCTTGCTTTCAAAATTTACTCAATCTTATTCATCCATATATTTCTATACTCCACATATATTACTTTTTTAGTTATTTTTTTTTAAGTTTTATCGTAGCATAATGATTATAAGTTAAATGTGGTAGAATTAGGATAGTTTTCATATTATACATTTAAGTTATATTCTTACGTCAGCATTTGAATTATAATAAAAGCTGAATAAATACTTTTACTTTTCCAATTAAAATAGGATACTATATAACATTAAAATGCGTGTCTTCCTATTAATTCTTTATTTTCTTTTAAACTGTTTCGTCCATCAGACTTTCAAAAAGTCTCTTTTTTCAATTAAACTAAAAAAATTACAGGCAGAGAGTCTTTTTTGTAGAACTGTTCTTTAAGTATAAAAAAACGTATACATGCTGTTAAAAAATTATAAGTATATATATATATGTATATATATATATATATATATATATATATATATATATATATTCAAGTTGTTTATGACATGCTGATCTTCAATTTGATTTCTTAATAGAATAATCTAGATTAATAAAATAAATTTCTCTTTACTTATGTCTCTCTAGGGTTACTTCAATGAAATAAAAAAAGATCATTAACAATGTCTACTTACGTTTTGCTTTTTTTCATTATTATTTCGAGCATTCTGCTAAGTTAAACACTGTGAAACTCTCCAGTCTTAAATATTTTTGTATTAATCATAAATTAATTTTTAAAGTAATTATAAATTAACTTCGCAAACCGAACCGAACCGTATGAACAGTGAGAATTTCAAAGAAAACATCATTACCTTGAACGAAGTACCATCATTTTATCTGCATGCCCGGTGGTTCCAGTCAGCAAACACCTCTACAATCGACGAACAAATCAGAGCATACAAAATGTATTTGAGGGTTAAATAAACTAACCCTTTCACTTTTATAGTCAACCGTTTCACCAGCCTGTTTATTCAACTGCACGCATAAAAAAGAAAAAAATCTGAGTAAAAAATTTACGCAAATTATTATAAATTACAGTACAGAACACTTATGATTTTAACGATACGAAGTCGAAACCAAACATCATATTGATAAAAAATTGGCTAAACTATAAAAGAAACGGTTAAAATATGATCCTATTCTTCCAATTAAGGAAGAAACATAATTTAAAACATTCCTATAAGAAAAATGACATTTTTCTATCTATGTATCCAATATAAATGAAGAAATATATTCCATTATATATATATATATATATATATATATATATATATATATATATATATATATATATATATATATTTCTCCTTTACTTTTAATATTACACAATTTTAATATTATATAAATTGATATAAAAAATCAATATAATGGTAATTCTACGTCATTCATAAAACACAACCGAAATAATGAAAAAATATATCACCAAAATTTTTAAATTCGAATATAAAAGTTTGTTTTAAACGCGGCGATGTTAAAATAAATATGACATGTGTACTTCAGTAACGGAGCATTCGATATGAATTAAAAATCAAATTTCAACGAATGTCCGCGCGAAACGTGACGGAGCCAATTCAAAAATGGCGCGCGTGTTTTGTATGGTACGGTTGCAATGTATGGTTTATACTTCGCTATCGTGATATGAATGAATAGGTGGATTCGTATTGCGTGTGATGCGCTGGCGCGCGTAGAGCGGACTGGAGCGGCCGCCGCCAGCCGCCGCTTCGCATCTCTTCCAGAAATCAGTGGGAGGGGGCGGCGGTGGCGGCAATGCCTCTCCGACTCTTAATATTTTCGCTCTACCTAATTGGTTTATTGAAACTGACGGCTATGTTTGTTAAATAGTGTCCAGATCTCGTCGGTGAATGAATGAATGTCTGGAATGTATTTGGAAAGAGGTTAATTCACTGAAAAGGAAGGTAGAGTGTCGGATAGATGCGGAAGTCTGCTGATATGTAATTTTGCTAAGTAGGGTATGTTCTAAATTTTTCATTCAAGTTTACGGAAGCTGATTTCATAGCCCAGTTTCTATCAGATTCATATTATATACTATTTACTCTTTTTATTGTATTAGTACACTCGATCAGTACATCGAATTTATCTAGTGTACAAAATCAGTTCATCCAGTTTATTGCTTAGAATTTTGTAAAAGTTAATATACTTTTTATTATAACAAATAAAATAAATAATTGTCTATAACTTTGTACTTTATCAAGACTATGAATATTGCCTAAGGCGTTTTTAATATGTATTTTATATGATATTATCGAAGCTACTAGAATTAAAAAAATAAACAAGAAATAAATATAATTTTCTTTAATAATTTTAAATGAAATGTGATTTTTTTACTAACTTTTAAATAGTAAAAATGTTCTTAAAATATCGCTGTGACCAATCTAGTTCCTTAACCTTGCAGTGAAAAATGTAGGCAAAGAAAATTGCGATAACTTATAATCTATAGATACCTCACAGGAACAAAGCAAGTTATAAAAGGGATAAAAATGTGGGTTCAAGAAACCTATGAGAGGTTTCTTACACGTATCATAATTAAAGAGATAGAAAGTCAAAGATAACATGTACATGAAAGAGACAATTGTCTTTAAGACGACACAAGCAAAAGACAGAGTTCTTTTGAGGACTATTTTAGAGCGTTTAAGACATGTGATTTTAATATAACGCATTGATATGTTACGCGATTAATTATCGAAATTAACCAAATAAATCGAACCATAAACTGCACTTCCTATCAAACTTTAGAATGAAACAATAAATTATCTTCGTGTCTACACAGTTTTAGACCGTATCTAAAATATCCCTCAGCGTACCGCTGACCAAACAGTACACCTGCCTTTATTTAGTATTGTTCGCTGTGAATTTAAAATTGATTGGGTACTATTGATCTGCAAATCACAGTGGATTAGCTTTTTTAATTTGTTCCATAAATGCAGCGACCGAAATAAAAAAATAACAAACGAAACGTCAACGCAGCCTTAGTTCAATTACATTTGAAATGAGGCGGAACTACTAGAACTATTACAGGTGTAGGAAATGTAAAGGACAAGCCCTTTTACCATATTAACTTGATTCTCAAAATATTTAAGAGCTCGTTCATTGATGAAATTCAGTGTATTTTGGAAATGCATTCTTTCTAACCTAAAATTTAGGAACCCGTAATTATATTCGACAGATCGTTATCTATTTTTGGTTATTCGGGAAGTAAACTGTGTTTTATTATAAATATTCCAATAACTCTATATAAACTTATTGTCATGAATAGAGCGATCATTAAAATTTATTGAGACAAAACGTAATAGAAATTCATTCATAATAATTATAAATGAATAGGCTACTGTCATACAAAGATTCCCTCATAATTTCCGCATAGGATTCGGTGGCTGTATATAATTAATTCCGCATAGGATTCGGTGGCTGTATATAATGAATTCCGCATAGGATTCGGTGGCTGTATCAGCAAAATGTTATAAATAAGTTTCCGTTGGAACTCATTGTTGCATTACCAAAACATCAAAATAAGAATTCCGTAACTCAACAGGAAAAAAAACGGAACCCCCATAAGATCACTCATATGTCCGACGGTATGTCGCGACCGTTTTCATTTTTCAGAAACTATTTGACGCAAAAAATGAAGTTCTCCAAATTAATAAAACATGAATAATGGATTTTCTTCAATTTCAGTTTTCGTGAGGTTCATCAGCCGTCTAAGCAAAAATTATAAGAATTCCAAAATTATTTTTTTCGCCATTTTATATAAAATAATTATAAAGATATTATTGAAAATGTTCACAAAAGATCGCTGAAAACGTTCACGTCATAGTGCGAGTTTTACTCCTACTTAACCGATTTTATTATCATTATTCTTAAAATTGCTCAGCTATCCCAAGTTCTAAAAATGTTATAATTTCTTATAGCTTACTTATAATTATCCTTCCCGATTTACAAAAGTTTAGGCAATGAACAATGAAAAATAAATTCAGATCCCGAATAGGTAATTGAATTTTACATTACAGAAACTGATAAGCTCTCTAACAAGATAGGAAACTGGAACAGTCATTCAATACTAAAAATTAAATCTGAGGCTAATGTTTAATTATTAGTGTTTAAAAAACTAATAAAAGCTCTTGAAAGTGGTCCTACAACTTTATCTTCTATTTATATATTTCTTAAAAAATGCATACCCGACTTTCTAGTTGACCAAAACATCCGACACATGTGACGTGTTAAGCAGAATATAGTCTTAAATTTAAAACAAACAGCAAGGAATAAGACAGAAAGAGACATAATAATTTTAATTAAAAGAACTCTAAATAATGGTCAATTCTGAAGTACCGAGCAATTGCATATTTGCATTCGGAGCAGAAGAAGAACGGATAAACGTCGAGATTCGAGATCAAAAACATTACAAGATAATAAACGTGCGAAAATAGTCAACGCTGCAGAATAACCACGACTTCTCAACAACACAAAAGGCCCTCAATCCCAAATCAAGGCGTTAATCGAAATAAAAGGTGTTAATTCAAATAATTATTGAGTAAATAGAATAAATCTGTTGAGTACAAGTAGAACTCGCACTAGATTCCGTACGCACGTATAAAATTTGACCATTCGAGGATGCATAGCGTTTCCGTTAAGCTAAGCTTGCAAACATTAATTTTAGTATTCACTGTAAAAATATCTTGCCTAGCATTTCTTTCATAGGCGTAAATATATCGTGAAGACTCGAATATACTTTGGTTTTATTACTTACAACTTTTTTACTCTTTTACATTTGCTACATTTGATAATAATTTTTTAAACAAAGGTAATTATAAATATTAGAATCGAATTAAATATTCCCTTGTAATGAATAAGAAAATGTCCCTTTTAAAGATAGACCTGGTAATAAAATATGTTTAAAAATGGCATGTTTTACGGTCTATTACATCGTTATTTTTCAAGGAAATAATTATATTTCACTCAAAGAACTCTTTAACGATACCCCACATACTTATGCGGAAAAAATATTTTTCAACATCGACGTATTCGGGAGCCCTATCAAAATATGTTAAGTAATTTTAATTTGAAGTTTCCGTTTTATTTCGTTTAGAAGTTAGAAGCCTCCGACATACAGACCAACGGACAGGCGACGACGTAACAATATAGCGTCTTCTTCGAACTCTGCGAGTGGGGAACTATAAAAGTGAATGATGAAAAGTAATACTCGTCCGAGTTAAAGGAAATTGCAACCGCTCTCTTTACAAAATGTGAAGCGAACAAACAAGAGAACAACGACTCCTACGTTTTTTTTTATGTAAAAATCGATTAAACTCTTTTAACGAAGGTAGAAAAAGTAATAATACGCTTTGTGTGACGATCAGGTGAACACTGTCAAGTATACGAATCTAACAAAGTAGTACACATGAAAATAAGGCATTCATCTGTCATTATATTCAGAGAAACCGTGGCAATATCGCATGACAAATTCTAGCTCCTTGTGCATCTTTTTACATCGTTCAGTATTATGATTTTGGCATTCATCATCATACTGAGATCACGCATACGATATTGAAAGTTCTTTCATCTAGCTCATAACTGTGCGTATTCGTGACGACTGTGTAACGTATGCTGCAAGTATTGAATAAACAAAGAATATAACAATATTCAAGGTAACATCACATTCTAAGCCTTCAAACTATTTACTTTTTAGCTTTCAAACTATTTTTGCTATTCCCGCGATAACAACTGGGTAAACTTCCAATCCCGCCTAAACTTTTTAAAAATATTCATTTAGTAATAGTATAAAACTATAATAATCATTAATAGAATTTGAATAAATCTTTTAAAAAGTTTAATGAATGTATATTTATTAATGTTTTTAACTCAATTCCATCGGATTACTTATGCAAAAAACGCACCTGTTATTAAATTGGAAATTAAGAACAAACCAAAGAAATGGCTGTATGTATCAAGACAAAATATTTATTTCAATTTGATTCATTTAATAAAAATACTTTTGACTCGTGGACTAATCTATAGAATAATTTATTAATCCAAAGTAGAGATGGGCTAGTTGACAATAGCTACTTGTGGACTAGTAAAGCGGAAAATACACAAATTAAACATTTAGGCTAGTAGCTGAGAAATCAAGAAGAAATTTTGGGAAAATTATATTTTAGTTCATAAAACCTATTTTGGGGATAACTATGTTTTAATTCATAATATGGGTTATATGTGTACGTATTTAATAACGATTTATTACTTAATTTTTATCACAACTAAATGATACTACGTGATGTAGTATTATTTCCAGTTTATTTAAATTCTTAACCACGACCTAGGTTTCATTGTAAGATAACATCTTCAGGCCAGCAATTTATAAAGATAAAACTTAAGTGATAATGAATCTACATACATGATGTCTACATAATTAATGCCAAATATATTCAATATTTGAACGACTGATTAAGTATCAGCTAAGTTATTCAGTGAAAAACAAAGTAACAAATATATTCTCGTATTTATATTTTCAGTTTGTATTAGGATTGTAGCTAACAAGTGTACGCCAAAAGTGTTTGTAGCCAAATTAATTTAATTAAATGTATTTCAGAACTTCATTTTGACACATTGTACGTAATTAGGATTGCTCTAAAAAATCATGCAAAAAGAATTCATATTTTTTAATTAATAAATATACGTTTGCCGTAGTTTTGGATAACTTACTTTAACAACAACTTTCATAAATTATGGGCTGTGGTAGTTTCGAACAATAGAAATATAGGATCCAAGGGAAATTTAAAAAAGAAATTAAAAGTCATTCGAAGTTTCTTATTTTTTTAAACTGCAGCATGAAACTTTTAAGAATCTAAATCTTGTATAATATTGTAAAACATGGCACAATTCAAGATATGTCCAAATAAAAAATCTTATCAATTTTAAGTGTTACATTTCCAAATTTGTCAAATAATAGTAAATTCTTGAATATTTAGTAAGATATATCGTGAGCAGTAAGTAGATGCTTTAATGAATGGTGCAGTGATTTCGAGATTGATTCCAACAAACAGGCATCATTGGGTCTTTTATTTGTATATATCTTAATAGTCAATGGTGTAATGTCCATGGACATTTGCCACAGATAGCGCCAATTAACATTTCAATAAACAATTTTGGTAAATAGCTTCGATATTGACATATAGCATAAAATATGACATCGCACAAATATGTTAAATATTTTACTGTTAATTTTAATATTGTGTAGAAACAATTTTTTTCGTTTTATAGTTTATACAAGTGGTATAAATGAATAAATTTTATTAAGAAAAATTTACATTTTAAAAATCTTTAAAAGATTTTTAAAATTATTAAAATGAGATTTTTAAAATCATTCAAATTATTTTTTATAGCAAAGGGAATAAAGGCTGCTTCTACAGAGTTTTAATAAATATTTAGTTTATTTTTAGGTACTTAACTATAAGAAATAAAAATATTTTCTTATCAAAAGTTTACATATTTATTTGGTTTAACGTTATTAATTGATAGCGATAAGAAAAAAACCCAAAGTATATTCAGGCTGAAAACTAAGTTTTAAAGGATGTTTTGTATTTTAAGAATATTTAGATAGAAAATATCCTTATAATCAATAGATATATAAAAATCCTTAGTAGTGTATACTTAGAACACCTTGAAATATGTTTAAATAATTTTAATAATATTTAATATACCTAGCAGGAAAATTTATTTCTTGTTACCCTTGCTGCGAATACTCGTTCAATATTTACGTCGTTAACTAATATTATAAATTCTAAAATGTCTTTATGTCTATTTATATTTGGTTTAATACGCCAGCAACTAATTCATCTACGGTAATAAATTTAGGACACGTACAGATCGGGTATTGGACTAATATAATCCCGAAATTTAGATTGAAAATAGAGCATTTCCTTAAATATCAAATAATCGAAAACAATAGTTTTCCTCCCTATAAGTAAACTGGTACTGCCATTCGCCTACATTTATTCTTTATTATATTTTATTTGTATACTATTCGTGTTGTCGTCAATACCTAATAGTTTTAAAGGCTTTCCCACAATTAATGCTATCTAAAATCCTAATTTGAAAATTATATCCATCTTAGAACTGAAATGTTGTATATTTTAACACAATAGGCAAGCCAGATGTCTTGTTTTCTTTCCCCAGAACTCTGCACAGAAACCAAATAGTAACATAGAAGTAATAATTTTATCATAGTATTCTAGTACGCAGTATCCGACTGTTCGAAATTTACGGGTACACTTTACTTTTACCATTAAATCATGTGAGGGATTCAAGGATTATCTTAGAATCATATCCACCTCCACCCTTTTATTTACACATAGCTACATATATATATATATATATATATATATATATATATATATATATATATATATATATATATGTATGTATATATATATATATATATATATATATATATAAAGTTAAAAAAAATTATGACTGAAACGTGACCAGCGATTCATTTGAATTAAGTTCGAAATATGATCTAAGACAATCAACACAGTTATCTATACATAACATAGTTTATCTATATTTTGAATAAATTGATTGCGCATATAAAAGCAATCAGATTTTGTTTTCATACTGTTCAAAAATATTCTGAATTGAAAAAAAATCGTAAATTACCTGTTCGTGAGATTAGAATGACCGGCCCTAGGCGAAATTATTAAATCTATAAAGAACCTATAACTTCCCTCACATCCGTTTAGGGATAGAGTTTTGAAAAACCCATTCGCAGTGGCTATCTACGTTTATAGAAGAAATTTAGCTACCAAATTTTATAATTCAAAGGCTAATATTATGGACAAATATTAATAATTGTTTAGAATATATAAATAATTTTATCACTCCATTAAAAGTGTAATTTGGAAAAACCTTAGTAGGTTCTTACGTTATGAAAGGAATATATCGTCAAAATTTCATTTTCTAGAGTTAATAGTTAGTCCAACTACAAATACGATAAATGTAGTATCAATTCATATTCCGTTATCCGCGAAATAGTAAGATAATGTAATGCCATGGACAGCGCTTTAGCACTTTATTTTATTAAAATCAATTGGACGAGAACATTTGTATGTCGGGCTGCTCTCTTTTAGCTGTTAGACCAATTTATATATTTTATACATATAAAAGTGTTTAAATAAATTAATAAGCAATAAAATTACTTTTATTGACTAATTAGTTACGGGAGTACAAGCCGATTATAATCACCAACGAACCAAAAGAAACTCTTTAAAAACGTTTAATCTTTTAAATGGCCTGTATAACGAAAGGTATATACATGATTCAGCAAATAGAATATGTACGCAACATTATCAAAATTGCATACAAGCGCTAACAAAATGACTGATAAAATAAATAAGTGAAAAAACAGTTAAGTGCGAATCATGTACGCCAAGAATCCGGTAGCTTATATAAATATAGCGACTTGCAAGAATTAAAAAAATTTAATTAATGCGTAGGTAATTCTTACATAAAGTAAAACTAAAACTATGCGATAATGGGTAAGGTGAATTTGATTTTTCTTCATTGATATGATAGATATTTTTGTCCCGTTAAAAATGTCAATGTTTCAAAATCCTTTCAAACCAAGTAACTACATCTCTGCTTCGGTCGGCTCCTTTATTTTACGACCTTTTTTTTATAGTCGTAATGAAGTGTGGTTCTATTGACATTCAATCAATACAGATCGTTTAATTACATCCATCTATTGGTCATCGAATTTAACTCCTCCAAGAATAATACTTGAAATATTATTAAGGTGTTTTTATCCGTAACTGGGCTCGTCTGTATATCATATGCATAAGTTATATTAAGTCTAATTTATGATTCATAGAGGTAATACATAATATTAATATATATTTATGCAGTCAGGATAATGCTTAACTATGGAAGAGGTGTCAACCATAAGTAATTTTTGTAGTGCTGTATAAAATTAGTTTGGATAATTTCAACGTTTTAAAGGCTATTTCAATCCTTCTTTCAGTCTTTCAGTGCGGTATTTGATTTATGTCCTTCGCTAAATTATTTATTGTTGATTACAGTTGATTAAATTATTTATTTATTGGCCCTTCGCTAAATTATATATTAACTTATTGTTGAATATTTCTTTATGTTTTTTTATGATTTAGGCACCCAGCACTAACATGTTTATGACGTAGATAGATGTTATGGTTTTATGGCTTTTATGATCAATATCACGCTCGGTCCAAGTTCTGATTTTGGCACGTAGGTTTTCAAGAACTCAGCTAGTTTTATGTTATGCACTATTTTTTAAAAACAATAAGAAATTTTAAACAAGAATTTTATGGTCACAGCCATGAAATCATATGAGCGTTATTATTTATTTAAATATTTTCTTATTTAATTTTATTTCTTGGTTTATATTATTTTATTTTAATTTTATGTTACCAACAAACAGATTTATTTTTGTAAAAGGCTTCAAAAAAGGAGGAGGTTCTGAATTTTATTGTATTATTTTGCGTACGTTACCTCATATCTCTGGTATTTATCAATCATTTTAAACCGAGAAAACTTGATTAGACTTTGACCATTATAATTACAGGCACTAATATAAAAGTCTCTAAAGTTTTGGCATGACTGAAGACGGAAAGAATTTGCTCTTTAACAAGACTAGGATACAATGGTAGAGCCGGAATTTGATGACAGGGACTCTTCAGTGTTGAGGAGTAAACCCATTGAATTTGGATTATTTTGCCTAGTCGTGACGTAAGCAAGAAACTGACAAAATAAACATATCGGTAATTATACATAGGTACATACAAAGGCATAAAGCAACTAAAAACTAGTAAAAGATAGATAAGTTAATAAGTTTAGGAATAAAAAATGTATGAAATAATTAAACATTAGCGGGTAGGTAGGTAAGTAAGCTATAACAACTATATACAAAATGCACATATGCACAGATATATAAAAGACATGAAATTACTAGGATATTATTGGGCAAGTAGATGATTTGTACAGGTACAGGTGTGACGCACCTTGAAGCCAAACGAGGAAATATAATTTACATATCCGTATTTGGGAGTATTAAAAGCTGCAGAACTCTTTTTCAGTTATAAAGGAGGCATTATTACATTCTTTGTAAGTTTACAACATTCTCAGTAACATGAGCACCAAAAATAAAAAATAAAACTTCTTAATAAAAAAATTGAATTGACTACGAATAACCATTGTATGACTTCGAATAACCACGAATAGCCCACAAAAAAGTGTAAAACAAATAAAATACGAGTACTTAGTTGAAACTTTTGCAGTACAATATCGTTTCCAAATATAAATAAATATTTATAATACTGATAGAGATTTTTGGAGTCGGCGCCAAGTGAAATGTACGTGCGTGCACTGTGCATGTACGTATGGGTGTGCACTGTGCTTGTACGTGAGAGAAATAGAGAAGCGTCGACTTGACATCACTTCCAAAAATGTCTATCTGTAGCAGTATTTTGTAAATTTATGTATATTATAATTCATGTTATCGTTTATTTCCAATTAATAACTATTACAAAAAGTAATGTTTTATTGTTAACAAATTGGTAATTTAAAATTATATAATCGGTCTGTTAAGGAAGATTTTTAGACCAATATACGTATTAAACAAAAAAGTTCTAATTAATTGTTTCTTGAAACTCAACTATGTAATAATGATGGCTATTTATAAATTATTTTTCTTAAATTTATATTTTACGAAAAAAATAATGTTTTGATAAAAGAAGAATGTGTGTATAGATACTATTTGACTTAATGAGAAAATAAACTAATCTCAAAATTATTTTTCACTTGGTATAAAATCTACTGTAAATCTAGCATTGGAATCTAAGTAATCTAAGTAATCTCAAGTGACTTAAAAGATATAAATTTGAAACAAGGTATTATTACCAATATCACAAATTAAAAAAGGAAGAATAACGTGTAATACACATATTGAATATATTTGGCGTTAATTTTGTAGAAATTCATTATTCACAATACTACAGTACCCTGCAAATTGTTTCAGCACTAATACACATATAAATATAAGTATATATAATAAAAAAATTAAAAGAAATAAATAAATAAATATATGAGTACACAAAACCGGAGATATGTAGAATTAGTGTATTACCTTGTCCTTACTTCCAAATACCCTTGCTTTTGTATAAATATATTACCGATAATAACTTCCATTTAATTTTATTACTTACACCGTAAAGTTTGCATTGTATAACCTCACATAATAACAACAATTGAATTTATTAGCCTCACTAAAATACTGGTATATTGTATAACTCTCGGTAATATAATAAAACCTACACTGCGCCCCTACAATAAACTCACTAACATAAGCAATGGAAAAATCCGCACAAACCAGGCTTCCGCTATTGTGTTTGAAACATATAAATGCTGTTGGTTGTTCCTAAGAGTTAATATTTGCTAATATCCCACCTGAAGATATTGTAATACAACGAAACCTAGGTCGTGGTAAAGAAATTAAAGAAAGTAGAAATAATACTACATCACGTAGTTTCATTTAATTGTGAAAAATGAATTTCTACAAAATTAACGCCATATATATTCAATATTTGAAAACAGCCGATTTGGCTACATTGGCGATATTGTACCGTCGACTCCGAATTAAATTTCGGAAGGCGGTACAAATCATTTGGTTTGACAAAACGTGCATAAAGTGTAATTTTACACCCAGTCACGTGAACATAAAGACTAGTGGAACGACTCGAGCAGCCCAGAAAGCAACAGCAAAAGCCGTCACTACCTGGCTGAAGGAAGAAATTTGGGAATCAACCATCAAACGAGACAACATAAATCTCTGTCTAAAGGTAATACACTCTTCTCTAACATATCTCCTTCACCCTATAGAAGTTGATACTTTAGACTATAAAATTAGAAATGATGTCAGTGCCATAATAAAAAATATAACAAAAAAAATATATAAAAAATATAAAAAACAATTAAACAAAATTAAAAAACTAAAAGCCAAAACCCAGAAACCAAAAGTCACACCCAAACAAACGTTTTATCCTAGAATAATAAACCTTTCAAAATCAACATTTAATAATAAATAACTAGAACTTTTAAATAAAGGATTTAAATATAATATTCCTACCGCACCATCAAGGAAAAACATAGAATCACTAATAGTAGATACCACCATTGCATTCAGTAACCAGGACGCACTTACTAAACACAAAGCTGCTGATATAATATGTAAAGAATACTAAAACCAAGACACACATTAATGACGAAATTTTGACACAACGTAATTTACAAATTAAAATTAATAAAGATAAACTCATCCTATCTAAAGCAGATAAAGGCAACACTATAGTTATTCTAGATCAAAGTGAATATAAAAATAAAGTGTACGATTTGCTTAAACCTGATGACTTCACAAAACTACAAAGGGACCCCACCACGGTATTTGCAGATAACGTAAAACAATTAATTAAAACCTGTAACATCATATTTCCTAACGAATTCGTGAAACATAAAGTTATAGAAATGAACCCTAGACCCCCAATACTATATGGACAACATAAAATTCATAAACCAAATATACCCATACGACCAGTTGTCTCATACACAAACGCACCCACAAAAAAATTAGCTTTTCACCTGAATAAGATCTTCCGAAATAAAACCGGATTTTAGCCTAAATATACCATTAAAAACTCTGTTGATCTCTGTAATAAAATTAAAAATATACATCTAACACCCAATTGTAAATTAGTATCACTCGACATAGTAAACCTATTTTCTAATATACCACCAAAAGATTGCGTAAATATCATTTCAGATATCCTAGAAAAAAAAAAGTTAAACCCCATTGAAGCATCGGAAATTAGAGACCTCTTTAAATTATGCATAGACCAAAATTATTTCCTATTCGATAGCCTTGCAATGTGCTCCCCCCTCAGTCCCCTTTTAGCCGAGTTATTTAAGAACAATCTAGAAACCAGCCTCTTAAACAGTAAATTAGCGACCAATATATTATACTATTATAGATACGTTGACGGCATACTTATCTGCTGGAAAGGTACACAGCGACAGTTAGACCAGTTTGTTAACTTTGCTAACTCCCTACACAATAATATCAAATTCACTTTAGAAGTAGAATCCGATAATAAACTTAACTTTTTAAATTTAACAATAGAACACAAACATAATAAACATAAATTTAGTATATTTAGAAAAGACACATTTACAGACTCCATAATTAACGGTAAATCTCAACACCCTTGGTCCCATAAGTTAGCAGCCTTCCATTCCATGATTCACCGAGCTTTAACCATCCCTCTAGAAAAATCTAATTTACGCAAAGAAATAAAAACTATAAAAGAAATAGCAATAAATAATAATTATGACCCATCAATTGTCACAAAACTGTACCATAATAAATTAAGAAAAATACTAATACAAGAAATATACCCGGTCGTACCAAATAATAATAATATTTACTATAAATCTATCCCATACATAGGTAATGTATCACTCAAATTAGGAAAACTCTTAACTAATAATAAAAATATAAATAATATAACATGTACGTATAGTACTTTAAATAACTTGGGTAAAACCCTTATTAATAATAAAGAAAAAATAGATAAACATAAAAAGAGTGGTATCTATAAACTTAAATGTAACGACTGTAATAGTGTGTACATAGGTCAAACAGGAAGAGTTTTTAATACAAGATATAAAGAACACATTGCCAGCTGGCGAAATAATAAACCAGACACATCTCACTTTGCTAAACATCTCATTGAAAATAACCATCACCCCCATACTGATAATGCCCCCTACATATTACAAATAAATACAAAAGGTAATAAACTTAATATCCTAGAAACATTAGAAATAAACAGACATAAGAAAGATACCAAGGTTAATATATATGAAATGAACAACTAAATATAATATCATCACCTATTCTTAATATATTCTAGATATAATATAAATATACAACATTGATACTACAGTACCCTGAAAATTGTTTCAGCACTAATACACATATAAATATAAGTATATATAATTAAAACAAAAAATTAAAAGAAATAAATATATGAATACACAAAACCGGAGATATGTAGAATTAATGTATTACCTTGTCCTTACTTTCAAATACCCTTGCTTTTGTATAAATATACTACCGATAATAAGATATGTAGAATTAGTGTATTACCTTGTCCTTACTTTCAAATACCATTGCTTTTGTATAAATATATTACCGATAATAACTTCCATTTAATTTTATTACATACACCGTAAAGTTTGCATTGTATAACCTCACATAATAACAACAATTGAATTTATTACCCTCACTAAAATACTGGTATATTGTATAACTCTCGGTAATGTTCTGTTGGTACAATGAAACTACGTGATGTAATGTTATCTCTACTTTCTTTAAGTTCTTTACCACGACCTAGTTTTCGTTGTATTACAACATCTTCAGGTGGGATATTAGCAAAGATTAACTCTTAGGAACATCCAACAGCATTTATATGTTTCAAACACAATAGCGGAAGCCGGGTTTGTGTGGATTTTCCCACTGCTTATTTTAGTGAGTTTATTGTAGGGGAGCGGTTTAGGTTTTATTATATTTCCAAGAATTATACGATATAGCAATATTTTAGTGAAGGTAATAAATTAAATTGTTGTTATTATATGAGGTTGTACAAGGAAAATGTTTCAGTGTATGTAATAAAATTAAATGGAAGTTATTCTCGGTCATATATTTATACAAAAGCAAGGGTATCTGAAAGTTACAACAAGGTTATACCACTAACTCTACATATCTCCGGTTTTATTTACATATATGTATATATATATATATATATATATATATATGCATTTTTTTTTTAATTTGTATATACTTAAATTTATATGTGTATTTGGGCTGAAACAATTTGAAGAGTACTGTAATTATATTATGTTTAGAAGATATTAAGTATGGGTGATGATATTATATTTAGTTATTCATTTAATATATTAACCTTAGTGTCTTTTTTATGTTTGTTTATTTCTAATATTTCTAGGATATTAAGTATATTACCTTTTGTATTTATTTGTAATATATAGGGGGCATCATGAGTATGTGGGTGATGGTTATTTTCAATGAAATGTTTAGCAAAGTGAGATGTGTCTGGTTTTGTCATTTCGCCGGTTGGCAATGTGTTCTTTATATCTTGTATTAAAATCTCTTCCTGTTTGACCTATGTACACACTATTACAGTCGTTACATTTAAGTTTATAGGTACCACTCTTTTTATGTTTATCTATTTTTTCTTTATTATTAATAAGGGTTTTACCCAAGTTCTTTAAAGTACTATAAGCACGTGTATTATTTATATTTTTATTATTAGTTAAGAGTTTTCCTAATTTGAGTGATTTATTACCGATGTATGGGACAGATTTATAGTAAATATTATTATTATTTGGTACGACCGGGTACATTTCTTGTATTAGTATTTTTCTTAATTTATTATGGTACAGTTTTGTAATAATTGATGGGTTATAATTATTATTTACTGCGATTTGTTTTATAGTTTTTATTTCTTTACGTAAATTAAGTTTTTCTAGAGGTATGATTAAAGCTCTGTGAATCATCGAATGGAAGTCTGCTAACTTATGGGACCAAGGATGTTGAGAATGACCATTAATCATAATATTAATATATATATATATATATATATATATATATATGTATATATATATATAAATATATATGTATATATATATATATATATATAAATATATGAATGAATAAAACCGGAGATATGTAGAGTTAGTGGTGTAACCTTGTTCTAACTTTCAGATACCCTTGCTTTTGTATAAATATATGACCGAGAATAACTTCCATTTAATTTGATTACATACACTGGAACATTTTCCTTGTAAAACCTCATATAATAACAACAATTTAATTTATTATCCTCACTAAAATATTAGTATATCGTATAACTCTCGGAAATATAATAAAACCTCCACCGCTCCCCTACAATAAACTCACTAAAATAAGCAGTGGGAAAATCCACACAAACCCGGCTTCCGCTAATCTGTTTGAAACATATAAATGCTGTTGGATGTTCCTAAGAGTTAATCTTTGCTAATATCCCACCTGAAGATGTTGTAATACAACGAAACCTAGGTCGTGGTAAAGAACTTATAGAAAGTAGAAATAATACTACATCACGTAGTTTCATTTAATTGTGAATAATTAATTTCTACAAAAATAACGCCAAATATATTCAATATCAAACGTATAATACAAAAAATTCATAGCAATTTGAACTAAAATAATATTATTCGGTCCTGAAGCAATAAAAAATGTATAACCGTATTACGGAAGCGATTAAAGAAAGTAAAATATATCAAGACTATAAGCGCATAACTCTTTAGGTGGGTGAAATAATCAATGCCTTGATATTCTCATTTAATAACCTGGAGCACGAAAAAGGTCACCCATACAAACCTATGACCGAAGAATTCTCGAAATCAATTAACCAAGTAATTTTAAAGAATACCCAACCAAAAGCATTTGACCAAAGGAAAGATGGCATTTGTCTATGCTTATAATAAAATCTGAAGACAATATAAATATGTAAAATTCAAGATTGAATCTGAAACTGGAAAGCACAAGGCATCATCACGGCTCATTAAAGCTGGAGCGACCTCAGCGTAATCCTGCACCGTGAACAATCGCGACGAAAGCAGACACGGAGAATAAAACACAAAATATTTGGGCCCAGCATCAAAAACGTACTGCTATATTACATGGTGCTCAAAGAAATATGTGTCTGTAAGTTTATCTTCAACTGCATTATGTTTACTAATCATTAAAAATTGTTCAAATAGATAATTATTATCTACTACCATTTTGCTTTTTAAATTAACAATTATTTCATTAGGTTCTCCTTATAAATACGACGTATAAATACATAACACCAAAAATAGGAGTAAACATTTATTAGATCTAAAAAAGTGACTTTTCTAATACTATCTACAGCTATTGAGCTTGTTACCTTTGCTCCTGCCTCTAATGTGTGTACTCTGGAAATAAACAAGTCAGGATATATTTAATCATAATAATTGAATTGGATAACAATTATAAATATAAAAATTACCAGTCCAATTATTTAGGAGACAGACTGTTGTAAACAAACATGTCCTAAAATAAAAATATATCATAGAATAATGAATAAGTTTATCTAATGTACCGTGACAATATATATTTACCTTCGGGTTTCCTCTATTTCTTGTCCATGAGCGATTGCAAGGGTCGTGCTTTTAAAAGAATCTTTACAAAGTAAAATGGATAATCAATTATTTTATAATCAATTAGGTTCTTCATCCGGAGACAAACCGGTCTCGTTATGACGTTTCATCCGTTTACACATATTTAAATTAATAAATTAGTTATAATAAGTGATTAATTGAAGTATCAATATAACGCTAGAATGAATACGGTAAAAATACATACTGCTCTACGAGAATTCCGTATATAGGCAGTTATAAACACTTAAGAGCACGTAATGTTTCCATCAAACTATTCGCAAATATTTATTTTTCATAATGTAAATGTACTGCCTAATTATGTAAAAACATCGTATTTATTTCAAAACGTACAAGCGAGATATAATATACGATAAGGCGACTCCAAACCTTCCATGTTCAGAAATTAAAATATAACCTTTCCTTATTACGCAAAGAAAGTGACATCAGAGAAAGATAAGAAGAGAAGTGCCAATAGCGCATTCGACTAATATTAGCCAATAATTGAGATGTAAGAGGATGTATGTGTTACAGTCTATATGTATATGAAGTATAAGTCGCGTAGATGATTGTGTAAATTATTATATGTATTTTTGATTAATAATGAAATTTTGCACACGTACTACGAACCAATACACTCTTATTGAATACATATAAAATGAATAAATATTTTAATATTTTCATTCCTCAATATTGCACACTCTCTTAATTAGTAACCATAAAATTATTTTTCAGATGACACTGATTTTTGTGTCGTCCAGTTTTTCTCTTATTGTTCAATATCATAGTCATAGTCAACAAAACAAAATTAAAACCTAAACCTGTAAAAAGAAATAAAAATAATCCTTATATTTCGACTATGTATCGCCCCTAATATAATATTTTTCATAGTTCCACTATTTCATTGTGTAACGGTTTATAGCAGGCACCTATCATCCAAATTTCATCTATACGGTTCTAATAGTCTCCGAGTAAAATATCTGTGACATATGGACAGACAGACGGATATACAAACAGACGGACAGGAGGAAATTACAAGGGTTCCTTTTTTGTTATTTGGTTACGGAACCATAAAATTGATCGATGTCTCCATACAAATTATCATGGGAAGTCGCGCTATGCTGAACGTCGGTCATTCTATTACCGCCGTAGACATTTGAATAAATTCATAAAACAAAATATACTCTTAGAGATCCTTAAAACTAGTCTATTTGGTTCATCATAGGATGTATACAATCAATACGATCTACGACGGCGCTACATGTGTAGGCGCCGTCAGGTCGTAGACCTACGTGTTATGAATGTGAAGTTGTATGTAATCATATTTATAGGTACGCTAAAAAAATTTAATCGCCGCTATAGCCCGTAACGGCGAGTGAGGTCACCGCGCGCGTGATTACAGTAGCGGTCGTAAAATTAAGGCGTGAAAATAATTTAAAAGAAGCCACGATCGGATTACACATAAATATTTAGTATTTCAATAACATAAACTTGTCAAAAAATATAAAATCATGTACGGTTCTTGGGTACTGGTAACTAAGCCCAGGAATTAAGTGATCACAGATAGGGTGATTGCTATTACCATTTAATTGGCTTTGTATTATCCCTTTCAACATTGGTACTCTGAATAGTTTCACTCCATCAGTAGTCAAACTCGTTAATAAAATCCAATTTCGAAACTCGTTGTAAAGATAGCAGCCATATAAAAACTTAGCAGAAATGTGGATAGATACTTACTAAAGTCTTTGCAGAAAAAAATCTGAAAATCAATTCGATATAAAAAACGATAAAGTACTTATAGAACTCTCACTACGAGGTTTCCGTGTACATTTAAGTACTTATAAACATTTAAGTAAACATAGTACTTCTACTAAACTACTGACAAATATTATTTTTTCACTACGGCAATATATTTAATATTGCGATTCATAATTAGGCAATATATTTAATATTGCCTACTATAACTTTCACAGACGTGAAAACATGGTACATATTTCTAGACAATTAAAGATCTATAATAATTGTTTTAGTTTTCCTTTAACCTTCTAGTCAGATTTTACTAATCCTGTTTTTTCATGATTTTTAGATGAGTAGTTGAGTGGGAAATAAGAGGAGGAATATTATATACTCGCATGTTTTTAGAATATATTTTCAAATAGACGATAAAAAATTACGAAAAAGTATTTTTGTATTCCCTATAATAAGAATTTTCAAATGACATCCCACATGATATATAAAATGAAAAAAAAAACTAATAATGTTACTTGCCTCTTTTTAATTCTTACATAGTAGTTTAAAAGTTAGGATATGCAAAACATATGTGTTAAAAAGATGTATTGCTATGCCAACTTTCAACTTTCTACCCTTCATATTTTCTGAAAAAAAACGACTGTAACAGTCGGGGAAACACACATAGTAAGTACATAAGTTAATTTACAAGGATTCCGTTTTCCTTGTAGCCTAAGTATTATTTGTAACCTTGTAAGTTAGATTTTATCTAATAATGAAAATATTGTTAAAAAAACAAACTTGAAAATTTTTCGAAACGAACAAAAATTTTAATATATGGTTTTGTTCATAGAGATATGGCTTAGTTAATACAAAATACATATTGTATTATAATAATACATATTGTAAGTTAATTATGCATATTGTAAGTTAATTATGATTAGAAATTGTTATGAACCTTGTTTTACTGTTACAAATAATTGCAACAATGTAAGGAAAATTTTCAAAACATTGGAAAAATATTTTTTTGCTTTTATAGATATATCAGAAAAATCTTTGTGCTCTTTCAACAAAAGGACGTTATTTGGCTTCCTGAAGAATGTAGATTTTATGGATCCAATCAATCTTACTGCAAACAAAAAAGTAAAATGGACATAAAATGGAGATTAAATTAAAAATAGGCTATGGACATAAAGTGGTTAATATTCGTGAGCTATTCTCTACCTTTTTTTTATAATAACGTTAATAATATTTTTATGAAAAAGCAAACATTCAAGACGATAAACGGGAACAATAATCGTAACAAAACAAAACTCAAGTCCTGTATCGTTAAGTAATATTTTGTAGTAGTCGTGTAACTATAAATTGTAAGTAGGTCGTGAATCGCCCAACTCAACTCAAAAACCGTGAACTGGACAACAGAATAATTCAAAATGCGGCGCCGCTTAAACACGAAGTAACACAAAAAGGCTAACTATGGCAGACCGTCATCGAATGTTAATAGGTAGTTTCGTTAAGTGATCCATTAGATGATCCATTATTTTCTTTGTCAAATAAAAAATAAGAATAGTTTGGAATAAAAAACAGCACTAATTACAACATTGATTGAATGTCAATTTAACAATTAAATATTTTTATAACAAAAAGAGCCAGGCGCTCTCTTTGCAAACACCATGCCAAAATGAAAGCTGCGAGAAATATTTACGGATAAAGTTTAAAGAAAGGACACTGAATTACTCTTTCCAGTATTTTCTCCAACAGGATAATATAAGTTAACGCATATAAGGATCAAATGACTAAATTCGTGTCCAATTCACTTCGAACGAGGATATTAAACAAAGCCCCAATGTTGTATTATAATAGTTGTTGAATATTAAATCAAACGGAACTCATTCCATTGTTACACATTCTGCAAACGTGTTTATAAACACCAAAATAAAATATACAAAGGAGTATTAAATAAATAAAATAAAGGCTTAAATATTTTTACATAGAGATTAAACATGGAACTCGCTAATGATGTTAGGAATTAGAAATTTTCGAAATTTATAAAAAAATCTCAATATCATTTTGATCAAATAGAAAAATAACACGACGATTTTTTATTAACTTTATTGAAATTTCGATGGTTTAAAAATCTAAATTTTTGTAAATAATTCTAATATTAAATGTGTGTTTAAAATAAGACCTGCCAATTAAATTAAAAGTTATTAATAATTCTTAAGTGAAAACTAAATCGAGATTGATATTTGACAAAGAAATAATTTAAAATTTGCAATGACCTTTTTTCTTTGACCGCTTGAAGAAGTCTGTTATGTTACAAATAGACATTTTCTTTGTTTTTCCTTTTGTTTTTGTTATTTTTTTAGAACCTTTTTCCAAAATTTTATCCGTCATTTTAATTCTTAAAAATAAAACTATTAAATTTGGACCTTATAGACCCATTTTAATGAAATTAATTAATCAAAATTAAATGAGAATGAGAAAGTATAAACGTGAAACTCTTAAGTTAATATTAATTTTTATATGTGGACTTTTTGTGGAATCTAAACTGCAAATCAATAAAATATACTTAATAACAGTACCGACTCTTCAAAGTCGATCACTTAAACAAAAATGTATATTTCATAAACATTACCAAACATTTTCTCAGGAGTTTGTACTTATTAAGCGATAATTTTAAAATGTGGACTTTATTTGAGTCTATCACTTTTTAGTTCATCTACTCTCTCCTACGTGTACCTCAGGTATCCCCCAATAAAATTTAGCATTTTATTGTCACAAGTATATTTCTGAATCAATCTCCATGTGTCAATTTCACTCCTTCGTTTGTAGTAAGATCGATTGATTTTGTGTTATTTCAAGAAGTCAAATAACATCTTTTTTTTATTGAGTCAACTAATTACTTTGCCTTTAAACAAGACAAATTTGTGCAGATTTCAAGTGGCGCAGTAATGAACTGGCTAATATCCGTGGTTTCGCATGCGTGGTATTAATACCACAAACATTGTGTTTGGATGTTAAATGATGAATAATGCCTAAACGAAAGGATACGTTTTGTATTGTCCAAATGCAAAAAATGCAGATTGCTTACTAGCAAAATTTGGCCACGTGCCGAACATTCGTTACGAACAGCCAATAGCATTTATATAGTAAATACAATTTTGGCCTCGTTTTAGCGGATTTAAAAAAAATGTAATAATTTATGACGTTATTTATGAACATGCTTTTGGCGCATTGCTAAATGTTAATACCAAGAATTTTGTAGGTTTTGCACATAAAAGCAACTCTTTTCATTAAACTTGCTTTTTCTGAAATAAAAAATAGACACAATTAATTATACAAATGAAAATATGGATCACTTTTAACCGGAAAACTAAAGTAATTCCTTTAGGACGAAACTCGTGGTATTTGTCGAACAATAAAAAAATTAAAGTCGCAAGGAAAAGCTTGTAAAATTATAAAGTTATTATCGTTTTCTGTTCTCCGCTTTATTTATTTCTTACATTATGAATGTCCACTCTCTCGGCTTTCGTAGGCTTATGAGAGTACAATTGTTCATTTATGATTACATAGCTGGAGTATTGTTTTTTTAAGAAAACATCTGAATTTTGTGTGTTCAATTATTATAATTTTGTATGTTCAATTATTATCCACCTGTTGGATGCAGGTATACTTATGCATGTCAGGTATACTTCTTCATTCAAATAGTACTTGTCTTTTTACCTTAATATATCGAAGTATTTATAATAAATGTGCAAATACGCTACGAATCAAATAATTACAACTTGTAATCCTACCTGGAATACCCTTTTATTTGATTATTGTAATTTATTTATTTATTATAATTATAGAAACATGATATGTACATTTACATTTCAATAACGATAAGATAGCTACTTTATTATGCGCGTAAAATCGATGAAGTGTTTGATACTTTAATAAATAACGATAACGCGTTTAAAAATATATTTTCATTCACCATAAACAAATCACACTCAGGCGAGACAAGGTTGTGATTAGTGCGTTGTTGAATGCCGTAAGAAGGTCAACAATTTGGTGTAAGTATGTGCCATGCAGTTTCCACTTTTATCAAAAACTGCTTATCCAAAAACGTTTCCATGTATAAAAAATAGTGCACATATTCAGGTGACAGTGCGACGATAGTAGAAACATTGGAGATCGTGAAAAATCATTTTGTGAGAAATATTCAAATTATATTGTCAATCGTGGAAACCGTCACAGCTTCTACGCTAACGGAACCGTGAAAAAACTGGGTGTAAAATATAATGCCTACGTGAGTGTAGGATATTATTTGGTGTGAAGAATGAGAGTCAAACCAACAACGCATATAATAGAATGTTTGTAAAAGTCTATATGATTAAAGATAAAGTGGAAAACATTTTTGAAAATCGTTAAAACCGAAGAAATTGATTCTCTTGATATTCAAAAAGTATATATCGTCCATGTATCCGTCATAGTCAAGCGCAATGGTATTGTGTACGTGGGTAGGCAAATGAGCACGGGTATGTTGGGCAACCCGTGTGGCGACTTTATGCCCGACCTATGCCCAACGGCCGTGGGCCCCAGAGGGTGCTCCGCTCCCGGAAGCGGTTAGATAAGGGGCCTCCGCTTCCAAGTCCTACTTCCTCTTCGATCATACAAAAAATGTGCTCCCGTAAAGAGATTCGCTCCAATTTTTGTGTGTTCAATTTTAATGTTACGCTCGGCTGATAGATCAGTTTGACCAAATTTAGGTATCCGGCGTTATTTCCGCTAATAATTATATCTAGAGCGTTTGATTGATAGCAAGTCCTTCGGTGTTGTCAGTTGTACTACGGTGATCTAGAACTTTATTTACGAACGGAGGTTTTTTGAGAGGATATATTTAACCAAAATGTCAGCGAACTTTATAGACAGCACAATCGGACGGGCGTAACGGCAGCACTAAGGGGCGACCCGGCGAAAAGCATCGTGCGATATTGCATTTCGTCACTGTACACATTTTACCTCTATTTTTATGGACACGTTTCCGCTACTGTTTACGTTTTTATTTATTTTCTATTAAAAGGGAATGCCCACGTAACTATGGAACACAGTATCATATCGAAAATAATCGAAACATCCATGAAAGGTCTTTTATTTCACTGTATTCAATCAACAACATCACACTGAAATAAAAAAAATCCGGTATAAACCTTGAGTATAATTGAATATTGAATAATTGAATTTCTCACAATTGAAAATGAGCCAGTTGAAGCTCGATCACAATTTTGTTCATTATTATTTGAATGTATCATCATGTAGTGTAATACTTTGAACTTCAAACTATCAACGTTATGGAATACGTCTACCGTACGAAATATCAAATGGTACCTTTACTCAGCTCAAGTTACCATTGTCAAGATTATTGCGATGAATGTGAAGAACACTGGTATGAAAAATAAAAACAAATGCATACAATATGAACCATAAGAATATTTTATTTATAAGGTACATATTATTAGATGTACTATTAATCGACAATACACCAATATTTGAGGTCTTCTTTTTAATGACATTTCGTTTACGGCGTGATTTTATTTATCCATTTGATGACTCTTTCTCCATTATAATATTTACCTGCCGAGTATAATCCATATACAAATGGGTATATTATCTTATTAATATATTAAAGAGGAAAGTTTTGTTGGTAGCGTTCTTTGGGATTTCAACCTACTAAACAAAATCACATGTAGCTTTCGCAATAAGACAGCTCATAGTTTTCAGATTACCATAGGCATAGTATGTACATGGGTAGTATAATTTTTAGATATAGCCAATAAGATCAACGTAGTATGAGAAAAACTTGTCGATTTGGTCGCTTTTCTGACGAATGCTGGCAAAATTATTATTGATACACTTGTAATAAGTATGAGCAAATCGTAAGTATTAAAAAAGTCTAAACAAAAATCCTTTAGAGCATTTATATTAAAATAGTGAGTGGGAAAAAAGAAATAAAAATATATATAAAACAAATCTTAATAAAAAAACTGAATGACAAAATGACCCGCAGAATTTATACGGATATAGTATAAATTCTGCGGGTCATTTTGTTAAACTGAGAAAACACATTTAACGTAGTGAGGAAATAAATATTTTAGATGCTGTCTTTATCTCTCCTAAAATTTAATAAATCAAACCAGGATTTTTCACATTTATTAGAAGGAGATATAAGTTATAAATAACCGAGAGTAACTCAAGAGGGAATGTAACTTCAAGATCAGTCGATATGATTGCCATAAAATGTAGTCTTCGAAAGAGGAAATTGTAATCTTCAAAAACGGGAAGTAGGCGCAGGATATTTTTTTCTATTACTGAATTTTACCAAAAAGTTTCATCTATATAATTTAGGATAATTAACAAATAAAAACATTATTTTTCACATTTAGTTCCCGGATGTACAATTTAAAAATAACCAAGAGGTCATTCTTCTTTATTTACGTAAGGCTTCAACGTACACCTACGTAAATACAATTAACTAATTTATTGCTACTCGAATAATCTCTTCCAATTATACTAAACATAACATACACAGAAGTAAATATTGTGGAAAATTGCGATAGGTTGTCAGTGAGAGGTATAACAATAACAATTACCTTAAAATAATACAAATGTTATCGTAAAAAAACAAAACGAGATACAAAAAAGGAATAAAAGAGTGGTAAGAAATCAAAAAAGGAATGAATGTTTTAGATGGCTTTTTAAAATTACATTAGATTTCAGATGGCTTTTTAAAATTACAAGGGACTATCGCAATTTTTTTCTAAGTTGGTAAAAAAATATCTCGCAAATCTAATAACAAAAAAGTGATAAAATTCAAAAAAATATCAAAAATGTAGCGCGATATTATAATTGAAATAAAACTCATACCAACCCTTAAAATATCTACTACAGAACATTTATTTTTGTCTTTAATATATAAAAATAGAAATTTGTTTAGTTTTTCTCTTTCCTAATCTATCTTCTTATCTATTTTTCTAATTATAATAAGAAAAATCTATTGCGTATATCCCTTTATTTTATAATTTTTATACAGCATCTATTTAAAGAAATTACAATACAAAGTAAAATAAATGTTCTAAGCTGAAGTTTACTCACATTTAAATATAACAAAAATAATATTAATATACATTGAGTGCTTCTCTTTAACTATGAGCGTATCTTTCAACTTATTGCTAAGTTTACGATGCTGCTTCTCTAAATGACGAAATGGTCCTATTCTACTATTATATAACCAACTTTCCTTTACAAAAAACTAAATATTTCACACCAAAAAACAATAACAATTACAACACGCAATCGTGACTGTTTCTGACCTGACAGATTAACAATCGCAGAATGGTATTGCGATATTCTGAAAACTTGTGAATTTACAATTGACCCCATAGCAATTTACAGATTAACATACATGTACATATGATATAAAAATTATTCCATTTTCCAGATGTTACATTGTGTAAATTAATATTATCACAAAAATAAGAAAAACTATTTCTTAAATATTTTACTTATGACATTAGAGAACAGATAATTACAGAAATCTTGCAAGTGGAATTTTATATATTTTAATGACTACAAATAAGTTAAGTAATTGAATAGAGCATACATATTTTAGAAATAAAAAACGAATTCTAGGTCCTCGTTTGGCAAAAATCCAACCTAACCTACATAAAAGTTTAGTTAAGGAAAAAAGTTAGCTGGCGTGAAGTATTACGGAAGACGTAGAATACTTTTCTTACAATGAAGAAAATAAGATTTACAATAACTTTTTGACTCTAACAATAAGTTGAGGAATAAATAAGCTAAGCAGCATAGAAGCTGTTTTAGATGAAGTATACGAAGACAATCGTTTACTTTCATATGTGCGTATTAAAGGAAAATATTACAAAAGTATTTAACTCTATTCTAAGCGGCTTTTTCACCACACGTTTTCGTGTTTTTCTGTCGCACATTAAGTTAGATCTTTAATGGATAGACAAATAAGCAAATAAAAGTTCTGCTTCAATCCTTTAAGTAAGTACAGAATTCTATAAACTTATTTCTTCTTTCACCATTGACAATAGATCAAAATCATGACAATATCAAACAACTCGAAATGCCGTTTCTGCAAAAGTAAAACAAAAAAGGATTCTAACAAAATTACGTTCGCTTTTCGGATATAGACACGTTTTTGTAGCAGATGACACTTTAAATTTTGGTGTTTATCAAAATCTAATGAAAAACTGCAAAATTCTAGTGAGACGATGGGCAAAGTGGAACCGAGCAAATGCAAAACCATCAATTTGGCACAGCCGGCCTACAAGCCGAAGAAGCAAGTTGACTATGATCGATGCGACACGTGTCCTTTCAAATGCTCCACGCCAGGGCCCCGTGAGAATCTTTAATTATATTATGTTTTTTATATAATTAATATTTCTTTATTACGTATCACTTATGAAATTTGTTTTTGGAGTGCTAAATTATTCTGGATTCCGTACTGTTGATATCATCTAAATTTATTTTTCGATTGTTTCATAATTCTGGGTTCCGCACTGTTGATATGATCTTATAGTACTTCACACCTGTACATTTCTACTCTCGTATAGTCGTGATATTTTTACAATAGCAGGATGTAGAACCAAACTTAATCATCTGATCATGTTTCATGAGTATGTGTGTAACACATTTTATAAAAGAATGTATCATATATTTAGCCTTTACTAAAATGTGTCCATGTACACCTATAATGTTATTGTTAGTATACGTAAAATAGTATAAAAAAAACAAAAATTAAATTAATTTTAGATACAAAATATTTATTTACTGCTATTAATGTAAAGTCTATGTGGAATTTGATATAAATGCGGTTTAGAACCAGGAACTTTTTGACATTTTGTTTGATACCATATGAAAAAATATACATTAAAAACGACATATCTGAAAAAAAATTCTGCAGCTGAGTATTATTTATTATAAAAAAATTAATTTGAAAAATTTCGTACCTGATGATTTTGTTTGCGATGGAATAGATTTTAACCTTTTTTCCAGTTATTTCACTTATTATTTTATCACTAACCACTTTTTATACAGTTAAAAGCATAATTTGTTATGAATTACATTTACTTAAATGGTGCCAACATTCAGGAAACAATAAAGTCTATTTGTATTAATGGCATATATCTTTTTTGGATATTTTATGGCATTCATTTCACTATGTAGTTGCCAAAATTCGAAATATATTTTAAACTTTTTACTATTTTTTTCATTTTCGGCATTTTATTATTAATTTTATTACTAATAAAAATTTAATATTGATAATATTTATTGTTGATTATTTAAATTAAGCCTAACCAGCACAGCCCAGCGAGCTGGGCTGGGTTGGGCTGGGCTGGATTGGTCTTTTGCTTGTTCTTTTGAAATGTTTATAACAAATATTTTTTTTGGAAATATACATTTTTATGGTTAGTTTCTTGAAGCAATTTTTTTAATACATTAGTTACGACCGGAAATTATTTTAGTTACATATATCATTGGTATTCTTTCTTTTATACGTAGTACATTATAAGTTTACATCTTAAAAATTAATTACCATAATTATGTTTTTACAGTAACGACAAATACAAAAGTTAATAGTGATAGATTAAAAAAAAGAACTGCAAATTAAAGATTTAAAAGTAGTGAAACATATTAAGTTGGTATGATTGATAATTTTCTTATTTGACGTTTACAATTTCGATCGAACAAAATAAATTTAAAACTGGAAATATAAGTAAAAAATATTCATAGATTTGAATCATTTAGTGATTATATGTAGATAACGCATATTATTTTTGACAAAGCCTATACCTGAAGGACACACATGTTTACACACACGTTATGATTTCAATTATTGAGAGCAATGTCTACTATGTTGTAGATTATTAAAATCAGTTTTCCAGTTCGTTTAGTACAAAGAGTTTATATAATAGTAGTGAAAAAAGGATTTCGTAGATTATTTAAGAAAATTTCAAGCTTGCTACTGTATGTTTGTGTATATATATATATATATATATATATATATATATATACATATATATATATATATATATATATATATATATGTGTGTGTATGTGTGTGTGTGTGTGTGCATGCGTGTGCACGCGCACGAACAGCGCACGTAGAGGTATTGGGCCCCAAAAGTTGGGCAAACTCCATTTTTTCATATAAGTTCCACACCCTCTTAGTCATCGGTTTAAAAAACTATCTCGTATCCCCTCCAAGCAATAGACAAAGACCCGATGCGCAAACGCCAATGCCGCGCGCGTGCGCTCAGTCGGAAGTTACCGTTCATCTACAGTGTTCGTGTGATTGTTCGATAAGCTCAAGTGTCATTGTTTTTAAATATTCAGTTTATGGTGAAAAAGACGATTTAGTGTTGGTTTCTAGTATGGATTGTGCACAATTAGGTACGTACTTTATTTAAAACTTATATTAACGTCAAATATAAAGATTTTATTATTTTTATACTCTTGAGAAGTCAGCTCTGAAAAAGAGCAAAAAAAGACGCATCTTAAAAAATCACAGGGAGTTTTAAAGTATTTCTCAGCCAAGATTGCAATGCTCCGTTATAGAGTAGACTTTATAAGATTTTAATAAGCGTGAATCAGCCACCCTAAACCACCCCTCTTTTTTTAGTGTTTTTTTTTCATAGGGACTTTCGATACTCAGTAACTGGCGATTTCTTATAATTTATTTATTTTGATTACAGGCCCTTCTAGGATGAGGGTTATGATTCGATAAAAATTGTCGCTTATAAGACACAAATTCACACAAAAATGGTTAGCCGCCCGCAACACAAAAGCCAGATTCCCAGAAAACAATAGCGAGTACGTGCCAAAAGCAGGTACGTGAGACCCTAATTCCATGAAATTTGTTGTTTTAATTCTCCATACAGAATTTTGTGATTGACTTAGTAAAGTTTAATTATCTCTTTGTTATATAAGTTTTATTGTCTCTTGAACGTCTTTTGAGGTCTTCCAGAACTCAACCCTGTAACGATACCTGAACCATGTAATGGATCTCAACAGATGCAGTACAAAATGAAGTTTGAAAATGACGCAGATTCCGATGCCAACATTTTCCAAAGTTCTGTCGTTCCGCTTCAACTGGTTTATGGATCTGAAAAAAAAATACTTTCGCAAAACCCTACCCCATCGTCACCACGTTACTGTAAGTCCATTAGAATAAGGTTCATAAAAGAAACCACAGATGTGACCAATGAAGAAATTAAGTACATGGTGGATCAAATAGCAGTGCTGACCAAGACTAAAATCAATAACATTTCTGTTCGACATAAACTTATTTTCACGATGGTTGACTGAAAAGTACATAATTCTGCGACGCACACTAAATCAACAATGAAATGGTACTTATGCCATGCCACATCATCAGAATTTAATGACCTGAACAAGGAGAGGTCATGCAAAACCGAAAATATGAAATTTGGATTGTCTTTGCAGCACGCTGGAATTAGATTCTTTGAGAGTATTCTACATGGAGCATACAAATTGCCGGTCAAGAAGTGGAATGTACAGTTGTTTGCCCAGGAGAAGCAACTCGTAGAAGATAGAAAAAAAGGATTCAAAAAATGTTTCGAGATCAACTGGGCTTATTGGTAGATATACCAAAGGCCAATTTCGGAAAGACGAATGACAGTAATACGAACAGACGTTTTTTCGAAGAATTTGAAATATCGGTAGAAATAACTGGGAGTTGAAAAAGTTAATCTACAGATTAAAAATGATTCTAGACATCATGTGCTGCGGATTAAAAATAAATGCCGAAAAGTTTAAAATATATTGTTAAGGAACTGCTCTATTATACGTTTCATTATACAAATTTCACCCCATGTATCCGACATTACACAAAGTGTTGCGTCATGGGGCAGCTGTGATAAAAGAGGCGATTCCTTCAATCAGACAACTGTCAGAGGAAGCGGCAGAAGCCCACAATAAACATTTTAGAACTTATCGGGTCGACTATGCCAGAAAATTCTAAAGAGTGGCCTGTCACACGAATAGGCTGCTCTTGACATCAGACCCTCTTCCGACAGGAATGAGAAAAATAAAAAATAAAAAGAAGAGCCTGATGTCAGGAACTTATTAGAGGAAAGTGACATATATTCTTATGTATTAAAACATAAGTGAAACATAAAATTTTCCAGTATTTATATGCTAATATTCCTAATGTATTTCCAATTGGCATTTGAGAAAAACATGTTTTATTCTACAGATTTTCTCTTATAATATTATGGTCCTAATATAAAAAAAATGTAGGATATGTAAACAAGACAATTCATTTTTATTTAGGAACATATAGAAACCAAAAAATTTTATAACTTACATTAGATCGTTACAAAATTTTATGTTTCTTTAGGTATTAACACGACATACCATCGTCAATTATTTTTGAAATAAAATAAATGATTTTCAACTACCGAATAATATGGAACTTTGCTTGCACTTTTCTTTCCCCTCCAAGCTGCTTCAATTTGTAATGAGTCCCTGTACATTATGGATTTGCATTACATTACGGAGCCACTATTTTACTATTACGTGTTTATTAATATATGTTGTACTTATTTTAATGATTCTCAAATAATTAATAATGCTATTAATATACCATGTGCTAAGCACGAATAAAAGTAAATTTAATTTAGGAAACTCTCGGCTCAGGTTCACTCAGTTCAGGTAGAACTGAGTAGTTGTTGCCTGAAAAAAAAATATAAAACACAAAAAAATATATTATAAAATAATTTGCGTAATTTTCTCTTAAATTGAAAAAGATAAAGTAATAATGATAAATTTTATATAATTGGAAGGTTAGGTATAGATAAAAAAAAGTTAAATGAAGTAATTTGTAAAAAATTATTAGTATTTTAGGAGAATAGAAAGGTGTCATTTAAAATAAAAGATCTAGCAATATGAGCATATGAAACCGCCCAAGCGTCTAAAGAAAGGTTCTCATCTTATATTTATCATCCTTTATTTAAAACTTCTGTACACCTAATTTGAGACCTCTACCTCCCCACACCTTCCTCCCTTCAGATGAAAAGTATTGGAAAGGGAAGATTTTCAAGGCTAAACGTAAAATTTTCCAAAACTATTTGCGATAGTTCAATGAAAATGAAAGTGGGTTTATTATTTACATAAAAACCACGATGTGCTATTTTTATTTGGTTTTTTAACACCTATCAAAAAAATTAATTATAATTGTCCATCTCTCAACTATTACGTACCAAAATCTCAGGAAATCCTTATTTGAAAATAGTGATAAAAAGCTAAAATCAAAATCATATTTTACCCGCTTGCACTAGGCGAAGGATAAAGTTTTTCGGTTGTATATAATATATTTTTAACGCTTAATACTACCTAAGAGCCTAAATATTTATATGAATTTTGTTATCATTAGATAAGTCATTGTTTCGCGGGAGACACGGGCCATATAAGGTCACTATTATTTCAAAACGGTGGATGCTGGTAGCCATTTTATACTGAATAACTTATTGGTTTTAATAACTTCGGGAAAGTTTTATATGACATTTTGAGAAAACCTAATAAATTACAAATTTTCCCCTTATTACATCCTCTATCATCAATGATGTTGGTAGGGTTCTCTTTAGGAATAAGCCCACCTTTATAATTTAGTTCTCTATTTATGTCTCTGCAGTAATATTGTTTGCAATAAATTGTGTGTATGGATGGAAATTGTTACTCACGGTTGCAAGACTAAAAAGAAAAAAATTGAAAATTATTTAAAGAAATCAACGCAAGGTTGACAGAAATAAATATCTGGCTCATTGTGGAGGTAATGTACAAATAAATCACAAATGCATATCGATTCATTACTCTGTTGGTATGTGAAAGAAGGACAAACATGCACACTTTCGCATTTATAATATTAGGACGAATGAGTTGTTTCAAAGGCATTGTTTTTAATATTAGTAATATCGATTTTTTTTATCACCATGTTAAACCAATTTATATTTCCTAAGATTCTTAAATATAGTACGCAGGTAATGACAATTACGCTGAACTTTTTAGTAGATGCATCCGCTGATTGACCTATCTCATTTTTTTTGAGAATTTTGCATTTATACGCATCTACAGTTTTCGTATCTTTAGGACTAGACCATTATAACAGTGATCATAATTTCCGTGTTAAAAGGTAGCATTGTAAATTGTTTTAAATTAAATAAACTATAAGTTATCGTTTGTCACTTATTTCTCATACTCAAATGAATCTATAAAAAATAAATATTCCTTTTAAATGAATAAATTATGACAATCCTCCTCCTCAATATCATAATAACTAACCTCCTCAATGTCATAGTGCAAACAATTTTGCCATAAATAAAATTCTGACAAAGCTGGCTAATAAATCAAAGCGTATCGATCTCCTCCATATTCTGCATTAAATCTTAATACCAATTATCTTTCTCTTTTGTTAAATCTGTGATATAAAAATAGGAAAACTTATTAAATAATTCATAAAACAATGAACTTGGTAAAAACTCTTTTTAGAATAAAAAATGAAAACGGGCAACACGAAACGTTATAAATAAAGATTAAGTTAATAAAATTCTAATGAAAAACATTATTATAAAAAACAAGTAAACTATAAATTTTGAAATGATAAGAAAGTGGTGTTAAAAGTTTATTTTCGGATCTTATTCTAATGAAATTTATAATATTTAACAGTCGACGAACGAATTTTTCCATACAGATGAGGAACAAGGTTTTTGAATATACCGTAAAAGCGAGCAAAGTGTGGAATGAAAGTATAGCGGATATAAGACGCTGAAAATTCATATCTATTGAAAGTTTAAACTACAGGCTAATGACCCGTCGCAACATAAATCAAGGTAAAAGAGTAATAAAATATTTAGTGGCAGGATATAAAGGATGTGGTAGGAATATCTATATGCATAATTTTTTTACCACTCTGCTTTTGGCCAAGCATTTTCTGTCGTGAAAACTGATTGTCAGAAATCTAAATAAAAATAAAGAATATCTTCCAGTGAAATGTATTTAAAATACGCTAAGAATATTCCACTCTTTGTACTTTTATAAACTGTAGCCTGAAGTATCAAAACAATAAAGTCTTTATTCGGTTATATATAATGTACTCAAGTATACGTTTTCCTAAAAAAAGACCAGCCTTAAGCTTTATACAATTTATTACAAAAAAATAAAACGATAAAAAAGATAAACATAAGATAAGAAATCTAATTTTGACACGCACCACAGTAGTAACAGCCTTTACAGAATATGCGGTGTTGTATGTTGCAGAATATGCGGTGCATGCTCCATGAGCATGCTTACGACAATCATCACACCTGATCCAGTCTTCAAGGGACGAGTATGTGTATAACTCATTGCAAACCAAGAAAGGATAGGATTTGTTTTCGTCGTCTTTTGGACAACATTTGGACTTTGGCTGTCCCAGACTAATATTACTAGCAGAGACTTTTACTTTTTTTGTGTTTACTTTTATTTCTTTTAAATGTTTCGTTTCGTCACTGCTTTTACTTTTCTTATGAAAACTCTTCATTTCCTTTTCTCTTTGTTGGTCTTTTACTGGCATACTCGTCAGTATTTCAGCCTTCCGTGCTTTACCTTTTTGGGTAGATATAGTTTGAACGACTTGAGGTACTGGCCTGATAACTAATGGGGCTACATGCTGTTTTGCTGATTCTTCGACCATCTCCAAGGTCAAGAGTTGCTAATTAGAATGTTCTGCAGTTAGTTCCGTATCCATCGCTGGCACTGGAGTCTTGCATGAAAAGGATGAACCACTAGTTCTGTATTTTCTACTTATGATGATTTTGGCCCGTATAAGCATGTTCATTCAGAATCGATGTGGATACAGTGCGGTCAGAAAGATCTGCATATATTGAAATACCTCCCATGATTGATGGGAGGTATTTCAATATATACTTTTATTGCATTATGGTCGCTAGCCGCTTTCAAATAGCTTTCGCCAAACAATCTTGCCACATCATATGATGCGCCTCACATGTGTTCCCTACAAAAGTCGAAATGCTCTGTTACACGTATCAATGGCTGTAAACGGTGTATTGTGTGCAGCAGAAAATATACAAAAACCACATTATTCTATGAGGCGAATTCTAGAACTTCCAGATGTTTATGCGATTCCTGGTTATCCATATCTAAAAGAATTTTCTTCTCTGGAGTCGTCCTACCTGTATACACAAAGTAACATAGCCATTCCAAGAATGTCGATATGTTAATCCATCCATTATCTGTGCAACTTCCTCACTTGCCAACTCATATGATGCTCCATCTAAAAGCCTTACCACCATTCGATTCCAAATGTCTATTCTCTTCTCTGTAAACGATTTGGCATTTTTTGTCATTATTTTGTACAATTATGACAAAAAATGTCTACAGAGAAGAGAATAAACATTTGGAATCAAATGGTGGCAAGACTTTTAAAAGTTACATTAACGAATAATTTTTTTCCAATGTTCCGTACCAAACTTGAAATAACGAAAAACTTATGGAATTACTTTAGCATACATTTGCCCATGTGTCACTAACTTTTCCCTCAAACACTATTCGGCGTAGAAAGTTGAAATTTGGCATAATTTTCTACAACACGCCAAGTTTATAATATTACTTGTTAATTTATTTTTTTTTAAATAAAACTTACATGGGCGCAACGAGAATAACATGCCAGTCAAATTTAATGCATCGTTTCCAAGGGAAATTGTTCATGCAACGTTTTATTCTAACGTCTAAATGCAAGGAATCTATCGCAAGAAGGATGGAGAATAGGTACTTAGTTAACAAAAGAGAGAGATAGACGAACACGATAGAATAAGTGTACGCGTGCGAAATCAAACAAAAATGGCGCTCACTACTGCTGTCAGCTGTTTTGTACGTTAGGTGTGTCAAAAGTAAACTGTCAAAATGTTGCCGATTTATTTATCTAATTCCTAATTTTGCGTGTACTTCATCCATTGCATGACTAACAACATATATGCTTAATTTATTTATAAATACGCAATAAATCCGCACATATAGTTGTCGGAAACATAATTTACAACAGAAGTCAGGAGGATAATTTATAACGCATTTGGTCATGCTTTTTTTTTGTAAATATATGTGATGATTTTAATAAATGTTTAGGTCAATTTATAATGACATTTTATTCTTTTTTTGGAATGTACAGTACTAAAATCTTCTTATATGAATATACTAAATTCAGTCTATGGACTGTATTAAATTCATGCAACAAGATTTATATTCTGTCTTCTCCCTCTCGCTATCTCTCTCTCTCTCTCTGCCGTATTATCCCTTACTATATACTTACAAATTGAGGTTTAGGTAGCCAAAGAAGTTTCATTTCCATCAAATATATTGGGTTGCACTAGATTTTTTTTATTTGAAATTTTATCATTTTTTTAAAATCATATTTTAATTCTTTTTTTTAATTTAAAATTTGTCTCGGATACATGTTGGATACACAAAAAGTTGGATTTTGATATAAGAAGTGAATTTTAGCGAATAAAATAGAAAATAAAAAAAAATTAAGATTATCGTATGGAATATTAAACTAAACCTAGTTGCAATGCGATTTCAAAAATAAATGTTTTATAATTTTTAAGTCAAGATATTTGAAAATTTATCCAGAGATATCTTAAAAATCACTGTCGCCCGGTCAAATTAGCAGAATCGAGCAGCTCAAAAAAATTGGAAAAATACATTATATGTCGGGAATAAGGTAAAGATTGAATAAAAAATATCACCACCAGTTTTACATTAAACAGTCTACTAAACATCAAAACGTACAGAAAAATTTAAAAAGCCGCACGATTCCGACTTGCGGTAGACCAGCGTCTTCTTTTATTTTTCAAATCTTGTAGAATATTTTGCTAAATGTAGACATTATTTTGATACTGAATTTAGTTACGATAAAAAAAATTATTCCTATTTATAAAAAATATTTAGTCTATATGTTAGCATTATTCGTGGTGAAATTGTATTTTTCTCAATTTCACATATCTAAGGCGTTTTGATGAAAGATTTAAGGAATTTGAATTTTTTTAAAATTGATCTTTGTTTTAAAAATACTTAGACATGTCTTTTCATTTAATTCCAATGTCGCGGTAGGTACCATTAATAATTAATTTCTTGCTTTTTACGTTAAATTTTTACGTTTGCAATATGCATCGAGGTGCTTGAACAACAAATTCGGTATATATTTACATTAAATTTCTCAGGTCAACCTATTTGCCCGTCGGCCAAAAGTACCGCAATACGAGTGTGCACTAAAGACGACCTACTCATAGCAAAGTGTAAGAAGTTACCACCAAAAGTGAAGCCGTGTCCTGAGCCCTCTAAGACGTTGTTCCTTGTGAAGGTTATTTTATTCATATTGTTATAAAAACCTTAATACGAGAACTACACCACCTACTTTTCTTCAGAGTTGGAATTTATTTTGTTTGTTTCAACTTACTAACTCAATAAATCTTCTAACTTAGCCCACGACACTAGTTTAAAGGATTACAAGAATTAAAAATAAATGTTATCTATTACTACGAAATCCAAATTTAAATACGTAGATCATGTAGCAACAACACGTGAATAGGAAGGCTCCTAAGCAATCTCACCTCACGAGAGGGACAATTGCCTAATCAAAATCTTCACACATCATATAATAAAATAACAACTTTTCCCCCGAAGCAGAGTAGAAAATGATAATAGAGCCCTATCATAATATACCTTACTTGTTTTCTTTACAGGTCCCCAACCATATTCGCCTACCATTGATGTTCCATCTTTCGTTCTCGATATCATCCAACAGTGCCTCATAATGTCATTCACACTTATTTTTAGCAGCTCTATAGTTATATTTTAATCTATTCTCATATTTTTTCCTAATGATGATTAATTAATTATACATGTTTCTATTGAGACCCTTATTGAAATTATATTAAATATTATAGATAAAATTCAGTGATTTACTCCGTTCGCTGTTTTCCATAAATTTATTCTCCTATTTACGTTCAGTGTTTGGTATGGCTGAGCGCTGTTTCCTGGACCTACAAGGAAGGCGTATGGGGCGATCAGCAGGAGACGAACAAGTGCGCACGTCGCTGGGCAGCATACGTTAACGCGATCACAACTCGGGAACCGCCGTGCATCACGCCCAAGCGTGATGTAATAGTGAGTACCTTGTGGCTCTCAAATTTTAAGAAATAGTACCTAACTATCTGGTAAAGAAAAATAAAATTAATAATAAATTTTTGTTAGGTAGCAAGCAAAGAAATCTATTTAGTCGAGATTTTCTATCTGTCAAAAAATAACTCGTAAACTATACAAGTAGATATTATACCTGTATGTGAACATGCGACTACAAATAGGTCGATATTCTTTTTTTGTACTCATGTGTACCAACCCAAAATGTAGATCTATGTCTACAAAACAGAAAAGAATTTCAAAAAAAAAGTTGACCTCCGTGCTACTCGACCCCGTGTGGCAATCGCGGAAATGGACGCGAAGAGTAAATCTCAACGTTCGATCTAAGGTCAAATTGCTACGTGGATGCGAGACATGGAAAATAATAAAGGGCTCACTAGGCGACACCAAGTCTTCGTGAAAATACCTAACGAACACTTGCTGGAAGGCTCTAAGAAATTACTAATTGCGCACCAAATAAAATGTTGCAAATGAAACTGGATTGGCCATGCGCTCGGAAGGAAATACGTCCATAATCTCAAAGAAGCTTTGGATTGGAACCCTCAAGAGAAGAGCAAACGTGACCGCCCGAAACAGACCTGGTAGTGGACAGGATGCCCTTTAGGAAACATGAATATGAAGAGAGAAAATTAAAAGTGTTGATAATATACCATCGACTTTTACACATAATTAGACAAAAACTAATGTGGCTTCCTTACGGTGATTATATTTTTGACGGCAACCCTGGAAAAAGAATTGTTTTCATTTATAATTATTTATACAGCTCAAAAATGTAAACAAAAATTTATTAATTACACCGCAAAACTTTAGAATTAACTTAATTTTATTCTTACAGATTTTGTCGGTCTAATCTTACAGAATGTCTTTTTCTCTACCATAACATGGTTTACTGGAAGAAGTTACTTCTAATACAACATGTCTACAATATCAAAACATAACTTTTCGCGTACATTTAGTAAGTATGTACTAATGTGATACAGAAGTGAAATTTTGTAAATTTTTTGTTCGGGGCAATTTCAAAACCCTGCATACTAATATACGTTATATTTTATTTAATTTTCTATAATGGTGTTGCAGCACAAGAGGTTTTAAGAATAAAATTAGGGAAAAACGTCAAATTGCATAAAAACATTCCTGGATTATGCAACGCAGTAAATTGGAGTTTGGACAGTAATTTTTAGAAGCAACTTTAAAGAAGAGATAAAACGAGAATTCGTTATTCAAATTTAGGGGCAATTTTAAGAGGGGAGGTAAGGGTGCCAAAAGACAGATTGAGCTTCGAAAAAACAAATCAATAATTTTTCCAGTCTGTTAACCGAAAGGTGAAAACGAGGTATTCCTTCTGTGAGTTCATGGACATAGTATTAGACAATTTTATAAACTGGCCTAAATGTTAAAAATAGTGAGCCAATGACATTTCTCTTGTATTCGAGCCAATAAATAAAACAAATGCTTCCTCGAACGTTAATTACTGGAATATTTGTACTTTGGCTTCTCTTCAGAAATAAGTGATTTATGTGTTAAACGTATTATAAAAGGTAGCAAACCTGTTTATTTATATTATTACTATTATCAAAGTTATTAAAATAAAAAATACTTGGAATTCGTCCTAAATGGTGCAATAGAAATATAAATGGTATATATAAAGAGGAAAATCGTGAATTTAATATATTCGGCGCATAGTAACCTCAGGTTTTTCTTAATTATTTAAAAAAATTTTTGTACGTAGCGAAACACATATTTCGCGTATGCTAATGTTTTGACCGGCGTCGGATTATTAGCTTTTAAGCTGTAACAGTTCCTGGTGAAATGCCATTTTGCTTTGACAATAAATAAATCCCAGGGACAATATTTTAGAATGGTTCAATCATTTCGGGCAATGAGTGCTTTCTAATGGGTCCACAGAGATTAATGTCAGTCAAAATAAATATTTGATTGTAATCATACCTAAAACATGCAAAATGTTGAATTTGAAAAACAAAATGGCAATAAATCACTTGCTGCATGGCGAAATCTCCCAATGTCTTCACATTCCTCCAATGCCCTGCTCAGTTTCTGAAGAGGCAAATTTACGTCGCAAAGGATGCTGATAACCCGAGTTTATAACGCATAACTCAATTCGGCAGGGGTTAGACGTGCTTCTTAATAATTTATATTAAACGAAATAAGTATTAAAAATAATTTTATTTCATTGAAAAATAGTTACCATTCAACTGAAGTCGGAACTGAACGGTGGCCCTGTTAGCTATAACGCAAACGTCTGTCGGATCCAGGACTGTAGAGTATAAGTTAAATGAATCACAGTACGAGTACGTTCATGTTCTTTTACATTGACACAATGCCAATAAATAAAATGACGGCTCTTTCTTGTTACTCGTGCTTTCAATAAATACGTAAAAACGGTTAAAATTGTTATATTGATTACTGTTTTTCCCGCGACTTGGGATGTGTATATTATGAAAATATTCAAGTATTAGATATTCAAGTATTAGAGTATTAAAAAAATGCAAAAACTGTGAGTAAACTTTAATTTACAAACGATTTTGCCTTGTTTTCCTGTACCTCGGTCCTCGTTATTGATTTGATTGTTTGAACCAATTGTCAGATTTGACTTAGTGGAATGGTTAAGTAATTTAGTTTTCCAAGTATAAACTGAAACAAATCTAAAAACAGAAAACTGATTTACCTTCTACCAAATATTGTTTACAAACTTCCAATACAAATAACATTGGTAAATTATGAGGCAAAATTTTGCAGACACATTTGTCCTTCACCTTTTTTTAGTTTTCTGGCGTTATATAAAGTTAAAATAATGTTTTATATTTCTTAAGTTCTATGTAATACATGTTTTGCTTATGTTTGCTTTGCAATTTTCGCGCAATATTAGTACAAGTAGATATATTTTTTTCTTAACTTACCACAAGCTCAGGAACAAAATCAAACCATCATATATGTTTATCTAATAGTTCTGGATTATAAACGTATACATGGCTAGATGGACGAGCACTCCAAAAATAGTATAAGTCTTCTGTTTTAAATACATATAACCTCTTTATGGTTACCGAAAATATCTTTGACGTGCTACTTAGAAATTTGCCTATTTTATAATATCTACATTAATAAAGATGCTAAACCACATTCTCTTTTGCAGCCCAAAGCCGATTATGATCCCAATAATACGCTTTTCAACTCCCTCTTCTTGGGCTACAAGTCTTTGGTCGTTGCATGCTTCACTGGTATGAACCAATCGTTGATTCACTTATTTTTAATGTTTAGCGCTAAAATTGAAAAAAAAGAACACTTAGGTACCAATTGGGTTTTTAAATGTATCCGTCAAATATTTTTTCTTCGAAAAACTTTTGATGTAAAGAGTTACTATAGGTTAAAGTATTTAATGAAGGGAAAACTAAAAAAATACTTTAATGTTGTTTTAACAAGTTGGGGGTAATTTTTAGGTGTTAGACAGACCAAATATTTTTGGAAGCCCGTTATATTTGATATCAAATGAAAGCTCATAAAAGGAGAAATTCAAAAATACACATTTTATTGTTATAATAAAAACAACCATGTTTTTCGTAACATAATAATAAGGGAAATGTACAAAATATATGAAATGTATGGATTGAAAACTTATGAAAAAGATTAAATAATTCGAAATAAGCCAATACGTTAAATCGTCAAAAAAAATTAATGCTATAAATCGCTTAGAAGAATTTTTTTCTTTATTTAATCAACATAACAATTACAGAAATATGACAGGTGGAAATGCACAGATTTATTGAATAGGTCTTTGATATTTACCTGAAATAATGACGACATATCAACAAGTCTTAACAAATTGTATTCCAGTAGTATTATAATATGGCTGAACAGCTGAATATGGTGAGAAAGAAATTGTCTTGCTCAAAATGAAATGAGAAAACAAACATCCCATCATGCTGCTACGCCCTATCATAGTAATAACATATTTTCTAACATTAGTTATTCCATCGGCAAGCTTGTCATCACGTGGGCTCTAGATAGTTAATTTGTACCCTAAACCGGTTTATGTATACATTTGGCAGTAAAAAACTGACTACACAAAAAGAAATATCGGATTTTAAAACGCCATGAGGTTTTTACGCTTGCCGCACTGTACGGAAAGATAAATATTAACTTATTTAAAAAAAAATAATTTATTGTTTACTTCATAACATTTCACATTCTATAGTACTAAAGAAAATTTATTTTCATTTCAATATTCTCAAAATTTACCAATTTTAATGGATTTCCAACTAAGAAGATTTAAGGAAAAACTTGACACTTCTGAAATAAGTTATGCATATTATCTACAGATATTACCATCGGTCTCCATTTTTAAAATTATCGTATATCCTCATAAACTATCCCTGATAAAATATCCCTGATAACTATTAAAATTAATATGTTTTTAGTGTATCGCATACAATGACTATCCACTTTCGATGCTACGTTGACATTAGTTAACACGTTCAGTGCCATAGAAATAAGAATTTCAATGCAAATGTCGACACAAGTATAAATGACATAATGTAGACCATTATGTCATTTATATCGACACATTTAGAGGGAGGATTTTAAAAACGCTATAATTTTTATTTTTATATAAAGCAAACGAATATTTTATTAATAACTATCAGTCAATAAATTTAAAAAATCTGTAAGCAATGTACGAGAGCAGCAATGAATGTTTTTATCTTCATTAAGTGTAGTTTCAAGAATAAATAAAACCCACAGCGTATAAATTCAGACGTGTACGACGAGTAATTTCTTTTTTTTTGCCGGCAAGATATACTCCGTGAATTTATTCTTTATTTTAAGATCATAATAGGATATGTAGCCTTTGTTACATGCAACTCCCTATGTCTATTTCTGTATGATGTCCAGCCTACAAAATGGAGTGCTGTGTGCTTCGCCTATATTGTGTACTATCCATGGAGCACAATTTTTTTAACGTCCAATTGTTTGTGTAAGAATTTTTTTACTTCACTTATTAATACCTAACATGCTCAGATATATTTTGTCTGCTTCTAATATTGACAGCAATTATATTTGATTACAGGAGTGGTAGGAAGTCCTTCTCAGATATCATTATCCAAAATCATTAAATAAGTCCATCTTAATGTATCAATGACTCAAGCGAAAGTCATTAGAAATAATTAATTACATGGGAGATTCCTTTGGTTAATCTTTTGACCATACGATTTTCAAATCGATGCCGTCATTATGTGAAGAATAACAGCATTGCAATTTAATGGGAATATCATAATCGAACAGTTCACTTTTTAAAATGTTGATATTTTTTTAGAACTTTGACACTAAGCAGCCAGTTTCAAAAGCTTTCAGTTGAAAAAGGCACGCTTTTGATATTGATCAAATTATAAATAATTGTTTTTTTATTCTGAATTCAGGTGTAATCACGTTACCAAAAGTAGCGATCTGTTCGTACCGAGAGTGGAAAGAAAAAAAGACAACTGATTAGAATACCAAAAAATTATAAGATTATATGCGAAGTATGGCATAGTAATTATTATTCACTGAAAGTTTCAATTTAATCTTTTTTGTATTTCATTTTTTAACTGTGTAATTAATAAATAAATATTCAAACTATTTTTTTATTTCAATTTTGATAAATGTCTCCCGATACACTGATATCCTTTGGGTAGTTTTATTCTTATATTATGCACATCGTGCTCAAACAAAACAATGACTTTTAAGAACAGTTTGAAATTTAAAACTGCTCTGTGACATGTTTGTAGACACAAAATTATAGGTATTAATGAAATAAAATTATGATACAAAACAAAAAAAAACATATTTGATAATAACTAAACTATAATTATCAAATTGTAATTGTAATACGGGACGCAAATATATGCTTCTATATAGATTTTTAGTGAGCGGATGATTTCATTCGTAGTCGGATTTTAGTTCTTTAAAATATTTATATTGTAAACCTTAAAGTATTAAATTATTATTTGATACACTGGGTGGATTTTTTGGTACATAAATAATCTTTTCCCATAAACAAAAACACTACACATTGAAAACTTAATAATGTGGAAGACTACAATAATTTTGGGTGTGCATTATATGTTTGACGAATTCTTGCAATACATGAACAAATAATTAACATTAATAGGAATGAGGGACAGAAAAAGATAAGATGGAAGAGGACTTATAGAAGGACTAACTTTTTCAAATGACTTTTGAAAACGTAAATCGACTATGCGTTTCAAATGATAGATTCAAATATGTCCCAGAATTTGGTAATACGCCCAGTGAATAATTACTCATAAAAGACATTATTATGATTGGAAATAACTAGGATAAGGAGGAATTCGGATGGTAATGCAAGAATATAACCACCTGAGGTTTTAATTCTGGAATTAAGATAAAATGGGCTGCTGGGATTCTTCAAAATGTTTTTCAAGTTGAATATATTGAACAGTTTTTTAAGACGTGTGTTTTAACAAAATATTCAATGCGCAATGTAATGCAGTAACATTTCGACTCACTACACAATAACCATTTAAGTGCAGTGAGTCGAAATGTGCCTCATTTTTGTGGTTCATTTCTGAGATAAACTTATATCTAAACCATTACAACTACATTAAAATAATATATGAAGATATTTTCTTTGATATTTACCCTTTCTATTACTAAACTGGGCTACAGACGTGTTTGTGTATTAATGAAATAAAACCATTCAACATGTATGTGGCAAATAATTATAGACTTTGTATTATAAGCGTTTTGTCTTGGATAAGATCGGGCTGTACAATTTTATACTCGATTAATTTTAATAGTTAGTGACTTAAAAACCATTACCTTTTTGCCCGGGTAAAACGAGGACGAGAAGGTAATGTAAAATAAAAATAATATACAGCTACTTGCTCACCATAAAAAGAACTACATGAATTTAGAATAATTTTTCTGCTATGAACTTTAAGATTCCTTACCCACCCCACACGTAACCTTCTAATTAAACAATTTTTGCCGAAATACAAGTTAAGATTGTTTCAAAATTGATATAGCAACTCACTTCGTAACCTGCAAAAAATTTTATTTACTAATTTTATTAACGTTTTTAATTAAATTACTAGATAATCGAATCTTCCTCGCCTCAGTAAATCATTATTGAAGATTTGTATGTCGACCCTTAATAAAGCTAGATGTAAGATATTTGAGATTCTCTGTGATATTGTCTACTTTTTAAACCACAAAAATATTATCTCTGAATTTAAATATAAACGGAGGATCAAAGATGGTTTGAAATTGGTCTAATAAATAATGCATTGCGTATGCAAACGATTTTGCGTGACCTTGGTCTTGGCACTGTCTTGCGGCTTAGATTATAAAATTAATATAAAGTTTTCATATGTCTGTCAATATAACAAGGAGTGGCCTTGCTATATTATCATTATTTCTTATTCTAGTAATGTCTGTATTGCGTTAAAAGAAACAAACTATCTTTGTCTTCTATGTTCTAATAATCTATTAAAGGCAGCGTGTTACTGATAATCATAGACGAATACATCATTCGAAAAGGAATGACGATAGATTGATGAAAGTATACATAAACAAGTATACATAATTTTCAACCTATCTATTCTTTATAGACTTACAATTTTTCACTTATCGCCTTCAAATTTTCCATACTTACTCCCTACCTTCTAGAAACATACTCCTTATAAAATCACATCTACTAACAAATATTGAGCGGGGCAGCGATATAAATTGTCAAAATTGGTAAAATTGATTAAAACATACATAATGATGAGATTACATTGAAATATATTTAGGGATCGATGCAGAACAATCCACATTTTATTCAACCGCAGACCGAGTTACTATTTTGGGCTGAAAACGTTAATAAACAAAATTAATTCAATAACATAAATAATAACATACATGATAGACAAAAAAAACTTTAGAGGTTTAAAAAGGAAAATTACAATGTATATTTAGCCATATATATATATATATATATATATATATATATATATATACATATACATATATATATATATATATATATATATATATATATATATACATATACATATATATATATATATATATATATATATATATATATATATATATATATATACACGTAGCAGAAGGTCTGTTAATACTACTATGATACAATTTTTAATATTATTGAACCTGAAAAATCACACGTAAGTGATATGGGCGATTTGTCCCATAATATTTGAACCTTAAATTGATACATATTTTTATAAAGCATTTAATTAATACTGTAACCTGCGATCAGTGACCAGCTCAGTGTCGGTATTAAAAATACTCTTAGTTTCGAAATAATCCATCAAGAATTTAAAAAATATACAAATAATAATTTTCACTTAAACTGTTTTTATTTAAATGAGGTTTTATCAATTTTTCTGCTTTATTAAGTATTCCTAAATATCTTTCGATGGATAATATAAGCCTTCTCTCGATTTTAAACTGATTAAACTTTCGCTGTAATATCTCTCGTACTGGTTTAATAAGAATATATATCGGTAACATTTCAATGACCAACACAGTTTCCCTTTTATGAAACTCTTCAGAAAACTTCTTCAGAAAATTGTCTTTCTAATGGCAAATATTTTTGTGTAAAATTTTGTCGTTTTAAACAATCTTTTGGTCCTACACACATTCTTGTAACGAAATCGAAGATTCGGCCATTAACAAATTTCTCACTCCTTAAATCCTGAATTAGCTTCGTATATAGAATATCTTCTTAGCTTGTTTTTGACGTTTTGCATTTAATCTTTTGATTTTTTTCTGCTGCTTATTGCATTTCTCTACTAATTTCCTAATTTACTTAGCTTCTACTTTAGCCTAAAAATAAGATACAAAAAATATTAAAATTGTTTCGCTCTAACACAGAAGAAATACAATGAAGGCAAAATCGTGCGACATTTTCAAATGTTAACATTGGCTTAATAGTTAAACTAATGATCCCGGTAATCAAGTATAAAACTACCTTATTTTACACTTCGCACTCTGAGGCTCTCATTTAAGCTAAGATGATGTAAACTGACTCAAAAGATATGTTTTTTATTTGATATTGACCGTTCCAATTATTTGTTTCTATATTACAAGTAAAATTAAAGTTATTTATGTAAATCAAAATCAAATGCCGATAAAGATGGTCGATTCAAACTCGGGCTGAGGTTACATTGAAATATCTTTAGAGATCGATGCAGAACAATCCACATTTTATTCCACCGCAGACCAAGTTACTACTTTCGGCTGAAAACATTAATAAACAAAATTAATTCAATAACATAAATAATAACATACATGATAGACAAAAAAAACTTTAGAGGTTGAAAAAGGAAAATTACAATGTATATTTAGCCATACATAATATTTAAATAATAAAGTCCGACGTCATCAAGAGACACACATGTAAATGTATATATAACATACAGAGGATGCGCACGATCGTCATAAAATGTGACAACATTACAATTAAATATTAACCATTACACTAAATAGCAAAGTTAATAATAAAATATTTATATTTGAACTACATACGAATGCAAAACATGTTGGCACTGAATTTTCACGTAGTCTAACTATACCAAGAGTTCAGTTGAAGCAAGTGTCTTCAAAATGCAAAGAACAAAGAAAAGTTTCTTTTAATCCAAGATTATAATTTTCTTGGCCAATGAAATCCGACCATCCTCTCTTTAGAAATTTGTTTTTAGGAAAACTGAAATATTCAATAACATAGGTACTAAGTAAACAATACGGTGAAAACCGATGCTTTGGTTTTGATAAAAAATGATTTTTTTTTCTCATCTGTTGCAATGACTCAGCATTGCTATGAAAATACGTTTACAGTATCTCTATCTCTCGCTAAGTATAAAGTTCACATTTACGACAAAGTGCATTTTGCAAATTTTCTGTTTTACGGCAATGGGTTGTCTCGTGCAGGTTAAATAAAGTCTCGATATTTAAAAGTTAATGAAGAACGTCATTATGTAAAACCATTGATCTAAATATTAAGATACGGCCAAAAGAACATAAACCAAATCGAAAATGACAAAACCAATTCATGTACGCCATCTAATGCAATTAAACGAAATTATGAAGAAAACGAATTATTAAACGAAAGTAATGAAAAAATTATGTTTGTATAACAAAAGGTAATTATAATATGGGGATGCAACGGCATTATACTATATAGATATGTCAGGAATTAATCGAAATTAAGGTGGCTTAATTATATCAATTTCATGCTGTGCCAATCAGTTTTAATGTATACCCTGTATCGGGAGGTTGCGTACTTATAGATGTCGGCGTTGGTAAGACGATTATGCAAACACCAAATATACTTCATCAACGATAAAAAGTAAAGATTTAAAAAAGTAAAACTTATCTTAAAGAAATTATAATGTGATAATACTCTCCGTCAACATACAGGTACATATGTACGGCATGTTTTCGATAATCATTTAGCCAGTTCTCGTATTTTATATTATTTTAGTTTAAAATATTTGTTTAATACTTTACTGTAAACTTGGTAATGTGCAAGATATATAGAAAGATACCAACTGATTCAGGATCACATTTAAATTCTTACTAACCACATAAGAAAACGCGAATTTTCGACAACTCTGTCAAAATACAATTTATATGTTATGCCGAATATTATTAAATTATCTTCAATTACGTTATGCTTTCCTGTTTTATTACCCTTTACAAAAAAAATCCCTTTCTTATTGTTTTTTTCTGCTTTCAAAATTAAGGAAACATTTGACACAATCAATTTAAATTGGATTTAGAGAGCGATAGGACAATGTCGAGTTGTTTGTAAATATTTCAAACTGGCTGTCTCTGCGACTTCGTCCGTATGAAATTCGGAATAAGAAAAGTTATCAGAATTTATTTTTCTCTCTCATATGTTGCTCTTGGGTATGAACTATTTTCATGACAAATTTCATCAAAATCTGTCCAATAAGTAGATTTTCCGTGATTGCTAAAAATGGTTTTCTGGCTCCTATTATGATTCTACACGCTACTTGAAATATTCTTTTTCAAATATACTCTTTTTTAAATATTTTCGATGTACAGAATTCACTCTCTTACAATATTATTATATCTATAGGTAATTATTATTTGGAAGGAACTATCTAGAAGATTTGTCGATTCACTTTTCTGACGAAAATTAGTAATTTCAAAAATTATTTATATTAACGCTCTTCGAACGCGCGTGCACACACGCACGCACACACACACACACACACACGCATACACACACACACACACACACACACACACACACAGACACACATACACACACAAAAAATTAATATAATATGTGAAAATACGTCCCTACAATGTCACAACGTTGGAATTCACATAGTTACTGAAAATACAACTCTATATTCAATAAATAACAAAAAATATGTATAAGGGACGATTATTAATCGATAGTAACATATATCACACCTCTTTAAAATTCTCGAACTGTAATTTAAACATATTTTTACTACACAATCTTCTTATTTTTACTATTAAATTTTTGATGGTTTTCAAAATAAACATACTCACGAGAATCAAAATGTCAACTGAAACCAAACGCTGCTAACACCGCCACTTAGCACCATTTCTAGTGGGACATTTTTCGATGGCTACGAGTCTGTCCTTACGAAGTAAGTCTATGTATAAAACGTAAACAAATCGTTATTAGTATGGCAAATTGAAATTTCGACAAATACTCGTACATTAACAAAAATAATACTCACATATATATGTGTTTTGCTTTAAAATGAAGTTTTTTCGACTTCAGCCAAAACTCGCTTAGAAAGCAAATTCATATACAAAAGTAATATTTTTGTTACTAACCTGTGAAGCAAGATATTAGGCCGCATTTTGCTGTATTCGGAACCACAACATTTAGAACAACACTTGGGTATTTTCACATATAATTTGTCGGCACTGGTAGCACTCAAACAATCTCTAAATAGTTTTTTTCGGTAAATTTATTTTAAAATAACACGCAATGACGTTTCTAACAATTATTACTCGCTGAAACCGAGCAAAAACTAAAATAGCAGATCACCTCAGGATTGGCCGCAAGTCGGAGTTTAGTGACGTCACATTTAAAATATTACCACTTTTGTGTCATAGTGTTTTTGCTTAAGAAAAAAAGGGACGAAAAGTATTTTATTATTACTACTGAGGGATGCAATATATTTGTGTAATGAATACTTTATTTAATAAACAATGGCATTTCCTCTAGTTTCCATAGTCAAAGGTATATCAAGTCATTCAAAAATCGGATAAAAAATAAAAATAATATTTAAATGAGTGACAATAATTCATTAATCATTAATTTTGTATGCCATGGACATTGCTCTTCTTTCTAAATCCTTAAATATTTCAGAATTTTTGCGACATCATTTTTTTTATTCTTCAAACGGTCCTCCCGTTTATTAGTAAATAGAAGTCTCCCAGTTGTGACGGAAAACGCTAAATAAAAACCGTATTATTGACTTTGTTAACGGTGATTCCTGTAGACAGTGTAAATCATATATCTGGCTGACTAAAGGACTGAAGCTAGACTTAGCCTTTTTAGTCCAAATCTCTGGGTTATGAAAATACTAATCCACCATCAATCCATTTTATATGTATATGTAAAATTAAAACTGTTATTGACTAAAAGCGATTTTTAATTCAAGTATATTCACGCAATGATGAATACTTAAAAAGTTTTTTTTGTTGTAAAACTTACGAAATATTTTATGACAATACGTTAAGAAATTTTGATAATTTTTTCCTAGCCAAAATTTATTAAAAATTAATAATATGAATTTTGTCTAGCTTCGTTAATTTTTTTTTTAATTAAAATTGTTCAATAAAAACGAATAGCAATAGAAACGTTCTTTATTGTTCAAGATTGTCTGCTGTGTTTATAAATATATATATATATATATATATATATATATATATATATATATATATATATATATATATGTATGTATGTATATATATTAAAAACGACGTATTTAACAAAATTTCATCATTTTTGTTCACCGTTGTTTTATTACAAAAAAAATCACTGAAAAATTACACATCTGATTTATTACTTTGTTTGCGAAGAATATGCAGCAAAAACGACATATTTAATAAAAATAATTTCTGCACCCCAGTACTTAAACTTTTTACTATATAACGTATTCATTACTCAAAGTAAATTTGCTAAATTTAGATCGGTTGAACTGAGTGTTTTTATCTGCGGAGTGTATTAAAGATTTCTGCAGTTTCGTACGTCCTATAGTATTGCTCGCTTGGACTAACAAGACATAAAAATAATCTCTGATAATTGTAATGGGGACGGAAGATCAGGACAATATTTTTTACTCTAGTCTATTATAGCCACCTTAACTCCGAAGTTCTCTCTATCTCTCCGAAGAGAGAGAGAGAGAGAGGTGACATACGTATGGACTAAGCGAAGTGTACGTACGTCTATACGCATTTACTTCATATCGCTATTCATCGCATCGAGCCTTCATTTTAGATCTAGGTCAATTCGATTCCTACTGACTGCTTCGTGCCTGAAGTGCGATCAAAGTGCAAACATCGTACAATAATTGGTACAAGCGGTTGTAAAAAAATTGGTGTCAAGCGTCGAACGGTAACTCTGGCGCTGGCAATGGTTTCGTTTGTTTCTTTCATTATCAACGCGGCATACAGCCGATATGGACATATATTTTTTACAACTAGATAAATTTAGAAAAAACACGAGCCCCACTATAGGATACCTCCACGTCGTACTCATGATCGTTATTAAGTGTTTACAGAAAAAAGAGAGAGGAATCTTATGTTGGGACTTTATTGAGCTTATTATTGTTTTTATGTTTTATCTATAAAATAAAAGATAAGAAATACGCATATTAGAAGAGGTTAAAGGAGACCTCTTCTAAAATCAAATAATATTTGTAACTAAATATAGCCTAAAATGCGATTGTTTGGCAAAAACTCCCCTCCTTTTCTATCCTATACTTCTTGCGTTATTTTGAGTTTATGTAATAACACAGTTATAGATTTTCACAGACAGTAAATCACCAACACAGTTGTCATCAATATGTTCTCAATGTGTAGCATTGTGATTGGCGGGAAGAGATTGCTTATACAGCAGTAAGTTTGCTTAACATATGTGTACGTTTAAGCGAAACATTTTCTTTTTTGTCTAGCTGTTACCAGCTTTGTTTACTTAAACTGGACTTGTAACATAGCTGTTTATTATTCGATAATAGACCGACACGACGCTATTATCAAACAATATGGTTCACATATTTCCTAGATAAGAGCAAAACTAAATATGCTAATAATTCGCAAAATATTGACGGGAAATTATTAAACATACGCCGTATCTGGGAACTCGGGCATGGTCGCTGTAATCGAGCGCCGATTTCATACCGATCCCATTAGGTTACCTACGATTGTAAAAATAATTAATTTTATATAATAATATGTATGTGTCTCTTACATATTAATTGATGTCATCGTTGCCGTGGTGCACCAAACACTTGAAATATAAACGATTGCAAAATCAAATCATGCAAATTATGTCATTTTGGTGTTCTTGGTTGTAACAATCTTTTTTTCTATTTTATATCTATTTGTAGCAATAAAAGATGGAATATTTTAACTATACATAGATATACCTAGTATTGTAGTACAATCTTAAATGTCCGGCTGCCTTTTGCAATTTTCGCCGCATGCAGATGACACACACCCACATATATATATATATATATATATATATATATATATATATATATATATATGTGTGTGTATATATATATATATATATATATACATATATATACATATACATATATACAGGAAGACAAAAATATTCCAATTTTCGAAAAGTAAGTCCTAGTATGTAAGTAGAAAAGACTGACAATGAGATTGACAGTTTGACAATGACTACATAAGTATTATTTTTATTTAACCTATAAGTCGAATATTGAATATATTTGGCGTTAATTTTGTAGAAATTCATTATTCACAATTAAATGAAACTACGTGATGTAGTATTATTTCTACTATCTTTAATTTCTTTACCACGACCTAGGTTTCGTTGTATTACAACATCTTCAGGTGGGATATTAGCAAAGATTGAGCATCTTTGCTAATACCCCACCTGAAGATGTTGTAATACAACGAAACCTAGGTCGTGGTAAAGAAATTAAAGATAGTAGAAATAATACTACATCACGTAGTTTCATTTAATTGTCTATAAGTCGAAATTCCTAAAGTAATTAATATGGAGTCATTTATATTAATGGTTATTTAATTAAATGCGAATATTTTATTATTTTCCCAATTTTAAATGTTGACTTGTAAACATACTAATGTTCTAGATATAATTAATGTAAATTAGGAGGATCCCTGCATAATAATATTTGTTCCATGGAAACTTGAAATGTAATTACTTTTGTATACTATTTGGACAACTAATTCAAAACACATACAAAATAATATAAATAAACTAATTGCAGGCAGTAAATTTTCTTTCTTGTTAATTTAAACTATATTAAATTTACTACAGTACATTTAATATCGACGTGGCATCCACAATATAAATTACTATATGTTTCTATGGAAATGTTGTTTCAAGCTTTTCAAAAAAGTATTATGAAGCTGGTTTGTGACGCTATTGGGTTAAGTGGCGGCATTTTTCTAAACTTTATATCACAAGTGCTCCATTCGATATGAGCTATCTGGGGTTGCGGGCCGATCTTAGTACAGACACGAACTACTTTACGAGGAAAGATTTGACGGACTACACTCTATGTTTTGGGACGCAGTCGTGTTGAAAGGTCCACATAAAGTAAGAATTTCTTCAATATAAGGTAGTATGATTTCCTGCATTATTTTTTTGTATCCGTATTGATTAGAAGTGACTTCAATTTTTCTAACAGGTTACACTTAAAATCTTACAAAAGAGACCCAAATTTTATATTTCACCTCCATATCTTACTTTTTTTCTTGTATATTTAGGGTCTATTTCTGTTTTCAAAATACGCATGTACATGTACATGTATATGTATATGTATATGTATATGTATATGTATATGTATATGTATATGTATATGTATATGTATATGTATATGTATATGTATATGTATATGTATATGTATATATATATATATATATATATATGTATGTATGTATATATATATATATATATATATATATATATATATATATATATATATATATATATACTTTCAAACCCATGGTCTCACTTTGTTGCCTGAGGGACTCTATCAGGACTCTATCAGGTATGTTTTTGTAATTTCTAAAAGAATAACTATGTCATTAGCGAACCGTAAATGTGACATTTCCCATTTACTTTTCTATCTATATTTGTCTAATTCAATTTTTGAAATATACTTTCCAAGACAACAATCAATAACTTCTTGGGTAAGAATGGATCTTCCTATTACACTCTGCGCTCTTCCTAAAATTTTGGATGTGACGGTTCTAGCTTTAATCTTCCTGTACTTTTTACATGTAATTCTTTAATAAGTTTCATATACTCAAACTTTGTTCCCCGTTCCGATTATGTATTATAGCCCATAAATTAGGTTCCTATAATTTACTAAAATCAAATTCTCGTTATAACCGTCCTTGTAAAAAGCCCTAAATTAGAAGTTTCAAATAAATTTTAAAGTCATATCTCTGTATCATGACATACAAATTTTTAGTACATTCTCGTCACAATTTTTGTTGCCGACAATTATTTTAACAAACATCTAATCATAAACCACATTTAAAATATTTGATCTCTAATGACATTAAAGAATATCGAATATAGTTAGGTTTAACAAAATCGAATATATTTCCAACAGAGTACTTATGGTAAATAAAATATATTTAATTGAAATAATTATAATGTAAACAATTAACTGAGTTATATTATTAGTTTTGATTCACAGCTACATCCTGGTGAAAAAGGAAAAATTCGATATTGTAATTAAAAATAATATTTTTGTAAAATTATAGACGTTTATAATTGGAAATGACTACTTTTGTATTTATGGTGTGAGTTGTTAGAATAGTTAGGATTAAAAGTTTACTATACTTACAAGTGCTGTATATGCTAAAGAAGCACGTAATAATCGATAGATATTATTGCTTATGATTATGCAATGCCTTTGTAGTACTCTAGGTAGCAGTTAAGTGTTCCCAGGAAGAAAAAACAAAGTAAAATAATACCTCAAGAAGACCGTAGGACGATAACAATTACTAAGAAAGACTCTTTTAACGGTATAATACTTCGCCCAGAAACAAATGATAGCATATCATCAAGGACCTTTCGACTACGACTAGTCGAGGCAAAGGTGTTCGGAGGCCTTCTTCGAAGAGTTCCATTACTGAAGAGATAACTAGTGCTAACACAATTGGCATTTGCTAGGAAATATGAACATTGAACCTATTCATATATTATTTTCTCACAAGACCATGATAAATGGGATTTAATTAGACGGCAGTAATATATACAGCGTATTTTGAAAACAGAAATATACCCTAAATATACAAGAAAAAAAGTAAGATATGGAGGTGAAATATAAAATTTGGGTCTCTTTTGTAAGATTTTAAGTGTAACCTGTTAGAAAAATTGAAGTCACTTCTAATCAATACGGATACAAAAAAATAATGCAGGAAATCATGCTACCTTATATTGAAGAAATTCTTACTTTATGTGGACCTTTCAACACGACTGCGTCCCAAAACATAGAGTGTAGTCCGTCAAATCTTTCCTCGTAAAGTAGTTCGTGTCTGTACTAAGATCGGCCCGCAACCCCAGATAGCTCATATCGAATGGAGCACTTGTGATATAAAGTTTAGAAAAATGCCGCCACTTAACCCAATAGCGTCACAAACCAGCTTCATAATACTTTTTAAAAAGCTTGAAAAAATATTTCCATAGAAACATATAGTAATTTATATTGTGGATGCCACGTCGATATTAAATGTACTGTAGTAAATTTAATATAGTTTAAATTAACAAGAAAGAAAATTTACTGCCTGCAATTAGTTTATTTATATTATTTTGTATGTGTTTTGAATTAGTTGTCCAAATAGTATACAAAAGTAATTACATTTCAAGTTTCCATGGAACAAATATTATTATGCAGGGATCCTCCTAATTTACATTAATTATATCTAGAACATTAGTATGTTTACAAGTCAACATTTAAAATTGGGAAAATAATAAAATATTCGCATTTAATTAAATAACCATTAATATAAATGACTCCATATTAATTACTTTAGGAATTTCGACTTATATGTTAAATAAAAATAATACTTACGTAATCATTGTCAAACTGTCAATCTCATTGTCAGTCTTTTCTACTTACATACTAGGACTTACGTTTCGAAAATTGGAATATTTTTGTCTTCCTTGCTCTTTTGTAACTCTTACTTCTGGTCCACGAATATAGGGAGAAAATTCTATGGCAACTTTTTGTATCAAAATGTTTTCACGTGATATCAGTTCTTTTAATTCTATATTTCTCATTGTAGATAATTTTTAGCGGCGGCTATTATATATATATATATATATATATATATATATATATATATATATATGTATATATATATATATATGTATATATATATATATATATATATATATATATATATATATATATATATTTATATATAGGTAACGGTAACTCATTTGGGTGTAGCAAACAGACGAGCCACCGTAAATAACGATTCAAAAGTATATAATAACACCATTTTTGGACTCCTTATTCACTGCTTTAATAAAACGTATTGATGAGCGAGATTATACGAAACGTACTCCTGGTTACTGGAAGCGAAACATGTTTGTCAAGTAATGTCAAGAAATATTCATAGGATTACAGCATTTTAAAATGACAAAAAAATTAAATATTAATGTGGCTTAACTTCTGAATCAGTCAAAAAAATTGTTTTTTTTATGCCGTAAGCCATCTCTAAATACTAGGTTTATAATTTTGCATACCATAGTTGTCGTATGGAACTATAATACAGAGACACAAATTTCCAAATTGTACGTTATATTGCCTCAGTATAAATAAAAAAATAAGTTCATTAAAAATTACATAGGTTCAAATGTAAAAAATATCAATGCCGAAAGTTGTAAACAAAAAAGAAATTTGATGATTTAGTCTGAAAATTGTGGTGATTTTGTCTGTGGGTATTAAAAAAAGCTTTTATTTGAGTTCATTTATCTTGAACAGTCATACGATATAAACTTGAAACTTCTCGATTTTGGCGTTTTCATTCTTTTAGATTAAGTTCTGCTTCTAAACAGTTATCTGCATTTTTAGTCTAAATAGTGCTATTCAGTGCAAAAGTATGAAGGAATCAAAAGTACACAACCTTGAATAGCAAGTGTACTTAACAATTTCATGTTTTTCTGGGTATATTTAGACACTTGTACAAAATTTTAACAGCATTCAAATATATTTATAAGAATATATCTTTGCAAAAATGCTAGAAGAATGTATGAAACCATTCACCTTCATGCCAGTTTCCACACAGACACAGCAATAAACCATAAATTGTCACTCACTTATCATGCCTTTTGAGGTATTCCTAAATTTGTTGCAATCGTGTCTTTTCCAATCAACTTTCTTCCCATTTTATTAATCTTTTTTTGTTGAACTATTATAAAAATACTCTCTTTATTTTCCAATCATTCTTACTTCCGGTCATTTGATTTTATTAGTTTTTATTCTATCGTAGAAATTATAGTTTATTTAAAATTTTTGATATTTTTCAATTACTTTAATTTCGCGTCGACAGTAATGGAGATTCAATAATCTTTAATTAAATAATTTAATGTTATATGAACTATTGTGGCTAATAATAAAAATATTCAATATTAACTAAAAGAAAAATTGAACTTTATTAAAAAGGATGAATTTTGCTTAAATATTCCCAAAATCAACTTTAAATCGAAAGCAACTCTTTATTAATGCATATGATGTGTTATAAACTGACTTTCGCCCTTTTTTATCTTTACTTCCTTATTTTTTCTATTTCTTGTCGGACCCTGATAATTTGGAAAAATATGGTATATTTAAAATACGTATATATTTACTTATATCTAAATTAAGATAACTAAATTAAAACAGCCACAGCAACTTGATGACTACTTAAGAGAACAAGATATCATGCTAGTAGTGTCGTAATGTCAGTACTCGCTGTATAAAATTGCATTAGCATTTGTACACCTGTACATGATTATTACTTGCTTTATTATGTATACAAGTCGCAAATTATTTCCATGTGGTTATATTATTCATGCATCAAAATAGCTTCACAAAAATAATTTCTTTTCAGCTCAAAAATGAATATTAAATTATTTAACTCCATTTTTATTAAGAATTATGAGAAGATCGTAAGGTATAAGGCCTTCGATTATAATGTAGCATTAGTCAGACGTATGTTGGTGGTAGACGCCTTCGCCTCTCAGCTTCAGTCTGGTGTAGTAGAAATGCAGAACTCGGCAAAAGCTCTGTCTCTAGAGGGGTAGACAGCATCAGTTCTAAATGTCTGATGTAGCATATTGCTATTCTGTAAAAAAAATTATTTATTTATAAGTTTTAGCTTTTCAAGAAGATGTATTTTTCTATTAGTGTCAGTAAAATATAAAATGTCAAAAAAATAGGAGAGAGAGGCAAGCAATATATCAAAGAAAATTAAAATGAGTAATGTGTAATCGCCATAGACATATGTCAGATCCTTATAAATTCGAAACGCACTTGATCACTTAGTAATCACAGTAGTTCGGGAATGCTTTTATATCCTCAAATCGTGAAAATATACAAAGTACACTGATACTAAAAAGAGTAGAAATAACCTTGTTTTGATCTGAAGCTCAAGTAAGTACAGTATCATTCGTGTACTTACACGAATGATTTATATGTCGAGTCGGCAAAAAATTTAGCCACCTCAAATCTCGAGCCATCGGTGTCTTTAAGAACGATATACGTCTCATCGCCAAAATAGAGAAGGTTAGTCAATGAAATTAAGATTTTAGTGCAGTCTAGTCTCTATCTTCTAGTTCACTTCATTAGTGCGATACATTCATTGGTCCGACACAGTGAACTGCGGTTACATGACTTGTCAGTGTGTTTAAGCACACAGCAGTTAGTCGCCAAATGTTTGTTGCGTAGATTGTGCCTGAAAATGTGACCAACTCTTTCTTTATTAGTTCAACTACAAAACGAAATATGAAGAAAGTGAAGTTATTCACAAATATCTTGATCAAGCCAACGACGAGGAAATTATGCAGTTTCTAAAGACTATTCAAGATATTTACGTCAATATTTCTGAAACTTCTGTTGGCGATGTAAATTACTGGCTGCTTAAAAACGAAAACGAAAATTGTCAGCTGATAAGTGGTTATGGAATTACCCAACACGTTTTTATGTATGGTGATAGAGAAGAAACTTTGTAACAAATTAATATTAAACGACATAGCGATGCTGTGAGCGTGTACAATATTTGTATCGCGTGGTTGAAGAAAACGGCATTGAAGAAGCTGAATGATTTAGTTTTAAAGACACGGAAAGATAAAGTTTTAATCTCCTGTAAAGCAAAAAAAGAAACAAAAAGATAAAAAAAAACGTTTTATACAGAATAGACCTGTTGACGTAGAAAACGAACTTTAAGGAAATTAATCATGATTATTAATTGCTGTTCTTTTAGTAAAATGTATTTTTTAATTAATATTTGCTTTTTAAAGTGTATAATATCGTTTAAGTATTTTTTTTATTTCTTAAAAGCCTATAGTTTTAATCGTTTTTTCGTCAAATAGAAAGTCTTCTGTATTATTTCCTGGACCACCAAATATTTCTATATGTAAAGCCACGTCGATCTGTTGCTCCATTGTGACGTGAAGGAAGAACAAACGGATTTTTTATTTTTTAATGTTATTTGAGATTGTCATATTAGTTAGGATGAGATTTTTCGGATTGGCATTTTACTGATGCTATTTCCTGGCCCCCAACTAACTCTGTGCAGTAAGTCACGTTGATCTATTGTACCATTGCAACGTGAAAGACGAAGAAACAAATACTTTGGAATTTTTAATGTCGGTTGGGATTTTTGTCATCATCGGCTCCATATTTGTCAGACTACAGACACTACTGAATTCACGTGTCAAGGACTATCGGAAAACAAATATTGTTTAGCGCCAACGATAATTAACGAGAAAATTGCAGAATTATTGATGTGCGAATTTGACTTGAAAATAATAGTTTATTTTATTTATTTTCTACATGTACTTTGGTCGTAAATATCCACCCCAACTATTCACTTTTGGACTAGACAAATGTATACAGATAAGGGCGCTACATATGACCTGGCTGCAACGCCAGACGTACAACGCAACGCCAGACAAAAACAAATGTCGCTTATGATACGTAGCAGAATCACAATTGAAAGTATTAAGTCTCCGCCATTCTCGGAAACGTGCATTAGTTGAATACTAAATAAAATTTTCGGCTTCAAACCAGATTAAAATCGATGCACTGCTGTACAAACGTAAACCATTATCCATTGTACTTATACCAAAGTATCGTATAATATTTTTCGCAACGCACATAATGCTCAGTTTTTTTTTATTATTTTAGGCCTGTATAGTACAGGCTTTGACCTTTGCAACTTATTTATTTACTAACTTTTATATGTACATTCGAGTGGAGTCGTTTTCATTTCATTTTGTCCAGTGTTATTATTTGTAGACCACATACCTTTGAGGTGGAACTTTAAAGTGAATATCACTTAAAAATTCATTGACATATAATATTTCTTGCATCGTAATAATATTTAACTTTCTATCTGTAAGATGAGTTTGGATTTTAAACATAAAAAATTATATTATACGCTTTATTTTATTTTTTCTTTGTTTGCCTCTCGGTTTATGGTCACTATTATGGTAACAATAATGCGTCAAACGCTACTTCTTGATACACGAAGGCTAGGTTAAGCCTTGAGAGGTGTGTTATATTTTAACCTTCGTTAAAGAAGCTGGAATGGCGTCGTACACCATAATTTACAAGGTAACTACTTATCGTTTCGTATTTTTTAACATCTTAAATAATACATACAGTTCATATTATATCGCTTCCAGATCGTAATCCAAAGGTTCATCAAATTTAACGTATAATTAAGGATCTAATCGATTTATCAGAGAATAGGTGTGAGAATCTCTAGTTTCTAAAACTTTTATTCACATATGAATAAACTTAATTGCTTAAAACATCTAAAGTAGGAGAACAATCATCCAAAACAGGTGATTCTGGATAAATCATAAGACACTTGAACGAATCTGTGTGCGTATGACTTGCAATTTCTCTTTTTTAGATATATGTTACAAAATGTAAATACGTAACCTTTGAATTGTCGCTTTTTTATCATGTCTGATGCAATAAAAATAGATAAGAACTACTTTATCTGTTCTGTTCAATTATTGTCATGGAAACACTTTAATGGGGGTCAACCAACAAATGGGGGGGAAACACTTTAATGGGGTTGAGTATTTTATACTCAATAATTTGGGTTCCGAGAACCCATCATTGAACGTGAACGTAATATATAAACGATATTTAGTGTTCCGTGGTTAAATAGTGAAAAAAGGAACAATTTTGGCATCATAACTCTCATTTCCACATAAGTTTATTACCTTGATATATAAAATTAAAGACACCACATTTTTATTTTTATGGACCTCTCCGTACATAAACTTGGTAGTAAAAAATTATTTTTTACTGACTTTAACTTGTGGAGTATAATAGAAAAGTCTTTCAAAATGATATCAAAAATATCATAGGTATTTTTACACTATCCCCTTCGGAAAATATGAGACTCCAAAACGTTAGAAAGTGTGTTTCTCGCCAACTTTTTAAACATGCCTGTGAAAAATGTCAAAAAGTCACTACAGCATTAGTAAACATTAGATAAGATGCATTTAGCATACAGTGCAATAGAATTTGTTTATCTTAATTAGCATTTATTAATTATAGAGATATAAACAAGTAAGTGTAATAGTGTGAAGTTAGAAATTAAAAACAAACTATGTGTAGTTGCGTTTAGAAATTTGGGGACACCAAACAAGAAAATTGTGTTTGTATCTTATGAGAATTATATCAAATGATGTAAACAATATACTGTAACTTAATATTTCGTTTGCTAATGGTATAATTTAAAGGAATATTTATTGTAAGGTAGTTCTTGCAACCAGGGAACATCGAGGGCGAACTGGTTAATATCACTAACAAGTGCATTACCAGCTGTTGATGTTTATTACATCTGTTATTCTCAAAGTGGCAATATTGTCTATTCGTTTTTAGTGAATGAACTTTTTCTTTTATACTCCCTGTCTGTACCCTATCTGCTTGTGAATTGCTAACATAATGCAACTTAATAATCCTTACTTATATTTTTATTTACACCTCTGAAGTGTATTACAATTAGCAATAAATCGGATACAACGAGGTTATTATTATTTTATAAGTAACTGCTAAATTTCTGAAATTAAACTACAACTGCAATTTTTTTAAACATTGAATCGAATATTTACTGATTAACAAACGAACTGACATATAAATACACTTTCGCATTTATAATGTTACGACTTATCCGATTATTATAAATTATTCAATGCTAAAGGTAAAGAATCCATATTTCAAGGATGACATATTTATTTCCAAGTTAGAGCCGAGTTGTCAGTTTGAGGAAACATTATCCTACTGCAATACATTTATACTAAAATCTGGATAATTCATGTTGTTTACTTCTTACCCCTTCTTCCCTCTTTTTGTATAATCTAAAGAAACAATGTTCACACGTTAAACCTAGTATATATTTCGTGTTTCAAGTTTTCAGGTTCGGCGGTTTTACATTTAAATCCCTGTATATCGGGAATATAATATATTTAAGGCAATACAGGTACATTTTAACAGTTGTCAAAACAATTTCTCACCTCAAACACTCGATCTTGGAATATTTCTTCTTGGAGGGTTTAGTGATGGGCAACTTAGAACGCAAGAGGTCGAAGGCTTTATTCATATCACGCATCCGGGTCCGCTCGCGGTCGCATGCCGACTTCTTGTACTCTGCAAAATACAGTTTATGAAATATGTGGACCAGAATGGTGCAGTATGTGCAGATCGAGAAGAAAATCTTATCTAAAGCTTTTTTGATTCATTACACTCCAGGGCAAATAAATTAAGAGCGGAGCCCCGCCCCTACACCTACACCCCATACTTGTGCAATGCACAGTGAAATGAAGATAAATTTATTCATCCTCTCTATTTTCTATTCTTAACGTTTTCCGGGGGCAAGAAGTATCACAAAACTTTACTTCCGAAAAGTTACATGATTTTATTTTCCTGAATTTACCTCTCATCCTGTATATGAGTGTGTGTGTTTGTATATATATATTATGCTACCTTAGGCTAGGTTAGGTTAGGTTGGGCTAGGTTACGTTAACATAACATAACGTGGCCTGGCCTAATAACCTAAACCCAACCTAATATCACAGAATACAAAATAAGAATCATCGCATCGCCAGTTCGAAATTAATTTTAAACGCACCACGAACGCCCCCACCTCTGCTCAAAGGACCACGGAGGTGTTAAATTCGTTCTCGTTTCCGCACATTTTAGTTATTTATTCTTATTCCGCTGGCAACAAACTTTCGAAAATGTTAGTGTTGTTCACACATTTATCGACTACTCGCTACGATATCGAGCTAAAATAGCAGTATTGTATCACGTTATTATAAAGTTGCAATAATATTTGTGTACGTATTAAAATATTTATTAATTTATTACCCACGCGCGATACAACAAACTGATTATTGGAAACACGAGAGATTACCAATATGGTTATGCCGGTTTCAGAGCAGTAAGAAAATATCTGCGATCTCTATTAATTTTGGACATAATGTAGAAATAACATTGTATTCAATTTTTTTAATGGAAATTAAACGATAAAACGCATAAGGTAAACAATGAATCCATTCAATTTAATGAAATGACAATTATACATCCTGTATAATGTAATATTATACAAAAATAAATAACATAACAGCATAATGACAATGTAATGTAATTGCCAAGTGTCTAAACTAAAAAAAGTATTGGGATAATTTAAATGTCTAAAGTCTAAACCAATATCAAACATTAAATTTAATTTATAGTAACTCCTCAATCTATTCGAACGATATTAAGAAATAAGTTTTATACAAATCTCTTTCTTTGAGATATATTGGGATACTCATATTGAAATTATTTTATTTATTTATTTATCTACTTTAATGTATCTAATTAATACATATGGCGGACTTATTGCTACAAGAGCAATCTCTTACAGCCAACCACAACACCTGTCCAGCCCCGTTCGACGAACGGCCGGGAATCGAACCCGGGTCGCCGCGGTACGTCGCATCGTCAAAGGCCGTATGCCTTGTGATCAACCCAACACACCACGGCGACGACAATTAATTATTCTTGGATATTAACGAATTATTCTTGGATCTTTATTATCTTATATCTGGAATTAAATTGAATTATTATCACTGAATTATTATTATTTTGTATAATACAAAGAAGGAATTAATTGAAATTACAATTTTTTCGATAAATTAAAATTTATTTAGACTCGTTAATTCAAATATTTTTTTACTTAAATTATACAGATTAATTACAAGTAACAATGTGCTATTAACAATTTATTTACAACTTACATACATGTGTTATATTTAAGATCTTCCAATCTGCGTTATTCTGCTATGGATAGGACGATGATAGGAAAAGTACGAAATCAAGGGGAGTGTCTTGAAAAAGCCAAATCGATGGTGTTCCTCTCAGCGTTGTTGACATATTAACATCTGATACGCATTCGAGATTGTACGTATCTTTTATGTATTTATGGAATGCATCATCATTTTTCACGTTTGTGTTTAAGTCGCCGCAAAGAAGAATTGGTACATCGGCATCAATATCCATCAAGAACGGTGGCACATACTGGCTGTTGTGAACGTTTGGAACAAGTGCTTGGTACAGCAACATACCAATGTTTTGGATACTTGCTCCAGGATGAATATACACGGCGCCAAGTACAAACTTATAGAAGTTCTCGAAGAAGCTCGCGTGGCGGCATTCCAGTAGCAGAACTATTCGAACTGCTAGCTCTGACGTCACGCGAGAAGAGAGATAAATTCCGACGCTTGGGACGATCGTGCCTCTATTACTTGTACCGCGCTCTCGCTTGCACGCTCAGGCTCAGGCGAAACGTGACACTTTTTCATGCGTGCAGCCGGTGTTAATCGATTTATAAGACGTTATCACGTCAAAATTAAAGAAAAGTACGGGAAATAAACTTCCATGCACATGTATTTTCCCAAAATCTAATAATGAATGTGAAGTTAACAACAAACGTAGAATATTGACAGGTAATGATAAAGACACAATATTTTGTTTGTTCCAAAAAGGCTGTTTATTCTTAAAATCTTCAAAATGTCTTAATTGCATTTTACTAATTAATAAACCGAGGAAATTTTTTGAAATCGATTTTTTTTATAAACTATTTCAGAAAATGTTAAACTTGTTACCCGAAAAACAATACACATTTTTTAAATAGTAGATGTATTTCTCAACTACGGCTTTCATTAAATCCGTTACATGATTACTTGAAGGAAAATCTCCATATTAATGGAAACCAATGCAGTCATATATCTTCACGTATATGACATGATCATAATCAAGTCTTTAAGCTTTGATTATGTTATATTTATTGTTTTTTTTCTCATTATTCGCATATGTTATTCAAACAACGTGTACTTTAGACATTTATTATTAATAATTTTATTTATTTTTTTAAATGTATCTAATGGAATTAATGAAAAACTTATCAATCGTTTATTTTTATATCATTATTATACTGTAGAATTATCATTTAAATTAAACTGCTTTAAAGTGTGAATTTTTTATCTCATTAAGGTGACAGTCTCCAAACATATTATATACACGTTGTCTATACTTATACGATAATTACATCAAGTATCTTGCACTATTGTCGCGTACCAGTGCGACAACGTCACCAAAAACGCCTTTATTTAAATTCCAAAAAAATCTTCCAATTAACTTATCGATTATATAAAATTCCGCAATGGGGAACATGCATGTAATTGTTTATATTTTTAATTCATTTTTCCATCGTTTTAGTACAATAAAGAATATAAATACTGTTAGAAATGTTTCAATTGAATTAAAAAAAAATATTCAAAATAATCAATAAATTTAAACGTAACTGTTTAAACGCCGCCATTTTCGCACGCCTTATATGGCGTCACAAGCTGCCCAGCGTATGATTACTGTAGGTGTTCTCGTTACTTTAAACATATTTCCAATATAATAGCTGTTTAAACCTGCACCTGATAAAATGTCTCTTCATGTCCCGAAAGATGCAAAAATAAGAAACAATGGTACAATGGTGCAATGGTCTTGAGAAGAGATAAAGTATCTGCAACAAGTTGTTTATATTGTTGTAAAGATAATTTTGATGTAAGTACGAGTATGTTTTATTTGTATAGCTAGAATGATTTCAGTTAATCTTAAGTGAGTTTTTATTGTATATAATCGTAAAATCTAGATTTAAAGCAAAATTAATCCGACGTACTTTCACAAAACCACTTTCAGTCATCGTTCTAGACGATTCTCACAAGGGTGATAAAAATGCACTAGATATGTAAAATATTTCAAGAACACTATTTTTCCTTATCAAACACAACAAATACTACACAAAATGTCAACATACGAGGTAGTTAACATAGATTCTGACGTGACTTTTCGTTCTAACCGATAGTGTTGCGTTCGACAATTTTAATTTCTCTCACATAATTTGCACTTTTTATTTATTCATTTATGCAATTAAAAAGAAACGAAAACAAAAATTTGTATTTAATAATGTATTTAATAATATAACTGAAAAAAAAAAATTTAGCCAAATTTAAGTTACGTGCGTATTCTCCATTGATACCCCCTTTTGCTGGCTAAAAGTCATTTTTGCATGTAGTTATGGCACAAAAGTGCATTTTTGGGACCTAATGAATAATGAACGAGAGAGCACTATTACTTATCGCCTTCAGTCTACCACTAAAGTACAAGTATTTGCGCAGGGAATAATATGTGATACAAGGCGTATCATATACTTGGCGTGCGTGCCACACCTACTTACCATCTCTAATTATATTATATCTAACAGAACCTAATCATATAACCTAACTTAATAGTTTTTGCCTAGACAATACTAGTTTAACCTGAAAAACAAATTTTGTTAACGGGATAAACTGATATTGCCTAGGCTAAACTAGTTTTACTTAACAAGCGTTTCCTAAATTTTAACCTAGAAAAAACTAGTTCTGCTGGAAATCGGTTTTGACCGGTAACATAAATAAATAATAAGCAAGACTAATATGATCTGACTAAGGAGAATAAATAAAAAGTTATAACCCCTGTATGCATGTGACATATGCATAAACTATTGGATTAAAAATATGTTTTTCCGCATCATTTCAGAACATGATTTTAAAAGATTTTTTACATTTGATTTTATATGCAGCAGTGGTCGTATTCGTTCTCAACGCTATAAAAATATTTTTCTCCGTATCTAGAAAATAAAAAAAAAATATTATTACTAAATCAGATTAAATAATCAATCGCTCTAAGAAAATTAAAAAAAAAAATTATTACTAAATCAGGTTAAATAATCAATCCTTATAGGGAATCCTTATAATCCTTATAGGGAACCTGTAACCTTAAGGTTCTTTCTTTAGCTTAACAACTTGAATTCTTCAGAAAATTTCAGTCTATAATAAATTTCACCTGCGGGAACATATTTGAGGAGCCGTATGTCTATGGCCTGAAAATAAAAGCAAAATATTAGTGGAGTTTAATAAAGTTTATTAGGTAGATAAGTTAATTGTTTTGAGTTTCGAAACTAATTATTATGCCAGTGATTGCACCTTTGGATCTTCTTTCAATTTTCCTGGTCTTATGGACTTATAGAACATTATATTTTTAAAATTTTTGAAATAGTTTAAATTTAGATATTTAACACTGGTAAGGCTCGTTCTTTTTTGCCTTTTTGCACACGGTTATATTCAGCAGCAACATTAATGACTTGATTTTTTAGTTTTTTCTTTATCATTGCATTCCTACCCACTTCCATCTGGGTATGTCCGAGTTCTAAATATTTATGTTCTACAAATAAGTCATTTAATATAGCAATATTAAAAAAAGCGTTAGAAAACACTATATTTCGGTTTTGGTAAGTACATCCATCAGTGCAAAAAATGATGTTTGTTTTGCTCTTCTAAATTGGGTATAACTGTTTATAGTATGACATGATAGTGGCAAATTCAGCCACCTTCAGCCTCATTCCATATAATAGGCCTCGGTTATGGCGCTTTATTTTTCAACTTCCGACTCAGAACGCTAGATTTTTAATACGAAATATATTTAAAAATAAAGTTCTGCAAAATTTTATCATTTGGTCATCCTTCTTTAAGTAGTATACCAAAGTGTTAGACCGTTTTGATGTACTTGGAACCTTGCGGCCTCTTGGTCTATGCAAATGTACAACTTTCACCAAACTGTCAATATACACGTGTTTTTCACTCCACGTCATATTCCAAAATCTTTCAAACAATAATTTTCTCTCACTTTTAGATATTAGGTGACAATAAATAGCCCTGTTCTTTTTTTCCTTGCATCCATATCGCTGCTTCATTACTTTCACTGGCCCATCCTTCCTTCTTCACTTGAAAGGGTTTTTTTGGAAGTGGTTCTGTGAACTCACTATCAGAACTATCGTATTCAACTAGTTTGGCTTGAATATCAGATAATAAAGAATTATGTGTACTGTTGAGCATAAAAGCTCTTGTGGCATATCACAATTATTCGGTGAGCAATCTTCCAAAACATTATTTTGGATGGAGTCACCGTCATTAATATCCAAAGCTGTTATAACTTGATTGGGATCTAATAAACTTGGAGAATATGATATCTCTTCAATTACAATATTCTCAACTATTACGTGATAAAATAGTATAACGAATGTTAACATGGCTATATCAGAACTACGTACACTAAATCGTGCAGCTCAAGTAGTTGCTAACTTTGTTGCAAATATTAGATTATTTACGTTAAATATATACTTTATATATTTTTGATAGAGCAGTGCAAACATTCGAGACAATAAATTGTTTTGCAATATTAAACCATTATTTTTTACCAAATAATCATTAGTTTAATATTAAAAAAAAAACATTTATTTTAAAAATATGAGCCCATCCAAGCTTTAAGAAAGCAAAACGATAAACCCCATTAAAAACTGAAATATCAGGGAGCAAAACAGCCAAGTCCAAAACCTGTATTAATCATGGAAATACGTCTTGTAACACGTTACCGATTAAAATAATAATTTAAAACACACTTACCTTGTATTATGCATTTTACGAGAAAATGCACTTTTAAAAATTATTTCTTAGTTATTTTACTAAAAATATGAAGCACAATGCGCACATGCCTAAGACGCCGAAAAAATGGCCGTCTTTATGGAGTTAGCTGTTATATCGTAACGTTTTATTTCGCGTGAAGTTGTTTGATTTTCTTGTAACTATGTATTCAACAATTATGAAATTAGGGGAGTTGTTATTTTTTACAAACGTGGAAATGTCTGTAATTAAAGTCTGAATCAAAAACTAAAACTCGACAAAAAGTGGAGATAGCCGGATTGCGAACTAAGGTATCGATATTTTTAAAAATCATTAAACATTTTCTAAAATTTTACTATTCCATTTTTAAACCAAGTAAAAATGTTAGTGCTTTAAAAATGGAACCTAATAATAAATTCAGGTGCTCCTGACTACAATGAATCGAAGTTTTTGAATTTGATGTGTAAATAGCAGCAAAATGAAGTAAAAAAAAGCAATTCTGATACATCTAACACAAAAAAACCATTTTATTAAATAAAAAATGAAAATAAAAGGTATTCTCATTTAAATGGACCTGTTTAATATTCGACGAAATAATAGTCGAATTATACCATGCGGAAATACAGAAATAGGATAAACTATATTTAAACTCTGAAGTAACTAGAAGGGAACCATAGATTTAAAAAACAGTGGTAAACATGTGCAAAGTGTCACTTTTTCTGGAAAAAAGTGTTTGATAGCAACAGAAAGATTTATGATTTTTCATTTAGTTGTATTGTTAGTTCAATAAAATAAACTTGTTAATTAGAAATACAAACTGTCTAGTAGAACTCATCCATATCTACAATAATTGAAATATTTAAGAGTAGTATGAAAACATTTTTATTAAACGGTTTTGCAAATATTATATCGATTGTTTATTCTAAAAATATAGGTATTGATGATTAGCAAATCTTTCGGATAATATCGTATAATATCGTGAATTTCTCAAAATTACCTTTCTTAATGTTTGAAACTAAGTTCTCTTTATTATTTATTGTTTAAAATCATGATATGATAAATATGAATACCGAAATACAGCTTCCTACGTTATGGTATTTTTGGAATAGACCTGGTAATTCGGTGGATCGTCAAAGTTATTTTTAGGTCCGTTTAGGACCTAAAACTTTGACGATCCACCGAAACACTATTTTTCTACGGTATGTGTATTTATCCACATGCCTATGAAGGAAAAAGCAATTTTTTCAGCTCACTTTCGTATGTCTGAGAGATTCCTCAAAATATAATTTTAATTCATTTTAAATAGAAATTTTAGTTTTGAGCCGTGGAACTACATACTGTATGTAAATTTCAAATTGGTATCTTATTTCATTCAGAGGTTAGAAACCTCCGACAGACGAACAGACAGACAGACGACGTTGACAAAACAATAAAGCGTCGTTCGGATCCTGCGATTGAGAAACCGTAAAAATAGTCGATATTCTTTCCTTATCTCGAATATAATACTGTCATTATATTCATAACTGATAATTCTCTCACTTGGGTTATTGTTTTTAAACAACGATATTTTTATCCATGAAAATTATCTTTATTTTTTTATTTTATTTAACAAAATTTATATTTGTTCCTCGATTCAAAATCTAGTTGCCCTATTTTAAAATCAATTTGAGCAAAACTAGAAGACAATATAGTGTTTACATAAACAAATATGTCTACGAAATAAAAACATTTTAACGCACAAACGGTTCATATATTAATAAAGAGAGAAAAAATCTTCAAATCCTTTTAACGCTGACTGATCTTTATAAAGTGACGAAGAACACAATGGGAAATTTAATTAACTTTTACGTATGGGAACGATTATTTAGTAGATATTTCAGAAGAATTTACGTGCTGCAATCGTAAAGGGGTCATTACTACTGTGATGGGCTAAATAGAGTTGTTCATGAGACTAAGATTTCTTTGAATTTCAAACATTTCTTTGAATGAAGTGACTTTTTAATCGAAACGTTGGAATTTATAATTAGTTTTTGTTATGGTACAGCCTTCATTAGTAACATACCGAACTTTTGAGCAATTTCGAGATTACGATGACTTTCGTTTGTATGACAGTATATATTCCTTTCAAAATCATAGTTTTTTATTTATTTAATTATTTAGTATTCCAAATTCACAATTAAATGGAACTACGTGACGTAGTATTATTTGTACTTTCTTCAAGCTCTTTACCACGAACTAGGTTTCGATGTATTACAACATCTTCAGGTGGGATTTTAGCAAAGATGCTAATTTATAATGTTATCAAGGAATGTCTGAAAAAATCGTACCTCCAACAATTACTAATCCTTATCACTTTTCAATTACACTTTATATAATTAAACTCAATCAAACCGTGTCTACATTTTAAAAAATCCATTTTATCTGCAAAATAAAATTTAGATGAGAAAAAGTATTATCTACCATTTTTTTTATTTTCTTTGAAATGCATTTATCTTTTTTTAATTTTGGTGAATTCTAAAATATCTTGGTTGCTATCTTCTGCAATCCTCCCAGAAAATTAATTACATTTATAGGTCGTACTTGACAAATAGATTGATTTGCAACAATACGTCAATCAAGTGTATATTTATAACTGAGTATATATTAAAATAATAATATTAAAAAATAAATAAATAAATAAATAAAACCATACGAACCAGCACAACGCATCAACGATCTTCTAGCATCTCGGAAGGAGTGATTAAACCAGGAATACTTAACTTTAAAAAAAAAAACAAAAAAAAGACACAGGGCAATGAAGAAAAAAAAAAGAAGAAAGAAACAGCAACAATATATAACAACTAGCAGCACCTCTCTCAGCAAATAAACACGACAAACAAAAACTTATCAATAATGACTTGCTACATCTTCCAAGTCGGCAGGTCTCGAGGAAGATTACGACCACAACCTTCCAACAGCGCCATTAGAAACCGTTCAAAATAGAGATAATTGGCAAAAGATGGAAGAGGCCTTCACCTGAGAGGGGTTCCTATAAAAAGTTTATATTCTTACTTACTATGTAATAGATTTAATATCAAGCTTTTGTAAACTACCTACAGCAATGTACCTATCTCATTAACCTTATTAGGAAATAAAAGGCTTTATTATTATTATATATTAAAATATGAAGAAAATGAATAAAATTTATTTAAATAAAACAAAAAAACATTAAACTTCACAGTTTCAATCATAATTGTGTAATTGAACACCAACAGAAAACGGAACATTCCAAAATAATTTGATTCTAAATGGTTGTATTGTAAAAAAATATGGCTAAAGTGAGAAATTTTTAAACATAAGTAATAAGTCACTTTAATAACATAAAGCAAAGTCTCTCCTGAGTCGCGGAAAATGTAAACTTTACGTGCCCAGAAAAGAATCGGTAAAAAAAGGGGAAGTGACCATAACGTCCCACGAAGGTTCAAATATACCAAGAGTGGCTTATGTACCCGTCAATTATTTGAATACACGTATCTTCGAGTAAACCGTAGCCAAATTTTAGTCTGCTACTCGCAATTATATTATAAACGTTATTGACCACGTGCTAACGAAAGGTCTTACAAACATATCACGTACGCTCTAGAAATCTCTAGAACTCTCTCAGGAGACCAATAGATTTGAATTTTAATATTAGATGCCATTTGTATTAATACAAAAATTGAAGTATAAGAATACCTTGTGATATAATAGTTAGATATGAAAGATTCGTTTACATTATTTAACGTGATACTGTCTTGCATAACACACATGCACGGAAATTTGGCGTTGGCCTGTACGCAAGGATAAATCGGCACGTATATAACAGGCTATTTCTGGCAAACTATAAATATAGTTCAGGATCTCATCCAAAGTAATCAATTTGTGCGATGATACTCTTTTTTTTCCCTGAGGGCCTCTCATTTTGAACGCTCAATTTTGTGTACCCAGTATATTTCGGAACACTATAACGTGTAAACCCATAAATGGATTTAGTTAATTCTAATTACAAACAGACAAATATTTATTAAAAATTACAAATATTAATTCTGTTTACAAAGAGACAGGCTAATTAACATAAGTGCCATGAACGTAAATACATTTTGTAAATAAATGATTGTGAACATTGAACATTGGGAACGAAATAATATTTCGCATTTTGTATATCGGTAACTGTTCACAACTCATCAATCAAATAGATCGGTCACTGTTCACCAAACGCTATGAAAAGAATTTGGGAAGATAAATAATATGGTGAAAGATTCAAGAAGATTTCTCCAACAAATCATAAATTATGGGACGAAGAATTATCCGACGGTAAATCAACACAAAGACGCTGTTACATTTTCATTGCATTAAAGACGCGGGAGAGAGGGGCTGGGGTAACCCCCTATATAAAGTACAATAGAAAAAAATGGGAACAAAACTTGCAACAGGGGGCGGTTCCTAATGTGCAAAATGAATAAAAAACTGTTATTACAATATAAGACTCTTCTATAATACACCATCAGAGACGAAGTTATCTCAAGTTTTTTTAGTCGCGAGCAGACGCTGTTACACAAAATACACCTGCGGTCGTTTTGTCTTTCTCCATTATTTCCATTCAGTGGTTCTATAGCTACGAATCGGGAGGACAAATGGATAAACATTTGACGAAATCCTAAAAAACAAAAGTACTGAGAAATATTTAAAACCACGTTAGCCACTGAAAGGCAAACGCTGGATCAAACTAAAAAGAAAAACATCAAGACCTAAGATAAGTATAGAATATACTGCGACGGTCTTGGCTATAAAATATTCAAATCAAAATTTCCTCACGTAACGGTATTTAAATAGGAAATAAAACTTGACAACACCTGTTCTATTCCTCAGAAATATTTGAAGTATTCTAAATGTTTAGTCTCAATAATGAGGAATATTTTTAATATCATATTATATAAAAACAATCCTTATTTAGAAATTCATCTTTCAAAGAACATTTTCAGCACTGTATTTCATCAAATTTGTAACTAAGATGACACGTTGTAATTAAAAATAATATAGCACCGAAAACAAATTATGCTCAGAGTGATGCTAAACTCGCTCCCGCTTTTTTACTTCCTTTAATCTAAGTTTTTTTTAATACGTATATATCATTGACTAATTAATCAAAAATTTATGAGATCATTTGTTTCCACAGTTCAAAAATTATCACTGAATGTTAGAAGGGCAGAAAAAAACTATATATATGCATTGTATGGTTTTGGAAAATCATACAATATATATCACGCAATGAATTAAAAAAAATATCCGATTGAAATAGGAATTTTAAAATATTTATTAAAAAATAATAAACAATAATTTTAAATGATACCCGTATATTAAAAATAGAAAATAAACATGCATAGTTCTTGATTCTTTAGCATACATTAAAAATATATTTTTAGATATAGCATTGATAAATAGATTAACTATTAAAAATAAATCAATTAAGCGGGATATGTTTTCAAAACTCAAAGCAGAATTTTTGTGAAACTGAGATTAACCGACACATAGGAAAACCGCAAAGAAATCTCACCTTTTTCTAGTTGCAGGGCACGCTGTCTCCAGTTCACACTGTCAGAGAACAATATGATATTATGCTCATTGTTAATCGCCAAACGATTTTTCTGGAACGATTCCAATCTATCAATGGCGTTAAGTGAGTAATCTAAGGAAGATTCCGAATTTACGTTTTCTTGTATAACAAAATCTTGAGTGTTACTTGGTGACTCTGTCCTCGTGTCCACCACACCTTGGCACTGTATGAAGTAACCCCCCTCCTCCCGCTCTTCGACCTCCTTCCCTCCCAATGTATCATAGTAATAAATTTTCTTAATGGGAATTTCCGATTGCTCCATGACGTAGGTCCTATTCTGTGACGTGTTCCTATCGTACTTTTTGTGCAGGAAAGTAAATTCCTCCCTAGGCTTGCCGGAATCGTCCGCTCGACCTATTTCCAATATGACGCGATCATCCACTTCCTCTCTATCGATTTCTTCCTTTTTATCCTTATCAAATTTTCCATTTCGCGTTACGAGACAAACTGGAACTAAAGGTGTTGATTCGTTCGTATACAGTTCAGGATAGATCACGGGTGTAGTCATTGCCGAAATTGTTTTGCAAATTTTCAATTTAATTTCTTTTTTTATACTATATAATAGTTTCTCTAGATGAACACATTTAAATTAAAGTTATACTTAATATTTAAAATGTATTTAGACGTAAGAAAAAGAGACAATGGTGTACGTAACGCTTTCGTTGGAAGGTTTCGTCACAAACTGACGTACTTACCACTTGCCAGTTCTCTGTAATATCGTCCACATTGTCGAACAGTGTATTTGTATCATCAGTGGTATATTTAATTAGAGAATAATACAAACGAGTCTAAGGTGGGGCTTCTATTATTTTCGAAAATAATGTTTGAACAAGTGTATTGTGGTATAAGCGGACATGACGCCGCTGCAGGTGACTAAGAGAAATATGTATCTGTTTAGTCCGCCTTCGTCGGTAATGTATTCCGAGCGAGTATGCTTTTTAGAATTGTGTCTAATCTGGTGTTTGGTTTGGGCGTTTCGGGCGTGACTGGAAGGATTTGTAAAACATATAGACCCTCATTGTTTGGTCATGGATGTGATTTGTTTTTTATTTATTTTCTTTCTTTTCTCCGAGGACACCTTATTTACATCTTGTAGCCGAATGCGACGAAAGAGGAAACAAGCTTATTTGATCGTTTTTGGTGATTTGGGAGTGAAACGTCTTTAAAAATACAGGTTTTTGGGTTCCATAATTACTAGAAACTCTTAGTATTTTATCTGGCTCATATCACAGTCTTGAAACTCTTGCTCTTAAAAATTTACCAACTATTGTGATTAAATTTCATATAAAATACATTTAAATGTAAATAAATAGTAGATAAGAAAATGTTTGGAAAATCTCCTCATACCTAAAAAGCACGGGTAAAATCATTTTCAATATCATTATACTTTAATACCTTTGGTAACTAGAGTTTATATTCGTACTTTAAAATAAAATACCTATTGCACATTATTCTACACAAACATACTTTTAACTATATAAACGCCATATAGTACGTTAAAATACTTTATTTACCCATATACCTTATTAAATCTCATTTTTAACCATTATCCGAAATTTATCGCACTTTTTAGAGAAACGAAAGGGATCAATGGTAAGTGAGTTGACATTTCCGAACCTAACCTAATGTCGACGTAATTAATCGAAAGGCTATAAGAGTGAAGCTAGACTGTATGAACGATTTCTCTTCTTTATTAAAAAATGTTGGCATAAGTAGTGTTGCTTTTTCTTGTATAAAATCTATATACAGAATACCTATACATTAATGTTTTATTATTTGTTTTAGCTTGTTGTCTGTGACTCCGCTTGCGTAAACATTTATTAGTAGCGTTAAGAAATATAGCCAATGTCTATATGTTATTATTTGCGATCGTACGTAGATCGGCACACAGTGGGTCGAAATGACTATAATTTGTTTAATAAAACTGTATTTCCAACTACGCTAGTCAATAGATTATAGTTGTCTAAATAGAAAATGTTAAGCGAAACATTTTATTAAATTTTGAGCAAGAAAAATTTTCTTTGTGTGGAACGAAACATGAAAAGTCAAATTTATACGACGTTTTAACCAATCCCGCTTTACGATATATATGGATTCGTAAATTAAAACAAACTGTCGGAAGTATTTTATGGGAAAACTGTTAATATTAAGGGTAATTAATAATACAGAGACTTAAAAAAAATGGAAGAAATAATTGTTTAGTAATTAAATAATAAATTAATTATAATTAGTAGTAATAAATGATGATAATTTAATAATAAATTAATTATAATTAATAGTAATAAATGTCCACTTATTAAAAGATAACTTCGTATGAAGTCACTATTGTTATTAATATCTGAGTAATAAGGGTAGTTAAATTGAAGGAATTTCATTGGTAAATAAATATTGGTTCATACTGTGCTCTATTAATGCACGCTTGAGAACGTTGGTCAGTTTTGAAACGGTAATAACATTTCCTCATTAAAAGTAATAAATTTGTTTTTTATTTAATTACAATTTCTTTCAATTTATAAAGGAACTGGTATGACTTCAATGGTATTAGAAAGTTGTGGAATTAAGAAGAAAACGGCGTACAGTGGGCCGAAATGTCTGACCCACTTTGCGGTACTTCTTAATGTCTTAACTTTCTAATATCACATCAAGACACACCAGTTTCTTACCCAGATTCAAATTAACACATCACGACATACGTACGTCTAAACTTGTTTAGTATATTGTAAATTATGTAAATACAAATAAGTAGAAAGTATACAGACAGACAGACCGTGAGACAAAAAATCTAAAACCTATCTACCTCATATACTTCTTCAAACTCTAAAAAGATACACGGCTAAAATTCTCACCTAAATTCCACTTATAGTTTTTATGTCACTCGAAGTGAAACGGGCAAACAAAAATTTGAAGTCGTCAAGTTTTATTCTCCAGCTTGTTTATAGTCCCCTAAGATATAAACTAAATTTTAACATATATCTAAATCAACGTCACTGCCTGCCAACTTCAGTTTCGGTCAAGCGGAGAATTCATTGAACACTTCTCTTCAATGAATTCTCGGTAATAGCACACCCCCGATAGTCCATATTAGCAAACAGATTTAATTGTCTACACTACATATAGGTCCCGATAGTTGCGAGCAATCGCGCCGATCGAGCGAGTTTTGCGCTATACGTCAGCAGCATAGCTGTTTCTCTTTCTAACCAATAGCGTCGATCGAATGACTGTCTCGATAGCACGCTGGCGCAGTAACTTTTTATTGGAGTGCACGTCTTTATTATTACCGAATTGCAAAAATAAAATTATGTAAATAAATATTTTATACTATACATTTAATTGAGTGAAAGTGATTTGTTAATAATAATATTAAGATAGAATTTGGAAAAAGGTACTAAGAGTGGTACTTAGGTACTTAGTGTGGATCCTAAAAACGAAATAAACTTTTAAATAAAAATACATTTTGTTAATTTATAAATGTGATACACTGAAATAAAGTCTTCGTTGTATTTTTGACTCTTAATAAACCATATAAAAAACCTATGGCAGATACTACAATGATGCTTTTTCCAACCACATCGCGTTCAAACAAAACAATGACTTTTAAGAACAGTTTGTATTTTTAAACTGCTCAGTGATATGTTTGTAGACATAAAATTATAGGCAGTAACCAAATCACTTGGCGATACAAAACAAAACTATTTACAACAAAGAAAAAAAGGGAGACACAACAATCTCCTATTCTTATTTATTTTATTGCTTTCTAAGCACTCGTACACTACGTGTGTGTCGGTGTTCGATACCTGGCAAATTCAAAAACTACGACTTGATAGAATGACAGCATAGCGGCTTGCTGACAACTTCTGGAACCGTCATCACGGACATCTTTTCGACCTGATAGAAGTGTTGTGTTTCGATGACGCCCGGCTATCAGTGCTTATCGGGCAGGACAATTGTACACTTCTAGTGGCGTCAGAATTCCACCATGCGGGCAGAAACGTGCCAGCTCCGTCGAACATGAAGCTGGATAGGGTACTTCACGGATATGCATCGAACCTCAATCGAGACATGCATTCCGTGAACCACGCCGCCGCTGACCACGAGATGTACGATCTTGTGCGCGCCCACTTCAGCCTGGAAGAGTTAGAAGTCACCCGGCACGAGCGCACTCACCCAGCAAACGAATCAGCGCAACGTCTCCTAGATAAGATTTTCTGTCGGGGTTCTCATCCGGTGTTTCGATACCTGGCAAATTCAAAACTACGACTTGATAGAATGATAGCATAGCGGTTTGCTGACAACTTCTGGAACCGCCGGGCGCACGAATACCTGCCAACTTTGCTACCGCGCACGGAAAACGGGACCTGCGAGTTGGAGACGTCTTACTGGTGGTGGACAACACACTGCCCCGTAACACCTGGCCTGGTGGCTTAATCAAGGCTGCGTTTCCGGGAAAGGACGGACGAGTACGCGTAGTGGAGGACTACACCAGGGGGACAACGCTTCGACGCCCAACCGTGAAGATCGTCGTGCTGCATACGAGACAGGAGGGTGCGGAAAGGCCGCTTTTCCTAAATGTTGCCAACACAAGACAACAGTGATTACGCGATGCCTCGAAACCAGCCGAGGTCCATTGCTCGAAGCCGGACAACGCAGAGCAGAAACCGGCCGAGGTCCGTTGCTCGAAGTCGAACGACGCAGAGAGCACAAACCGGCCGAGGTCCGTTGTTCAAAGCCGGACGACGCGAAAGCACAACCCAACCGAGGTCCATTGCTCAGAGCCAACGCTAATTATACATAAGTTGCTTAAAAAACAGCTTGTTGAAATAACATGTTTAAGCTAATTTTGTAGTTTTTAATTAAACTGCTTTATTTAAGCATTATGCGCAACGCGTTCAGTGCATATTGGACATTGTCACTTATTGCTTCGTGCTAAAAACTTTCACACTGCAATCTATGGTAAAAACATTTTTGTTTTAAGCAAATAGCTACAATAATTGGAAAGTATGTCTGATGCGTGTGGACATGTGATTTTTTATATATACTTGCACATCTAACCAATATCATAGTATATATTTTGTTTCATTAGTCAGTCGAATTTGGTCTTTCGTGTCGTGAACTATCTTCTTTTTGTTAGAATTCTTAACGCGATATCTTGTTATTATTGTCGCTTATTGTTTATATGATTTATTTAGGAACATTGTGGATGATTACGATATTTTTTCTCTTTCATAATTTTACTTATTTTCATCGTTGTAAAAATACAACGATGAAAATAAGTAAAATAATATTTTTTGTTCTTTGTAGTTTTTGGTTGTTTAAATCTTAGTTTAGTTGAATTGTTTTCTATTGATTGCTTTGTTAATTACCGGTCCATCGAATTTGATCTTTCACCTCTTGAATTATCTTTATGTTTCATTAGGTATTGCTATTTTAAGCGCAGTATCTTGTTTTCTATTATTTGATTTATTGGTATTATGATTTATTTAGGAATACTCTGGATGATTACCGTTTACTTTTTGGTTTCGTAATTTTACTTGTTTGTATTTTGTATTAAATTTTATGGCGTTAACCTTTTTTGTTCTTTGTATTCCTCTCTTTACATTTTTTATATAAATATAAAACTACGCTCTGGTGAAATCGCGGGATCGGCTTTCTCTACGTCTCTCTTCGGCAATTAAAAACAAGGTGGTGGAACTTACGCCGCGGCGCCGACTCGGAAGCTAAAATTTCGAGTTTCATTTTCGCGGAAGCCCCGATTCGTAGAACACCCCGGTCGTCCCTGCGAGTCGCTCGTGAGCGGTCTCCGAGCGCGCATGCCCCGTCTCACCGTTCCGCGAGGAGTATTGGTACAAGGCGAACCGGTGCGGTGCAGCTCGCGTAACCCGCGAGAGACAGGAGGCTCGCGCCCTCCGTGAAGTGTAGAAAAATCTTCGTGTAATTTGATTTGATGGCGATTATTCATTAAAACAACCAGTTGGCAAACATTTTGAAAAATATTATTATTAATAAGGACTATTTAGAACAATTAATTGCATTGATAAATGTAATTATGTCATTAGGAGTCGCATAAATGACATATTTTTCACCTCATTTTTTTATAAGTGCACCAAGGATTTATTGAATTATTTCTAAATTAAATACACTTCTTGTTTTATAAATTAATTATAAAGACGCTTTAATTTTATTTTAGAAAATGGGATAGATACAAATATTTAAGTGCCTAAGATTTTATATATAACACCTAACAAGCACGAAAGCATGCGTAAGCATGATAAGCGCGTAAAAAGAATAAATTAATTTTATTAAACATTGCATTTACGTTCTGGACGTTTTTAGAATTTTCAAATGATTGTTACTGGAGTTATTGCCGACTCCTCATATAACAATTTTTGTGGGTTTTGATTTGATTACCACTGATTTGTTCTCATATAGGTAAAAATCATTAAAATTGCGTAGAATTTTAACTACATCATCGAAATTGAATGATTTTTAAATATAGTAATCAACATTTTCTACAGAATACGGAAGCGAACGTGTAAACAAAAAAATTATAACAAAAATAAAAATCAATAACAAAAAAAAATAATTAAAAGAAATCTCCAAGTATAGGTTCGTTATGAAAACGTAAGTTGTATGAGCAAAATGGTTATGAAAACATAATTGGCCTGAGCAAAAAATCGATTAAATAAATACCCAAAATTTATTATAATTTTAATTTAAAAAATGAGCCCAACATCAAATTCAAATTCTGGAAACTCCAAGAAATTCAAGTTTTTTGCGTGCGCACTTGTGAGCAAGTGAGCGTGCTTGCGTCAGTGCGTTCATGTGTCTGTATATGAAATAAATTTGTCAAAAATAAAGTTTTGAGAGCGTTTTTTTCAGAAACTCTTGAGGTTTTCACATGTTTCCTTGATATTTTCTCTTCGGTTTAACATAAACTATCACGTGTTTTAAATAGTGTTGCTTAATAATAATATTAGTAAAATCCAATACCAGGTAATTTTTTAAACTTCTGAATATTGTCGACATTTAACTACTCTACAAAATTTATACTTTAAAAGTGATAATTTTCATTGCTTTGTCTACTAATTTCACTTAAATGTGGAGTTTATTACAAACTTAGTCAAATTCACCATTTGGCATGCTTGGCAGTAAATCATCAGTAAAATCTACTGCTGCCAATCAACGAACGACATTGTACAATATAGCTTTTGCTTTAAATTAAATTTTCTGTAGTGATTGACAACCCTAATACTGATATAAGATGTAAATTGCTATCAAAATTCAAAAAAATAGTGCTAGTCCAAATATTTTGCAGCTGTATTATGTACCTTAATTGAAAGGTCTCAACTAGTTATTATTACGGTACCAAAAAAATATGCCCGTGGAATTAAAATATTTCTTATTATTTTTTATTCTAATGGTTACTTCAATGGAAAAAATAGCACATATTGTCGCAATCGGCACAACGCTGGTTCCCGAGTTCGATTTCAAACCACTCGTCAAGTATGTTTATTATTTTGGTATTAATGACCCTGCTGCCCGTTTCCATGTCTGCGGCATTTAGTTATGTTTATAATAACAAACTAAATGCCGCATACATGGAAACAGGCAGCAGGATCACTAATACCAAAAACTACACATTTAGATCACCAACTCACCTGTCCAGCGTGACGATTATGGACATTACTTTCATAAAGATAGCAATGGAAAGATAGTACAGCAAGCCTTTCATCCTAGTCTATTCCTGGCTAGACCACAAAGTGCATCTCTCAGCTCCATAGCAGATGCGAACATCCCAAGGCAGACCAATAGCTTACAGAACTCAAACACAATGAGCGTGGACCTGGATAAGGAATCTGTCAATACTCCTCCGTGGTAGAGAGCACCCAAACCTAGAAACGCCAAAAGGAAGAAACTCCCCACCCGTCCTCACTATTTCCGGATAGAATTTTGGTTACCAACAAATTTAGCATGCTTCCTGTTGATCTGAAAGGTGATATAGAAAAAGAAGCTCCTAAATTAATTCCTAAACCACCACCTATAATCCTCTATGGCATAGAAGACCTCCCGAAGCTTACCAAGCTATTGGAAAGTATCGTCAATAGAAGTGACTTCACTTATAAAATTATAAATAAAAACCAATTGCGGATTAACTGTGCCAATGTAGAAGTCTACAAAAGGGCAATAGAAGCCATTAGGGGAAAAGAATTAATTGGTCACACATTTAATAGAAAAGACAAACGACCATATCGAGTTATAATAAAGAGCCTTCACCACTCAACACCTATTAGCGCAATACAAGAAGCAACAGAAGAGACAGGAAACACAGTGATTGGAGAAATAATAAACGCCAAGTATAGACCTCAAAAAAAATCCACTTCTGCTTTCTTTGCGATATTTCAATTAAGTGCCAATAATAAAGCGGTGAAGAACAAAAAACCTATAAATCATCAAATGGTCACTATAGAAGAATCGCGAAAACGTAAAACTATAGTCCAATGCCAAAGATGTCAGCAATATGGCCACTCAAAAAATTATTGTATGAGACCCTAGCGCTGTGTGATGAAACACACAAAGCATCAGAATGCCCAAAGGTTAATAGAAATACTCCTGCAAAATGCGCGCTCTGCTTTGGTGCTCACCCTGCCAACTTAATAAATACTGTCACGAAAAACGAAGCAACAATCACACCTTGAAACCAGGGACGCTATCAATCAGGTGACAAATCATAGGAGTTACCAAGTACTGGAAAAATATAAACCTACAGTTCGCTCCAATACACAGCCATTGTTACAACCTCAACACCCACCCATTAATAATACGAAACCTAACCCAGACACCAAAAATAAAGCAAGATATGCCGATGTCTTAAATACCAACCAAAAAACCAGTAATATAGAGACTCCGACACCAACAAGAACAATAGACGAGATGCTATTCAAACAAACAGAAAAGTTGAACTGATATTACAACAAATGAGCATGTTAATCAACCTCATAACAATATTAGTAGCCAAATTGTCCTAATGGCGTCTCTCAAGATAGCTATGTAGAACCTGGACGGGCTATCCCCAAACTTGGGAGAGGTGGAAGTCCTATTGGACACACACAACATTGACATCTTATTGGCATCTGAGTCCCACCTTACTGAGAGTAACAGAGTTGGAATATGTAACTACAATATTTACGCGACCAACCATCCTGATGGTACCGCACATGCTAGAGCAACTGTGGTAGTAAAATCTAGTATTAAACGTCATAAACAGCCACAATTCAGAAAAGCCCACAAACAAGCAGCAACTATCTCAGAAATTGAACATTTAATGTATCTGCCCTCCAAAGCATAGCATAAAAGTAGATCAGTATGACAAGTGTTTAGCACATTTGGACCGTGGTTTATTGCCAGAGGCGATTGGAAAAACAAAAGTATAGAGAAAAACAACCTCATCACAATCTCTACAACGGAACCAATGAACAGGCCTACTGAATGCCTGACGTCATAGACTTCTTCGTAACCAAGGATCTTTCCAGACTTTTCCATCACATAAGAACATGTCTAGACTCACACACTAATCAATACTCTCCATCGGTACTATTGTTCTGAACATGGAAAATAATTTAAAGCTGTATAAACAAGTGCACCGACTGGAATACTTTTCAAGAATTGTTGTATGAGAAACTAGAACCACAAGTTCCTCTTAAAAATGAGTCGGACATTGATGAAACTGTGCGTTCAATAACTTTGGTGATCCAAGAAAGCTGTTTGTTGGTCATCTACTAAAAAGCTCGCTATAAAGAGAAAAAGGGCTGACTCCGCTGGGAGTAGCACCCTCAACGCAACGAAGCACACAAAAAATCTGCTCATAGTCTGTAGACTGATTGCCTGTTATTGTATTGCATATTAATGCCCGACCACATGTCAAACAATGTTGCTTAACCTACAAGAAAATCTGTCGACCATTGTATTCTCCGGACCTTGCTCCAACCGACTACTATTTCTTCCAATAAGATGGCAAAACTATTATACTACTTCTTCACTGAGATAGAACATACCAAACTTTTAGTTCACAATTTGAGGTTTCATACTTACATAATAATGAAAATGACAAATTCGAAAAAGTTTTCTGTGGATAAGTAGTAAATTCTTTGAGGAGACCAGCAAATAATTATCCAGTGATATTACTACACTCAAAAAAATTGTTTCAATTTCTTTCAAAACTTTCAAATTCACTTTTAACAAGACATTAAGATATGTTCGAAAAGTAAATTTGAACACAGATAAGTAGATATTTCAGGATGGATTTTTTTTTGAGGTCTATACTTGGCGTTTATTATTTCTCCAATCACTGTGTTTCCTGTCTCTTCTGTTGCTTCTTGTATTGCGCTAATAGGTGTTGAGTGGTGAAGGCTCTTTATTATAACTCGATATGGTCGTTTGTCTTTTCTATTAAATGTGTGACCAATTAATTCTTTTCCCCTAATGGCTTCTATTGCCCTTTTGTAGACTTCTACATTGGCACAGTTAATCCGCAATTGGTTTTTATTTATAATTTTATAAGTGAAGTCACTTCTATTGACGATACTTTCCAATAGCTTGGTAAGCTTCGGGAGGTCTTCTATGCCATAGAGGATTATAGGTGGTGGTTTAGGAATTAATTTAGGAGCTTCTTTTTCTATATCACCTTTCAGATCAACAGGAAGCATGCTAAATTTGTTGGTAACCAAAATTCTATCCGGAAATAGTGAGGACGGGTGGGGAGTTTCTTCCTTTTGGCGTTTCTAGGTTTGGGTGCTCTCTACCACGGAGGAGTATTGACAGATTCCTTATCCAGGTCCACGCTCATTGTGTTTGAGTTCTGTAAGCTATTGGTCTGCCTTGGGATGTTCGCATCTGCTATGGAGCTGAGAGATGCACTTTGTGGTCTAGCCAGGAATAGACTAGGATGAAAGGCTTGCTGTACTATCTTTCCATTGCTATCTTTATGAAAGTAATGTCCATAATCGTCACGCTGGACAGGTGAGTTGGTGATCTAAATGTGTAGTTTTTGGTATTAGTGATCCTGCTGCCTGTTTCCATGTATGCGGCATTTAGTTTGTTATTATAAACATAACTAAATGCCGCAGACTATACAGACAGATACTTGACGAGTGGTTTGAAATCGAACTCGGGAACCAGCGTTGTGCCGATTACGACAATATGTGCTATTTTTTCCATTGAAGTAACCATTAGAATAAAAAATAATAAGAAATATTTTAATTCCACGGGCATATTTTTTTGGTACCGTAATAATAACTAGTTGAGACCTTTCAATTAAGGTACATAATACAGCTGCAAAATATTTGGACTAGCACTATTTTTTTGAATTTTGATAGCAATTTACATCTTATATCAGTATTAGGGTTGTCAATCACTACAGAAAATTTAATTTAAAGCAAAAGCTATATTGTACAATGTCGTTCGTTGATTGGCAGCAGTAGATTTTACTGATGATTTACTGCCAAGCATGCCAAATGGTGAATTTGACTAAGTTTGTAATAAACTCCACATTTAAGTGAAATTAGTAGGCAAAGCAATGAAAATTATCACTTTTAAAGTATAATTTTGTAGAGTAGTTAAATGTCGACAATATTCAGAAGTTTAAAAAATTACCTGGTATTGGATTTTACTAATATTATTATTAAGCAACACTATTTAAAACACGTGATAGTTTATGTTAAACCGAAGAGAAAATATCAAGGAAACATGTGAAAGCCTCAAGAGTTTCTGAAAAAAACGCTCTCAAAACTTTATTTTTGACAAATTTATTTCATATACACACACATGAACGCACTGACGCAAGCACGCTCACTTGCTCACAAGTGCGCACGCAAAAAACTTGAATTTCTTGGAGTTTCCAGAATTTGAATTTGATGTTGGGCTCATTTTTTAAATTAAAATTATAATAAATTTTGGGTATTTATTTAATCGATTTTTTGCTCAGGCCAATTATGTTTTCATAACCATTTTGCTCATACAACTTACGTTTTCATAACGAACCTATACTTGGAGATTTCTTTTAATTATTTTTTTTTGTTATTGATTTTTATTTTTGTTATAATTTTTTTGTTTACACATTTGCTTCCGTATTCTGTAGAAAATGTTGATTACTATATTTAAAAATCATTCAATTTCGATGATGTAGTTAAAATTCTACGCAATTTTAATGATTTTTACCTATATGAGCACAAATCAGTGGTAATCAAATCAAAACCCACAAAAATTGTTATATGAGGAGTCGGCAATAACTCCAGTAACAATCATTTGAAAATTCTAAAAACGTCCAGAACGTAAATGCAATGTTTAATAAAATTAATTTATTCTTTTTACGCGCTTATCATGCTTACGCATGCTTTCGTGCTTGTTAGGTGTTATATATAAAATCTTAGGCACTTAAATATTCAGAAGTCTTATTTATTTACTTACATATTCTTAAAAATGAGTCGGACATTGATGAAACTGTGCGTTCAATAACTTTGGTGATCCAAGAAAGCTGTTTGTTGGTCATCTACTAAAAAGCTCGCTATAAAGAGAAAAAGGGCTGACTCCGCTGGGAGTAGCACCCTCAACGCAACGAAGCACACAAAAAATCTGCTCATAGTCTGTAGACTGATTGCCTGTTATTGTATTGCATATTAATGCCCGACCACATGTCAAACAATGTTGCTTAACCTACAAGAAAATCTGTCGACCATTGTATTCTCCGGACCTTGCTCCAACCGACTACTATTTCTTCCAATAAGATGGCAAAACTATTATACTACTTCTTCACTGAGATAGAACATACCAAACTTTTAGTTCACAATTTGATGTTTCATACTTACATAATAATGAAAATGACAAATTCGAAAAAGTTTTCTGTGGATAAGTAGTAAATTCTTTGAGGAGACCAGCAAATAATTATCCAGTGATATTACTACACTCAAAAAAATTGTTTCAATTTCTTTCAAAACTTTCAAATTCACTTTTAACAAGACATTAAGATATGTTCGAAAAGTAAATTTGAACACAGATACGTAGGTATTTCAGGATAAACTAATGTGTGTAGAACCATCATTGTACTACGAAAATATGAAGAAATGTGGCGATAGTTTGACCTATTTTATTATAAAAAAATTGAAGTATGCCGTCACACTTTCTCCATTTTATAAAAAATAAGGCTATTTTTCAACTTACCTCCCTTATATCGGAGGGAAAACTGCCTGAAGATAAACCTGGTCAACATCGTAATCGAGGTTAATATCTTACCAAACGAAGCAACAATTGCTATTGATGAACATATTCGATCAATCCCCCTAAAACAACCTCATTACAGCAGCAACCATGTGCAGTATTTAGAAGCAAACCTTAACTTCAAAATAATGCATGAACTCTTTTTAAGAATTACACTCAATATAAATACGGAAAATACAATTATTATAGAAAATATTTTAACGATCATCACAACTACAGATTTGGTCGGCCACAAGTCGATGTTTGCTCAAGTTGTGAGGAATTTGAAGCAAAAATAAAAATTCCATCCCTCAATGAAAAAGAGAAAACAGAGGCAGTTGCGGGAAAAATTGTACATCTTAGACATGCTAAAAAGTTTTATAATAAGAAAAAAGAAGTTTTGGCATTGTGTTAAGAAAGAGAACAGTAGAGGCATTATAGCGCTCCAAGACCAAAAAAGGCTCAACAAGTACGGTCGAACATGAAGGTTATGCTCACTGTGTTCTTTGATTTTAATGGCATAGTGCATCATGAATTGTTGCCACGAGGACAAACGGTCAATAAGGAGTATTACCTACAAGTTCAACGTCATGAGTGCCGAAGAACAATCAGGTGAGCCTGAACGGCACAAGGATGGACGAAAAGTGGTCGCCTCTCACGGGGATGGCTGCTATCCGAATGGCACCTATTCCCCAATTCAACAAACCAATTATCTCATCGTTGGGGCACTCCAGATGTCGACCTGTTCACACCAGGAGAAACAAGGGTGGGAACTCATTCCCTGGTACTTTTAGACCTGACATGCAAGTTGTTGAAGCTGACAGAGAGACTGAACATTCTCCTTTCAGCTCACTACCTCCCGGAGAGGTAGAACTGCACAGCCGATCGCCACTCACGTGGACGGCTGCTATCCGAATGGTACCTGTTACCCAACTCAACAAACCAATTATTTCATAGTTGGGGCACTCCAGATGTCGACCTGTTCGCATCAGGAGAAACAAGAGTGGTCAACAGGTATGTTTCGCTCAACTCCTGAGATCAATCAGCGCTCTTTTTCAATGCCTTCAGCCAAGATTGGGATTTCCATCTAGGTTGAATTTTTCCACCTCCCAATCTCATTCCCAGAGTCTTAGCTCATCTAAACAAAGTGAAGGGCTGTTACATATTGATTGCGCCCCTCTGGGAAAGGACCTGGACTTCTAGTTAGCCGATCTCAAGTCGATAGCTCTAGAAACACGTATAACAATCGAGAGGCTTTCGGAGAGCCTAGTGAACACTGAAACAGGCTTCCCCCCAACAGAAGTCAACCAACTGCTTCTTCAGGCTTGGTTGATTGGAGGTGGAGAGAGCAAATAAATCACTGGTCAGAACCAGAAAAACAATCGCTAACAACTAGTTGGCGGGACTCTACGTTGGGTACTTATTATCCAGCCTACAAGAGATAGTTTAAATGGTGTGAAAATAATGGCGTCCCTAGTCATTACCCAGAACTGCACCAAATTTAGAGGCATTTAGTCTCTTTACATTTGGAAGTGAAACTTGCTTACATTACTGCTTCTTGTGTTTGAAGTAAGATGCATGGACTAGACCAACTGTTTATATCCATCACTGGGATGACACGTGCAGCCTCCACGACAATGAATGGTATATGGATTCACACTGTTCTGAAAGATGCTGAAATAACAGCATCACTGGGCTCCTTCGGGTCTGCAGTAGCTTCAGTAAGCTGGATTGAAAGTCACCCTGTGGAGATTACCCAGGGGAGATTGGAAAGTGAAAACACTTTCAGAAAGTTTTATTGTAACGAAATCCAGAAAAGGAAAAGTGAGTCTCAGTTATTATTTAATCATTTTCAGCCCGAATAACTTATTGAACAATTTATTGTGTGTTGATTCTGGGTAAATTCTATTACATTCCATAATTGTTTTGTAATTGAAAGATCTATTTGGCAATTTTGAATATTTAAGAGTTACATATTTATTCCAGTTTTAGAAATTTTAATCTTATTGTGGTTAAGACCTGTAAAACTAATAATTATTTTTCACGTAGCGTTTTGTGTTTGGCACCAGCAGATATCAAACACGTCTTCATATAGGCGCTGTGTATATTGGAAGACACATAATATGATATTTTTAATTACAAAAAAATAGTTATGTGTTGAAACCAAATATACAGCGTCGAAGGAATAACTTCCTGGTGAAGACTCTATGACGAGTTGTCAGAATAACAGGAGGACCAACCCAACGAGTAACAAACTACAAAGACAGTGGTGCCCTCTAGCTGGTACGAATAGGTACAGTAGTGCCAACATTGCAAGAGTACTTCACAAAGCATTGTTCATATCGACGCTGTGTATTTCGTTTCAACACATAATAACTATTTTGTTGTAATTCAAAATATCATATTTTTATTCTTATTTTATAAATTTGAAGATGTTGCCATACAACGAAACCTAGGTCGGTCATGGTTAAGAATTTAAATAAAGTAGAAATAATAATACATCACGTAGTTCCATTGAGTTGTGAATGATTTATGAGAAAAATTAAGTGGTTTTGATATTTATTTAAATTAGAAAGGTATTTAAATATTTCATATACTTTACATTCTAAAATACACAAATCTGACCATTAACAAGAAAAGTAACCAGAGATGAGATGTCTTAACTCGGCTATATATCCTTGCTTTTACTCTCAACCTCTGTTTCAAGTCTTTCAGTATACCAGAAGATATCATCATCTTGCTCCACAATGATCATGAAGTGCAACTTCATATCACAACATTCTGTTTATAAAGAATTAACCCACTTAGTACCTTAGAGTCAATATGTAAGTTTTGCGATTTTTGCTAGGAATACCTTGAACCAATATATCAACTATTTAAATCTTAATACTATTACAGCCTATACACAACAAATAAATTTTCAAGAAATTAATGTTAAGAGTTAATATTTTAATATTAATCGTTTTAGTAAGTTACAATTTTTTAGGTATAGCCCAAAATTTACCTGGAACATACATTTTCTAAAGTAACAAATTTTCGACAAAAATGAATATAACTAAGCATTAAAAAAATATGTCTCCACTGGGTTACAAATTTAGACTTTTAATAACTTTACACAAGACACATTTATATATCACACGGGATTCAACCATCTTAATAATATGGAATAACGAGTTGAAACTAATGGAATTCAATAATTATGTACACATTTTCTTCACGATATATGAAAAAATCTCCACAATTCGTCCTATCTAAATTCTAAGTTCTAAGCTTAGTTGTTAACACTACCCAAACACATTTTTTTGTACTCATGTCACATAGGACTCAACCAGCTCCTATTGTACAGAATAGCATAGAAATAGTCCGACCACAATTACTAATGTTTTGAATACTATATTGTGACAATACTAATTACATTATTTCTAAACTTACCCTCATGTGATATCAGCCTACAAAAAATTAAAATTCTGAAATAACAAACACCACTTTTTTACCGAGAAGTATTTATGAAATTTTACAAAAACTCAGACTCTTTAGTTGATATAGAAAAGAAAAATGCAAAATTCAAAAAAATTTTACAATTCCTTTAATAAATAAAAATAGAAAATTTACTAGGAAACTGTTTTCAATATGTAAAAAGCAGTGTAAAAAACATGCAATGTCAACACAATGATACCGCTTCATCCACGGCATCATTATTAAATGTGATCGGTATTTTACCTTTAATAACATGAATTTTACCTCTTATGCATAACATTCAGTTATACTTACAAAAGTCAAAAAAGTTTTATTTGAAAACCAAATCTTAAATAAAACGCAATAATAACTTTTAATTTGTTATATGTATAATACTGTGCATTGATATTTAATGAGACATCATCTCATTAGCAAAAAATTTTTACAATTAGCTTGAACAATCTCTGTATTAAGTTTTGACTGGGACGAAATCTCCTTAATGAGGCATAAAATTAAAGTCATCATAAAAACTCACATGGAACTGATGACACTACAAACATTATCTTATTAGATATATATAAATTTAATGAAAACTTTCAAAGCATAAAAATTATTTATTTAAATGTGGCATACACTATCACTTCGATAATAATTGTAAACACTTGCAGTTATGAAACTAATGTTTTCCAATATGTGATAACATTAATGTTTTAAACTATATTTTCATCAAAGGCTACATCATCCACTGAAAGTAAATTTCACAAGATGAATTAACAGCATATTTCATCAGAAATATCAAAATATTGTTTACCTTTTAACCTCAAACAATGAAACCATTATATTCTTACAATACAGAATATAAGAAATGTAACTTCACAATATGTTCGAGTAAGGAAAAATCAATTTATTTTATTATTAGAATTCAACTGCCAATTTACCACATATATTCTTTTTCAAAAATGTCTTGTGATTTGTCAATAAGTCAACAAGTTGTTATTCATACACTATTTTTACTTAACCATGTCCTTAGCAAGTACTTCTAGTATGACTTGCATTCTTTAACTTACAGGAAACAATATATGCGCCATTAGTTATAAGATTATTTACTTTATAGACCGATTTAGGTTTTGTGTCAAAAAACATGTTTTTACATTATTTTATAGGTTAAATGTCATTTGATCATAACATATTGATAATAATGACCTAAAACATCATGCTTCAAGTACATATACTTGTATCTGTATATTTTGTGAAAGGTAGCCCGTCAAAATTTAGTTTTCATTTATGAAAATGTAGGAAACAAAATAAATCAAAAACATGATAGACAATTTGTCTTATAAATTTATGAGTAAACACTATATATATAGTGAATATGAAACTATTTTATTTTATGGATAGTTTCAGAAGAGTTGAATGAAGTTATGTTGAAGAATGTCTGGCCCATTTGCCACTTCAGGTGGCAACAACGATATTATATAGGGAAATGAACAATAATTAATTAATTAATTATAATATTCCATCTAGATGAACTCTAATAGAATTCTTTATTATTATGTTATTTATTTAAATGTACTCATGGTTATCAAAATAAAAAACATGGAAACTCTGTACTATACAGGAACTTAATAAGAATAATACAAATATCACAATTTTTCAAAATCAATAGCAATGCAACATGCGTGTATATGTTATGCACTCTATGGATATATACAATTTTTTTGTTGGAATATTTAGTTTAATATGATTAATTACTACATGTTCTAAAAATATTTAAAAATCTTGTATGGGTACTCAAATTTATATTCATCAATTGGTAATTTTTTTTTAGCGTGCTTTGATTTCATGTAAATATTGAGTAGTTCAGGCCCAAATCAGTAGCTTGATTACCATGTTTCATTAAAAATAAATAAATTGCGTGAGACAAGTGTTGTGTGTGTGTGTGTATAAATTTTTGTTCAAGTATCATTTAAATGATCTCTTTTATTATCTACTTGTATTCATATTTTAATTTACGTATTTTCATGAAGTCTTGAAGTACTTCATCGGTGACTTTAGCTCTTCTTGCCTGATACTCCATAATAATTGGTGTGATGCAATCTACGCATTCCTTCTTCAATTCACCAGTTAGCATTTCACCCTTTTCATAAGCAACTCTGATCTGAAAGTACAATTTATTTCGTTTACTACCAAGTATCTATTTAACTGAAGGACAATTATGAAATACGATTTTAGTATTTTCTTGGTCTCATGTTCAAACTCATGTCGACTTTGTACTATGAACAATTTTTTAAGCAAAATAAAAAAGGTAACGGCCAAAAAAAACAGTTGGGTCAAGTTTCTTCCTAACTTGTCAGAAATGTTTATTATATACATCTTTGTAATCATTAAGACCAAAAATATTAAAAAATGTTCTAAAACCAGTAACTTTTAATAAGGACGCTGGCTCGGTGGCTCTAAACTAATATATTTTTTTAGAAAAAAAATTTTGACGGACATATAATACTAGAAAAATATTAAAATACACTATACTATAGCAATTATTATTATTGAAAATAATAACTAATAGCAATTATTGTTAGTGAAGCAATGTTATATGTTTGAGAGATTCAAGCATTATTGTACTAAAATCAGCCTTATTTATATATACAAAATATCGAGATGACAAGTTTACTTTTTTTTCATATTTTATTTGAGAGTTTTTATATTTATGAAGTGAAGGTAATGGTGATATATGAAATATTTATACCTGTATCCACAGATATGCCCAGAAAAAATAGATCTGTCTTCTTGTTTGAGATCCCTCTCGTTTTGCAACGGTTTATTAAAATAAAACTTGTTAAGTAGGAGTTGCACTATAGAGTTGTAATGTAAACACTTAGGTACAAATAAACATTTATCCTATGCAAACTACTTAGTATTAGTATTACTTAGTATGTTTAACTATTGACTAATTAACCAATTTCATTTGTAATAATATTATTGTAATCATTTTTATAAAATTATATATATATATATATATATATATATATATATATATATATATATATATATATATATAAATACACTGCAATGAAAACAAGTTATAATTTATAAAAGGTATAAAGGTAAGTGTAAAAACCATCGGGCATCTCTTAGTTAATTTTGGTTATAAATGGGGAAGTACGATGGCTAAACCAGTTTTAAAACAAGCCAAACATGTTCAAAAACGATTCAGTTGGAAAAGTGAAAATATCTATTGCGACTGATCAGTCATTAATTTCTCTGATGAAACTACTTTGAGTCCATTAGCAAAAGCACATAGACGCCAAGAAAGCATGCTTGATCTATTTGTAGATGTAGTTTATTAAAACATACTGTAAAAAATAACATAAAAATCATTGTTTGAGGCTACCTATGAAACAATGGTTTCAGGTGTTTGCATATCTTTACTGGCAATCTTAATGTCGATAGGATGGTAACAATTTATCATAAAGCATTAATAAAGTCTCCTATATAATGGTTTGGGTCAGATAATCATAACTAGACACTCCAGGAGGATAATAACTCAAAAGATTGCTTTCAAGTATACAGTACGGGCAAAGCCAAAAATAATATTACAACTCAAAGCTGTCCTCATAGTCACCTGAAGCGAACCCTATAGAAAACATCTGGTCAAATATGTGTATTCACTTTGAAACAGCTCTCTGATTATCTTCGTAACATCTGGAAGTTAATTTTGGTAATTCCTAATAAATAATATGCCTCAACCATGTCAAGTCATAATATACAAATATGGTGACTGAACGTTATATTAAGTACACATACTCTATACAGTCAGAGTACTTTTAGGTTATAAAATAGATTTTTGTAGTTTTTTTAGAAATTGTGACCTGTACATTTTTGTGCCAACGACTGTCTTGCATGAAAATCTAACATGTCTCTTTAAACAAAAAATAATATATTAAAATGCTAACATCTCCTAAACAAGATGCCATGAATATTTTCTTGTTACCTGATAAACTAATTGTATTACATCAAATTAAGTGCTGAAAATATCCTGAAAATTTTCAATAATACTCCTATGGGCCAGTTCAAAACATTAAAGAAGGCCGGCAAAAGTTCATATAGTGTTGGGCCCAAGTTTTTATATAAATTATTTATAAAATAAAATATTACTATAAAAGTTTTATATAAATTGTAAATCAGACAAATGAGAAATCTATTTTTTATTATTGAGAAGTAAGGTTATTTCTCAGAATAGTTTGTAAATGCTAATTGTATAGAAATGTTTGAATGAATGTAATATTATACACGGTGTTCGGGAAAAAATCTCAGACAAAGACGCTATTCGTTGGCTATAAAAGAATAAATCGTAATAAAACATAAAACACATCCTTTTTCTAATTGAGTGCAAAAAATATTACACATAACTCTTTTTAACACACCTAATACCGCTAACGCACGCACACAAGCTCACGCTAGCCATACGCAACCACTACATATACTCTATTATTCAATGTACCGAACAGCTGATATTATTATTTCGCTAATACCTGCACTATTACATACCTAAATGTGGAATTTAATTTATTTATTAAATGACATGAAACATGACTATTAAAAACATAATAAATGAATTACTAATGTACTCACTCATGATGTAGTACGCAGAAATCTCTTATCACATGACTTAAATAGTTTGTAAAATATTACACAGAAAAAATATTTCAGTTAAATTGTATTCACTTAAGACATACTGAAAAATACTTCACTTTGATGTTTGATTAGCCTTAAATATGTAATATTAACCATCTTTTTGTAACACAATTGCACTTCTAATTATCGAGTCAATCACTTTATAAATCATTTAAGCATTTCTATTAATCATATTAAAATTTTGCTAATTCTTCCATGTAAAGTCTCTTCCTAGGTCGATCGATAAATACAATAAAATTAAAGTCTGAACTATAAAACAATTAAAAATATTTATCTCCAATTAACTTCTTGCCTATATATGGTAAACTATAACAACTATAAATCAATCATTCCAATTGACGAAGAATGATGAAGATGAAGAAATTTTACAAATTATGTAACAGATGAAGGTATTAAATTTCACATTTTAGTTCTGTAGTTTATTTTACTAATTAAAAGGTTTTCATACGTCAAGTATGAGATCACACACACATGTATTTTCAGCAATGTTCAGTATTTACTGAGAGAAGGTTAGTAGTTACTTTAAGAAGTGGCATGATAGAAAGGAGCGGGGCATTATAATACTGTTTACGATTCCCATTAGCTAATAGTCCATGTGGACTAGATTGAAACAATTCCTTGTCTCAAAGCAAAGCCGAAACATATAACCAGATGTTTCTAAACTGCGTTACGTTATTTATTGTTTTTTTATTAACAGTTCACATTTTGAGTGTTGTGTATAGATACCATAGATTGGATTAAATAAGCATGTATGCATAACAGGATTATTATAAATATCAATGATTATACCAGATTCGGAAGGAATCCTACAAAAAAAAGATTTAGAAAAGATAATTCTTTAATAAGTTTTGTTATTACCTATACGAAATGTAGCTTTAAACGTTACATAAAACAATTGTAAGAAGCTGTATTCATACTGTGCAACATTTAATTCGTAAAATTTTGGAAGTATCACGTGGATTTCAAGAAAAAATATAAAGTTGTAATTTTAAAAGAAACATTTTTTACTAATCAAAATCATAATCGATATATATATATATATATATATATATATATATATATATATATATATATATATATATATCGGTTTTTGGATCATATATTAAATTAAATGTGTATTGAATTATTTTTATTTTACTTTGACCACAATTCTTTTGATTTGCTAACAGGATATGCGGCAGTGGCGGCCTAAAAATGTTACCTTCTAATGTTCTATTTCTACCTTGCTAACTACAGTGACATATTTTTTTAAAATAATTCATTTAATTAAAAATAAACGCAATGAACATTCTATAATTAGCGCAAATAACAGCTGAATGTATTTGGAAAAAACAAAGTTCTAGCTACAAATTTAGAGATTCATCTAACAAAACAATGATCTAGCAAATCATGAAAAAAAACCAAAATGTTAAGTAAAAAGCCTTGCAACCTGTTTACTATATTATAAAACTTAAAATAATATTTCAATTAAATTAACGTTAATCATTTTAAACAAATTAAGGCTTAATTAATAAGCTATAAGTTTATTTTTTCAGGTTGTTATTACCTGTTAATATTCAATTTTGTAACACTTCACTCATAAACATTTTAACAAACGTATGTTAATTTCAATAAACGTATGTTAACATATGTTTTTGTTTTTGAACATATTGCGACCCCTTTAACAATAAACGCGACCCCCAGTTTGAGAAAGGATGGTGTTTGGTGCAAAATAATATTCAAACCAATGCACTTCAAACAACAATCAGTAAAATGCCACGCTTTGAATGTATCATGTGGTTTTTACATTCAATGTGTTTCAATTTTCTTGCGTTTGTTTTCGTTAATTTTATTGTTTTGATAACTTATAATGTCTACTGTACGCTTTTCCAATTCGGAATATTATGACATACTGATATGGTGGATTTTATTCAAATTCGCCTTTTCCATAGTCAGAGATATGTGTTGGCAGCATGACAGAGCGCCCCCTCACTTCGATATTAGGGTACTGAGTATTTAGACGAGCAATATTTTCGTCACTAGATAGGACGCAGTGGACCTGTATCCTGGCCTCCGAGATCTCCACATTTAACACCACTCAATTTTTTTCTTTGGAGTAGCGTCAAATCCGATGTATTACCAACTAAATTCCTGGGTGAACAAACTTTATGAGAAAAGATTATCGACAGTTTTAATAAAATTAAGAGAAATGTTAATAGAAGTTAGATAATGTTACTAATTCAATTATAAGAAGAGCGCGGTTGTGATCAGAACAAAATGGAAACCATTTTGAACATCTCATTTAAGACTTCTTAAACAAATAAGTGAAATAATTTCATCAAATTATTCATTCATTAATCAAAATTAATAAAACTTTTTGTAAAATAATTGTTACTAATATGACTTTTCTGTATTATAATTATACTTTATAAACATAAGTGAGTACACTAATAACATTATTTATTAAGTTTTTAATAGTTATATTTCATGTTATTTAACCAATCAATTAAACGTAATACATACAAATTACTCTATATATACATATATATTACTCTATATACAATGTTTCGCAAGGCGGGTCACGGTCATTAACCCGAGCAGTGTCCACTGACGTACACACATATCATGTGTATGAAAAAAATTATAAATAATTATGAATATCATTTTCAATTTTCTGAAAAAAGTCATCTTTTAAATTTTATTTTGATGTCCGCCATTTTTTCCCAGACACTGTGTATAGTAACTAAAATGCTAGTTAAGGTGCATACACTAGCCAAGTGCCTTTGTTAGTATGTAAACGTTTCATAGATTAAATTGTAAACTTTAATAATATTTTAAAAACTCACTTGATCCAACTTCTCATCATCTTCTAAAAAGAATGATAAATACTTAAAAGATACATCAACTTCAGTATTACCACCTTTCAGTCTGTGCTCCTCTACAGTCGCTTGACCACCTGAGAAAGCGTACTTATTGATCTGCAAACAAAAATTTGGATAATTGTGATAAACTAAAATTGTACATCCATTGTTGAAGACACTTTAGAACATTCTAAAGCATCTTCACTTTATTCTTGCTTAGCTACGAAGGTGTATGCTATCTTGACCTAACTGAGGATCGTTTAAACAAATTGATGTCTTCCAAATTTACTATATACTAGATTGTGCCACAAGCCCCTTTCATATATACACGTACAAATACTTTGCATACAAATACTTTCATCATATAGTGTTTATATAAACCTACAAACTTGTACATTAGATGTTCATGTCATCATTTTTAATTGTCTTCTATCTATAATAAAGTACTTTTTGTTGAAGGAAAGGTTTCATAAACTTTTTTTTGTATGGAAATCCAAAGAAAACAATTGAGACATTTATGTCTCAATTGTTTTCTTTGGATTTCCATAACAATGCTATATGCTGCTGCAAGTGTTTAGACAATTCGCAGATGGTTTAGAAAGTTTAAAGCCGGTAGTTTCAGTCTTCACTCACTACAGACATGGACCTCATCAAAGATACAGTTGAAAAACTCATAATACACTAATAGCAAAGTACCCAATGCATTAGAAATTCCATAAGAACTGTATATAATCATATGAGAAAGTTCGGTTACATCAGTCGTTCAGAGGCATGGATTCCTCGTGACTGGACAGAGTGAAATATTGTTAAACATGTTTCTACATGTAATTCAATTCTTTAACAAGACAAAAATGAATCTTTTTACAGCCATTAATCAGTTACTGAGGATGGAAGTTGGACACTTTATGACAATAAGAATACTCAACATAAAAACTCTTTGACCTAGAACTCTTTAATTGTTACAAAACCAATCTTCATCCAGAAAACTATGCATTTGTTGGAACTGGGAAAATGTAGATCAATATAAGCTATTCCGAAAGACGAAACAATTAACGACAATCCAAAAGCAGTTTTTTATACAAATTCCCATATGCTTTTAGCCAACAGATATAAATTATTATTATTTAACTGAGATATTTTACCTCATCCTATTGTCATTTCCACTTTCCGGTCGTCTTTCGATTAACGCGTGGTTTAAATTAATAATTTTTTAGCGATAGCGTTGTGTATTAACGGTTTCGCTGGGCTTCAAGAGTTCATAATACACAATACAGGTCTGGTCCCACCAGACACAGAGCATAGTCTTCTTCCCGAAGCGATTTGGCCTTGGTGTTGATGGACCGGCTTCGCCAGGTGAAAGCCACGATTTTTTCCGCTTCGGGTTTTCAAAATAAATCCATTTTTCGTCACCCATCACAATTCGACACAAAAATTATTTCCTTTCATGGCGTTGAAGCATGTTTTCACAAGGGACTTTGCGATTTTCCATTTGACGTTCATTCAAATTGTGTGGGACCCATTTACCGAGTTTATTGATCTTTCCCATTGCTCGTGAACGTCTGCTGATTGTTTCTTGTGATACATATAATGCCTCTCCTAATTGCCGTTGAGTTTGAGTTGGGTCATCATCCAATAACTCATGCAATTGCTCGTCTTCGCATTTTTGTGGTCTACCAGAGTGCTCACTGTCTTTCACATTGAAATCACCACTTTTAAATTGTGGAAACCATGTCTCACATGTTCTAATCGATGGAGCGTGTTCACCATATGTTTCTACCAGCAAACAATGACTTTCAACAGCCTTTTTCTTTTGATTAAATAAGAAAAGCAATGCGTGCCGCAAATATTCTTTTTCAGGCACAAAACTCGACATGATCACTGAACGATAAACCAAAGACGCTAGTTTTTGGCGGACTCAACTTGTGTGTGTTTGTATTTTTATGTCAGACGAACAAAATGACGTATGTGTCAAATTAATACGCTGCGTACTTTTCGCTGGTGCCATCTCTTAGTTAAACCGGAAAAAACTTATTTTTAATTACACCTGATAGATATATTTATATATATATATATATATATATGTGTGTATATGTATATTTTTATGTGTGTATATATATATATATATATATATATATATATATATATATATATATATATATATGTGTGTATTCCTCCCTCATTAACATTTTAATTTAAATAGTACAAAAATACCACGCACCTTATTCTTGATCTGTTTAGGTGTGTCATTCAAGAATATCGAAGCGTTTGAATCACTAGCTGACATTTTTTGCTGGGCACCCTGCAACGCTGGTAAGAATATAGAATGAATTAGAGCCGGTTTGTGACACTTCACACGAGACGCCACATCTCTGGTCATTCTGAAGTATGGGTCCTGGTCTATTGCGCATGGTATAAGAGCTGGAATCTGAAAAATAACTATTGTTTTAAAATAAAATCCAATTGCCTATGTATATTATTATACCCTACTATGCCATCAAGTCCATACTTGATAATTTATGTTATTAATCTTATGACAAATTGGACACATACGACCATGTAGTCTGTGTTATAACCTTCCTTAAATAACTGGTCTGTATAAATGTCAAAATACCGCAAACACTGATTTTGTGAACTAACAGTTATCTGCAACTTCGTTTGTGTGGAATTAGAAACTAAAAATAAAGCAAATGTATGTATGTCTGATAAAATATTTACCTTATTAAGATAATATTATCTTAATAAGGTAAATATTTTATCAGATCTTCTATTAAAATAAAATATTTCCTTACTTTGATTGAAAGGAAAAAACTTTTAAGTTGCAGTTACGCAATCTTATTTAGAAGAAATGCACAAGAGAAAGTTAACGATTGCAACTTACTGTTTAATACACAGACTGACCTGAAATTGCTTAACTGAATGAATTAGAGCCTAATTATTTTTCACAATATATATGTTGTAGTGTTCAAAAAGAGAAATCATATTTATTTTTTTAAATGATAAATTTCATTAAATTTTATAAAGAAAACAAATAAAATTCTGTGTTCCTCTGATATTATTGATAGGAAGATAACATTGACGCCACAAAAGGTAGCCTTTGAAGTAAAAACTCGAAAAACGCACACCGGATGTATCATGGGAGCAAAAAACTATCTTCTGTTAATTTCTATATGAAACTATGACAAGATAATAATTTTTTGCATAGATGTACTTTGTATCTTCTGTACAGAATTTTAAAAATAATATAAAAACTAAGCTTTTATCATAAGCCTACCAAAGAGATAAAAATAGTTCTAAGATTTTTACATTTTGGTTCCGAGATACATCTGTGCGCTTAAATTTTCAATTCAAATTGTAAAGAATATTTATTAGAAGGAAGCCTTTGCATACTAAACTACTGAACATATAAACTACTGAACATAGAGAACAAACTGAGAAAAACTGAAATTAGATATATAGATGCATAACAGTGGCACTTATTAAGTTTAAAATAATTTCTGGTTATTGAAATATGTTCGAAAAGCCAGAACAGAGTGTTCTTTTACCCTGATATAGTGTAGAATTCCATGATGAACCTTTTGCTGTCCTATTGCAAGATTGTGAAATCAACTTGATACAAGTACTCCTATGGTGTCTAAGTTTAAGAATCATCACAAATTAGATTATCCTACCTGACCTGACAACCAATCAATGTCCCTTTCTAAAAGGTTCAGACAATGTCCCTTTCTAAAATCAAATATGTTACTGATATTTTATGCAAAAGTGTTTAATTAGTACTTTTTACCTTCTTATTATTGAAAATAAATGGAAAACTTGTAGAGAATGCTGGCACTGCCTCTGCAGAAGGAAATGCTATTTTACCAATACTGTCCGAGTCTCCAAATCCAAAAATACCTCTCACTTGATTAAATGTTACACACTTTTGTACACGTATCATGTTTTGATAAAACGCAGGGCAGCTTCTGTAAATAAGCAAAAACAATTGAGATTTTTTCAAACTCAGTGCCAAATCCACTTTCTTCAAGATTTAATTGATAAAATATTTTTAGTCAAGCTTTATCAAATAATGCATTGTTTTTGAGAAGAGCAAACTGTGAAGGGACAGACACATAAGAAATTGTATAGATATACACAAACACATACAAGCATCCGCCGACCGCCTCTGATAGTGCTGAAAACGGCATTGGAGGTGTAATAGATTGAAAATAATAAATAATAATAATAATTCCCGTACTTATCGAACTATGACCTTAATCGTGACTGTGAAAAATAATTCTTGCTACCTAAAAATACAATTCAACAAAACGTTTTATTTAAAATTCAACTTGTGATAAACCACCAATAGTTTTTTGTATACATAAAAAAAATGTATTGAGAAGAATTAGGGCTCGGACACAATTATTACATTATAAAAAATTAAATTCCAAAATGTTTTTCTATGAGGAAACCATTGTCAGTTGGCTGTCAAACATAAATTTTATAACCTCACTTAATGCAATTCATATATTTATTTTGTTCTTTATTTTTTTTTTAATTATCAATTCCTCTTTGTATTTGCAAATTCTTTGTCTAGTATTACTAAAATGGCAAATAAGTCGAAAAATTTATAACTAAAAATTCCTTTGCAGTTTTGTATGGAAATTTTTTTCAATCACTTTTTTTAATAAAATAATCACGACACAACCCTACTTCTATTAATTACTTTGTTTCTTAACCATTTTCTTCTATTTAAAACATAAAAAATATGGAAATTCTTATTTTTGTTGAACTGAACTGGTTCCACCAATACTAATCATCAAAATTACTATGAAAATGTTGATTTATTACGAACATGTAATTTCAAAATTGACTTCAGTATACCATTCTCAATTATACTATTTTTTCCACTAAAAGGAAAATTTAAAAATTCTACCTTTTTTTTTTTTTTTTTTTTTTATTTATCTCCTTTAGACCTGCAATCTGCCTCGTCAGGGCATTTAGCTGGTGGTTATGCATTTCATGTAGCTTGCATGGTATTCGCCCAGTGGCAAATCCATATATAGGATATGATATTACGTATTATGGGAGGAGGTCCTGGGGAGCTCTCCTTTTTATACGCTTAAATTTGCAATTGGACTGCATCAGATTTTGAGCGAGCTCGTTGGGATGACTCTCCATACGACGAGAGTATGACTCTAGCTTTTTTATAATTTCCTCCTTTACTGCAGGTATCTTTAGATCTCGGTGGAGCTGAGAGTTCGTGATGAACCATGGAGCGTTCGTTATCATTCGGAGCATTTTAGATTGAAAACGTTGGAAAATTTTTAAATTTGAATTTGCGGCGGTTCCCCATAGTTCCGCTCCATAAGACCAAATTGGTTTTATAATAACTTTGTACAGGAGAAGTTTGTTGTCCAGGGAGAGGTTAGATTTCCGTGCCAGAAGCCAGTAGAGTTTGCGGAGATGTATAACCAGGGCTTTTCTTTTGGTGAGTATATGCTTCTTCCACGTAAGGCGTCTGTCCAAGTATATACCCAAGTAACGCACGTCTTCAGACTGGGGTATTGGTATGTTGTTAAGTTCGACTGCGGGACACGTATCGTGTCTAAGGGTGAATGTTACGTGCACCGACTTAGTTTCGTTTGCCTTTATGCGCCAGTCTTTGAGCCAGATTGAGACTTCATTTAGACTTTTCTGCAACATGTCCGATGCGGTCACTGGATTATCATGACTTGCAATCAGAGCAGTATCGTCAGCAAATGTTCCTATGAGAACCTCTTCTGTAGTTGGTAGGTCGAAGGTATATATTAAATACAGTATCGGGCCCATTACACTGCCCTGAGGAACACCTGCCTCAATTTCATAGAGACCCGTTCTGTCTTCTCCGTGCTTTACATAAAAATGCCGTTGTTGGAGATATGATTTTAAGATCAGGTAATAGTTTATAGGTAGAGCTTGCAGGATCTTATAGAGTAGACCTTCATGCCACACACGATCAAACGCTTGTGATATATCTAAAAATGCTGCCGAGCAATATCTCCTGTGTTCGTATGAGTCATTGATCTTCTCAACCAGACGGTGGACCTGTTCAATAGTTCCATGAGCTTCGCGGAAGCCAAACTGATGATTCGGGACTATTTTAGATTTAGTGAGTTCTGGAGTCAAGCGTTTCAGAATCAGGATTTCCAAGATCTTGGAGGCAACAGGCAGTAAACTAATAGGGCGGTAGGACGAGACACTTTCTGGATTCTTGCCAGGTTTAGGTATTAGGATAATTTCAGCTACTTTCCATTGGGGAGGCACAAATTCTCGTCGCAGAATAGCGTTATAGATCGCTGTTAGGAGTGCAATTGCTGCGTAGGGAAGCTCTTTCATGACTTTCGCTGTAATTAGGTCGTAACCAGGTGCGTTGTTTACACAAAGTTTTCGGATTGTGGAGCAAACTTCTCCAATAGTGAACTTTTTAATTGGAGGGGAAAGCTGGTGAGGTGCAGAGAGAGCCTCCATCACTTGGTCTATCTTGGTCGAGCCAGAAGCAGAGTTTGGAGTAAACACTCGGAACAGATGCTCAGCGAACAGTAGAGATTTTTCAGTGTCACTTTTTGCCCAAGTCCCGTCATTCCGGCGTAGTGGTGGTTGAAGTGCAATTGGTCTTTTCAGGGATTTGGTTATTTTCCACAGGGAGTAATCCGTTGCAGATGTTGCATCCAAGCTAGATAAGTGATTTCCTATTTCAGTGTTTCTTAGATTATTGAGAATGCCCTTGACATGCTTGGCAAGTTTGTTGAACTGTTTTCTATCTTCGGGGAGTCGGGTAAGTTGCCACTGCTTTCTGGCTTGTCGCTTTTTTTGTATTAGATTAGTTGCGATTTGTGGATACATAGGGATTATTTCGGTAGCCCTATGATGGGGTGTTGCGCCCCAGGCAGCCGACTGAATGCAACTGTTAAAGGTTTCGATAGCTGTGGTGATGTCATCATTAGATTTGAGCACAATATGCCTGTCCAGTGTATTTTCCATAATTTCGCGAAAGTATTCCCAATTCGTTTTTTTCGAATGGATTTTACAGGGTTTGATCACTTCTACGAATTTGTTATGCAGTTCGGCTACAACGGGTGAGTGGTCTGAGGATAGATCATAGCTAGATTGACAGTATAAAGCCGATATTGGAATACCTTTAGTGACGAAGAAGTCCACCAGATCTGGGTTTTTTTTTGGATCGGTTGGCCAGTAGGTCGGTTTCCCAGTGGAGTTCACACTGAGGTTAAGCTCCTGGACGGTTTTCAAGAGTTCGCGGCCCTTGGTAGAAGTGGTTCTCGAGCCCCAGTTCGTATGTTTGGCGTTGTAGTCTCCTCCAGCAATAAATTTGTTGCCGAATTGTTTAAAGAACGACGTGTATTGCTCAGTCTTCAAGTTGTGCTTGGGGGGTATATAAAGGGCTGCAATCTGTATTGGACCATTTGAGCTTTCAATAGATATGATAGTGGCCTGAATTTCATTACTACTGTGCGGATTGTGGACGTAATGTTTGATGTTCTTTCTTATCAGTATGGCAGATCCTCCATGTGCTGCACCGTCAGGATGATTTGTGTAGTAGACATTGTACTTCGGCACTTCAAAATGACTTCTGACGGTGAAGTGCGTTTCGGAAATCAACATAAGATCCACTTTATGTGCATGCAGGAATGATATAATTTCTTGAGTATGGTTTGACAGCCCATTTGCATTCCACAAGGCGAGGATTACGGGTTTAAATGGACTGAGTCGCGGGGGGGCAAGGTGGGCTGCCGCCTGCCTCCCGCTTGGATAAAATCCTGACTACTCCCATGATGAACTGACTGCGAGCGTAGTTCAGTCATTACATTTAATAAAAGGTTTGTCATGGTATTCATCTGTTGCATCATTTGCTTAAACATGTCCATTAGTTCCTTGAATTCATTAGCTCTTTCGACAGACTTTTCACTTTGTTGAATTTGAGTATTAACGAGATTTGATTCTAGTTGTGGTGATGTTTGTCTTGTTTCCTCTACTTTCTGTAGCACAGAAGGTATTTGGTTTGCTTTGTTCTGCTTCAGGCTGTTGCGAACGACGTCGGCGTAGGGTAAACTTTGTATATGGGGTAGGGCTTGATTTGTCGTCTCAGGAACAATAACGGCGTGATTTGATTTCATTGTTTTGTTGCGAAGCGGTGGGTATTTTTGCTTTTGCAGCTCCTTATACACAGAACATCCTTTATAATTTGCTGGGTGATTCCCATCGCATAGGGCGCATTTGACGTCATCGGATCGTTCCTTTCGCAAGCAGACAGAGGATGCGTGATTGCCAGCACATTTGATGCATCTTGGGTTTCGGCGACAGTAAGACTTTGTGTGTCCATAGGTTTGGCAATTAGCACATTGAGGGATTGTGCGTTTTGGTTTTGGAGGCTCAAATTTCACGCGACAATGTAAAAGGTTTTGAATATTGTAAATTTCTTTGTTGTTAGCGCTTGATTGGAGTTCAACTATGAACATGTGCAGTGGGATTTTGGTTGATGCTTGTTTCATATTCCATATGTTATGAGCAACATGTCCTAACTTAGCCAGATCTGTTCTAATTTCATCAGTGTCGGTTGATGGATGCATATTTTTTAGAATAACTTTAAAGTTCCTCTCTTGCTTGGGTTTATATGTGAAATATTCTGTACCTTTAGCGTCCAATTCTTTAACTATAGTTCGGTAGGCGTCACTTGTTTTAGGCTGGATTTTGACCTGGTCCTTAGGTAGAACTTTTATTTCGAAAAGATCTTGAACGGTTACATCAAGTAATGTAATTAAGGGACGAATATTTGTAACTTTGTCGATGAATATAGGAGGAGGTTTTGGAGTTTTTTCTGCTGGCAGAGTTTGATGATCCTCTTTCCCCTCTTCGTTCTCAAGCACTGAGAAAGAGTTTGAAGTGGGTGTTGGCTGGCTTAACCAGTATGTACTAAGCTTGGATTGCTTCTGGCTTCTTTCCGCTTCAGGACTGTTTCTTTGCCTCTTACGGTTTTGAACCTCAGTCCAGTTTGAGACTTCAGAATTTGGATTAGCGGAAGTTACCGTTGGAGCGTCGGAGCTGTCCTCAATAGTTATAATTTGGCTACAATCAGTGAGCGACTGTGACCTCGGTCTTTTAAACAGGCTGGGGTGAAAAATTTGTTGTGTAAGCGTTTTGTTTTTTGTTTGAGTAAAAGAAGGGTCCATTTTGATTCCCACGAGTAGGGCAGATAAAAATATCACACAACCGGGTTACTCCCTTTCCGGCAGTGAGGGCTAAATACTTCAACGTTCGCCAGGTGCGTTGAAGTTGGCGCTAGAAACTGTGCTTCCCAACAGCCATGCATCCTATTGACGCGTTTCCCATCGTAGGATTTGGGGTTATTTATTAGAGAGGATTTCTTCCTCGTGGCCCAGGCGATAAAGCCAAGGCCACCGTTCTCATAAAACATGACCATGAGGTTACGGGTTGTGAAGGTCATTTCCTACCTTCACTGCGCAGACTGGTTAGGCCTGGATTGGTCTGGATAATTGACCGCCGCCAGAAACTCGGCGTTGTTGTCGCTCGTTTTGCACCACCCGGGGGACACGTGTAGGGTGAGCCTAGGATAAGGTGGTAAATCCTACGGACGTGAGCGACATACATCCCCCTAAATTCTACCTTAATCACATAATAGACAACAACATTTGATAGTCACCATTGTCTACTTTCACGGCGAAAAAACTAAAAAATAAACTAATAAAATATTAATTTAATGTACAAAGAAACTTCACTGCCAAAATATATTTCACTCACAAAATATAATATGTAATATGTTTAAAAACTGGACAACTATTAAAATTATAAAATTATTTTTGGAAGATGATAAACTGACAGCGAGCGTGTTATAACAACACAATGATTCATTGCTCATAAGCAAATGTCATAATTACAGCATTGTTTCAGTCTAAATATAGCCGATAGTCAAACAAGCTTCTGTTTTGAAGCGAAGTGAATTGATTAATTTTAATTTCGTATGGACCATTTCTGGTTGGAAAAATTTTTGTAATTTCATAGAATATGGACGTGGAGTTTGTACATTTTATCTAAAATTCCAGCAGGCAGAAACATAAATCATATATTGAAGTGTGACTTTTGCTTGAATAGCACAAGTTAAATATGTTTAAATTTTCGTAAATATGTTTTGTATATACGCTAAATATTCAGGGCAAGCTATGTGTAATTAGATATAAGATACTGCTCGCCACTACTCACAAAATACAATGAGTGTAAAACATGCCCACAAAACTTATATTTTTTCACCAGCTAGATGTAACTCTTAATTGTATTTTTTTCTCAAACAGATAATGTGATATTAAAAATACTTCATTTTCGTTTGAAACTAGCATTTAACTAATAGTAGTTATATAAAATTTAATTTATACAAACTGAATACTTTTAAAATCTAGTTTAACTGAATATTTCATTTTGCATATATTGCATATTGCAAAAATTACATATTTTAAAAAATAACCAAAAAAAACAATTAAAATATTTTATTCAAATTGTCAAAACACAAAAATATTAAAAATCTACAAAGGTTGCTTTAAGGCTGGAGAATAAGCTTGATAAATCTTCTCGTTCAATTGATCCTTCTCAGCAATGAGTGATAATATTCATATTTAACATAATTTATTGCTAGTTATACCTTATATACCAAATATATACTCAAGTTTACATACCCTACGAAATCTAAGTTATTAAATATGAAAGTTTGATCAAGTTCAAAACCAACAGCAATAATATCCTTAGCATTATTTAAACCCATTTTTCTGGCTTCTTCCAGTGTAAGGTCTTTCCATAGACACTTTTCATCGTCCGTCAGCTGTATCAGGAGAGGGACGTTGAATACATCTTGAAGCCACCTATGAGTAATTTAAAATTAATCAGAGGACAAATTTATTTTTGTAACAATGCTCTTCTTTCATATTTACATACTAGGTTTTATTAAAAGGGGTAAAAATAATTTTGTACTTTTTAAAATATAATTTAAAGTAAATACATCCAAATTTTTATGTATAGTGATTAGGGAGGATATAAATAATAAACAAGTGTATACTGAATTTCAGAATGGAGTCTTCCACACATAACAAAAATACTAAGAAACTATTTTATTATCGTGAACATAAATTAATTCTAATTAAATAACTAATACATTTGACACACTTTAATACATAGATTTATTCTTAAACTAACTTCATTTCCAAAAATTCTAACTTATACACGCCTGTGAATAGAAAATGTTGAAAACCAAAACTACCTCCAAATTATATGATCTTCACATAATATTAAGTATATTTTTATATATATAATGCAATCTTTATTCTATTTTATTCTTGTGACCCCTGATACTGTTTGTTCATTGGGCACTTAATTCTAACATATTTCACAATGCAAATCACAATTTATAATTTTAAAAAAGGTGTTAGGTACTACTACATATTCGCAACTTAGAATTATACCTTCTTTAGGGTTCACTCTTGTGTGTATGTGTGAGAGTTATTTATTAACAGAATCAACAAATGGCGTTAGGGTGCCTTATTTTTGGAAATAACATTGGGAGTCACATAGCTATCTTAGACTGAGCATGATGAAGACATTAAATTTGAATAAATTACTCCTGCTAAATGTCTGAAGAATTTTACACGAAGAATGTGCACCATATATTGCACTATAATCCATTCAATGTCAAGATGGAATGTTTGTAAACAATTGAATTTGACAGTTAAATTATGGTTGGCACAAATATAATATTCGATCAGCTGACGACTATTTATAAAATGCATTGCATTATTCCCGGAGTATTATTAAAGTATATATATATAATCAAAATATTAACTTCAGAAAGTTATGAAAAATTTTATAAATACAAGTATTATACCATTATTTTATTGATACAAATTCTAAAATTTTACACGTTAAAAATGGACAACCCTCCATTTTTTTTGTGAAATAGTCAGGTGTTTCAAACATTTTGTGAAAATAATCAAAATCTCGACGCAGTAAAAATCTAGACCATATATGCTATTCATTAATTTTATAAGGCGTTAGAGTGAGATAGCTATAATGTGTCAGCTTATGCTGCTACATTTCTAGATTTGATTACCTTATATACAGATATAGTTATAGTATATTTGGCGTCTAGATAATTAAACAAACATTGTGACATATGTCATTTTCTCTTCAAGTAAGTGTTGGTAATAAAATATTTTCCATTGTAGCCTACAAATTGTATATGTACTTTAGGATAATGTTTTTATAATAACTGAGCTTTTACTCTTATTTCGATGTATATTTTCGATGATTTTTCTTAATACATATTTATACCAAAAACATTAAAAAAGCTTTAATGTTAATATCTGTTATAAGTTGGTCGCTCATGTAAGGATAAGATGGCCACTTAATTTCCGGGTCGTTTTTCACCTTCCTTTTTCGTTACTTTTTCCTTTTTTCTCGTGTAAGTTTTTCTTTTCCGTTTCTTGTTTCTTCATTTTCTTGCCACAAGGATTGCAAGAATTGTTGAATGGAATACAATTTATATGCGGCCATAATTTACAAACAATTTATTGTCCCTAATCTATTTTTTCAGTCTTGTAGTAATTTTCACCGTGTTCCAATCATATATATTATCTTCAGGACCGGAATTTTCACCGGCTAATTCTATCGTTTCTTCTTCCTCAGAACTGGAATGTAATTTCATTTTTTCCTTTTAAATATTAAGATTTTTCTTTCTAATCTTATTATTTTTACTTTCTCTTTCCTTTTTTTGACTAATATAATCTAGGGCTATTTGCTTGGACAGTTACCGAACGCTAGAAAGCAGTTCTACTACTGGGTACATATCAGAAAGGAACTTTGAGGTGGGTCTTTTTGTGAGCATCCTCATTACATCTTTATGTTAGAGGCCCGGTTGGTGGTAGTTCTTTTTGAACCCGTTTAGATGCAGGATCCTTAAGTATCATCGAAATCTCTTCAATAACTCTGTCATTTTTAAGATTATCAGATATGTAAGCATAATTTGGAAAGATTAATCCGGAATCTAAATTTAGCGCCATTTATGAATTTGTTATTCGATTTAAGGTTATGTTATCGACAGGTTTATTATATTCAACGAAAAAACAGTAAAAACATAATAAATTTTAAAAATATTAACATTGTAACATCAAATATCAACGTACTAAAAAAAAATCTCAGGTAAATTGAAACTTTGAAGTTTAAAAACACTTTAATTTTTTTTTCAATAAAAAAATGTATACAGCGACTTACACATTCGAGCATCAATTACTCACCAATCTTAGCTCACAACATACAGAGCAGACAGTAAAATTTTTCAGTTGGTCGTTTCATCGTACAGGCCATATAATATTGAATTACCCTACGCTAATACCCGGAAACTCATATTGAATATTTATATATATATTAATTATAATTATATATTATAAAGCATTCGCAGTGATTCCTTATGACGCATTTTAATAGTCCTACAAAAAGAAAACGCATTATGAGCGGTATAGTGTACTAAGCGGAAAATAATATATTAATTGAAATATTATTCTGACAAGAAAACATATCAAATAAAAATGCCGATTTGTGCTTATGAATTTTGCCAGATAATAAACTTTATTCTCTATTCGGATATGTATATCTGGTAAAACTAACTTATTAGTCTTTGGTTTGAGGACAACCAATGCGGGTTCGTATGATTATCCATCTGTCCGCCTGTTGCACAAACACGAAACCTAACAATTGTATTTAAGTGGCCATATATAAATTTACGTAGGACTAAAAAATCCTAATTAATCCGAGCGCACAGGTAGTATAATTATTTGCGACATTCATTATTTATATGTTCACAAGGGACACACTTCTTGTCCAAAGGTATTTAGATTCAGGAGATCAATTATATTTTTTTGTTTACTGTATGCCCACGTATGGCAACTTATTTATACAACCTATATTCAATGCTTGCTTGCAACACTTATCAACGTAATGGCGGGAGATGTCCGTACATTTCGTTTTCCAATATTGCTCTCTAAATTTTTGGTGTTTCATAAAAATATTTTGTATTATATTAAGTTTATTATATTATTATATGTTTTATAATGTTAAATTCGTTGTGTTAAATGTGTGATATTTTTAAGTACGAGTGTAATTAAAATGGCGAATGTTTTTCTAAGGACCGTACCTATACAGCTGTTCAATAATACATATCACTGTAGAAACTAAGATTGCCGTCATGTCACTGTAACATAAACAGAATCAAAATGATCTGGACACAAAAGAAATGATACGTGGCGAAGGAAAACACTACTTTTAAATTAAACAATGTCTAAAGATTTCTACTTGGAGCAATGTCATTTAATAAGCCCCGCGGCATGGCTGAACGAGTATTGTTATTGTTGATATACAATCTAATTACTGTTGATATACGATGTAATAGATAGATTTATGATGAATAAATTCTGCTAATATGTTGTGTAATAGATATGATATGTTCTGTAATACTATTTCTCAGTGATATCGGCAAAGGCCGGCCTCACCGACACTAGCTTAGGCACAACTATTACGTATTTTTATACATTAGTTCGTTTTAAAAAAATATTTAATGATTACTCAAAAATTAAGTATTTGCGATTACTTTGTAATAATTTTCTGTATAACTTAATATTTAATTAAACAACTATTTCTATCGAAATTTTTGGTATTATTTTATTATATGTCTTTTTTTATATAATGCTTTTAAATTGTTCGAAACACTTCACCTTACTTATCTGAATTTTTCATAAATATAAAATATAATCTATATAATATAAGTTACGTATGTACACAGTGTAAATGTGCACACTAATAAGAAACATTTTTTTTAATCAAAAATAGCAAATAAATCCACATTAAATTACTAACGTGAATGTAAGAAAAAGGTTTGCAATACCTGAACTGTCAAAAGTGATTGTTTATAAACAGTCCATCTTGAAATTGAATGGACTATAGCTATTTTACTTGACTAATTTGTGCAATAAAACTTGTGTGTAGGATAACTTACTTACAATTCTAAAAGCTTAATTTAAAAGGAGAAAACAAAATAAAAAACAAACAGTGTTACAGCATAATAAATATTGTCAGTCGTAATGTGGAAAAATACAAGAATTACAAATGATGTTTAATTATCGTTTTAAAATCTTTGTTTCTGCAGCTCTTTCATTCTTTTGTATTGACTAAATTATAGTTTAAGAAATAAAATTTTGAAAAATGACATGTCTACATATTTCAACTGAAAACTACTTTTGAAAAAATGTATTTTGTTTAGAAATCAAGATATTTCAAAAATCATGATAAAGTATTGTACATTTGTTGCATGTGTCAGAACTGAATAGTTTTTTTTATATCAATAATCCTTAACCTCAATAGAAATTCAAGGATGATGTGCCATATTAATTCTTTTATATAGTTACAAGCCTGCATTATCACTTTCAGAATACCTATTTTTATTATCCAGCTTTAAATTTGTATTCATTTTTCTGATATTTCAACATAAAATTTGTTGAATATATTTGGCGTTAATTTTGTAGAAATTCATTATTCACAATTAAATGAAACTACGTGATGTAGTATTATTTCTACTATCTTTAATTTCTTTACCACAGTGTATAATATACTAAAAGAAAGAGTTTTACTATAATCTTGCTCCACAATTGGCCAAATGGTAGCACCATTTGGCTGTAAAAGATAAAAATACTTGACACTGAGTATCGTAAGTATTGTCCATGTGAAACATAATATATAAATTGTATAAAAAATAAAAGAAGGTAATAAAGTAACTAAATGTAAAGTGAAATATCTATTCGCGCTGTAAGGTGCAAGCAAGTTCTTACTAGCCTTGCACGCACTGCATGTATATTCCCAAAACTCAAAGATTCTAACTTAACACCAATTTAATGAACCAGGGTAAAATTTCACATATAGAGATGATGTGTATCATCTCTACATTTAAAATTTCAAGAATATGGCTTTTAAAATTCCTGGTATATAACACCTCTCCTGTGTGTTCATTTTGACACTGACTCACTGATCATCATAATCTCGGCCCTACTCCCAGTCAAGTTAAATACTTGAAGTTTCACATGTACATAAAGAAAAGTCATAATATAATCAAGGGTGAATTATATCCTTTTTAAATAATTAATTTTTTCTTTTGAGTAATCAGTAACGAACAAGCTTTTAAAATTAAAAATAAAATCTAAAAAGTATTTTCATATATAAATCTTGGAATCATGATGCGATCACTGTGCTATGAACATTTAAAATTTTGAATAACACAATAAACATCCGAGAAAGTCAACACACCAATGATTTTAAGTTTTAACATATTTGAACACACACATAATGCACTAGACATATTGAATCATGCGCATTAGTGGCATGTGGCATACTATAGCGGTTAGACTTTATAAAATATATGGACATGTATCATATCAATATATTTGAAATGTATGGATATCTTGATTTGATGTATTGAAAAAAATATTAATGTCAACTCACATTTTCAAAATATCAGCCGACATGTGACAAATCTACTTAACTAATCTACTAACACTTTTGTCCATGAGAGAGAGCACTCTGTTTTTAATGCATTCTGCTATTAGTCTGTTTCTATTGTTTGGCATAATATTCCAATTATTTAAAGTAATGAGCAGTATTAACACAACTTAAAATGATCCATAACAATAATCTAGGTACTTACGTCATCATTACCAGTAACATCATGTTTTCTTTAGTTAAGACATTCGAATTTGAAGTAGAGGTGAACTAGTTCTTAATATTTTTAGGAGGTTTTGTAATTTATAGTTTTGAAAGTTTTAGTTTTGAAGTTTTGAAATTTTCTAGCAGCAAACATCTGCTATAATGATTTTTTGAAATGTAATATATCTTATATTATTCAGAGTATTATCCTCCATGGTGTAACTAATGTATATGAATACATATTGACACATGAAAAACAATACCCTCATTTTGGCTTTACCATAATCAGATAAGAATATATTGTTGTAACTCATTTACAAAAAATTGAGAGCTATTTCAGAACAGATATGTGGATTATTTTGAGCCAAATGTTGGACTTTAGGCATTATAGACTAATGCCTAAAGTCCAAAATTTGGCTTCTGATATCAAAAGAATTACAATTTAAAAACTACACAAAATATATCCAAACACTTTTAAATCTGCAACAAGACTGAAACTGCAAAGACTTCCGACTTCACAAACAATTAGAATCGAGTTCAAATTCAACTAAATAAACCTATTTATGTCTATGTCAAACCGAGCTGACCTAGCCATAGCCGACTATCATTATATTAGAATACTCAGCTATGATGCATTATATTTGATTGCTTGTTGCGATTGGTTCATTTATTGTCCAATCTCTCTCCCGCCCTTTGCACAATCAAACCGTGCAAAAGTTTATTCAAGCATGTTTAAAATGCCCTCCACACTACTCACGAAGTTACCTCGACGAAGTGCTTGTCAAAGTCTGAAGTACGTCTGAAGTACAGTCTGAAGTACGTCTGAAGTACAGTCTGAAGTACACACAAAGCGACTCGAAGTACCTCTCTTACTATTCTATTCGCCTAATTTCACGAGTAGTGTAGTACAGGTTTAAAACTTCAGTTGCTTATTTTTGTTAGTCTGTTGAACTTACTTATTGTAAATTACAATGTCGGGTCCAAGATCTAAATGTATAGTTCGAGAGATTTGAAAAGTGAATAGACGGAAAAATTGTGAGTTTAAAATGTCCTTTCCCTTGAAAATATTTCAGAAAAACAAGCATGATGATGATTCATTTAAAAAAATGTTTCTGTATCACCTAGCTATGTAAGCCATGTAGTGCAGGTGAGTTTTAGCGGAAATTGATAATTCTAATTGTTCTATACAAAGTTCAGTCATCAACAAGCCAAAATGAAGATAATATAATATTTCTTGCGCTAAAATCATCCTAACAAAGCAACTCAGCACAGTTGTGGGTGCCATTGAAAACTCGCCAAAAATCTGGTAATGGGGCTTTGATCGATTTAATATCCTTGATTTTCAACCATTACATATTGTAAGTATAGAGAATGAAGGTTTCCGAAGATACAAATATTGAATCCAGATCTTAACCTTAATAATCCTTGTCTTCACATCACATATTTTGATATCAGACAAGTAATAAACATATAAAGCGTACAAGAGTGCACTACACAGAAAAAGCAAGCATGAAATAATTTGTAATTTTCAAAATCAATGAAATCCAAACGATTTTCGAACAGTGCAAATAGACGCTAAAATAGTTTACTTACTATTGTCACATATACAATACCTCATCAACGAAAAAAGTAGTTAATGAGCTTATAAATAAGTATAATCATTTTTGTGTAGTTCACACATTGAACCTCACAGTTGAAGACTTCACATAAACAGTCATTTAGAAGGTATCGCGACAAATAATCAGTTACCATATATTTTGAACAAATAGGTGGCATTGTGTCGCATTTTAAAAGTGATACAAGATCTTCCTATTCTTTACTCAACATGTATATAGGTATAAAAATGAAATTAGAGAAATTAAAACTGAAACAAGATTCTTACTTGCTGAAAATGAATGAAAGATAAACCAGTTGAATTACAACTGTGTGTAAATTTTTAATTTTACTGTAACTTTTAATATACACACACATAGGATGTATGTATATACAATAAATATTAGCCAGAAAGTAACATGTAGGTTATACAAACTGTATTGTATGAATTTAAATTCAATTTTCAAAATGTAAAGAAAGTTTAGAAAAATTGAGTAACCTATTGTAATGTAAGGAATACTGGTACTGGTATTGATTGATAAAACAATATATGTATATTGATTGATAAAACAAGATGATTTGATAAAACAATATATATAAGAGAATAAAAAAGTTATAGATAAATATTTTAAAAACAACTATTTTTATGTAACATACCTATTTTAATTTTGTTAAAGCCTAAACATGTTTTTAAATTTGGTTTTATGTGGATATCAATATTATAGTTTTTAGAAAATAAATAACATTGAGACTAATAAAACGTTTATTGTTTTGATTATGCACTTGTATCTTTCAACAGCCCTATAAAAACAATCCAAAAATGAATGAGTATTTAAATAACAGATTCACGACACTATCGAACTTGGTTTGCAAACTGATTTACTTAAATTTTCAAATCTACTAACTCGATTTGACGAATTTCTTAGTCAGTCCAAAAATAACAACATAATACCGATAATATCTGGTTCATGATCCAGTGTGTGCCTACTGAATACGTTGAAACTTGAAAATCAATGTTTTGTTGATATTCCCAAATGTCTGTTGCATTATTCAAATCTGAAAACACTTCTTAGCGGGTAATCCCAGCATGATCGCAAGATTAAACTTTGAGGATTTTTAGATTAACAATAATATGAACAATTTCGCAGTTGTTTTCCAGAATTTTAAAAACCTGTCTATTTGAGAAATTTAAAACTTAAATTGAAATTTACTTAAAAAAAATTGTTTTTGTTACAATTTATATTTTTTATGACATACAATCAAAACAAATAGCCCATACAAAGACATTTAAAATGAGATTGTGCATCTAACTTATGAAATGTGAGCTCTCTAACTTATGAAATAGCTGCAAGTGCAATTTTTAAAAATGAAGATAGGAGCATTTTTGTGAAAATATGGCAAATTTAGTTTTGTAGCTTTAATCAATTGTCATATGAGCATTATATTTGGTGATTCTCCTTACACCTATGAGGTCATATAATATACCAAATATCATTGCAATTTGAAAATGTCACTTTGAAACCCTGTATTGATTTTGTGTGAATTAACCATGAGCTATATGTATATGTAGGTACCTTTTTTTTGGATTTTAAAAAATCCAAAAAACCATACAGGCACTGTCAAAAATATCTAACAATTTGGGGATATGTATTTTAAGCCGATAAAATAGCAAAACAATTTTTTGTTATCTTACATGTTTGTTAGTTTTTCCATAAAACCTTGGTTATTTGTATGACATAATATATTTATTTTATTGAAATGAATTAAGACATTCAGCAAATATTAATTATGTTGTAAATTTTTATTACTACTTATTTTTATTATACTGCTATACGATGAGGTATTTTGGGCTTCTATTTTAGAAAAATTTCCTTTATATTAGTATCAATTAAATGGCTATAATATTCGGAGTTGAATTTTAACTTTTAAAGCTAATATTTAATAGTTCAAACATCCTAAAACCATTCCATTTCAATGACTAGTTGCATTGATAAAACTGTCGTTTCACAATTTTTTAAGTTGAGTTATGCAATATTGAATAAAATACACAAGCACTCTGTCACATACTAGCCAGTAGATAATTATAAAAATCTTATCATTTTACTTTTAAAATGAAACATTTTAAAATGCTATTATATATTTCATTTTCGTTTCACAAATTCTAGCAACAAAAAAATTTCTTGATAAATACACTTAAGATTAACCACATACATTTTGAATGAATCATACTTTATTGAGAATAAACTTACTTAGTGAATATGAATGGAATCAAATGGCCCAAATGCATACTCTCAGAGGACGGACCTCTTCCTGTATATAAATAAAATGGTTTTCCAGCTTCATGCAAGTTTAAAATAGAATGTAGGTCTCTGTGCGAGAAAAAAACGCCTCTTCTTAATAAGTGATGTGCTGAAATAAAACATTTTTTATGATTATGTTTTGTTATTTACCAATATCACGCGAAACTCGACCAACTCTAATGGAAGCACTAATTGACCAAACAATTAAATTTTCCCATGAACAAATAATTGCCGCTCAACAAATAAACCATCAGTTTATTATCACCATATAGAAATTTAGACAAAGTATGAAAACCATTTCTGAGTTATGAACATTTTTATTGTTTTCACATGGGGTAAACATATGAACTTGTCAACAAAATGCAAAAAAACTTCATTCAAGTTAATCTACAGTTTTCATAACAAGTCTACCTAAGTAAATACAAATAAACCGAAATAAGACTTCTTTTACAGTCCTGTGAAAAATGGAAACCCTATTGACAAAAGCATTATGGTTGCAAAATTGATGAAAAACTGAATAAACATACAAACACACAAATGTACATAAAATTACTCTTCTTGTCTGGAACCCTAAAAATTTTATATCTAAAAATATTAAAAGTAAATGAAGGAAAAAATTGGTCAGTGAAATTGTTCAATAATTTTCGAAAATTCTACATTTTTCTCACCATTTTTTCTTATTTTGACAGACATTTTTCCCAAAATACTCTTTTTTAAGTGATAAAATTTGAACATTGCTAAATTATACCTAACAATTCACACATATGCATAATACTTTCAATAAATCCCAAATGCATTCACACATGGTACAGGTGGCAATTTGAACGACCTAATCAACAAGACAATATGTTGTTTGAATTCTTTTCATACACAAATCATTATAATAAAACTATTCTGAAAGTATGGAGTTTTCAAAATATGGGCCATTTGATTTACATAAACAATTTAATTCAGGCATTGAATCTAGAAATATTGGGTTCTTGAAATTATAATTAATTTTTCAAAAAATACACACATAATACTTTATTATTTTTGCTTTATTCTCCAGCATTATATGATTCTCCAGCATTTTTTTTTCATATAACACGCATGTATGTATTACAGATGAATCTCATTCCCATAAACTATTGAAAATTTCATTAAGATAAAGCTATGTTTAAAAATGGTAAAATAATAAAGAAATTATTAAAAATACTAGTTATTTAAAAAAAAATGCTAAAATAAAAGCCTAAAAATGGAATTACAATATTACATAATAACATCACACATTTGACAACGTTTTTGAATTTAACTTTAATATTTTTAAACAAAGATATAAATGTCCTTTTACTCATTTTATATTACTTAATTTCTAAAGAAAATAAGCCTCAGTGTCATTTTCTAACATTGAATATTTCATCATAAGGCGACGTTTTAATAATAATGATTTCAGACCTTGGTTTTGACCAATTTGGCTATATTTAGCCACTTACAAATTTTGATTTGTATTTTCTGAAGCAAATTAATTAAAGCAAAATATGAACAATATGAAAAAATGTTAGTATGGTTGCTTATGATTGCATACCACCTTGAGAAGCTCTCCATACCATAAGCAATATACGTACTGCAACATGAGAATATCTGCATGACTGCATTAGATATATATATCACATTCTGATTCAAAAACACTTGATCAATACCGTAGTACATTTTGGAAGGTCGTATTTTGTAAGACAATTAGTACCAAAGTCCTTTTTGAGCGACTTACTTATTTTAGTTTTATTACAAATTCCCAAAAAATGTTTGTTTTTTTTCCATATGTGTAAAGTAAGTAAACTAAGTAAGGTATAAAAGGACAGGACCTCTTATATATAATCATCTCCCAGTGATTATCAACTTAATTCTACTTATAACTATTTTTATTCAGGTTGGCAGGACGGACCACAGTTAAGCAAAAGTACCTGTTGTACTTTTGTTTCCAGAAAAAATAGAAGTGCAAAAAAATATTTAGACAAAAATTATCTTTTACATTTCATTTATAACCTTGACATTTTCATCATACAAATTTTCCATAAAATTAATAGTAAAGCAGTATATTACATTACAGGATGAATTAAGGAAACTTGCAAAATAAATAAATACCTTTTTGTCCAGTAACTTTTTCAAATCGTGCAATAAGTTCATCGTCTATTTTACTACTCCCAAAGCGTTCTGGGAAAAAGAGAGCAAGTTTTAAAAATTTACACTTTACACAAAGGTTGTTAAATATCAACATAGTAATACTGAATTTGTTTTCATTACTTTAACTACTATTTTATTGAAAAAAATAAGTAAAAGAGTACATGAAGTAACTATTAAAGTTAACAAATTCAATCTTGTAACAAGTAATTTTTAGAAGTGTAAGTAAAAAGTTATAAACAAAGTTGACGAATTTCATTTGTTAACCTTGACCTTAGCTATTTAAATAATTTATATTATTTTCCTTAGTTTAAAAGGTTCAATAAGGTTCATTCAAAATTTAGTAGTAATAGTATATTAACTTCACCTTGGACTTCTTAACCAATCAGACAAAAGCAAAATAGCACATACTTTTTACAATTTTAGTTTCATACTATATTGTATGTTTCATACTATATTGTTATACATATATAAATATCATTTTAATATTTTTAGTTTTCATAAAGAAATGAAAAATTTCATTTCTTATTGCGATTTTCACTATTATACGGGTCAATAAACTGTTCAATAATGTTTAATTCAGTAAATCAAGTAAAACACAATGTCCACTAACATTTTTATACATAATTATGTCAACAACCTCATATTATTATTTACAATACAAGCCCATATTATACATACATCAAACTGTACCTTAGAAAAGTTCACGTTATTCTACGTACCGGCTTAGGCTTAGTAATAATTGTTCACAAAACAAATAACTATCGCATTCTTACGGCAATTAACATACAGCTAATAGTAATATTAGTAGCGTTTTTAAATAATACTATAAATGAAAATATTATTTATTAAATATAATATCATTTATTAATATTTTTTATTAAATATCTATTTCATCTACAATTAGAAGCAGTGACAGCAGTGGACAAATATGGGAGGGGAGGGCACCCCCACCCCTCCCATATTGTCCCCACTGCTGTCACACCTATTCCCTAATACTGCAAAACAGAACAAGCAATCAAATTAAAAAGCAACATATGCAAAAAATTACCCAATATTACAATATTGATAACAATGCAAATTTGAGCATGATTTGGCCGAGAGCTGCGTTAATACACAGTTAGTCAGTTGTGGAGATATTTTAAAAAATTATATCAAATATATCTCTCAATGTACTATATTTTTAGTATTTTTTATAAATGAGATACTTTTTGTCAATAAATGCTTATCACCAGTCCCCCCAAACTACTCTTCAACCTTTTTTTCTTGGATGTACGATTCGGTTCATCTCTCTTTTACATCCAGCTTCCTTGATATGTGTTCGCCATAACCTTGATGAAATCTCTCCCCTATTCTTCACTTACTGCACAAAGATACTTAGAAAAAAAAGTCCATATGGGAATGTAGTTTTCTACTGATATTACAAACCAGCTTTTATATTAAGCGCGTTTTTGACTACCTTTTCACATTAAGAGCTTTTTCTGTTCCCTAAAAAATGTTCTACAATTTCCTTAAAGGATTCCCAAGCTAGCTTTTCTGAACAGAATTTACAACATGCAGACAAGCTAATGTGTTACCATTATGTAATAACACTGCTTTAAGACTTCGTTTTGAAGAATCCATAGAAAAATCTCAATCATTTAGACTGTATTCTTATGAAACACGTTCAGTAGGCCCAAGCATATCACAACAATATACTAAAATTTCTTCTTGCAGAAAATACAGCTGGAAGTCCTTTTCTCTATTTTATACGAATAAAAGCTTGTTGTAGGGCCCAGCAACTTTTTTCTTTCAAGGTTGAACCGAGTAATTCTGCGGCATCTTTTGTATGATTAAGATCTCTTGCAAATCATTTAATTTACTTTGAAATAACAATTAAAGTTTCGCTTTCTGCTCGACATACTCATCATCAAAAACTGAAGTATGTACTGCAGAATTCAGTTCAGAGAAACTTTCATCAGATAATAATGATTTGGCAGCAAGGCACAATTCCTGAACATTGAAACCTTGATGCATAGGTAGAATCTCAGAAGGAATGTTAGGATACATTATTTCTGTTTTACCTTTAGCATTAAAACCTTTTATATTGGGACAGCAAAAGTAATATTCCTCGATGTGATTTTGTGGTTCCATCCACGTTGTTGAAGTCTGCAAACTAAAATGTTTTTTTCCTTTTGACCATTTCCAAAATTGACCATCACATGGTGAATACACTTTACAAGGCATCCATTTTTTTGTCTTGGGTTTTGATATTTGTTTTAAAATATCTCACATACAATTGTTCAATGTTGTTGATTTCATATTACATAACTTCCACATATGTAGCAAAGTTATCTGGAGAATTAACACATTTTCTGGAACCCATTAATAAGACTTTTCTGTTTTTATCACTATAATTTTCATAAATAATAACTAGTGCGGATAGATGAGTATTTAAATATCGACACAATAATTATTAACACTGGTACTGGTACTTTGGTAGTATTGAGACTGGGTACTTTGATAGTACTAAGAAAACAGAAAGAAATATTTTTCTCAGAAAACTTGCATCATAAAATTTCTTATAAACTGGTTCCTAAGGACTGTTGAAATTTCTACTTTGTTTTGTAAAGGGATAAGGGAATTATCTATTCAAATATAAAAACCTATTTTTAAAAGAAGTTTATTTCCAATAATAAGTATATTTTGCAAATGAATAATGGAATGTGATAAAATTTTTATTGGTATTGTCAAATACAATGTATAAAATCTTAACAAAGATAACATCTAATATTGATCTTTGTTGCTAATTAGACCATGTAATTTTAGTGTAAACTTATGAAAAAATAGCATTTCTAGAAGTTCATTCTAAACCTAATATTCTATAAAGCAATGATTCTAAATCTCATGTTAGGGGCAGATTACAATGACTTTTAAATAATATTAGACTATTTAATTTTTTTCTCGTGGTCAGGTAATAGTTTTTGACCTACTTTTTACTTCATCTATTATAATTTTCACCATGAGATGCATAGAAGTATTAGACAAATATTTACCACCTCATTAGTTTAATAAAACTACAGTTTAAGTTCATAAATTGATCCTGTTTCTAACAATGGATTTTCAAAATTTGGAAATTTTTCCACCACACAAGGGTGAAAATTAGGAAATCAAAAAATTTCAGTAAGTTTAATATTTTGTTACTGGTGTTTTGGCACAATTTACATATGTAGAAAGATGTTAATGGCTGCGTCAAACCAAATGCGAGCATAGCATGTCAGCATTTCTAATGTTGTAAACAGTATGTGAGATGTGAGACCAAATGCTCTGCATGTGCGTGCTGTAGCAGACACAGCCCATGCGTGCCACGCCTCAAATGGCAAACTGTGTGCACGAGACCAGCAGTATCATATGGCTCTCCCTACTTGTTGTGACATTGCATTAGTGCATGCATTTGTTGTGCAGCACAAAAACTGACAGTTGTGTTTTTTTACAAAATTTTCTAAAGCTCCATGAGTTATTTCAAATTTGGACATAGAAATGAAGAAAAAGTTCATAAAAATAATTCATAAATGCAATTGTATTTACAATTCCAGCAATAAAAATTACAAAAGTTCAACATTTGACGTATAACTAAGTCATGTAAAAAGGGCTAAGATGTATGAAAGTACCAGTAAAAGGGGCTTTAAATGACTCCAGCTCTCGGTACAGGCTGCTCTCTTTCCTTCTTTTATTTTGTTATTATTTTAAAAAAAAACTGTGTCATTATTATTATAAATGACACAGTTCTTTTCCTTTCTAATGATTTTCCGGTAGTTAGAAGCAGCGTTTCTTTGTCAGATCTGATGCTTTCCAAAAACCTTTCCTCAGAAAATTTAACGCATCATACTTAGACATGTTTGGAAATGACCGCCACGCTGGACATTACGTATGCAGCGTAGCGTGTTGCAGCAGAGCACAGCAGCAGTGATATTTGATGTTATGCAATGCGCTACAAATATGCTGTGCTCTACATGCAATGCATCTGGTGTGCTCCAACCTTAACTACGTGTTCAATAAAAAATTTAAGGCCCGCTTTCTTGTTTTCGTAAAATGTAGAATTTATATTGTAAATATGATTTTAATATATGAATAGGATGCGAGTAAGGCAGAAATAAGAACTACTTAAATAGTAAATATTAATATCAGTAAAGATTTAAATACCTAAACAACTTAACCTACAGTTTTTTTATTCAAGGCCACCTATAATTATGTATATGTTACCATTATTTCTCCCATTATTAACTGCCTTGTATTTTATATTTTTATGAACGAAGCAAAACTTCTTTTATATTGATATATTGCTGAAGAATAAACTAATAAATAAGTAGAGCCGGTTGTCACAGCAAGTTGTGAAAACATTTGTAACAAAATTAATTTGAAAATACTGAGATTCGGAATGACTCATAAAAAACCAGAATCAGGAAAAACACAGGAAAAGCCGCATTAATTCCATATACCATTAGACCATAAAACCTTCAAAGATATATAGTATATTTTAAACTATTTACAAATATTAATATAATTTTTTACTATGTAAATATATTACCTAGTATATTTCACAGCTGTAGAGACGCCTGAGTATGGTATAAGAGTTCCATTTTTTCCTTTTGGGATATGGAAATAATAGATGATATACTAAAAATAATAGATGACTAGGGTGACCCGTGCGAAGTCTTTGCATTATTTATTCCATTATGAAGCTCAGATGACAGATCAAAAAAATTTTTACTAAAATTGACATATAGAGGAGCAAGTATCAAAAGCATTGAGCTAAAGCGCCACTTTATTTATACGTGAGTGGATTTGAAATTAAACAAAAATTTTACCGACCGTCAATCATATTGACGTTGAGCCGTTAGATGGCAGCATTGCTGTTTTGTGTATATAATTTTAATAATTAATTAATTTGCAAAAACAATAGCAATAATAAATTTTTTAGTTGTGGATGCCGGTAGAACAAGCAATTATCTATAAAATGATATATAATTTATGTGGATTAGTTGTGAGGTTTTTTCTAAAAAGAGAGTGTAACATCTTAACCTTAGCGTATTAATATATATGATGATTTATGAAAAAATTCATAGAAGGCATGGGAAGTAACACTAACAATAAATTAAGACAATCATTCATCAAATAAAATTGCATAAAGCATGGCTAGACCATACTGAGAAAGAAACAAGAAAATTGTTGCCCACAGATTTTTGGGATACCAAAATGATGTTAATGAATAAATAAACAGATCAATTTAATTTGAGGAGGAATTATATCTCCCATAAACTAAGTATCACTGCTTAGTTTATGGGAGACATTACACAGAGATTTCCAAATCAAAGTAATGCTTGGTTATCAATGTTATACTGACATTTTCAAAATAATTTTTAAAACATACTTACTTATTAATTTATCATAGTCTATGCCTTTTTCTGATTTCCCGACAACATTCCATGGGTCAACAATGTCTTCTTGCTCTAAATCAATATCTTCCAATTTTTTGGTAGTTTCATCCATTTTTAAGCTAAAAATCATATTTGTAACATAATGTCAATAGTACGAGTGAACATTCTAAGATTTAAATATAAAAATATATGTTATAGTGAAATTTCCATAAGGAATATTTTAAAATTGATTTATGATTTCTATATGTTATTTCATATATAAAACAAAATTTTAATAATATTTTATTGCAAATAATTTATTTAAGTTGAATGAATCGAAAATTATTGAAAATTATAAAACAATTGCCTAATTATTTTAGTGCGTTTTTAAAAACAAACAAAATTAACTAACTACTTTCGCTACCAATGTACAGTATAGTTAAAATTTCTCACATATTAACTATACTCTAGAAATTATAATTAACCCGAAATATTAGCAAGACATGAATCATCAGCACTTAATGTTGAATCATTTTTATTTAATAGATGGACAAACTGGTGCGATAAAGTAAATTTGACTATTTACTTACAATAATAGTCTTTAGTGAAGGAAAATATTGAAAATTCCATAAACCTATTTCTTATAACTAGTATTAATGCAGTAGATATTTGTTAATTATATTCAATTTTGTTGACCGTAATTTTATACGAGCAATATATAACAACTGAAGAAAATAAAAACATATATAATTTTAAAAAATACACATGCTTCCACTTACTAATTCAATGGCTTATAAATATTTATCTTAAATACACGTGTCAAACCATTCACACTCTGTCGTCACTCACTAACCCTTCTTTTTTACTGTTTCAGAGACAGAGCATAACCAAATTTTGACATGACGAGCACGTCAAACTAATTTGACAAATTTAAAATGTTGCTATTACATAAATTTTCCTTAGAGAAATATGGAAAGAAACTTTCGAAAAACATAAAGTCGTTTCCTTTTTCCATTGAAACATCTTTTAGAAATATTTTCATTGTATAACTTTCAATTTTATCGCATACAACTTATTTATCATCTGAATTGATCTAAATATTTTCAAATTAACAGCAAAACGAATGGTTCAGCCAACATGAAAATAATGTTCAAATGAAAGTTTTACGATAACAGTAGGAATAACGCGAACTCTACAGTCGAAAGTTGAAAGTAACATCTTTAGTTATTTGGATTATAACATTGTGTAACATTGTGTTAAGTATATTTTAAATTGCAAGTGAAAGTATAAAATAAGTCGAGAAAAGCTTAAAAGGAACGAGAAATTAGTGTTATTATTTGAATAGTAACGTTGATAACGTAAAAATGACTCAATTATTGAAAATTGTAACCAATGCTTAAATTTGTATGGAATATTCTGTGGTTTTAAGTAACTTATTTAGGGAAGATGGACGTCACCACAGAATAGATACGTAGACGTCATGCTACATTTACAAGAGTTAAATGACCCCAATCACAGAACATAATATATAATAAAAATAATTTTGTTTTGGAATCATGTTTAAGGTGTTTTTTTATATTTGTGATATATTTATAGGTATAATAATATGGTGTTTAAACTATAGGTATATGGTGCTGATGTTAATTGATACACTTAATATCTGCACTATATTTTTAATTTATATGTCCTGAAAAAAAAAATTAATACTGGTAGTGATACTCGTTATCTGTAAACAGGTGACTCCGTTACATGTAATATTTGTTTTGAAGCTCTCTGTTGAACTCTGAAAATTAATTGCAAAATAGATCTGAATAAAAAAATGTAACATTTATGAAACCCTATGTATGAAACCCTTACGTTTAGGTTCAAATACTTTTCTGCGTTATGTTGTATAGGTGAAGGCAATGTGCATTGGGTGAGGATTACAAGCAAAAATCAAATTATGAGCATACAAACTTGCACATACACGTACAAGAGCGAGCCCTAAAGAAGTCATGTTCCTCTATTCAAATTCATTGTACTACCACACATCATTTTTTGACAGAAAACTTCCTCGATTGGGGATATATTATTGAGGGAAACTATGCAAAAGTCAATGTTAGGAATATATATTAAACAAATCATAATAACTTTGATGACAATTGTGCAGGATGTGGCAACGTAGACAATTTATGTTGAGCGCCAGTCATATGGACGCCACCATTTCAGACTCAAATCCACAAATAATGGATATTGATATTCATCGAAGAAGAGCCCGTATTCAAATTCGTTTTAGTATGTCAATATTTTTTTTATAATTAGGGATCATTTTATAAATCACGTAACTCCGCAGCTGGTCTCCAGTTAAAGACGTATGGCAACATTGCCAGTATGGAATAATAATCGAGATATTTGTTTTTTGGTGAACTATTTCGTATTGTGTTTTGTGTGGTGTGTAGTGTGGTTGTCATTGTCATATTTCGTGATTCATGGTTTCTGGTGATGACTGCCATGGTGGGCGTTCAATCCGCAAAAATCAAAGCAAGTCACCAAATAGAAAATCCAAAAAGTCTGATACAGACGTAGCAAAGGTATCGACCTTACGATGTTCTGACTCACAGCCGTCTGTCCATAAAAGGAATTTATATGTTGTTTCCTTTCCAATTATTATTTTATTTAACGTTCTACGATCAATATTATACCAGTTATTTGTCGTTTTTAAGTATATTTATTCAGCATCGTCCCGTATTTTGCATAAACCTCGACGCAAAGGTGAATGTCACCTAGAAGTAGTCGTTAAGGATGGTATTGTGTCTACAGAAGTGCTATCTAGTGAAGAGATAATGGCAAACATCAGACAACAATCTTGTGGACCTGGCGATCCGTTATTAGCGAAGCAGAAGCACCACCACCGGAAAGCTTTTGAATTCATCTCAAAAGCTCTAAAAATAGATGAGGAGAACGAGGGTAAGTCTGTTGTTTATATAACACGCGCACCGATTTCCTGCAGGTTACTATTTGTATATCGTACTCGATCTGCCTAAAGTCGAGTCAATATATAACCGAGCATGACTAACAAAGACATTTCTTTGTTATAGAAATAGAATATTTAGTTTTGTGAGTAGATTATTGAACTTAATTTACTTATTGGCTACCTGATTAAGTAAATTATAGTATATATGTTTATCCTCCTGTATTTGATTACTTTTTTAATATTAATGTTCATAACTTTATATGGAGTTTAATATTTCGCATTATACTAATGAAGAGCCATCAAATTAAGAAAATAACTATGAATGTAGAGAAATATAAATTAGTGTTATGACCTAACATTTTTTCGAATATAATGTAGGTACGTAAATCTTAGATAATTATGAAAGAAATATCTTTGAAAAATTAGTAAAATTTTTTTATTTTGTTTGTTTATTTATTTCTTGAAGAGCAATCATCTGGCAAATTTATTGCTAGAGGGGCAATCTCTTCCAGACGGCAGAATTACAGTGCATTTCTAAAGTTATATGACAAGTCGATAGCAAAAAGTAGCTAAATAGACAGCAAACATTTTGGAATCAAACACATTTTAAAGTACACTATATTGACATATTGCATGAACTTCACATTATCAAGCCTGTTTAAGTTTATTTTTCCATTACTGGCAATGAATGGTATAAAGTTCAGAATAAAGAAAAAGTAATTGTTTTGTTTTAATAAACCATCACTTAACAAGTTACAACATTTACCATATATTGTTATACATATGTTTTTTAATTGATATAGCAAGTATTTTTTCTTATTCCTCTCAAAAACATAGGACAAAAGTAATCTGTTTATATTTTTGATTTCTTTTGTATTTCAATTTTCTCAAATAATTACATTTAAATGTTTCAATATCATAAATAAAACCTTCATTTAAAAAAATACTCAATTACCAGTGTAATATATTTTTCTATCTGCCAAATAATATCAATGTACCTCACTATTTAAGGCTGAATAAAATGTTTGATGTATTGCTTCGTATATTACTTTGAATATGCTGCATGGAATCCGTTGAGCGTGCACTGCAGGTTGCTTAACCCTTGCGAAATAGAGAATTTCGAGAACAGAATGAGATAAGAAAAAAAGTTTTTGAATATCATAGCCTTATTTGTCCTCAGGAAAACATAGAATACCAATTTAGCAACATTTATATATAAAAATTCAACAAGCAAATAAAAAATTAACAAGAAATGAGACAACCAACAAACATAGTCACAATTTCAAATGAACAAGCGTGTAATGTCCCCCCGATTTTCAATTAACTAGACACATAAATTTTTGATAGTACCAAGTTCTACTCATTGTCACTATTATTTTGTTCTTACATATAAAATTAATGTAAAATTTTTTTTATAGTGAATGGCTACTCCTGATAGCTTTATATATTTTGTTAAAATGTTCGACTTCTTAACTTTTGTAGTTTACAAAATAAGTAATTTGTTGTGACAGACAAATGGACGATAAAGTGAAAATATAGTTCTATTCGGTATTCTACAAAAAATGAAAGGTTTTTTGTAATATAGAATGAAAGAGGAATAGATACAAATTGGACATAGGTAGAAAGCATATTACAAAGATCAAAATATAGTTGCTAAACATTTTTAAGTAAATGGTTATAAAAGAAGAGTAAACATTTTTAGGCCTGTGAGAAAAAGAAAATGTGTACCATGATTGTAGGAAAAAATATTAATTTTATAAACTATTTTATTTTCATTAAAATTTATGTTGTTTTTAAAATTTATATAGTGTATAACATGTAGATTAATGTCTAATCTAAAATTTAAGGTAACTAATATTTCCACCCTAATTATATCTACATAATGATACTATAGAACTTTGAGAAGAGTGTTGATCGTGATGATGGTATCATTGAGAAAAAATTATTACAATGTATAATTGGGACCGCCATTAAAATATTCATTTTCATAGTGTTATAATAGTGTCTGTCATAAGAACTTTTTGAGTCTTAACTTTGTCGAGGGGTAACTAATAATAACTGCAAGAAACGAGCGAGTGAGCAAAAGATCACAGCCTCCAAGATGAACGAATATTGTAAATTGAACCATATTTGGCGATCACTAAATCTTTCAATGAGTTCAACTAACCATAGTTGGTATTCCGAAAATAATGAAAATGATTATCCGAGTAAAAGGTGAGTTCTTATTGTAAGACAATCAAGTCTCTCCCAATGACATGGCACTACATGTGTCATGAATAATATTTAGCATCATTTGTTTGCAGATATACAAAAACATATCACTAGTAACAAAGCAATATAAGGCTGATTCAATGAATGCTAACTTATATCAACATGAATCGATATTGTTTGTATCTTAAAGCATAAACTTATTCATTGGGTTTCTTTAAGCTAAAAGAGGAATAGTAAACGGATAATTGTACACAAATTACAATTGTGTCTAAACTGTTCTTGATCTAGAATGAATAAATCATTTGATTTATTGTACATTTTTCTTGGCTATACGAACATATTTAACAGTGTTTATCTTTTCGCAATAGAAGTTTTGATGGACGATTCTTAGGATGAGTGGAGACAGAAGGTTGTACTTTCACATAAAGTGAATTAGGTACTGGTTTTAAAGAATTAATTTTGAACCATACATTTATATCGAATTATGCAATGACATTGTCAATTATAAAAGTCGCATATTCATCTGGGCAGCAAAACTGATTGTAACTTCCACCTACATAGATTAGTGTATGTGTGAAAGTCTTCAATATTATTTTTGCACATTGGCACTGCCTTGTGTAAAAATGATGAAATAAGAGTTTGGTGAGACGACGACAGGTTTTGTAATAAACCACTTAATTTCACAGATAAAATATTTTTACTTTCAAATAGAATTCAAATGTATAATTAACGTATGTATGTTCCTTGTAGGATTTATTTCAATTATTACCATGAAACAGACTAGTATCACTTATGCTAAAATCAAAAGAATTGATAACTATAAACTGGGCAGTGTTTTAACTTTAGTTTTTGTTTCAACATCTACCTAAAATTTTCTTCCTTTGATATTCTGTCTGCAATTTCTTTTCTTCGATTGTCTGTAAACTTCTTTATTAGACAGTTTCCTTGTTGTCTGCCTTTATCTTGGAGTATCTTCAATCATCATTTCCTAGCTTTTCAAAATCCCAAATTAAGTTTACCTTCCATATGCAGTTTTTTATTTAAGTAAAATTTAATTTTCATTGACTGATATCAGCCTTCATTCATGTAGCAAATGTTGATATCAGCCTTCATTCATGTTGCTAATTTAAACAAATCAATTTGTGTGGTCGTCATCTTTTGGGTGGCGCGTAACTTGTCAATATTATTGTTATTTTGGAGTTCCTCACTTGGGTTTTTAACTGAAGAAAAGGTTAGTTTAATTGTGGTTGGTGTTTTTTTTGTAATAATGGTGTCTTTATTGAACGAGATAATGAATTTTTAATTACTAATGTTTCAAAAATATTTTGAATGCAAAATGTGTATAAAAATATTTTGAATAATCAAAGGTTTCCTGAGACGGCTGTTCCAGAGCTACATTTTCTGTAGAGATGGTATAAATTCTAATTAATATCTAAATCTAATATTTGTCTGAGTGACTCTGAATGATTGCTGTCTACATCAATTTCTGATAAAGATTGATAAGAATCACCCGATTCTATAATAGACAAAGAATTATCTTGTGATGAATTTTTGGTAGCAACGCTTATCCTGCTTCACTGTTTCACAATTGAATGTTCTCTCAAGGAACTATCCTGAAGTGTTAATAAAGTGACTTAACAATGATGTTAACGCCTAACTTATTGCTGAATATCTTAAAATACAATAAAGCTATGCTTCAAAGTTTTGAGTAATAAAAGGAATCTTATGTATCACTGTAACACTGAACCTGCTAAGAAAATTATAGTTAGTGCTGTCATCTGTGTGGGTTTCCCTAGATTCATTCTAGTTTGGAGGGCATCTAAGCAGCTTCTGGGCAGATTTTCGACACTATCTGGCTTTTGAAATGATTAAAACTAATTAAATAAATATTTAATTTTCATAATCCGGCTCATTCTAAATTTTAATATTTTTCGTACAATATTGTGAAATATAAGTCAGATATAAATTCAAAAATTGATTGAAAAATAAGCCAGTTAAAAGCTTTTAAATTTGAAGATACGGATAGAGTTGGGCATATCCCTGTCTCTTTTTGTCTTGTAGAATATAATGTGTAATATTAAAAATGACCTCACAACACAGTATTGCCGTCCTTGTCTAAAGGTTAAATTTAAACCTTTATAATTTGGTCAATTTTTAAAATTATTTAAAAATATATATATATATATATATCACGATATATATATATACACGCACGCACACATGAGCGTGCACACACACACACACACACACGCAGACATGCTGGTACACAGACACACACACACACACTCACATACTTAATTTTTTATTCTATCATCGTATTTTATGTGCTCTTTTAGCCAGTACAACTTTCATTTTTGCTTTTTTAATAATATCTTGCTGTACATTCATTTGGAGATAGCTACTCTATTTTAACGAGTTATTCATTTTAAGAATAATTTTTACAAGAAATTCTCCTTTTTTTGCGAGCTTTACATGCAGCATTGCCAATATTAAATTTTAGGTCAGAAGGAATTGGCAATCGAGTTGTACAAGAAAGGTATTTATGAGCTTGAGCGAGGTATCGCTGTCGACTGCTGGGGAGGCAGAGGAGACGCATGGCAGAGAGCCCAAAGACTTCATGACAAGATGAGAACTAATCTGGGGATGGCCAAAGATAGGCTTCACTTCTTAGGTATGTATTAATGAATTTAAGGCACCCCTATTCATTGTTGATGCTATGTTCAGTGTATTATCTATTATGTGTTGTGAGCTTATTATTTTTTTTCTTTTATCTTTTTTCTGTTTGTAAAGAATGTAGAATAGGATTTAATGCTTACCTTACATTATTATAATAAATATTGTTATTTTTCCAAACCTACGCATTTGTAAATTCTCATTGTCTAGTTAGTGCTATTTGCGAGCATTTTTTATAGATTTGGCAGATATTTTTATTTTAAATCATTAGAAAATTTAATTTTATTAATCAATTAGTACCATTCATTACAACATTTAACCAATCCACAGTACCAGAAATAATAGTACAAATAAAAAATATTTTAAATTTTAAAATTGCTGTATATAGCAAAATATTTGAAACATTTGATACATGAGACAATTTTGGTCAAGGCTAAAAATATTAAGTATTTTTTGGACGTAAAAATCTATAACAGACTTTAGTATTGTAATACTATTATGAAAACGTATGAGACGTTGTTAGTAAGAATATTAAAGAGAAAAATCCCAAAATTCTATATTGATGACATTATATGTAGAAAAAGCAGGATTGAATAGTGATGTTTCATGTTAGTGATGTTTCATGTCATGAAAGTGGTTTCTATGTGTAAATTCATACAAAATTTCAAAGTAATTTTTATCAAATGCTACTTCGTATAGCAATGGTTGACAATTTTCAGAATTTATGGGTATTGTAAATATTTACAACTTCTATATATACATTATTTTAATATTTTTTGTGAGAAGGTTAGGTTCTTAGTTTATAAATGTTTTATTACATAGTAAACTTCTTATGTAGGTTTTATTGCCTTTTTATGTTTAATGTATCAGTCATTACTAGGCTATTCCCCATAGCATTGTTTTCCCTTAGTTCATTCACATTGATTTTTGCTAAATAAGAATAAAAACATCTTTGACACATGAAAAGGGAGAGTGTAACTTAAAACTTAACACATCACTGTACAAGTATGCTACAAAACCTTGTGTTTTCCTATTTCTTTTCCTGCATTTAGAGAATCTAGTTGCCTTGAGCAAATTGGGCGTTCAAACCGATCCAACAGATACGTGTCGAGGGACTTCATCGAGATCCAATTTGAGAATGCGATCCAACGGACGTCCAGAGCATAATTCTAAAGTACTAAGTCTGGCTCAAATGAACATTGACGCCAAAGACCAATACACGGACGGCGGCGGAAATTTAATGAGACCGCCTGCTGAAGGTATCCATTTTATTTGATTATGTCTTTAATTAGATTGAAGTGACTAACATTAATTCGACTTGAGATTTAAGGTGTGTATTTTGATGATTCAATAATCCAAAATAATAAGATAATTGAAATAGCTTTTTTATTTCCCATTTTTATAAATAGATTAGATACACGAACATAAAATACTAGTTTGTGTAGTGTTTACTGTTAATTTAGAAAATATTCACCATGATCGGTATCTCCTTTTTTGAAAACATTTTTAGGTAACCTTTTAGAATGCTGTGCAATTTTATTACAAAATTTGTCTCATTTGTGTCGTAATATGTAATCTTTTAATGTCAATTTTTATTTTGAGAATGGAAAGAGAACTGACTGTGCACAAGGTCAAGCGAGTATTCAAAGTTTGAATGACCACTGTCTCGTGTCTTGTCCAAAAATGGATAAGCATTTTAAGTTGTTTTTTTTTGTTCGAAGTGTTTGGCTTTTTTGTGATAATTTAATGAAGTTTGCATTGTCTCATAACAATTCTTCCAGAAATAATTTAATGACTATCCTGTAAATGTTGATTATTAGTCTAAACATGGAGCACTTATTCTGGTTAGAAATTTTCATATAATTTAAAACCTGGTTTCTAAATCCTCTACTTTATAATATTTAATATGCTTTTATAAAACTTTTTCTTAATTTTACAAACAAGTCCCAAACAAAATAATTTTACATACAAATTCATGCAAATCATCAATTGGTGGACATTCAAATAAAAACGTGGGGAATTTTCTAGATAAAATTCATACTATTTATAAATGTTATTTATTCGGTACAAATATAAGATAATTGGAGTTCTACTTAATGTACTAAACAAACAGCATGTTTATAATAAAGTTTTGACATACTAGTCATAGGCTTAAGTGATTCTGTATAATTATTATGAGTTCACAATTGAGGAAGTTGAATTAACATTCAGAAATAGAGACTGATATAATTTGAAGCCTAACTTCATTCACCCTCACATTTTCATTTGTCGTTCTACTTCAATATTCCTGCATGAAGTTCGCTTATTTTCGCTTTGCTATTATGCTCTTAGGTAAGTTTATTTTAAATCTTTTTCATCTAAATGTATGCAAGCCTACATTTTATTGTCATAAAATACTTTATTTATTATAATCTACTAATGGTGAACTCTACGAAGTATTCCAAGCAGTTTAATTTTTTCAACACTTTGCAAAATGTGTACAAAGTAAATTATTTATAAAAACACATTAACAAATATATGTAAAAGAAATGAGATTACAAACAAGATAAGAATAAAAGGTTTTCTAAATATTTGTACGTAGGAATTAATTTATAGACTATAAAGCTACAAATTTGATTTGACTTCTAGGTGCTCACTAAGAAAACATTTTTTAGAAATTCAACCCCTAAAGGCGTAAAAATGGGAGTGAAATATTGTATAGGAATTTTAGAATAATTAAATTTATAGATTGAATATATTTGGCGTTAATTTTGTAGAAATTCATTATTCACAATTAAATGAAACTACGTGATGTAGTATTATTTCTACTTTCTTTAATTTCTTTACCACAACCTAGGTTTCGTTGTATTACATCTTTAGGTGGGCTATTAGCAAAGATCTTTGCTATGAGTTCATTAAAAATATTTTTTAAAATATTTAATTTTTTTTGTAATATAATAACAGGCCGAAACCCATTACCCATGTGCAAATATGTAATACCGTGAGAAAGAATACTGAGTGTACATAAAAACTAATTATATAGTTGTATTCTATTTCACTTTTCTCTTAACGAATATCAATGTTTGTTACTCAAAAAAGAATTCCGTCCACCCTTGTGTGGGAAGTCATTGTTACTTTTGTTTTGGTATTGTAACATTTTTTTACTGTACCGATTCCTTTTTAGGGATGCGTAGCCAAACTAGGTCCCATATAGATCCGTATGTCTATCTGTGTGTATGTCACAGCCTTTTTACTTATAGACTATTAGCGCTACAAAGCTGAAAGTTGGCAAATTCTACAAAGTTATGAAATAAAATCTTTTAAACACAATTTTTTAGGGTAACTCTCCAACATGTGAAGGGGGGAGGGGTGGCAATTTTTTTATTCGCATGCTCCATTCTATAAGTTTTTCAAAAATATTGAGAGCATCTCATGAACCCTTTCAATATAAGGATCCTTTTATAAAATATTAAGCTGTAAATTGGTTATTTTTGTTAGTTATGTGTAACTACCCCATATTTTTAAAACTAAGATACAGCTAAGTAGGCTCTACTAGTTTATGAGTAATAGTCAACCAACTTACGATACGTAGTTGGGTCTGTAAAAAGTTCAAAGAAATGCCATACAAATGACTTAAATATCCGAATAGTATTACAGTAGGCTTTATAGATAATTTGTTATCACATAACGTCCGTTGAATTTTAACTTTAACGAAGATTATTTCCATAATGACTGTACTGCAGTATTTAAACTAATACATGACGTAGGATATCAATATATATTACATTTGGATGCCACCACATGGGGTGGTACTCTCATAGCTACCATTTTTTTCAAATTTACCTTGAAAGTTGGATTATGTTTTTTCGTTACCCTCCACCTATATGGGCAAATTTTAAGTCTTGACTCTCAGTAATAATATAGCTGTTCTGCCTACGAACACGAGGACCAACACGCATTTTGCTAGTTTTAAATATGTATTTGAAGTTTCAGTTTAGCTAGATATATAGACATTTTGGAGTAATGCCATAGACATGTCTTTTTTATTTATTTAGTTACAGATATGGAAACATTACAGTTATTACAACTGTGTGTTTCAATAACTATAACAAGACAATAAAAATTCAATAATATTATAGCACTTAATAACATAATCTAAGAAGTTCATTCTCACTCGTCACAATCATATCACATTCTGGTGCAACTACAGGTAGTTGAACAATAGTATATAATGGGAAAGTGGGGAATTTTTAATGATTCAGGTCTAGATACCAATATTGTAAAAAGATGATGACTATGTGAGCACAGGTAGTTATCAGGTACGAGAAATGAGTTTTTCGAATAAGTTAGACCGTAATTTTACCAAAGGAAGTTCTCTTCTGTGCTACAAGGTATGGAAACCCAGCATACTCAAGAAAAAATCAGTAGGAAATGGAAAAGGGAAGTAACCATAATGTTTCATATACAAATGTCCAAGAAATTTTTTCAGACACATTTATTCATCAGTCTATGTTTAGTTTCATGTGGGCTCTAAATAACAGAGGCTTCTAATTTACATTTATGCTAAAGTCGTGTATAATAAGTTAATTGAAGAAACACATCTGTAGTCCTATGAAAACAAAGTTGACTTTCATTTATGATAGAAGTTAAACAATTTGTAAGACTTGTCAGTTGTTGAAATAATGACATTGATCTGTTCAAACATTCTTTCACAAGTTATTGTATGAATGACGATATGATGGATAAATGATTATGTAATGTTAACATTGTCACACAGAAAATTTCCTATATTTGTGTTATCAATAAGGAAATGAAAGGTATGAGCATGACGTGGTTTAGGTGTGCACTTTATAACCCAGATAGAATTATATATGAAGATAAAGGCAACTAGCAGTAAATTGATTAATGAGGTCAGACAACCGTATTTGGCATTATGTTGATTGACCTCAAATACGCTCAATATTGAAACAGATGCTGTGACAAATACATAATGTAAAAGGTGACCTTATTGTTTGTTGTCCTCCTGTCTTGCTTTATTTATTTGCAGTATTTATATTTATGGTCTTAAATTTGTCAAAATTGACAATTCGTTTTGTGTTAAAGTACTGTTCTAATTTGAAATTGGAAAATAACAGGATTCATTTTAAGAGGTTTGCTACAAAAATGTAACCTTTTGTTGTCAAGATGTTTTGGATAGCATCATTCAATTAAATTTCTACCAAATTAAATTTCTAATCCATTAAATTGTAATTAGTTCTAAGTTTTAATCCATGGTTTGTAAAAATGTGTAAAAAAAAACATTAACTTTTTTTTTGTTTGCATTAACAAGAAAGGTATTACAATAGTCTAGAACAGTTTCATGCTAAATTTTATGTAATTCATGCAGTAGGATAAGTTATGGCATACTTAGCGCTAGACAGAAACTGGAAATTGAAAAGTATATTTATAACACTATCCATTGTAATAAATATAATGAGGGCTAAATAAACCCTTATTGTGTGGTGTCGTCTTATGTAAGACATCTGCTGTCAATGTAATTACAGATCTGTGTTAGTTGACAGCTTTTTCAAAATTTGTTAGTATAATTTTAAATTTAAATAAAAACACTCTTTTTACATATACAGGGCTACTGGTTATATGTCACAATCCCTTTAAGGGATTTTAGGAGAGGTCATTGGCAACCAAATGACCTTTCTCATACGGAAATTCCGAGAGTGCTATTTCATTTGGAGTAATGTTTCTTTTCTGCTATTTTTTATTTGACAATAAGAAAAAAGGTTTCGGAAAATAGTACATGTGCTTATTTATTTATAGCTTTCTTCTGTAAATTGAGACTACAAGTAGTTAATCTGCTTGTACCACTTTTATCTTGCTGATACATCCTAAATGTACATTGAGTTTTATTTCGGAATTATTAGACTTGGCTTTGCTTATTGGACTGTTTCTGTATTCTTTTGTGAGTCGGCTTGTGTACTGGACTATGAGTGATTGATCTCCCGATGACTTGGTGCTATTAAAGGACTGTCATAGCTGCAGAACGAAATTCTTTTTGACATCCATACTCGAACAAGAAATACGCTGATATCAAGTATTGTTACGGATATTGCGATGGCAATGCGTCAGCTGCTCATCGTGAGTATCATCGTCGATTTTCTGACTGCCGGACATCTGACAATACTGTATTCATTGGCATGTATTGACAAATTAAAGAGATTGTACGTGTGCAAAGGCGACAGTGTGATATTGGCAGAACGCGCATGTATACTCAAGATGATGACGAAGAAACTCTTCATCTTTTTCAAGAAGACCCCACAACATCTACAAATGTTGTGACGAACCAACTAGGTATGTCGCAATGGAAAGTGTGGTTCACTGTTCACATTGCAGGATTGTATTCATATTATTATACACCCATACACGTAATCAAAGAAGGAGATCCTGTCAGACGGTTAGATTCCTGTAGATTCATGCTTAATGCTGACGCAAAAGATCTAATGTTTTTAAGAAAAATATTGTGGACAGACGAGTGAAAGTTTGTGACCAAGATGGTATTACAAATTACCATAACATTAATTTTTAGATATATTTTCTTCCCCATAATTTAAATGCCGAAGCGTACAAACAGTTTTTACGGAAGATATATATCTTGCATCTGGAAACAAGACGGAAAATGTTTTATCAACATGACGAATGTCCTGCACATTTTATTATTACTGTGAGACAGAGCAGGATCCATCCCTTGGCCAGCAAAATGCCCAGACCTGACGCCCATGGACTATTATGTCTGGAGACACATGAAGAGTTTGATTTATGGACGTATCACCTGTGTCTTCAATAAATGATTTTAGAGACTGAATAAACGCAGCAAATGAAATTAAGATCAATTTATCAAGTTTTGTAGGAAAATTATATAGAACTTTATCTTAAATAGAAGCTCACATTTTGAAAACCAACTGCAAACATCTTCTTTAATTATTTTATTTCTGTAAATTATTTCAAATAAAGAACTTTACTTTAAATTTAGAAATGAAGATGATTTTCCCCTTTCACGAAAATAGTTAAGTTTGTTCAATAGTTTTATTACCTTTAGGGAACATATTTGTATCTTGTTAGATAGCTAATAATACGTAGATGTTTTTAAAATGTTCCGCCCACTATGTACATCAGTGACTTCAGCAGAAATAAATTTTTTTTTCAAGAATTTGATAAAAATTATAAAACTTGTTGAGTTATGGAGCTCTTATTAAAACAATTATATAGATTATTTATATGTAATTACTGTTTATTACGTATCAGAATGTGTACAAACCAGGAAATAAAAGTAAATACCATGAAATTCCATTCTTTTGTTTTTATTAATTTCTAAAAATGTCTGCCCAGATTTTCTGAAAAATTTATAAAAATACAAATATCTTGATTACGGTCCACTTTGGTATAATGTACTTAGGGGTTATTTGGTTGCTAATGACTTCTCCTAGAACCCCTTAAAGGGATTGTGACAACTCTGTATGTATATATATATATATATATATATATATATATATATATATATATATATATATATATATATATATATATATATATGTATATATATATGTATGTATATATATATGTATACATATATATATATAAACTATACTATTACATATATCTAGGTATTTCTCTACTAATTGGAAATTAATCCATACAACACTGTCTCCGACTGTCAATTTTCCGAAATATAGTTATATACTAAATATGTATATTCAGAAAGCTCACACAATTTCCTCTTATTTTGCGAGTAATGGAAGATTTTATAAAAGTTCACAACAGTGGATTATTATGCAATCCAGGGAAGAAAGAAACATAATTTATACCATCCAGAGAAGAAAAAAACATATTTAACCAACGTAACAAGTTAAAGTTTTGTTTTATTTATTCTACTTATAAATACAGTTTTACTTTTAAATAAATTATCAAAATCAACTGTGTTAAACAAAATATTTATGACTGAACTCATAACCATAAAGTAGCTGTCTTTTTAATCGGTACAAAACAATATTAATCATACTATTCAATCTAACAATCAAAATCTTAAAATGTCATTAGTACCCTCAAAAATTTATAACATTCTTAGTAACTATACAAAATTACTATCACTGGCATTATAGTTTACAACAAAATCAGTCTTTCCATTGCTTTAAAAAAATGATATACCTTAACTTATTTTTCAAACACAGACACACATAATTGGAAAAAATAAAACACATTTTTTTTCCTTTTAGGATAATATCTGGGGCTTGGTAACTTTTGAGATATTTGTTCAAAATATCTGAAATATAATTCGAAATAATATTGTGTGTTTCTGATAAGAAACTTAACCAAAACGTAATCACCGATTTTATATTGGTTGATAGAACTAGGTCCAGCAATATTCTCAAAATAAGTATTGGTTGTATCGTGTGGAATAGTATGCGAAATGTCTGTCTCTAAAATAGGCTCAATAATAAAAATATTTTTAGGTATCAGATTATAAGTTCTTATTTCTTGATACCCCACATATTCGTTAGCCTGTTTCTACTGTTTTCTTATACCTTTGTATGTGAGAGAAATTAGTTAGACCTTAGTTTGTAATAATTAGGTATATAGACTTTAAGACATGGTTGACTGTATTTATACATATAAGGTTAAATTTTGGTCTGTATTCGTCTTCAGATTTGGAGTTATGTAAATATCTTCTACGTTAAGTTTTGCTTTTTCTTTGAACTTCGTTACTTCTAATTTGAAATGATGGCATTCGTTGTTGCAGAAGCTCATACTTCCATTAAAGACAATCAAGGAATTTCCCAAATGACATCTTTATTTGATGTTTTTCCCTTCCTCAAAATACATCAATTTTTAGGGTACTATTAGAACTTTTCAAATTACCTACGTCTTTCTGAATATCACCGGTCATTGTTCGAATGGCTTCGTCGTCAATCGTAAAGATAATAAATCCAGGATATCTTTGTTGTATGATGTATACACAGCTATTTTTTTATAAATTCAATGTAAAACATAGTCAAGATATATTTCAAAATGAACGCTCAAAATAATTGATGAAATCTTTGATGTAATTAGGGGTTAGTGATGAAATCAAATTTTTTTTATATTCTCATGACATGAGGGCATCAATCATAAGGTATTTTTTTCAGAATTTTATATTTCTAGAGATATTGTGATACAATGCCCGGTTCGCCCATCATTTTGAACAAAAATTGTATTATGTAGAAACTTGGAACTTTGTATAATCTTAAAGCATATTAACATACATATATTTCAATATTAACACTCAAAAATATTTATATATAGGTAAATTATTGAAAAATTAATTATTTCTCTTTTAGAAAGACGCAAATCAAAAAATTGATATACATTTTCGTATTTTGTTTTGAGGAAGAATCTCAAAAAAAATTCTTGCTATTTTAATTAACCAACACCTTATATCAATATATATATATATATATATATATCTGTGAAATTTGTTACTCAAATCCGAATCTCTAGGCGAGTGTGTCTTTTGAGGAATGTTGTGTTGTGCATGTATTTGTCAAGCCATATAAACACATTTGTATTTTTTGTTTCTTTGCAATGGGTCAGGTGAAGTAGTTAATAAGTATAAATCGCTTACGGATGTGCATTGCAAGGATGTTTTTGTGATAATTGTTGCATTTTCATTGAGCCACTATCATTAGTGTGTTTGTGGGTGGAGGGTATCATGAAGTGAGATACTAAGTCAATTTGGCTTGTTCGCCTTTTATAAGATTGAAACCGTGCTCCGATAGATATAGATATTTTAAAAGAAACTGAGCCGTGGAATTTCCTAATGTTTCTATAGAGGAATCATTGTTGAGAAACATAGCTAAAAACTTGAAATACTGAACTTTTCAGTTTAACAATGGGTGGTTAGAGTTTTAAAAAATGACATGACTTGCTATTTAAGAAAGCAGTCTGGGAAAGCAAATTTGTATATCAAGGTTTGTATAATCAGTGAATAGAAGATCTGCAATTAATTTTTGACAATATTTAAGAGCTTGAAAAACATGTTTAAATTACCAAAACAAGAAAAAAACTTTTCTTCAAAACAAAAAAGGAATTCTGTGGAAAATATAATATTGTAAAAAATGAATTCTGTGGAAAATGTGATAGTGTATTTACGTTAAAAATATTTTTAGGTATCAGATTATAAGTTCTTATTTCTTGATACCCCACATATTCGTTAGCCTGTTTCTACTGTTTTCTTATACCTTTGTATGTGAGAGAAATTAGTTAGACCTTAGTTTGTAATAATTAGGTATATAGACTTTAAGACATGGTTGACTGTATTTATACATATAAGTATATATATATATATATATATGTATACTTAAATGCATTTGTGTATGTATATTTAAATGTACATGTATATATATATATATATATATATATATATATATATATATATATATATATATATATATATGTTTATATACGTTTTTGTATTTATGCTTACGTTTATGTGAACATGTATATGTTATTTACAAATTCATATCAACTTATATATTTTTTTAATTTCATCATATTATTGTGACAAAATTTACATATTGTAATTATACACTCAGTTTTTTCAAAAATTTTATTATTGAAAGCAAATTTGCAAGCTATTCACTAAGGCCTGTAAGATTAATCGCAGTTTAAACAACAGGCTGAGTTTAAAAGGCAATTTAGTCATAATTTGATGTGATCAATTATGGGTTAACATCATTGAAAGTTTAAACTCTATATTATTTTTAATGATTGGACTGGGGGTTTAAACTCCTCTTCATAGATTAGTCACAATATGGTCGGCTCTCTAGCTATCAGCTGTTACGAACTGTAATTCAGTATTTATTATTTTAGTTGTTGTTTAGAAAATATATTTTGCGGTTACTTTACATTATTAATGAGTTATTTTAGTTACTATGTTAATTTTGTATTACGTACATTGTGAGAGTATCATTTTAACTTTTGGAATGATGATGAGTTTTTCCAGCCTATTAGGAGTTAAAATCTCCGTAATGCTCTCACTAAAATTAGGCAATATTTTGTAATTCTGACACTATAAAATTAAAAACGTATGTTCAAAAAAAAGATGTTATTAATCAAATAATTACAGATTATTAACAATTTTGACATTTATAAATAAAGTTAACTAAGTTTTGGGTAAATGGAATTGTAATATTGAAATTACAATTTGGATGTAATCGACACATTAATTGTAAACTGAGAGTTGTTGACACTCGGTTTAAGCTGTGATTGCTATTACAGCTGTAATCAAAAAATGAACTTTGAATAATTTTTATAGTTTATTTGGAACAATTATGTCTGTAGTAACTAATAATTGTCGAAGGAGTTTTATAAGTTATTTTGCAAATAGCAAGCATGTATCATATGACAAGAATAGGCATAAATATTTTTAAATCAACTGTACAGTCACAAATGTTAACAAAAAGTATTTAGAATTTTTATAAGTAATTAAAGTCACAGTTTAGGAATTTATTAACAGCATCTTTAATAGTATTTGAAATAGGTTGAAATTCCGTAATCATGTCCCATAATATTTATAAAGACGACATAGTGGAGGATATTTTACATTAGATACTCTTATCTCGGGCTTAAAAGTGCATATTAAAATATATATGTCATTAAAATGTTGTCATGTATGTTTTTTTTGGCTTGAGTTTTTATCTTATTTGTATAGCAGAAATAAAAGCAGTATAATGGGAAGAAAATGCGGAGTTACTATTTTTTATTATATTATTACTCAGTGCTGCCGCTTGATAGTAGCTCGTGTAACAACATGACAGTTTGTAGTATTTTTCATTATTAAAATTTAATAGTTTTGAACTTTTCCGAAATGAGATCATCTTCAATAAAGTTTATTACTCTTTTTGATGTAAGTTTATTTCAAATCCACTTTTAACGGTTTGTATCTCTTTTAACCATCTGATGCCAAGGCACATGGGCTATAATTGAGTCACACTGACATACACATTGTTTTATATGAAAAAATGGAGTAAGTACAGAACATTAAAAAATGATGTAAGAATATTGTTTTTTTTTGTTTATAAAATAAAAGCTGATAAACAAGCTATTCTTAAACATTGTAAACAGTTTTGTTATATCTTATTTAGATTTGTAGAAAAAGTAAAATAACTGACTTGATCTCAAAGTTTTCCATGAGTTAGAAATAACAAAATGAAATAAATTAATTGAATATCTAAGAATCAAGACTGAAACATTTTTGATGATTTAATGTTTTTAATCACCTTGCAAAAAACATAAAAGCGGAAAAAAATATAAAGTAATGTATTAAGTTATTAAAGAGCTGATAATAAATTGAAATAGTTCTGAATCACAATTCCACAAAATGGGTTTATTAGATCTCAATTTGATGTTTCCACTGATTTATAATCATACTGTAATTGTGGAATGCAGCTTATTATAAACTAAATTTAAAGGAAAGTTTAAATGGAGATTACTGACTATTTCCAGAATTAGTCGAAATTTATTGCCAAAATGGTTTTGAAATTCTTACCTAGATCTGTTCATCGCAAATATAATGTAAATAGTATGTACAGATTTTACATCAGCTTAACTCTAGCACTAACTTTACAGTATCAGGTAGAAAGTTAACAACAGCCAGTCGACGAATCCCGGTCGGTATGGGCGGGCCACTAATGAAGTCACAAACATTGCCTCGATCGATGGGTCGTTCGTCCTCGCAGCCCAGTTCTGGCGCCAATGGAAGCTACAACGGGCGATATCCCATTAAGCCTGCTTCCACACCACCTGCTGTGAAGAGACAGTTGTCCGTGAGTTTATTTATATAGTATGTACCATATTCTTCTGAATATTGTTTAGTCGAGAATTGTGTATAAACACAGACCCCCAATGTGCAATGTTGTACAACAAGTCAGATCCATCCCAATACATGTACCATCCATCCCAACACATATTACTCCATCCCAATACATGTTACAGTCAATATTGTTTACTTTGCCAATAGGATAATAATAAAGTGACAATAATAAACCTTGGATTTTCTTTGATATTTACATATTTATGCCTATTGCACATAAAGTAGGTTCACTCTATGATGTTTTTATACTCAAATAATTTATATTTTGTTTGCAAGTTATAAATTTCATAATAGAAACTTGATCCCTAATACTATTATTAATGACGATCCCTAAATTAATACTATTATGTAATTTTCAAACACAATCTTCTTTATTAAAAATCTATAAGAATAAATGGTTATATAATATAATACAAACTAGAAGAGATAAGATAGAAAACACATGGCAATTCTAATAAACATCATTCTACTATTGAGAGGTTGTGAACACCAAGCAACTTCATAACCCCCTTCAGCAAGCAATCAATGGAGGAAAACATATATCAAGACTGGATGCATCTGTCAATAGTGTTGAACAATGCGAGTGCACAAAAGAGAGGTGAACGCTGCAGGACTTTCATGTGTGATCTAGGCAATTTTGAATGGTAGACGCCTTTCAAAGTTTTTTTCGCAGTGTTGGATATTTGTAGCACTAGCACAACAATATATATATAAATATAAATATATATATATATATATATATATATATATATATATATATATATATATGTATATATATGTATATATATATATATATATATATATATATATAAATATATATAGGTATTAATTTAAAAATTATCGGAATATATTGTATATATGTAATTATTTACTCTGTTTTTGAATATCTTGAGGACTTTGTGCGTAAATTAGAGCAAGCATTAGTATTCGTTTCCGAATTATTATTTATTCACAGCGAGAAATTTTTTTTCTAGATTTGATATATTATGCAATTTGTAATACAATTACAAAAAAATATGTTTTATGTTACTATGTATGCGAAATAAATAATTGAATTCAGATAATGTGTGTTTCTGAATTAAGAAGTGGGTTTCGTGAGATCCTGTAGGAAATGAAAGATATAATGTGGTCGATTGTTGCAAAATATATTTATTATTAATATAAAAATAAAGTTTATTTATTGCGGATTGTGATTATTTACTTTGTTTTTTTAAATATTTAACAATTGTTTTGATTTACATTCTAGATTTTGGGTAAGCAAACACATATGCAAGCATTCGTTTCTGAATTAATTAAAAATGTAACGCTGCATATTCACAGTGGGAAATAATCTTTTCTATATTTGGCATATTATGTATTTTTTGATAAAATAATAAAAAAATATATTTCCAACAAAGGAATTATAAGCATGGATGTTATTTCCCGATCGTATAAAATGTGTCATAGGCAAACAAAATTTTATAATTAATTTTAAAATACTTTCACTCATAAGATAAATGTAATATTTTTTCTTCTTTATATATATTTTGGAAATTATGTATGTATTAATGAAAGTTTACAATTCAAGTGATAAATACTTTTTTGACCTGATTTTAGAGATGGTATCTCTACTACATTTTTGTGTCAGCCTATATTTCTAATTTTTGTCCCACAGTTACATCCATTTTGTAATTATTGTCGATTATTTTCACAAAAATGATCAAATCCAATGTCACATGTTTCAGTTTAAAGAAACTTCAAATATATTCTGGAAATTGCACTTCTAGAAATCATCCAGAAAACTGGAAACGGTAGTGCATGATCAAGTCCTTAATTCATTAAAATTTCACTGCTGACTTACTCGCAAATATCGTTGCTTGCTTAATGGTACTTCAATTGGCATTGTATTTTCGTGTTTTTGATTGTCTAAGAAAATTCCACTGTTTATGTTGTTTGAATTACTTCAGTATATCACAAAGATACTGCTTAAAAACATTTACAAACTAAATTGGACAAGTCCGTATGGGTATGTTCCATGTGAAGTTCAGATAAATACTAAATGCTGTAACATATTGTAAGTAAAATTTATACATACATTCTCGAAGGGTATAAAAGAGAATGGAGTCCCTTTATAAAGCAAGATATTGGGGCTATAGAACTGCAACAGTGTAAAGGATCCATTGATGCTTCCATTTTGAAATGCTATGCACAACTTTTTTTTGGCTTTTATAACTTATTGTTTAATCAATGTATTTTGAAAATTTTTTACACATCTAAATGTTACAAGAAAGACATGAGATTGCCAAAATAGTTAGGGTTTCAATGTTGTTTATATTTTTTTTATTATTGTAATGAATAACTTCAGCACTTAAGATAGCAGTTCCAAAGATTGATTTATTATAGAGTATAAAAATGTAATCTTGAATATAATTTGGCTACTGCCTAATGTTGTTACCATTGGCCAGTGCCTAGTGTCATTACCATTTAAATTTTTAAAAAATAATTCAGTGAATAAGTATTATACTTCATTAGTCAAAATTCTATTTTGTAGGCAAATAAAAATAACACTATGAGTGTTTCCAAGTCAGTACATCAGATCTGAAAGCATTTATCGACAAGCTTAGCCTTTTAGGCATCCAACATCAATATTTATCACCAATATGATAAATATTGGTGTTGAAATCAGTAGCTAGTTAACTAACTCATCGTTAGTATAAATACCAAGTTTTATCACAATCGGATCATTAGTCTTTGAACCCGTTTCGCTGGCCGCCCTGCACAAGGTGGGCTTCGATATTTTGGAACACCCACCCTACTACCTTGCTCCCATTGATTATTATTTGTTTCCAAACCTTAAAAAAGAACTTTCGGGAATGAAGTTTTCTTTGTGCAATGAAGAAGTGAAGGATGCAGTTCGCGAGCTTAAAAATGCCCCCTCGTAATTGCTGGAAATACTAAAATTTTGTAATATTTGTGAATGAAAATATTTTAAATAATTATATTCTGTAAAAAAAATTTATATACGAAGAAATTAAATTTGTACAGTATAAATCTATAAAATAGTATTTATATTTAATGCATTAATAATTTATATCAATAATCTTCTTTTCTAAATAAATATTTTGAAGGAAATATTTCCAAATAAACCATATGCATATGTTCCCAAGTCTAATACTTCACTCGTTAGATCGCGTAGCTTTTGCAATTACATATGTTAAATTTCTTTGTTTTAACTCCTCAATCTCTTGAAGGCATACCTTGGCAAATTGTGTCCCTTTTTTATGCTTTTAAAACTTCTATGAATGTGTAATGCTGAAGGTCCAGTGTCTTTCCATGCTTGAAGCAGATTTCTCTCATTTGTTCACCGATTTAGATGAAGTTAAGTTATTGAAAGGTTTATGAAAATCTGATTGGTACTGTTGTATAATTGGATAAATAAACAGATCCTATAATAACATAGAGTGTACAACCTTATACATTAGACTAAACTCTAAGGTAGAATTAGTTAAAGGTCTATGAGAATTTTCCATCAATCGCCCATGTGTTTATAAAAAGTTTAAAAGGTTTAAGGAATATTATACACCATTATTTTCCTATAAATTATTGCAAGGTATGTGGATAGAATAGGATAGAATAAATATGGAAGAATAGGTATACTATTTACAATGCATATTATTTCACAAGCGCTGCTCGATGAAAACTGTAACTTGCTGGAAATATATTTAGAATTAAGTAAAGTTAAGATGTTATTTCGTCCTGTAGCGAGAAAATTGAGTCAGAAATTTAGACTACTTGTCATGCTAATTGAAAAGTGTTACTGATTAGCAACAATGTATATTTTAAGGCTGAATTGTTTCCCTCCTCATGATGATAAATGTATATGTAAAAGCATGTGCTTGCCCTTGAAGCAGACTGGTTGTTTACCTGTATGCTATCTATATTGTATATTTATTGTCTATAATGTTGATATGGATCAAACAGTAAAGTTTCTTCATTCACATTCGAAGAGTTACACGGAGGCAGAATTAATATATTTGTTGATTTTATTACTGAATTTTATTTTTTAATATTTACTTCTATATCTTATGTTATACTATTAAACGAGCAATTCTTGTATGTATATACAAGCAGGAAAGAAGGCGAAAATAAGTCCCCGATTATTGTGGAAACAAGTTCCACATTATTAAAAACATCTATGCTGAAAGCTTGTAAGACACACAATACACGAAATAAGGAGAAACTCTGTGGTAAGCACCTTGGCCTAAAGAAAAATGAACAAGCCCCGGTATTTGTTTCTGAACAACTAACACCAAAAGCGGCCCGGCTTTACTTCTTAGCTCGAGACTTGACGAGAACAAAACTGTACAAATATTGTTGCACTGCGTACGGGAGGATCTACGTAAGAAAAAATGATGAATCACCGATAGTTACTATAACAACGGAATCATAGCCTCATGCAAAAAACATGACTATATTTGTTTACAATTGTAACTCGCTCAACAATTTTCTTTGTATTTATTACTTTGTATCTGGAATACACTATTAATTATCTGTCACTAGTAAACAACACTATACACTACATATACACAATAATCCACACTGATTTTTATCAAACAAGATACTTGCTAACCGTAAGTACCCATTTACCTACTTTATTACGTATTACTCAATTAATAAAAACAACAATATACACACAATTCTTTTCAAACCTAGCAACAACAAATACACTCACAACTCAATTAACACATAAACTTGCTTCTCGAATTAATATAATTGAAATACATTACACCTTTCTAAAAATAATCAATTTGGAAAACTTATACATACATGGATAGCTCCCTACAATTTGTGAATGAAATAGACTCATTAAAAATTGCACAATCAATTGAATGTAGCATTGAGAATTATGTAAAGAATATAGACGTACAAGAATCTGATTTTACACTAATCACACAAAATATACGTAGCGTATATAAAAATATTGACGACCTACAAATATCTTTAAGTAATTTTAAATTTGAAGTAGACTTGATGCTGTTGAGCGAATGTAGACTTAGTCAATACAAAACTATCCCTGGTATTTATAACTGTACGTCATACTACACTCAAAATGTCTTAAATAAAAATGACGGCGTAGTTGCTTATGTTAAAAATACTCACATAACAGATGTAAAGGAAATATCACTTGATCATGCTTCTTGTCTTCAAATTAAATTCCATAATTACATAGTTTTAGCAATCTATCGTTCACCCTCAAACATAAACGCAAATAAGTTATTGCATCTCTTAATGCCCATTTAGAACAAATAAAATCACATAAAAATATCATTACGGGTGATATAAACATAAATTTAATACCCTACCAGATTGAAAAATCACATGACAGGCTAAATCGATTAAATTACCTAACAATGCTCGCTACACATGGACTTCTTCCAGGGCATACACTACCCACTAGAAATGAAAATTGTTTAGACCATTATATATTAAAACTAGAAAATACTACTATGCCAGCTCATATAGCTGTTTTGGACACCACAATTACAGACCATCGCTTAATTATCCTGAAATTACCTCAAGTATTGAAAAAGAATATCACGAATAAAACAAAAGTTGCCGTAAATTTAGATAATTCCCTGGCTACCCTAAAAAATAAAGACTTACACGACTTACTGACCTGTACTGATCCTAATCATCTCGTCACTAAATTGGTAGATACTGTAAGAGATTGTCTGTTAGAAAATACTATTACGGCATTAATTCTACGGAAAAAACAGGGTCCTAAAACCTTGGATAACTCCTGGGATTTTAAAGTGTATCCGTAATAGAAATCATTTACAGAAAAAGGCAGAAACTGATCCAGAAAATGAGATTCTTAAAATCACTTACGGACGATACCGAAACTATTGTAATAACCTTAGCAAACAGCTAAAACACAACTTCCAGAAACAACCACTAGAAAATGCTGGTAAATATCCTAAAAAACTTTGGAATACTATTAATAATGTTACCAACCGTAATAAAACTAAAACTTCTAATAATGAACTGTTAAAACTGGAATCCACACGAAGTAAATCAGTTAATTTAATTAATAACTTTTTTGCCAACGTCGGAAAATCATTAGCAGAAGACATCATTGCACAATCTTCAACATCACATCAGGATCTCTACACATATAGCCAGAGACCTGCTTCATCGTTTGTGCTCCTTGAAACTGACCCCATAGAAGTGCAGTCAATATTAATAAGCCTGAAAACAGACAGTGCCCCTGGTGTAGATAGATTTCCGACAAAATTTCTTAAAATGGTAGTACATTAGTAGTACCTATTATCACACATTTAGCCAACCTTTGCTTTAATCAAGGTGTGTTTCCTAAAGAATTTAAAAAAACCATTATCACGCCTATACATAAGGGTGGAAGCAGAGATGACATTAATAATTATAGGCCAATTTCCATTTTACCTGCGATTTCCAAAATCCTTGAAAAACTGATTAATAAAAGGCTAATCAATTACCTGAACTCATTTGATATAATTTCTAAATCTCAATTCGGCTTCAGATCAGGTTTTTCAACAGAAGATGCAGTGGCTGCTTTGACTACTGTAATAACCAAACAAATCGATAAAGGTAGGAAATGCCTCGCGGTACTACTAGACCTGCAGAAAGCATTTGATAGCGTCTCTGTTTCCATCCTTTTGCAAAGGCTTGGAAGCATAGGCATACGAGGAATCCCTTTAGATCTTTTTAAAAACTATCTGAGCGAAAGGAAGCAGAGTGTTAGAGTGGGTGATACCCTGAGCGAAGAGACGAGCGTAGGTTTTGGTGTTCCACAAGGAAGTGTTCTCGGCCCCACGCTATTTCTAATATATATAAATCAACTTTGCGAAATGAAATTGAGAGACGGACATATTTTTTCATATGCCGATGATACTGTACTAGTTTTTACGGGTGACACTTGGGAAAATACTCGTATATCTGCAGAAAAAGGTCTTACAATGATTTCAAAATGGCTTAATTCTAACTTACTTACGTTAAACAAAAATAAAACTAATTACATGTGTTTCACAAAAAATATAACTACTCAGCCTAATAAAAATTTCGAAATAAAGATACACACTTGTAATAAGAGCTACACTACAAACTGCTAATGCACCATTATTTCGAAGATGGAAACTACTAAATATTTAGGAGTCATAATAGATCAGAGATTGTCATGGCATTCACATGTAGAGATATTGATGGGACGGATAAGAAAACTAATATGGGTTTTCAAGACACTTAGATATATAGCTTCAAAAACACTTCTAACTCAAATTTATATTTCCTTAGCTCAATCGGTTTTGAGTTATTGCATACCAATCTGGGGAGGTGCATCTAAGATAAAATTTTTAGAACTGGAAAGGGCACAGAGGGCCCTACTTAAAGTAATCCATTTTAAACCGTACCGTTTTCCTACAAATGAGCTGTACTCTCTGAGTGATGTTTTAACGGTAAGGAAGCTCTATGTACTAAACACTGTTCTAAGCATACACAGGTCCCTAAAGTTTGATCCAACACTGTTAAAAAGACGTAGAAAACACTTAATCGCTGCAGTGAGCACAGCCAAGTCTTCATTTGCACGAATGCAATACACATATAAGTTGTCACAATTATATAACTCAATAAATAAAATCTTAACTATATATCCCTTGACACGAAATAAATGCAAAATAGTGATTATAAATTGGTTAAAATCTTTAACATATGTGGAAACCGAAGCACTTTTATTCAAGTAAACACAATCACAAACACATACACACAAATACACACGCACACACACACTCTCACACATACTCACTATGAATCATGGATTTAAATCTTAATTTGTAAAGTGGTTTTGTTATAAAGAGCGGACCCTCCTAACACAAGTATTGAACTTAAAAGGGGGATCTATCCTATGTAAGAACTAATGTAACCTTAGAAACAATAAAGCATTATTATTATTATTATTATATATGTAAATGGTTTCTCGGAAATGGCTCCAACGATTTCGATGAAATTATATTTATTGCTTGGGTGATTATATTTTATTTTGGAAATGGCAGCCATTTAAAATTTTCAAAATTACTATGAACACTATTATTATGACTTAATAACTTTTGAATGGAAAACATAGGAAAGAATGGCTTGTGGCAGGGGAAGGGGCAAGGGAAGGGAGGGGGAATAGGGGGTGGGAAGGGGTGAAGGTTGTGGAGGGGAGAGGGGAGGGGTGGTGGGGGAGGGAAAGCTTTAATGGAAGGGAGAGGGAAGGGGAAGCGTGAGCGGAAGCAGGAGCGAAAAGGGACAGAGAAGGGGAAGGAGAAGTGAATGGTGAAGAGGAAGATATAGGAAAGGGGACGGGGAAGAAGAAGGGGGGAAGTGGTACGTGGAGAGGGATGGGGAGGGGGAGAGGGAGGTGAAGTTGAGGAGAGGGGAATTGCAAGGGGAACTTTAAGGGTTAGGGGAAGGGGAAGAGGGTGAGAAGGGGAGGAAGAAGAGGGGATGAGGAAGGGTATGGTGAGGGTGTGAAGGGGGAGGGGAAGGGGAAGTGAAAGGGGGTAGGTGAAAGTGGAAGGTATAGAGGAAGGTGGAGGGGAAGGGAGAGGGAAGGTTGGGGAAAGGAGAGGGAAAATGGAAGGGGAAGTGGTATGTGGAAAGGGATCGGGAGGGTAAAGAGAGGTGAAGATGAGGGGAGAGGAAGGAGAATGGGAAGGTGTAGTGGAAGGCGAAGGGGAAGTGAAAGGCGAACGCGAAGGTGAACGCAAAGGCGAACGCGAGGGTGGACGGGAAGGAGAACGCAAAGGCAAACGCAAAGCTGAAAACGCGAAGGTGAAAGCGAACGCGAACCGAAGGTCGAGACCGAAGGTCGAAGGCAAAAGCAAAGGCAAAGGGGAAGGAGAAAGGGACGGGGAAAGGGAAGAAAATCTAAAACTAAATCTAATACCATGAAACAATTTAACGTTCCTATGGGAAACTCGAAATACACGAGCATCGCTCGGTCACCTGGTACTAACTATAATTTGTTTTGTAATATTATCTGCCAGCTGCCTGTAGCAATTTAATAGCAGTTGATATGGCGTTTGATGACAAATATGACAATATTGCAGTGGCAGTGAGTAGTATAGGTCTAGTTAGAGTTTTAAATCAAAGGAATGCCCACCAGTGGTATGGCATAGGTTATTTTTTCAATCAACTAAACTGATCAACCAACCTTTTGGTTCATTTATTACTGGAAATAAATTTTATGCAATTTATTGAAAGCATTATTTGGCATTAGGTACATTAAAGACTTCTACTTAAATACCTTTTGAAAAAATATTTTCCTCCTTTTTTCCAAAAATATTCTCAATGGCAGGCGTGCATGTCTTTTCGCATTAGGCACTCTAAAGACTTCTATCAAATATATATTTGAAAAAACTGTTTTATTCACTTTCTCAAAAATATTTTCAATGGCAGAATAACTTACTTTCTCGGATATCTTCCAGTAGTGCGAAAGAGATACAAGTCACATGGGTCAAATCTGGGGAATTAAGTTGTTATTTGAGCAACTTGAAGACAGCTTGATTAATGATAGCTACCACAACTTTGGCATTGTGAGCAGTTGCTTACTTGTTGAAAAAAAATTCCTACTCATGGTTTTTCTTGCATTTTTTCTTTGATTGCCACTCTCAGACTTGTTTTGTGTTCTGCATAGTATTATTAGTAATAGTGGTGTTTTTATAATAATCTTCTGTATCACAAAGACCCCATAACTTTTCTTGCCAAGTTTGTGATTTTAAATTTTTTTTAAATTGGATTTTCTGACATTGTGAGGTATGTCGGCAGGCCCTCTTCGTGATGCTGCTTTTCATGTGAAGTTCAATTTCGCATACTAGATTTAATTAAAAATGTAAGAAGAATAAATGTTACAAAATGAAAAGTTTTCTTAAAACTGCTTCGGGGGCTTCTTCTATAGCCAGTATTTTTAACAATCTATCTAAAATAAGAAAAATCATATGAAAGCTTCATAATTTGTATTGTTTTAAATATTGTGTTAGCCACAGAATATGTATATTTGCATATAGTAAATTTACATCCATGTCCTGTCAAACAGTGACTGTCAAATTCACAGGGGAAATATGGGGCCACACCTACTTTTATTAGTATTTATTACCTGTTGGAATAATGGTCAATTGTCATTTGAGAATCGATGGCTTGTGACCATTGGTGAGAATATTTCCCAAATTTAATATAAAAATATTAATCAAACAAATTAGATATACATTACTAAGTAGTTTGTTGTCCATGCAAGCCATGGACTTAATAACCATTGGATGTTTAATAAAGCAAATGCAGTATGAAACTGATGGTCCCAAAATTAGTGGCATCATAAGTAATCTACTCGCTCGTGATTATATCTCGCTTTGTTAACATTATTACCAGGGCTATGACGATATAAAATGAATATAGGGCTAAAAACAAAATACAACAGACGAACGACGAAATAAAAACGAAATAAAACGAAAACAAAGACACACATAGTTAAATGAAAACGTATCAATAGTTTTATGCATTGTTTTAAATGTTTTGCCTTTATCTAGCATGGAGAATCAAAAATGTAAATCATAGACAAATTGTAAAGTATGAATGTTATATCAAGTGTTGAAATTAATCTGTCTACATCTTAGGTAACCCTTGAATGTGCCATACATTGACAATCACATTCTCCAAAAATTGCATTTTCAGACAATAGTGAAATTTGTAGATAGTCATAGTTATACATAACAAGTTGTTCCAATAAGTTTTGTCGTTGCCGACGTCTGACTGTTCCCACATATCAAGAAATTCATGCGTGGAAAATGATTTTCTTCCAACGAAGAGGCATCCTTGAAGGCATATTTCGCTAATCTTCCAGATTCTTACTTCAGAGATGGAATCCATAAATTAGAAGATCACTGGAACAAGTGTATTGAAGTTCAGGGAGAGTATATTGAATAATAAAATGTATTTCAAATCATAAAATCACATTTTTTTATCGAATGACAAAACTTATCGGACAACCTGGTAATTGTAATGTTAATACATGAAGCACACTCCGTCACGTCAATAGTACATAATACAAGTAATAATGTTTAAATGCACAAAAATTAAGAAAAAAGTAAAATATAGAAAAAAGGCTAATAAAATAAATGTAAACAGGTACTTCATCTATGTATATGGCTTAGCTTAATTTTTTAACAACAAACAAAAACATTGCATAGTTTTTAGATTACAATTTAAACTATGTTTGTTGATGTTTTAGTTTTTTTTTTAAATAAGCTTGATTAAGTTAAAATGATTAAATTTGGTTGCACTCTTAAGACAAGAGAAACAGACTTATATCTATTTAGTTTTTATTTACATTGCTAATTTAGAAAAGCAAAAATTTATTCCGTTAGAAAACATTTTATTTTCTAACAATTAATTTTTCCTTGATTGTATAACATTAAGCACTACATATATAGGTGATAAGATGGGCTTTATATAAGAAGCATTTATTTATATTAAAACAAAATCAGAAACAGGTCCAAAAATATTTATCGTAATCTTGTTTCGGATAAAATGTGTAATAAAGAACAAATAATATAGATATTGAAGTTATCTTTTTGTAAGGGCCAAACTAAAAACGCCCTTACCCTTTTAATATTACAAGGCAATGGGAAGTTTTCATTATTCTTATATTATTTGTTAATAGCACAAGGGGGTCCAATAAACTATATTAGTTTGAGATTTTTTACAATTGGTTGCTTTTTAAGCACTTATCTTTTCATTATTTCCTTGTTTTGAATATAGATATTGTATAAAACTTATTTATTTTAATATTTTAATTTTACATGATTTGAGTATATGACAATCTAAAACTATAATTTTATTAAGATACCTATATGCTGCAAGACGATAATAAGATATAGATAGACGATAATAGCTCTAGATCTTGTATAATCTTTAACGTGTCTTTTATTATTTTCCACTTCGAAAGGTCCCAACAAATGGATCACCTGTGCGCCGTGCGGGAGCCGGCAGTGGCGGATCGTGCAGGGGTACACCGACACGGGTTCGTGCCACTAGTGCAGGTCAAGGCCGTTCAGTCGATCCTAAGTTGGCACAACTTGTACTTGATGAGATTGTGGAGGGAGGTGCGAAAGTGCAGTGGGACGATATTGCGGGACAAGAGGTGAGTGGTGTTAGATTTGTTTGATCAAATTGAATATTCCGTAAGTTTTATTTTGTAGCCAAACAACCCGGGTTTTGCTTGTTAATATATAAATTATATCTATTAACAGTATTTTTCGAACCATACAGATTGTCCATATTCTATATAGATAGTGTCAGGCATGGTGTTATAAATATCTGTAGATCATTCAATTAAAATTATACTACAAATTTTGTTATCTCAATCCACCTATGAATTTATTAAGGTATTTGAATCATTTTTTAATTCATTAACCATCATTTCAGAGTACAGATTGATGAGGAATGAAGAATTTTTAAGAAATCTTAAAAATTTACCGAATTATAAAGGTTTCAATTTAATATTTAGACAAGGACGCAATACTGGATTGAGATACTATTTTTAGTGATGCTTATTGTTTTCTTTGGGTGCGACTGAGACAGGGAGAGATCCCCACTCTTCCTACTATTAAATTTGGAGACTCCTAACTCATTTACTTCTCAATAAAATTTGTATTAATTTTTTCACTATAATTTTTTTAATTAACTTAATTTTTATGATATTTTACTAAAAACAACAAATGTTTGAATTAGTCAAATACCCTATTCTTTCATAGGCTAGCTTGATGTAGTCATTCACCTTGTGAATGACTATACCAATATGGGACCCAATATGGGTAAATGACTATACCAATATACAAATATGGGAGTATTGTTTTTTTGCATATTTATTGCATTGTTTCTATTTCAGTCAATAAGGTACTTAAACATGTGTGTTTTCATAATAATTTTGTAACCATTATATTATTTTTAAAAAGATTATACTTTTGAAATTGAAACAATTGAGTAAAATTATCTTTTCTTCAAAATAATAAAATTTTTAGGACTTTACTTCTAAAGAACCTTATATCGATTTCTAATGAAGTTATGAACACTGGCGTAAAAGGGGTTGAACAAACCAACATAATAAGTAATCTTATATTAAAATCAGTAGATGGAAATTACTGATATTTAATGATAATGTTTTTGTATAGAAACAAAAGTAAAATGATGTATGGCTTCATGTGTTCATCACAATTGCATCAATTCATTGTATAGAAATTAGATTTCAGTTTATTCAAATTTAGTAATAAAATGATTACTATCTAATGAATGCAAGCTTGAAATAATTTTGATCATAAAAAGGCTAATTGAGATAATTGGTTTGAGTGATCCACTTAGTGTATGGTTTGTCTTGATTTACTTTAAGTGCATGGGCATCACAAATGGTAAAGAAGATATAAATGGCGGTACACAGCGAAGCTATAGCAAAGAATGTAGGCAATGGATGTGTCAAGGTTGAATATTTCATGTTTTGACTTGTGGCGATTTTATGTGCAATGAAACATTATATATGTTTTGATGTATGATCATAAAAAGCCATTTTGATACTCATCTATTAGAACCTGAAATTGGGTCGAACTTTTATAATCATTGTGAAATATGAAAGGGATAAATGAATAGATTGAGATTATGAACAATATAAAGGCTGGAATATGTTTCTGCCTTATTTTATATTTCTTTGCTGTATATGATGTACAAATATTAATTTATTATTTTTTTTAGTTCATAAACAATATAAACTTAAAATAAATAAAATCTACCTGTGTACATTTATGCTAGGGAAATTTTCACTAAAATGATTTATAGGGATGAAAAATCATTGTTTAAGTAGTGCATTAATTAATGCTACTGAAGCGGTATTGAGGCAGTACTGGTGATGATGAGGAGGTCAGAAGCTGATTGTAGTCCCAGGTGTCGAATACTGAATATAGTGATGAGTTGCGGACGCTTTTGGTGGAATGACTCGCCCTTTTATAGGACACAACACGACTCCAAACAAAAGAGAACGAAACACCCAAGCTGAGACAGAGTGCGGCGACAGGGGTGGAACATCCCCGAGCAAGACGGCGCGTACTCCGCAGGTCCCACACCCCCTACCGCAGAGCTAACAAAAAGGCAGCCACTGGCAGTCCTGCCCTTTTTTGCCGCCAACCACCATGGGATGCGCCAACGACAGACCAACAACATGTGTTATCCTCGCTCCTAATCGCCGAGAAGTTGGTTTCCGTTGGATGACCCGGGCTGCAGGCATGGTTTACTGCGTATCGGACGTTATTTGAAATTGTCTTTTTTTGTCTTCACATGTTTTATTATTTGAATTATCTTTTATGGTTTGTAGGTAGCGGTAATCGCAGCTACACTACTATTTCTCTTTGTATTTATAACTTGGTCGTACATACAAAAAGTTTAATCTTAACCTGCACTGATTTTATATCATTGTCGATACAATACCTATGTGGTTAAGGTCAGTCATAGCTAATTCTGTTGTATTTATTGGAAGAAACATCTCAATGTATGATGAATTCAGTATCGTAGTTAAGCTAAATTGGAAAGATTTTTTCTGTATTACTGTATTAATTAGTAATTAATTGTGATTTGACTAATTGCAAACGTAATCTTTATGTTTTTATTGGAATAAAAAAAAATTGGATTATTAAATATATTCATATTTCATGATGCAAAAGTTAAAAGTACAAAGGTTGAAACTTAAAGTTTAAGAGGTTAAATCTAGGTATATGCAGACTTTGCAACTAAAGATTGTCACAAAACTTCACAAAATGGATAATATTAACAACTCAATTGCAAATTTCTCAATAATCTCACTTATTATATGTATTTATATACATCTTAATGCACCTGTAAGGAATATGTATTAATTACGTGAATTTGCAAACTTTGTGACAATGGTTTTTGCTTTATATATTGAATAACATTTTATTTATTACCAGGCAGCAAAGCAGGCCCTACAGGAGATGGTTGTGTTGCCAGCACTGCGACCTGAACTATTTACTGGGTTGAGAGCGCCTGCAAGAGGATTGCTGCTATTTGGGCCCCCTGGAAATGGTATAACCTCTGTTAAAAAAATTAAATAATTAGTTGAAAATGAATTTTTCCAATTTATTACAAGGTAACTAAAGCAACCTTTTATAAGAAGGCCCTACAAAAAATTATCACATAGGTAAAAGTTAGATCTTAATTCACGGATTGGTTTCTTTACTGCTGGCATCAAAAATTGATGGAAATGTGCAAATGAGCTACGATAAAGTTTCTGTGTTTGAAAGGATTGGAACGAGGAGTGATTTCTTAAGAAAAGAAAAATGTCTTGGGTGAATATGTGAGTTTAATTGAGTCCTTATAAGGTAAAGTCTAACAGTAAAGACGTGAGTTTAAATAAGTCCTTACAAGTGTTTAAGATAACCAGGATCGACCAGGACATCCAAAAAGTTTGAAACTAGGACATTTTCCTCCAAAGAAACTGAGGGCTGTCAAATTTGCAGGCAAAGTGAAAAAAATATGACATTCATCTTTTGGAATGGAAAATGAAATGTCACTGATGACTACTGTGCCAATATGCTGGATAAATCAAAAGAATATATTTGTGAAAGGAAATTGGTTAAAAAAAAATCATTTTTGACTAAAACAAAGCATGGAGATACACACACATCATTGCTCTGGCAAAATTTAATGAACTGAATTGTGATTTGCTTGCACATCCATCGTATTCACCTGTGTTCATAATGGTGATTAATATCAGGTGATTAATTGTTCACATTCGCCTGATATTATTTACACGGCAGAAGGTTGTAGCTCCTAATAGATTGACTATATATAGATGACTGATATTATTTCCACCTTTTCCCCAAGCTTCCAATTTGTTTAGGTGGATATAAATTTGAAGATGACAACGTTAATACATTGCTGTTGATCGTTACTTTTCAAATCTCAATGAAACCCATTGTGAGTTTTCATTTCTTGTGAAATTCCCATTGTTTAAAATATTTATATAATTAAATCAATGCAGTATTTAGTTTTATAAAAAATCTTTTCTCACATTCACTTGTTACATAATTTCTTTTTACATAAATGCTTTCTGTCATGCACATGCAAGTTATATATGTCAAAATTAATATTTCAATGTAATATTGCTATTCTCGTTCAGGGTAAATTTTGTTTGTCAAAGTTATATAATTAACATTTGTTTTTATTAACTTGTTATAATTAACTTTTATAATCTATAAAGGTTTTGCTTCGTCATTAGATTTCAACATGGCATTTATAATTGACATTAGCAACTACTTGCTAGAAGTTTATTTCTATATGAGAATTTAACTTTGTTACATTAATATAATATGGCCAGCTTTAATTACCGCAGGTATAAAATTCACTACTGTTTATAGATGAAATAAGGTAACACATAACATTTTATATATTTTTCTCCATTTAACAGGTAAGACACTGCTAGCGCGGTGCGTGGCAGCAGAGTGTTCTGCAACATTCTTCTCTGTATCAGCAGCTACGCTCACCAGTAAGTACGTAGGTGACGGTGAGAAGATGGTACGAGCGCTGTTTCAGGTTGCTAGGGAGCTTCAGGTATCGTAGTGCCGAATCTATGAACACTAATATAAATAATTATTTAAGTTTTGTTGTACGCTTAACTACGAGTTTTGTTGTACACTTCCTAGATTATTTTATATTTTTTTTTTAAATAATGCTCATCTGATTATTGTTAGTTGTTAATTTATAGTTTCGACTTGGGTGTTTTATTAGATTGTGCTTGTAAAGGATTATTTGTATATTCAAATGATGTGCATAACATTTATAAATAATACTAGTATCCAACCTAGCTTGGTCTTTTTCTTACATATACAAATAGCTTACTACAGGGTGTCCAGTGGCAGATTTCAATGTTTGAAAAATTGTAAAAAAAAAAACTACACCTCTAATACAAAGTAGGTTTATTTTAACTTTATAACAACAAATGCGGATTTCATTTTTTAAAAACCACGTTTTCCAAATGGCGGCCATCAAGTCTGACACACTCTTCGAGTCTAGCACGCATGTTTTCAAAAACGCGTTTGCAGAGCGACTGGGCTATCCTACTGACTTCGGCTCGAATATTTTCTTTAAGTTGTGTCATAGTGCTCGGATTTGTTTTGTAAACAACGGATTTTAAGTATCCCCTTAAGAAAAAGTCACATGGGCTTAAATCGGGTGACCTAGATGGCCACGGTACGGTACCGTATCGGGATATGTTTTTTTCTGGAAATAACTGCCGCACTGCATTCATGGACACATTAGCAGTGTGACACATTAGCAGTGTATGGCCCCGTCCTGCTGGAACCATGTGTTTTGGTTGAAGGATTGACTATTCTGTAGTTCTACTCTGAAAAAGTAATTTAACATCTGGGCATATCTCTCCGAATTCACAGTTACAGTTTGGCCGCGTTGATTTTCAAAGAAATAAGGCCCTATGATTGCAGATGCAGACATGGCACACCAGACTGTTACTTTAGGCTTATGTAAAGGCTCTAGATGCATTTGTTTTGGCTTGTGGACATCCCAGTAACGAAAGTTCTGTTTATTCACATATCCTCCAATCTGAAAGTGAGCTTCGTCACTAAAGAATATATTGCCCATCCGGGTAGCAGTACGAAATCTCAACATCACCTCCGCATAAGTTTTTCTTAATTCAAAGTCAGAATCGTGTAAATCTTGAACAATTTGAATTTTATATGGATGGAACTTGTGCTTTTTTCGCATTATTACCTGTAAAGTTGATTTCGGAATTCCCAATATCGATGAACGTGTACGCAGTGATAACACGCTCGACATTTTCATCCGTGGCTACCAATGGTGTAGGTCCTGGCCTGGGCCTATTTAATGTTGATCCTGTAGCTCTGAACCTTGCTACCCATGACTGAATGAGGTTGATCGATGGTCCATCACGTGTTCGATGAATACTGTAACGATTATTAAATCGATGGCGTGCTACAGACAGTGAAAATCCACTCGAAATGTACGCCTCTACGGCTAAAGCGCGGTGCTTTCCACTCCACTGTTTCATGGCTACTAAAACATCCGCACCGCTTGCGCTTCTAACGACGCCCCCCGCGCCCCTCTTATGTGTTGCGTTCAGAAACTATGTTTGTTCAAACTTTGAAATCTGCCACTGGATAACCTGTATTTAGTTTTTTAATGATTACAAATACAGTATAATAATATAATAACATATCAATTTACAATATCTAACTAGAGAAACAAACGGAAACAAATAATATTATAATTTAAATAAAAGGAAAAGTAAGGAATTTTTAATTCTCTGTGACACATTTATAGAATCTACTTTTTTTTCTCCTGGGAGCAAATATAAACATATTTTTGGGGAAACTCATCCTCAGACATGCAATATATAGTGATAAACATAGTGTTCTGAAGTCTACTTCTATGGCTTTTTGATCTGGTGTAAAAGACAAGCCTCACTATGAGTTGCAGTAAAGGACATGAGAGTAATTTGTGGAGTAAAAACCTTTTCTTTTCCTATTCCTGTTGAGATGGTAACTCCCAACACATTAGGTAACATCTTCTTTATATACAGAGTTGTTCTACTTTGCACAGTTTTGGTAAGTCAAGATGAGAAAATGGAAATGGTGAGTTAAGAATAATTTCATCCTGCTATATTTTTAATCAAGAAATAAGAAAGATTTTATCCAAATTTCATCTAATTATTTTCCCAATACTCTATTGTAATTTTTAGATAAGCTGATAAAATTTGAAGAAATTACTATTTTTTGTTGTATAACAAGTTACATTATTTTATTATAAAAAAATTGGTTTCTCCTCCTGACTTTTTATGGTTTCGGTTAAGGTTGGTTTAACCCTATTTAATTTTATTAGGATACAGATAACTGGCCTGTCACTAATAATATCTCGCACATAAAAATCATTGACACAAAATGTTATATAATAATAAGTATCAAGATTTTTTTATCTGCAATTTTACTAGAATGTTGGTCATCTGCATGGTGTCGCAAGAACTCGGGCTTCCGCATTATGCAGTGCTGACGTTTACTTTGAATTAAGTTATGCTGAATCAATGATGAGGCTTTAAATATTTAAATTTGTTTATGTGTGATATACTAGTATGGATATTTAATTTAAGTGTCACCTTGTTCACATTTATGTATCCAAGTTGAATTTTACTTAGAATGATTGAAACAGATGAATATTTCATCTCCACGTAAAGAAAACTTTCTCTTTTGTATCTGAAGTAGCATTTCATAAATTGTTTTTAAATTTCAATGTTTATTTCTTTCAATCATTGTAGTACCCAGTTTCCTTGCTTTGGGACTATTCCCATTGTACTTAGATATCAGGAAACAATATATTGATATTGAATTCTTCTGGTAATTTTGTAAGCTTTCCGACATTCTTATTGTTTCCATTTCAGCACCTTCAAATTTCTTTTGCTGATTTTCCAGATTCCATGTCTACCGTATTGAAATCATTATTTTTGAATCGTGAAAATCGCCCTTTGAATTGTGTTTGATGGTACATGTGAACAATATACACAAATAATGTTTATTTGCGGTAAAATTCTACATGTTGAGCACAGTAAAAAGATATTATGTTTACACTCTAAATAAAAGTTTCGAACTAAGTGTCTAAGACTATGTACAGTACTTTAAAATCCTTGCATCTTTATTATTACAGTGGACACTTCCATAGTGCGGGCAATTTCCTTCTCCTTTTTTTATCGTATTCCTCAACCTAGATCCAAAACCCCACGGTATATCAAATTAGATTATTTTTGTGTTTTTCTTTCGTCACTTTTTTGTTTTTCAATATTTTATTATGACATGTGGCTATCTGCCTATCTTATTTGTTCATTAATGCACTGAAATTCTGGTTGACTGTAAGAGATTGCTCTTGCAGCAATAAGTTCGCCGGATGAACGTTCATCGCAGATATAAAAAATAAATATATTTTGCATTATATGGAATTCATTATAAGGACATAATTACGCAGGTTCAAACATATCTCGAAGTAATTGCCTAGACTAGTTAGGATGTAATCCAAACATAAATGTACGTACACCAGTAGAATTTACATTATAGCGGAATCTACAGTATAAGAAAAGCAGCCATTTAATGAATAAACCAGTCAATGAATAAATTATCTGCAAAAGAGTTTATCTGAAGTAGTTTTACATTATTTAAACACAAAGTTAAACCCCAACATGTAGATGTTATGCTACAATATTTGTATTATTTGATTGCAGCCATCAATAATATTCATAGATGAAGTGGACTCTCTTCTGAGTGAGCGCTCTGCTGGGGAGCATGAAGCATCTCGTCGGCTTAAGACAGAGTTTCTGGTGGAATTTGATGGTCTACCAAGCGGTGCAGGGGAACGTGTCGTTGTTATGGCAGCTACCAACAGGCCACAGGAGTTGGATGAGGCTGCATTAAGGTTAGTTTTTCGTAGTAAGTAAATGGCTGCAGTCACTGAGGTAGGAACGTATCTAGAAGGGATCCAAGGACTCTGGACACCCACTGAAGCTCTTCCAACTTGAATTGTGTAATGCTATTTTTTAATATTTAGGTGCATTTACTTTTATTACTTGAGAAGTAATTCAGTTGCTTCTCAAGAAAAATAATAAGTTTGATGAGCTTCAGAAAATATCTGAAAATCTAGATCCTCTCTAGATATATGTATGGTGAACTACTCTTTGCCGAATAAACTATGTCTACACAAAACAAATAATATAACATAATTTCTGGGATTACATAAAATGAACTTAGTATAACATTCAATATACAAATTGGCCTTTTATGACAGAAATTTTATTTCATACTTAGGATATCATGTATTATCTTGTTTGTTTTTAACACCTGCTCCAGGACTAAACCAGTACGTCAGAGAGATATGTACATCAACTCTCACAAAACTTATGAAGTTAGTGTGTAATCAGTGTAATTCATCATAAACAGTAATATTGAAAATGTTTTTAATTGCAAGGTGAGAGTGTGATACCTCTGCGAATAGTGAAGTCATTGATTAATGATCAACAAAAATCACAAGCCAATCTATAGATATATTTTTGCTGTGAATTAGTCCTTATTCAGTCATGCTGTTTGACGAAAAGGGAATGCGAAATATAAAATAAAAGCACGAATGGAACTTTTTTCTGATAGACCTGCTCACTCCTGAGCTAACATTTAAATAATGAAAACTGGAAATAGAAAGGTGAAGAAAATAATTTCTCAACTAAAAAATTTAAATATTAAAAACAAGTCATAGAACACATATTATTCATCCATGCCTTTAGCTGTTGCGATATGACCCTGGTATTTTTTAAAAAAGGAAAATGAAAATTTTTTAAAATAGGGTGAGAAAAGCTGGAAAATGTGAAAAACTGGCAACATTTTCAGCACTATTTATAGCACTAGAATTATTAATAGCATTAGAAGTTTTGAAACTGTTTCCAATTGATTCTCATGTTGATTTCCAGAGCAGGAATATTATTCACTTTTATAAAGTAACAAGATTTCATTGAATTAAATTTTTGTGAAGTCTCTAGTAGGCAGTACTTGCAATCTGTCACCAATGCCACTAAAAGAAGCAGCAGTATATCAACTACATACCTTAAGAAATTAACATTAACTTCAAAAATAGTGTCATAACCAGAAAAATCCTTTCACTCGGGATTGGAAAGCTTCTTCTCATGATAAATCACTTCCAATTACTATATTAAACGGTTCTACTCCGTAAGATCTCCCTCTTCAAGTTTCCTGTAAATATGTGAAAGTTGCAAATAAGCTTGTAGTTGTTGGAAGGTTTCTTTGTTCATCAACTTGTTCAAAATTGTCGAGATCAGTACACAAATATTTGCATTGATGAATATTTGTATATTGACAAGCACTCGCTTCACTGTAGTAAGACAATAGAAATAGAACTCCAAAATCGTGGAAAAAGATAATGGTGAAGCTGAGGAAACAGATTTAATCGAGATTGATGGTAAAAAAATTATTACTCAAAAACAATATCCTCAACTCCTTCAAAATCACCCACAGAATGGAGTTGCGCCTAAATAAAGATTTAATAAATTTTTATTAAATTCATAAATATAAGATATTAGGTTTTATTATAACTAAATAAAACCTAATATCATTCATTAAAATCATTTAGAAAATAGCCTCTATCTTATTAAATATGTTATTTTAATTTTTTACGCTTACTGTAAATTACCTTCAGTATAGTCTAGTTAGTCTTCCGTTCAGTCCTCAATGTTTTGCTAGTGTCTGTACTTTTGTTTTGCAAAATATGAATTCAGGGATTCAAAATTTGTGGTAACAATTCCTGTAAATTAATGTTACATAATTATCATATTAAAATAACCTCTAATTTATTAAATATATTATTTTATGTTTTTATGCTTACTAATCTTAATTAACATTTTTACTATTAACAGAAGAAAAAATTAATAGAAGAATTTCAAGTAACTGACTGAAACTTTAGAAGATGTAATGAAAAATATATTCTATATAAAAACAATCCGGAATCATTAAAAAAACACATACACAAATTAAGCTTATTCATCAAAATTTATTTTGTGAACTTCAAAGTAATCCCCCCATCGTTTGTAATATAATTGTGATAACTCTTCTGATGACCCACTCTTCCATATACTTCTCATAGGCCGAAAGTGGCCTGCAATTCCCACTGCAAATTCCATTTAACGTCTTTGATAGAGTCAAAATGGTTTCCAAAATTTTGGAACCAAGAAAAGTCACATGGGGCTAAATCCGGCGAATACGGTGGATGGTTGATGGTATTAAATGAGTTTTTGGCTTTGTACTCAGTCACAATTGTTGTCCTTCCACAAATCTGGCCTCTTACAATGAAGTCTGCTCCTTGAGAAATCATCTCTTCAGAGACCTGCTTTTAAGTCCTTTTTATAAGAAATTAAGCTCTTACGGAACCAGTCTTTTCCAGTGACGCATCTCATGCACCAAATATTGGTTAAAATTCCAGGAAAGGTAATTTTATTCATGTTTAACTCTCGAGGCAACTCTAACACTGAAATTATGATTTTCAAACATTAATTTTTTTCCATGTTATAATCAGTGGCAGACGTTGAAGGTCGTGTGAGATAATGCAAATCTTCAACCACTTCACGCCCCTCTGAATGATTTGTACCACTCGGTATGTTTTTGACATAGTCAAGTCACCATGGGCCTTCTTTAATATTTTTAATGATTCAGCACAAGAAATTTCACTTAAAACACAAAATTTAGGGCAAAACTTTTTATATTAAACTTTTTATACTATAATAAAATTTGTAGAGCAACTTTGAGGTCGACTTATTACGACAACTGCTGTAAAGACACTGGTTAACAGATCCTGCTCAAGTTTGGCTTGATAATTAGGAAGGTTCTACCAACTTAACAAAAAACATTTTTCAGTTTCCTTTTAAGCGGTTCATTTAACTTATAATTCCAGATAGATTTTATGTAGAAGGTATGTAAAATAAAATTTCTCAATGTTACTACCATAACCACAAAAAAATAACATTGAGAATAACTACTATTTTTTTAATCAGTTTCACATCAATTCTTGTTATTTTAGTAAAAATTTATGGGTTTCTAAAAAATTGTTTGGCAGTATTACCATCATTTGTTGAACCAAACCCTGGCTTAGGCTTTTCGACAATTAGTCTACGATTTATAGTAAGACGATATATAATATGGAGCAGATACTCATAAGGCTTTTCGACAATAAGTCTACGATTTATAGTAAGTCAATATGCAATATGGAGCAGATTCTCAAAGGAACGAATCCATGCGTGTAGAAAGAAATGTCCAATCTATAAAATTCTATACTTGCAATCTTCTCCACAGGCTTATTCATCTCTGAAGGCTTTGCGCCACATATAAAGCACTTAGACGTACTATTGGCATTAGACACAATATTACATATACTACCATCGACCATTGTAAAGTACAAATCATGAGTAATGCTTAATTCTAACTCAGCAGTGTTGTGACATTACATAAAGTTAAATTTGCAATCAATTGTTCTAACCTAGCAGATTCTTCTTTAACTACATTTGAATTTTCACAAATACAAATTTAATTGGCCTACAATATCTGGTGGATACGGGATGTGGATTGTTCCCGATGATCTAAAGTATGCTTCAACTGAAGGGAAACTAAAACTATGGAGAGTAAATATTCATCTGTGTTAGATGAATCTATAAATTATTGCTTTATATAGACTAAATCCCAAACTACGGTCAAATCCATTTTTATAAATCATTTTAAAGTCTCTGTGAGGAGATATTTGACATAAAACTTCTTCCTCAGATTCAACAATTCTAGACACTGTGTGATCCAGTAAGACTTGGAGTTGAACCTCGATATAGTTTTCTGTCATTTCAAACATTGTGTTATCTTTCATCTGATGGATAACACAATATTTTGGCTTTTCTAAGGTTGTGAATACTTGGGAAGGTGTAGGTTATTGTCGGTAGTCAGGAGCAAATTATACTCTGCGAAAGATATAAATATAATTATAATGATAAAACTTCTCCTATATTCTATACCTTCTTGCGCTCCTTTTGATCGGTGCTGGACTTGGCAGGTGATATCGACACCTTTTTTGTAACATTGGTTGCAAACATTGGTTGAAAGAAAAACCACGTAAATTCCAGATATCTCTAATCGATTCATTTACCATAGGTTTTTTATATTTTGAGCAACCACTTGTATGGAAGTGGACTTAGTATGCAAGGACCTGATATTGGGCCCAAAACTGACTATTTGACCGATATAACAAAAATGTATGATTAGTAAATTTGCAGTATTTTTTTAGCAATGTTGGTTATATGTAATACTATATTAGTTCATTTTACTTTGTTGTGGCGACAGCTAAATGGTAAAAATATATTATTAAAATCATGTGTTGGCCATTTCTAAATTGCGCATGTTTTTTCTGTAAGCTGTCTGTAGTAAATGGAACAGAGGGCCAGTATTCACTTCCGAAGTAATAATAATTATGAAATATTGTAAGTATTACAATTTGCAACACAAAATAAATTTTTTTGGAGTTAGTTATCCTGTATTTTGTTGATAAAGAAATAAAAAAATATATTTTTTACCAAAAATTGGAAAATATTTCATGCTTTTGGTTTCCAATAAATTGTACGTGATTTATTTTGCAATAAATTGTGCTGTTATTGTAAGCAGTACCTATTATATTGTTAGTGTTTTCATGAAAATATAAAATAAAAAATTTAAAAGACATGTTTGCTACTTATATACAAAATTGGTTGCGAGTACATTTTATAACTTGGAAAATGACATAATTTTTTAAACTTAATGTAAGTCGCATATTTAAAATTGATAAACACTAACACTGAAAATTACATATATTATCAACACATTGCGTATATATATATATATATATATATATATATATATATATATATATATATATATATAAAATCTGCTATATGTTAAAAATGAAGCTATATGTTTGGGGAACTGTATAAAAACACATGTTGTCAATTTAAATTAAATGAAGTTTAAATGCGTCAATTACATTGTGGCGCATACCTCCACCTCTGCTGAAAATCATCATGGAGGTGTAAATGCGTTCTTGTTTCCGACACTTGAGTCACATATTCTTATCATGCTGACGTCACATGTTCTAAAATATGAGTGATGTTTATACATTTATCGACCGCTTACCACAGTATTTTTAAAGCCACATAAGGTTAAAGCCGTATGTTAGTTGAGGTTCGTATTGACCAAAATAATTTTAGTATTAGTTGCAATGAGATATATTGACAAAATATTTAAATTTATGTCTGGAAAATCAGACATTTATTAAATAGTTTTGTCAATTTATTATTACGGTGTTTTGATAAAGAAAATAAACAAACATTAATGTATATCTCCACTACTACTTTCATTAAATTGGTTGCAAGATTGCTTGAAGGAAATCTTCATGCTAATAGAAAGCAATGCAATCAAGTATCATTATGGATATAAACATGATTTAAAGATCGATTATAATTTTTTTCTTGTTGAACTTAGAGTTTGATTTCCAGATGGAGTTAATAGCCGTAGTTAGAAATACAAGAGCCTCTTTGTCCTCTGGCAGATAGTGACCACTTAAACGAATGCCTACATCTACATAACCATGAAAATATTTTGCATTCCAATTGATGCCATTAATGCCATTTCATTGTTGACCTGGCAGTCATTTTCATACTCTCATTGAAAACATATGGTTGTATGTACTTTTCACTTTCCTCAATCAGTTGATAATTACATTTCGGCAGTGCTGCTGATGTAAATGTCACTTGTTTGGGACACCTGTGTTTAACCTTATGAAAAATTCAAAAAAAGAAAAACCAATTTATTAACGTGAAGTAAAATAGACACAATTTAATGATGATACTGTGTTAAACACTTCTTTAATTTTTAGGCGTTTTCCCAAACGTGTCTACGTATCGCTGCCAGATGCACCGACACGGGCGCAACTCCTCCGTCGCTTACTGCAGCGTAGTGGAGGTCCGGGTCTGGCTGAGGATGAGTTAAGGCGATTGGCTGCCCTTACCGACGGTTATTCAGGGAGTGATCTCACTGCTTTGGCGAAGGACGCTGCCCTAGGACCCATCAGGGGTAAGGGTGACTCTTTTTTGTAATTTGTATGACAGTAATTTATATGATTAACCCTTAAATTTTTCAGAGCGAGTTACTTAAAATTATTTATAAATTATTTTCTGAATTCGTAAATTAAATAAAAATTCAGATTCATCAATATTTAATGATTTTATCATTACGTTTTATGTCTTCACACATCTAATTTCACTGATATTTTCCAACAAAATAATTATACAAATTATGATGTGACCAACAGAATTGAACCCTGAAGAGGTGAAATGCATGGATTTGTCACTCGTCCGCAACATTACTTTTGAAGACTTCATCGACTCGCTAAAGAGAATTAGAAGATCAGTGTCGCCACATAGCCTGATAGCTTACGAGAAATGGTCTGTGGAGTATGGGGACATAGGCCTCTGAGGGTAGATTGTCATAGTTTATATGTGATTTTTTTTTCAAAGCACTAGATCTAAACAGATCTAAGGTGTAAAGCATAAAGACCTATTGAACAATATTGAAAATAATGTTCAGTGAATATGCTTTTTCATGTCAGACTGTTGGTTATGTTTAGAGGAGATTTTGAGACCAGTAAACAAGTTTTGGTTTTGAAAATGGTCTGGGTTATGAGAATGCTGTGTCTTTTGCTTAATACCTTCGGGTGCTTGTTTTTTTGAAGCAATATTAATTAGCTACTTTAAGTATGTACTGAGGAATGTATAACTACAATTAAATTACTCTCAAATATAAATTAGACACATATTAATGATCGTAACATGACTCATTTCGTTGTTTCTTATATTGAGCAATATGCAAGTTCTTTGTTGCCATGCTTAGCCACACAGAATATAAACCTGCTGGTCTGTCAATACCCATAGATATATGGTGTTTATATTCAAGAGAAAAGTGTCCACCGCAATGTGTAGCTTGTTTCGTTGTGATTATTAAATGTAAAAAATTATTTTCGCACGAATTTTGCATTAATATTTTTACAAAAATATTAATGCAATAATGATAAACAATGCATGTAATATTTTTTATTATATTTTCTGTTATATTTAAGCGGCATTGACATATATGGGAGGAGAATAGAGGCCTATTAAATTTGTGATAATATAGTCTGTTATTGAGTTGAAGGATACGATTGACGTATGTATAATGTTGTACAGTAGGTATTCTTCAGTTATATATTCAACAAATTCCTAATTATTTCGCAATCCTCACAGAATTGAGGCTGGAGATTTGTAAAACTAGAATTGTATTGAGTGAGGTCTTGGTGTGCTTGAGGATTTTTTGTATTTCGTAACGTATAATAGATTATTAATATTAGAACTATGAAGGACCTCAGTGTTTGTTTCTCACACAAATTTCAGTATGTCCTTATTTTCTGAAGTGTGCCAGATTTTGGGAGGGGTGGTGCACATATTGCATAACATGGTGTTGTCAGCTTTTTGCCTTGAGTAATATATTTGCAAATATAATATATTAATTCAAAAATTTTTTAAATTTAATATAAAATGGTTATTAATTTTCTTTCCAGTTTAAAAAAAGGTTATACTTTTTATTTATTTCTCACTTTCCTCAAACACACAGATCTTAATGACACATTTTATGCTATTTTATGTATTTTTCATCTGCCATTGCCTAAGACTTGATTTATTGAAATGAAATATAAATTTACGTATCTTTATAGTATGGAATATGATCAAGTTATAGTATGGAATTACAAAGTGTTGACTTTAAAAATGAATGTTTGTATTGAGTTTAAAAATATAGTATTAAGGATAAACTTTATTAGTTTTCAGTCCATTATTCATTCCAAAATCTATAAATGTATGTGAAGTTTTTAATTTATAAATATAATGTTATTTTAAATTGATTTATCAACTATTGTAAGCAGAAATCTGTGCCAATAATATTTCTTCATACAAATCTCAACTCCATCAGCGAGATGAGTTATTATGGGTGGACGTGAATGTTTATTTTTACTGATTGAAAGTAACATTTAGATGAAAAAGGCTATAACCTCTATTTATATGTCAATGTAAGACACAAAAAATACTTGCAAATTTTATAATGAACTGACATTTATTCTATGTATATTATATTTGCATAAATTTTTACAGGTCGTGGAATATTATGTATATTTTACAATTCATTTGAAACATGGGAACATTTTTAAAAATTTAAATTATTTGTCTGTATTTAGCAATGTGAGTATTTATAATTTATTATATTAACTATAAGAAGACGGAGCATAATTTGATCTTTGAAAATTTAAAATGGAAATATGGAGATCCCCTCAAAATTTTATCAATCAAAAATAATGAAGTTTGTAATCTGATACATTCTGGTTGGTGGTAAAAAGACAAAGAAAGTTCAATTATAACTCAAATTGAGTGAATTGTGCAAGAGTATAATTAGGAAAAGGCAAAATTTTTTAAAGGAGTAAATTCGCCATTTTATTTGAATCCACTGTAATATTAAAGTATTTTGTTTTTGCAAGTATTAGCACAGAGTCACAGTTGGCCTCATTGGTGTTGCTATATCCAATCCTGCTTTTTAGGTTTAAAAATTCAATAAACATGTAAATACACATTCGCAAGTGAAATATTTTAACTTTCATTAGATTAGCCAAGTAATGAAATTGGCACTAATTGTTTTTGAACTTTTTTTGGAAGCAGATCTGTTATTTAAGGCGTGAACATCTTTGTATTAAAATAATGTTACGTTAAGAATATAAAAATACAATTCATGATGGGTATCTTTTTAGGAAAATTGTTGTAAAAGTTTATTTCGGAATATCCTGAAGGTTAGTGCTATTTAGTTGTTTTTTTATATTCGTTTAGAGATTTTAATTAAAAGTTTATTTTGTACATTATGTTGCTTAGTTTTAAGTTGGCTCCGAAGAAGCCCTGGCCGGATGTAATAAATTTGTTATTTTGCCATATATATGTATGTATGTGTTTTCATTTGGTTATTAGTTTGAAGTCAAAAAATAATTTTTTAGCTTGCCTTAAATTAATCTAGTTTTTTAAGTTGAAATTAATAAAGATCATTAAAATTATAAATTTGTTATTTTTTCTTCTGAACATTTCGGTAGATTAATTCACTAATTGTGTATATCTGAAATTAATTTTTTAATACGAATTTTAATGTAATATATTAATTTTTAATATGATTTCGTAATTTAAAAATAATTAGTGCTTTCTTCTTTTCTTTGAGACAGATAAAGAAACAGAAATATATAATAGTAATTTCAGATACATGTTAAAAGAAAAAATATCCATATTTTGTTCTAAATCACATTTAAACACATGCCATCATTACACTTTTAATCTTGCTTCACATTGCACTCAATATCTTTTTATAATCATATGTACAGAAATTAAATTTCGCAAAAGGACGTTCATGCTATCTATGTAGCATACAATGCTGGATGACTGAAGTTTTTCAAAGTTGCTATTAATACAATACCAATACACCAATAATTTAATGACAAATCACATAGTTTATTGAATACGGTATAAAGAACAATTTTAAGGTTTAACAAAGAAATACTACAATAATGTGTTGTAGTTTTTAAAATGTTTATATTTTGAGATGTAATAATTGGGCCACTAAAGTTCCCTAAATTTTTTATATTGGTCTTTATTTACCACACTTCAGCTGACAGTAAGGTCTCAGCAGTAAATTTTCAAAGAAAGATATCACCTATATATCATTTCAGCTTTCGGAGTCATGACCAAATAAGGTTTTTTTAGATTTCATTTGAAATTTTACACAAGCTAATATGCAGTTTGTATTGTATTATAAGTACCATAAAATAATGGAACTGTTTGGCCTTTTTGAGGAATATTTAAATTATTTTGATGAATGTTATGGTATTCAATTAATTTGTTTTGATACATTGGAACATTTCTTCCTCTATGTTTATGGGGCTAACTGTCATCTGACTATTTGTATACCATTATTCAGTATGAATGCCATTTTAATTGAGACTCTTTAATTGTTATGAGATTTTTGTAACCACGCTTAAATTGAAGACCGACTTTTTGACATCCCTCAAAAGTAACATTCTCTTAGTAGTAAACAAATTGTTGTTTCCAATGTAAATCAATACACAATGCGATTCTAATATTATTTGATGGTTACTTGGATAATCAGGATATATCAAATGAAAATTATAATTTTACCAAGAACTTTACTTACTGTTTCTAAAATAGATTGTTCATCCACAAAAAAAAGAAATTTTACTTTCCAATTTTGAACCAAAAGTATTTATTAGAAATGATTAGTTTGTAAACAAATAACGAGACACTCAACGTAAACCAAAAGTATTTGAAATGATTAGTTTGTAAACAAATAACGAGACACTCAGCGTAAACCAAAAGTATTCGAAATTATTAGTTTGTAAACAAATAACGAGACACTCAGCTAAACCAAAAGTATTTGAAATGATTAGTTTGTAAACAAATAACGAGACACTCAGCGTAAAGACAATGTTATTATAAATGTTTTTTGAGTTATTTGGTTTTCAATCCAAAATTTTTTAATTTTAATATTTATTTTAATTGAATTTCAATGAAGTTCTAATTACCGCAGAACTCATTGTCATCGAAATTCAGTGTTTATATAAAAATAGTTCTTAATCTTTGTACTTATTTTCTAGATTCAATGAGAACTTTCATTCTATATTGCCAAAAAAACTTTCAGAGTTGAATATCTGCGTTAAATGCATTCAAATTGTTTATTTTTTGTGTACTTAAATAAATTGTATTGTGTAGCTATTGTATTGTGTAGTCAAATTGATGCTAGTATTAGTTTTTATTTATCCACATTCATGGGATTGTAATGTAAAGTAGAATTAGTACTTTAATTATGTAACATAAACATACGTAGATGTGTCTTAGCTATGTAGCTTGTCTATAAACATACTAATATTAGAAGTGTTAATATAAGATGATTTCATTTATTTTAATGTAGCTTTTGTAGAATTCTTAGAGGCGGCATTAAATGGCTCTATGTCGGCTCCAACTATAGTCATACAGTGTGATTTACGGTGAGTACCTGTAAGTTGAATATAAATACGTCCACAGTTAGTCAAATTAGTATATATGGCAGCAAATATAGATTTTAAATCATTTAGGAAAAATTCTTATTAACATTTGATCGCTTTAAAATTGTTTTCAGGGAAAGATGTAGGGAGTTTTATAAATATTTTAATGAAATGAATATAGAGTATTAATCAAAGCTAAAGTGCATTGTTGACTGTTTTTGTATATCAACTGTAGTATCAAACAACTCAGATACAAAAATTTAATAATTTTAACAAAAATATTTTATAGACTAATTTTGCAGTGAAAAATGCCTGTGAAAATAATAGGTTTAAGAAGAGGACAGGCACATTGGGATCATTTTTTTCAAGATTTAATATATTTGCAAGTATGCAACTTGAATTCCCGTCCAAGTATATCGCAAAGAAAATTTGGGGTGGAAAGTAATGGAAAGCTTCAAATTAATTTAGCCACATGTGGAAGTATCCCCCTTCTAATGATCAATGATTGATTACAAATACATGACAATCCCACATTTTTCCCTTGTAACTTTTTTTTTCTATTAGAAGTTGGAATCCATAATAGTTCAAACACAATTTTGGTTCAAAAACGATACATCTGAATATGTTGAAAAATAAATAAATCGTAAGTTTTTTCCAAAACTTCTCTGTGTTGAACCTTATTGAATTTGTTGAACACCACTTCATAAGAAAGACAAAATTTCAAGGAACTTTTTATGCTATACCCTTAATTCGGATTCATTATGAGTATTACACATTAAATTTCCTTAATTATTTTAAACATTATTAATTTTTATTTCAAAAGTTTTATTTAGTTAAATTACATATTAATTTACTGGCAATAATTGTATTAATTGACTTAGGTATCATTTCATAATTTATTAAAAATAATACTATGGTTTTAAATTTTAAATTTTTATGTACGCGCGTGAGAAGTTATACCTCTTTGGCATCATTAAATAATACATACGGATAGATAACCTCAATTATATTGGAGCACTTGAAAAAGTCTATAAACACAATTTTTTCACTAATATTTACGAATAGTAAATATAATAATCAAAATATTGAATTTAAATCACTACTGAATATAATTTATCAGCACATATATAAATCGCACTTATATGAAACTAAAACACATGTGTGAATGTAGACACTAGAAACATGTGGATAAATACTATGAATATGAAAACAGTGAACAGAAGCGACGATGGTGCCAATAGCTTTTGTTTCGAGACTGCAACCGCTGCAACTTCATACTGTAACTTTTGTGTGACGAATCTTAAAATTTCACTCTCATCATTTTTTCATAACGCGCCTAAAGAAGTATAACTTCAAAAACCCTATTGTTAATTTTCTGCAGTGTTAATTTGACAAAATATGACTAGAATCTATACCAATGCTGCCAGTACAAGCAATAGTTTTAGTTTTGCAGCGAACAGAAAAAACTAAAAAATAAAAACTAATGTGCCTTTTTTCAAATAAGTTAATACTAACTGACCCGTGCGAAGTCTTCGCACTATATTGCCATCTAGCGTGTTCCAAGTATACAATTTGGCTAAGATATTTGATGTGTCGCCCACAGATGGCGCTCATGCCAATTGTTATAAAAATTAATTTTTTTATTAACAAAAAGATTTTTTCGAATTTTTTTATATTTTTCGCCCAAAGTAGAAAACATAAGCTTTAAGTGGGTATTTTTTTTATTTTTTTTGGTGCAGTAGTTAAAGAGATCGAGCCACTCGACCAAAAAACACCTTTTAGAAATAATTAAGTTAATATAATGTGCAATATACTGCTGAGATATAATTCTTTGTCATAATCTAATTTATATAACTTCTGGATTAATTTTATTTCCCGAAAAATTTATTTGTGAAATTTGCAAAATTTCCTTGAGATTTTTTGAAACACTCAAATGTTTCTGTTTAATACACCATTAATTATTATTACCACCAAATTTAAGTATTCCTCTTTTCTATATTTTTTCTACATTAATAACAAGAAAAGAAAATTTTGGCTGATAAATGTTGATTTTTCTCTATAAATTTGTATTACATTTTTATGATTGGCCTGGTAGTAAGTATTAAAATGTCTATCAAAGAAATTGTAATTAATGTTTCATCGTCATTTTTTTCATGTCTTGTAAACCATTTTGTCTCTTACAATGTTAAAACAAAATATTTTTGTGAAATGAAATTTAAATACAAATTTATATTATATACTTATGAAGTTTTCATTGTCTTTATAAAATCATGCTCATTTTAAATTTGCAATGTTGTGTCGATTATTGTTATCACAAACTGGCATTATTGTGTTCTAAGTGAAACATGGGTATTTTAAACAAATTTGCTCCAAATCACGGACCACTTGATGCAGTAATATATAGAATTCATATTTGAATTTTTATTCATCTATTATTTGAAGTTATTTATCACAATCTGCTCTCAATGTATTGTAAATAAATTAGTTCTAAATCATAGAGCACCTGATAGAAATATATAGAATAAATATTTTAATTTTCATTCATTGACATAATTTGCTTTCAATGTATTGTAAAGAAATTAGCACCAAATCATATGTCACAGTAACATATGTAATACATTTTTTAATTTGTATTCATCTGCCACATTATTTGTAGTTTTTATCAATCACAATCTGCTCTCAATATGTTATAAACAAATTAGCTGCAAGTCATAGAGCACCATTTACAGTAATATACTGAATTTTTATCCATCTGCAAATTATTTGAAGTTTTTGTTTATAACAATCTGTTTTCAATGTCCTATAAATAAATTATCTCCGAATCATAGAACACCTGGCACAGTAATATATAGATTCATATTTAAATTTTTATTCATCTATCACATTATTTGAAGTTTTTATTTATCTCCATCAAAAGCTCAGCGTAATATTGAGGGTAGCCTCAATACTACGCTGAGCTTTTGATGGAGATTATGGGTATTAAGAGAGAACATCCTCTCGCATGATTGTATCTATATACAATTTTATTTTTTCTATGTGAACTGATACATGTATATAAAGAAAATTAAAGTGACCTTTTGTAGGTATATAGGTAATAAACCATCAAAAGCACACTCTATAGTGTGATAAAAAATTATTAGTGTTAAAAGAGATTGTGAACTGAATAATTTACGGATCTTTCAATAAAAATGTGTAAAATGACATAAATAAAATTTTAACCTGCAAACTTAAAAATATTAATTATTTAGTAACTAATTTATATTGTTAAATCACATATATAAGCCAATTTAACGTTATGTAATAACTGTGACAATTTTTATATATGTATGTATAAAGACACTTATACACATATATCTGTATATGTTTTATTATATGCAACCTTTAAGGAATTCGGTTCATAAAGTAATTTCACTGAAATAACGTCAGCCACTTGTTTCTGTCAGATTTTGCTATTTTCTGGCAAATGGCAAACGGTCAATATTGGCATATTTTGACTTTTTGAAAACATATTCATGCAATTAAAAGCATCTAAGTACAAAAATCATATGTTTTTATTTGTGCAATACTTTTTGTAAATTAAAGAACTGTGTGATAGAACTCTGAAGACCGTTTCGGATTGAAAATATATATTTTCTTTAATGCTAAAACTATAGAATAAGTTGTAATTCTTTGTGCCTTTCAGTACTTTTTAAAATTCATTAATCTTCCTGCTTATTTTAAAACTGTTTACATATTATACACATATTTTAAAGACTTTAAGTTATAAAGAAACGCTGTTGTACCAGCTGGAGAAACTACAAACACAAAAGTTTTTAATGTTCAGAGACCCAAAGTGACCAGTTTTGTCTTTTTTAATAGTAGACTTTGTAATTGCGTAATTCCATTGTAAAATATTTTATTAAGTTTGATAATATTTTATTTAAGTTGTAGAAACATATATATAACATTTTAAATTCAAATTTAGTTTAATTACAAGTGAAATAAATTTGAATATAAAATTTATAGACAAATGCTCTTTTTGCAAGTTCTATATATTTTTAAAACAACATCTTACCTATTAATTAAAACCATTTTAAATTTGATAAGATTGCTCAAGGTAATTAAACAAATCCCTGAACTCTTTGTGACTATAGTGTTACGTAATGTAAATATTTTTTTGTTGCATTTTACTTAGTAATATAATTTTTGTTAAACCTTTTTTATTTAGCAATATTTTTGACTTTTTCGCATGATGATTTTGAGACAATTTGATAACATGTCGATGTTATTTTTATGGTATTTTTACAAAGCATACAAATGGTTGCAATTGTTTTAGATACTGCTCCACTTCATATTTAGTCATTCAAAGTTCTTACTGTCTATCACTGGCAGATATTTCTAAACTATTAGTAAAGGTCTAGATTATATCGAATTTCACATTATGTATGTTTCATGAGAAAGTACATTATGAGTATTCTTTATGAATGAAAAAAACCAAGGAAAATGTACTTTGAAGAATTGATTACCAAACTTTGTATACATTCTATTATTATTGCAGTTTCGATGCTGTAAAGCTAATTTAACGAATCATGGTAGCATTGAAATTGAAGTATCATGAATAAAAAAATAAATAAATAAAATAAATAGTATCATGAATAGCTATTGGAATACGTTAAAATTTGAACATTAAAAACGCTTTTCGTTCTACAGGGAACAATAATTATCAATAATTTCATATACGAGTATATTTTAAGTTTTTATTTCAATTAAGCTAACATATCAAATTTAATGTAAGAATCAAGTTTGAAATAAAATTATTATTAATATGAAACATGTTAGGTACAACGTGATTTGCCTTAAAGTGGTGTCATATTTTTTCATATAGGAGTTGTATTTTATTAAAGATCATTTCAAAAAGTAAAATTTTGTGATGTATGTTGTACTAAAATAGAAATCCAAATCTAATGGTACGGATACGGTCTTTATAAGAAAGTGTTTCAGATCCATCAAATGAATGTTATTATCTTTTTTAAATGTACTGCCGATGTTTGTTGCCAAGATGTCATTGATAAAATACTTTCTAATAATACTTTTATAAATTAAAATTCAAATAATTGGTTTCGGATAAAGAATAAAGCATCTAATGTCATATAATATAAAATCCAGGTTAAATTGAAGAATATAAAAAAATATGTGACACCCTTTTCGTCAATACTGCATTGGAGCCACAAGTATTAGTCATAACTGTAATCTTGTAAGTGCCGATTCAAATATTATGTTGAACAACTTTATGAATATGGTGTTATAATCTACATGCTACCGAGAAAAATGTAACCTTAAAACAATATACACTAACATCAGAAACTTTGGGACCGAAGTAATGTATGCCAATCACAGTATGTTCACATCCTATTTATTTATAAAAATGACACAGTATCAAAATGTAGTTAAATCTAAGCACTGTAATTAGATATAAAATTTAACAACAAATGTGTCTTCAAAATTGCTAATTTTTTAAAAAGGCAGTATAAATGTTTTACGTTGAAAAATCCACCTTTTTTTTTATTGTTTCTTTAGCATTACATTCTTTCCGTAACATCTCCCACAATAATTTTTTGTGGCAATGGAAAAGGTCTTCATACCCTTTGATCAGGTTAAACCATATTTTCTGGAGTGCCATCAGTTCTCACTATGCTATGTAATGTCTGCATAGTTTAGAAGAAAGTTTCGGGTTATTATCTTGTTAAAAAAGATATTGCCATTTAACGTTCGCCAGAGGGTATTGAGTGTTTCTTTAAAATGTTTTATTGTTAGTATTTTATTAATTTTAATACTATAGGTTTCAACTATGTCGCAGAAAGACTCCCATACCATAAAAACCACCACTGCTTAACTGTTGGCTCCATACACTTTGCCAGCATTTTTTCTTTATACATATGGCAGATGAAAATACAACATTTTGGTCAAACACTTCAAGTTTAGTCCATGAAACTTGCTCAATCTTCAAATGGGTAATCTTTATAATTTTTAGCCCATTCTAATTGTTTTATCTTCTTAGCTATTTATAAGAATCATTTACGAACAATGATAGACTCACATATGTCATGCTTTAGTCATTGATTTTTTACTGTAGTTATTTTATCCCATTGAAATAACATCACAATTTTTATTAAATTCAGCACGAACTTTTGTTGCTTTCGAAGGCCTGTTTCGCCACACGAGTTCTCAAGTCTCCAATCCTCAGCAAAGATTGTAGCTTTCAGTTACCTTGATCTCACACATTCTGCTAAATTGCTCATTTATCTATGTATATGGTATTTTGAATAGCAATTTTGAATTTGATAACCTGATGAAAAATGTAACATCAATTTCTTCCTGCTTGGTATAATGTGGTGTCTTCACTCTATTGTTTGGTATCAGAAATGATCAATGAATTCTGTGATCCAAATTCTACAAGCCACAAAGATTATGTTCCACTAGGCGATCGCAATACTCAAATCGCTCATTGTATCATTCCATTTCGCGACCGTGGCCGTTGTGGCCATGATAAAAACGTCATTGATGACACCATTATTCATGACCACTTGCTTATGCCCATGTTTCGGGTGGCTAATGGAACGTAGCCAAAGAGACCTCTTAAATGTGGGGCCTAAAGTAACATGATTCATATTTAAACAAAAACATGATCTCACTATCTGGTCCTTAACTTTTTGAAGTAGTGTGACTGTAGGAAAGTACCGCTATCACATAACGGAATATAATAAACATTTCTTATTTATTACCTGTCGCAATATAGTGGACTAGATGCAGTGTTTCTTTAATAATGGTTTTACAAGATGATGAATTACCAAATTATCGCTTAAGTGTGACTCTCTGTTATCACTATTTGTCCATAAGGAAAGGTGTTGATTGAGGATTAGAGATTGAAAATGTCATTTGCCATTTTTAGGTTATAAATGATTAGCTTATAACTAAATTTGTTTGTTAAATGTTAAGTAATTAACATTTTTACAACTGTTTTCAAATAAGTTGGAAAATGTTAAAATTATCGAGTGTTTAATTTAACCTGCATTAAAATGATATCCATCACAATATTGTATTGTAAAAGAGTAACTTTTCAAGATGTATATCTACATATATTGTTTATTTGTTTATGTTTTATGCAAGAATGCATCACTATAAAAATGTAGATTTAGCTATAGATGAATATTTTTTAATTAGAAAAATGTTATACAGTTGGTTTAGTAAAAGTCGATAAACTAAACAAGGTTGAATATAAACATAATATTATCTAAATATAAATGCTCCCTTCATTAGGTCTTGAATAATAAATAGTCTATAATGGTAACCTGATAATTTTTTTTATATAAAAATGCTTTTCTCCAGATCCACTTTGTACTAATACTACGTAATAATACTTAATATTTGTCAGACATGTAAAACATTTGTTTCTATGAAAAGTAAAAAAGTATCATCATAGCTTTCATACATCATGGCCTCTGATGGAAATATGGTATCACACAAGTACCATGAAGTTTCCGTTAACCTCAACCTTATCTCAATAAGAAGAGTTTTTACGATGTAGAGGTACTAGCCTATAGCATTAAAAGGCAAACTGATTAAACAAAATTAATCTGGGAAACCCAGTGTGATTTCGCTCTGGCACTCAGTGGGTTAATTGACATTTTGAAATTTAAAAAAGTTTCATATGGCTTTGTATTTTTTTACATTTACGTAAAGTACAATGTTTGTTAGTATGTGCCTCTGGAGTAAAATTCAGTCTGGTGATCTGATTGCTGTGTAGCTTTTGCAGTTAAAATATTGATTTAAAATTTATGGAAAAATATGATTATAAAATACATACAGATGAATAGAATCATAAGTCAATAGTAGTCTTACCTCTTTACGTATGTTATATATCCAAAAAGTAGCAATATTCAAATTCTACTTTTAGTTTTTTCTTAATTTTAGATCACAACAAAACAATGTTTTTAAAACTTTTTTGCAGTTTTTATGGACATTTGAAAGATATTTAGCAGTAATGTAGAAGAGAGAAAATGTGGAGAAGAAATAATATAAGCTATAATTTGATTCAACGAGTGTGTAATTTCATTTGCGATAATGATAGATTTTCTCATACCCATATGACTATAGAGGTAACACAGATTCAGTATATTATAAATAAACATGAGGTACATTGGCTGAAATTTTGTATGTCTTATTCTTAATTTAAAATAAAAATCTTAATGGACACAGCCCCAAAGAAAAAATACATAGTTATTGCAGGGGTACTAATTCTATACTTGGAGCGTTGAAATATCAAATGATTGTAATTTAATAATTTAGAGTAATCAACAAAATATTCAAAGTATTCACGTTAATATAAAGTTGTATTTCACGAATATTGTAGTTCATGTGGGTTTCTCCGAAGATATAGACAGAAACACACATAGATCTATACATATTTGCATGTAATATTCCAAGAGCTATAATGCGTTTCTAATTTGAGATCACTATTCGGCTGAAATGGGGTACCATTTTTACTGAACACTTTAGTTCTGTTCAAAAAAGCTATTGAAAAAGAAATTTGTTATGTGTCGCAGTTAAATTTTTCTTATTAGGTTTTTGGTTCTACATTTCTAATTAATTTGGATATTTAAAACCAGAAATTGTGCAAAGTAAATATTTATTTGCTGTACACAGAAAAGTACATATATCTAGTTATATTTGTCATTTTACTGCATATGGATGATTTTAAAATATGCAATGTACAAGTTTTTGAAAAATGCAAGCAGTGACAAAAAGTAATAGATTAAAGGACTAAGTTACTTTATAAAAATAAAGATTTATAAAATTTATTTAAATAGTATTCTTGTGATAAAAATATTACAGGTGGCATAAACATCCTAAGAAAATGATGTTCTTGTACAAGGGTTTAAATCTCTATATCTCTCATTTCATGGAGCCTTTTTATATATGGACCATGGGGCATTTTTATATATGGACTAACACCATAATATTACTCAACAACTCAACTAACACAATGCCAAATGTTTTGAAAAAAGAGGAGGAAAGCAGGGTTCTGCCAGTTTTAACATTGAAAATATCCAACAATCCCTTGAATTTCTTAAACAAGAAATTCTTGTAATGGGAAAATACTCAAAATTGAAGCAGTAATGGAGTGTAAGAACATTAAGGGTAAATAAAAACAAGAGCACAGTTTATTTAAAACTTTAAATTTATAAAAAAGTTAGAAAATGAAAATTTCACAATAAATACTTTCTATCACTGATTCCATTCGTTTTTTTGCGTCTGTAAAAAAGAAACAGCATTGATATGGTTAAGCCCAGTAATTTTTATGTAACTTTAGATTTATTATACCAATGCATAAACCTTCTCATGGAAAGACTAGGCAGCAGGCAGCAAAGATGCAGGCAGCACCCACTCGGAAATTGAGAAATGAAACAAGAAGTACCAGATAAAAAATAATTGTTTCAGTAATTTAATACTACTCTTGCATTAAATTTGGGTTGTGACAATTTGTGTCCTATTTTTACTCTATTATCATATTTTGTTATAAATTGTAAACTCATCTCTGCACATTGTATTCTGTTTCCAATGAGGCTATAATTTATATGCTCAACTATTTATGTATAGTATAACCTAAATTGTCATTATAATTGTTAGACGTGCAATATAAGAGAATATGGAAGCTTACTCCAAAATATGGAGCATATTTTTGTATAAAGTCTGTCATTTTTAAGACTTATTATATATAATGTATTTAACCTTTATACAACTGTGTGTTTAAGTCATAAGCTTTTGATGCATAATTGTGTCGCATTTTGTAAACTACATTGTTTTTTGAAGATTTGTTACGCACCATTGGCCTTTCCTGTGTTTGTACATCTTGTTGAAGAGCGATATTAATTAATGATAATAAAGAAGTAATATGTACAAGATTATGCAAAATATTGAAATAAATATATTATTACTTACTAGAAATGACTGTTATTTATGGAATATTTGAAAAATTACGAGTCATGGTTTTTTTCCTATCTATATTTTTTCCTATTTTATCCTAGGACATTTATCCCATCTCGCAATCAACAAGAAATACCATACTGCAATGTGTTAGTAATAGGAGAACAAGAGACAAACAAGCAATAGTTGTATTCGTCTTTAATTATTTTGTCTGCTTTTAATATATATAAAAAATCTTATTCTTTATTTTTAACAAGTTTCATTTCTTGAAATTATACCACATTTTGCAGAAAATGCTTATTTTGTGTTGACAGTATCAGTCACACACTCCGCCCATGACTAATGGTACGGTGCAGCGGCGTTGCTAGTGTGGACCAACTGAAAAGCGCTGTAGAGCATGTATCAAAAAGGTGATGAAAGTTGAAGTATCTATTGTTATATGCCAAGATTAACAGCCTCGTTTGATACATTCTTGCCTGCAAGTAAGTTTTTAATAATTTATGTTTGCTGAAACTCCTCTCACATGAAGCAACTAATATGCAAATTGTCATAAATAACTTGTGGCGACCACAAGATTTTGTTGCACTAAACTTATTTATGACAATTGAATACTCAATCAGAAATTGTAACATTGGCCGCTGTTAAATGTTTTCTGAACCTTAAGTGTATTCTGAATCTCTAAGGGGTTTTCTGCTTCTGATAACTCATCAATAAATTTTGATACAGCTAATTTCAATACTTCATTGTTCGTCAAAAGCAAAACATTTGTCTGTACAGATCTGCACCGGTAGCCAACTCATCGGCCATTCGTTTTTTTACGACAAACTTGTCTTTCTATTGTAATGTCATAGTCCTATGATTTTTTTGCAGCAGGACATATTACTCTTCTAGAAAATGACCCCGTTTTTTCCTTCAATATAAATGCGAAATGCCTCTATTATTATAGCTAATTTATCAACACTCAAACCTGTATTATGCAAAAGAATCTGAGTATGATTTATTTCCTTTAGTACATCATTAAAACGAACTTCTACAGAAAGAAGAGTTGAAATATTTTATGAACGAATATGTAAGTTGCTAGTTGTTAAACATATGATCAATTTAAGATAGTTAAGAATAATTTTTTACCTCCTCAATTTTTTGCAATACCTCATATGAGTCACAATTTTTAACCTTAATTATTTGTTTAATTGTAAACATTTTGGGTGCATTATTTGAACTATGAAAAAAATGTCAATGTATTGGTATAAAAATTGAATATCATTGCTAAAAATGCCGCAATATAACTTTTATTTTATTTTTTTTTATTATATAACTTTTCTTTTATTCTTTAGCCTTAAATTTAGGGTAAAGAATAAAAGAAAAGTTATATCAGAAAAAATAAGTTCTATATAGAAAATTCTGCACTGAAAATGTGTCCAAATGGTTTTGTAATAGTTTATAAAAAGGGAAAAATTGCAAGTGGCCTTTTTGAATGTAGTCTACATATAAATATTTTAGACTTGTTATGTTTATTAAGAACCCGGCTAAACTTAAACGTCTTGTAGAGTGTAAACTCTACGAGACATGTAATTTGAATCAAATTTTAAATTTCTGAAATATTTGTATACTTGATCGATTTTGTCGAATATTTCTTGTTTGTTATTGAGTACAAAGGTTTTTTAAACCCAGGTGAAAGAAAGTTCCTGGAATTAAAATATCAAATATGTCATTAACGAGGGTAATAAATAGCACAGTGGCTTCTGATTTCCCAAATTGTGAGAAATTAAAAAAAAATGACAATAATGAATGGCTGTCGCAACAGATCTTAAAAGTAATTGTACTGCTAACATCACTTTCATTTTTTGTTTGAAATAATTGATATGCCTAAATCTAATTTTGTTCCCCAGTGTCAGACCTTCCTTCATTTGAATATTTTGTAATTCCATAATAAACATAAATTCAATTTTTCTACTATTTTCGTCCATTAAAAATTTATTGTCACCGAACATATTTCTCACAAGTTTTAACAAGTGACATGAAACAAGTAAAATATAATATTTTTTGGCTTTGTATGTGAAATATGGAGAATACGGTACGCTGTTTAATTTTGCATCAAGTAAACTGGAGATATTAATATTGGAAGCGATTCCGCCAAATGTAATTGAAATTACTACACATGCATGCTCATTAAGCAAGCCAAGGCAAATTTTCAACAAATTGTCTTTTGTGAAGTCGTAAATCTTCTTAGAAAGAATTCAACTGGAAGTTTCCAAAAGATCATAGCCATAACCATAATAGAACTTGATTAGCATATTGCTGATTTGTCTCCATGCAAATTATTGTTTATATGAATATAGCCAAAATGTGTTTTGCCGACAAATTCAGTATATTTCGTAACGCTCATTTCATCAAAAGTGAGTCTAACAAATAATTATTTTTTCAGCTATTTCCTTTATTGTATTGAATAACTTGCCTGTAAAACCTGGTTCTTAATTTACTCTCTGAGATAATTTCCTAAGTGTGTTCATATGAGGTGGTCAAAGATCAAACTTTTCACAGATATAATTATAACACATTGAACTACAGAATTTAGCTAGTTCAAATTTTCTAATCTCTTCACAATATTGGGCTATTTCACCAAGTTTTTTCATTTACCCTATCTAATAAAAATTGCAAGGTTTCATTACTGCATGATGTAGTAAAGTCGTTTAAGTTATCCCAAAAACCTGAATGTTTTTTAAATTCTTCAAGCACCGATTGTAGTGCTATCATTTTTTTCTTCATTTCCTTGGATTTAGCCATCAAGTTCCTGATGTTCTGCAGCTTATATTTTAAATTTTCTTTTAACTTATTACATTTTAATTTTTACGATAATGGTAGCTGCAATGTCGATGGCTCAGATGAAATATCCCTATATATACATAAGATGGCACTGGTCTTTTTGACATTAATTTTACCTGAAAACAACATGTTAATGAGAAACACAACTACCAGTTTTATTATAAATACGTCATTATTATATCATGCAAAATAGGTAAATATTTATAATAATATTTTAAACTAAATAAAAAGATAACTTTTTTCTGTGTTAACTAAAAATATATACATAACATGAATTTTCTCTTTCTTTTTCTTTCTTCATCTCTTCGTCGTTAAGTCTATGATAGGTGCTGTAAACTTCACCTAAATTAAACTTTTTATATTAATTTATCATATGTATAAAAAGAAAACTTCCACCACTGTTGATAGGTTGCAAATTAATTGAAATTTGAGGGATACATTTGTTCTATGATGCAGATTACAAATTGGTTTTCAACACTCTTCCACAAAAAATACGGGAAAAGATTATACATTTTCTTTTAAATAGAAAAACATTCAGAAATTAGAATAATGCCTTAAAGTAAGAGATTAACATATGTTTCATAATAATAATTCAAATACTATAATATAAACATATTTAATGTCATAGACAAAATGTATAGTTCAGTATTTTAATAAAAATTCTATATTTACTTCATACAGCATCTTCAGAATGAAACAGATCTGGTTTAAAAAATTGAGAAACTGAGCTAATGTAATAAAACAAGGAATGCATTTTGTGTAACCTGTAAGTTAAGAAATATAAATTTATAACTTGTTCTCCTGTACTAACCGTCTTCTATACCAATTGTTTTATTACGAAGCAAGGAGAATGTTGAATGCTGTTTCCTATGAGCTATGCTTTTGAGTTGTGTCACGTTCATTCTGAAATTGTGACGTAATATCTCCTCAGAAGAAGTGAAAGTATAAGCAGTGAATTAAGCCAACAGAAAAATTATACACCTGATTAGCATCAGAAAAATTGTAAAAACCATAATAACTAAAATATATTAAAATATAAAAAAGTTATCCATCATCTCATCATTTTATACAATATTTAAATAGATGCATTAAAATTGTGCTTCCATTTAAAACAAAATGTTTGGTGTTCCATACCAAAACTGGAAAATTGGAACACATAGAATGACGTCAGTAAAATATATGTAATATAGAAAACTCAATTAATAAAAAATGACACAAACATAAACATAAAGAATACAAAAATCTTAATTCGCCATTTAAGGGTAACTTTAGGGGGTCTGAGTATGGAGTATTAAAAGTATCTCATAAAACATAAAAAAATAAAACTACTATTTAAAAATCAAAAATTTTCTTGACTAAATTTTTAAAAAAAACCATAGAAATCATTGCTCACCCCTTGATTTCTTGGAGCAATGGCAAGTTGAATCTAAAAAAAATTAGACAGGTCTTTGTTGGAGCTATACTGTGAATGTAAATAATCATCATACATATATCCAATTAATTTCAGATATGGCACGAAACATTTATTCATTTATTCATCTTTAGTTTACGGCGGGTGGGAAAAGTAACAAACACAGAAGCTTTATTAAATTTAATAAATACATTATAGTCTTATATAAATATGTGACGCTTACATTCTAATTTTTTATAATCGATTTTGTCAAGTCTCAACATTAATTTACAAAATTGATAACCAAATATTATTTGAAATTAAATACTATTTGCAAACCTTTAAGTACCAAAGTATAAAGTAAGGAGGACTTTGCTTAAATCTACTATTAAATTTTATATAATATATATTTTTTTAATAAGTAATAGAAAAACATATGTGTATTTTTACAGTTAATAATGTAAAACATTCACATGGTTTATGTGTTGTTTTGATTTTACAACAAATTAAAATTAATGAAAGACTAATTGTAGCAATAAAAAAAATATATGTTTGTGAAATATTGTATGCAGTTTATTGAATATATTAGTGTAAAAAAACATTAAAATGAGAGTAACTAAATGTTTCCTCCGACCCTTTAGTCTCTCCTAATGCCTAACTGATAAATGACGAATTCTAAAAAAAATGTAATTAGAAAGTAAATTTTTTAGGATACTTTTTGTTAAAATCTTTTTTTGATGCTTTTTAATTGAGCCTATAGTCCAAAATGACCAAAGAAGGGTTATTATAGAGAACTTTTTATTTTATTTTATGCTTATTGAAGTTAGAATATTTTCATTTATAAGACGCTCTTGTTGCTAGAATGCAATTTAGGGACACATTCCGAAAAACACACTGGATATGATAATAAAAATATAAAAAATAAAATAGAGATTTTTTTAACGAGTTAACTTTTATTTTGGTTAAATATTTTACAATGTAAATTTGTAACAAACTAAAATTAAAAAGAATAAAGGCACTAACCTCTTACCGATACATACTAAGGAATAATAAGTAAAAAAAGCAATCTTTAAGAAATCAGTATTATTGTTTATAAACTTGTAACAACAATCCTGAAAATATGCTTCGTTTTCATTGTGCTTTTGTACAAATTTGTAATGGAAATGAAACTCCGTCCACATTTTTAGACTTGAAGAATTTGAAGCTACCTTTTTTGCCAACATTTTTTTCATTAAAAATAGAAACGGTATGCTCATGGAACAGTATGAAAATACATGTCGTTAATTTAAACAAAGGAATTTTAAACACCTTCAGCGATGTTGTTCCCAACCTGACAGGTTACTGAGGCTTGTGCGTGTTGTCGATCCTAGGAGCTATGTTGGCGGTAGTTTAGCTACTGGCAGGTTCACCCAAGTAGGACATTTTGAAGGTCTCCCCTTCAACCAGATGAAGCGGAACTACCTGCCCTCCAAGGTGGGGGTTGGGTGATAGGCTACCCATTGTCGTAAAAAAAACCAACAGTTCAGAAATCTCAAAGAGTAAAAACCGGAAACAGACAACTTGACATGAATATGGATTTGACGATTAGAACTTGGAATACTCATACTCTTCACAGAAGTGGAGCATTGAGAAATTTTTTTGCATGTTGTTGACAAATACAAAATTGATATCCTGGCCATACATGAGATAAAATGGCCGGGCCAGGAAATCTTGGAGAAGAAAAAGAGTAATGTATATTACAGTTGCCAAGGAAAACTTCACCACTTTGGCATGGGCTTCATTGTTAATAAAAAAAATCAAGAACAGAGTTATTTATTGGCTTCAAGGTTGTTAATGAAAGGATATGTAAAATACACCTGAAAGGAAAATTTCAAAATCTAGTATTATGCACCTACGGAAGATAAATAGGAACATGAGAAAGATACCCTTTATCAACTACTGGAATCTATTCATAATTGCAACCCTTGCAGTGATGTAAAAATGATAATTGGATACTTTAATGCAAAAATATAAAACACAGAGTACTGATCATCGGAGACAAGAGTCTACATAGTGAAAGAAATGATAATGAAAAGAAGCTGATAGACTTTGCATCTGCTAATAGCCTTATGATTGTAGGTATAATACCATGTTTAAACATAAGAACAAACATAAGCTACTAATCAAATTGACTATGTACTGGTTAATCTTAGACACAAAACAGCTTGATGGATGTACTTAGCTACAGAGAGGCAACTGTTGACTCAGGTCACTATTTGATATTGTCCAAACTCAGATATATATTAAATAAATCATATTATAGATAATGATTTAATAAATATATAAGAAAAAAGAGGGTACAGGTAAATCACCAGATGTGGATAACTATAAATCCAAGTTCAGAGAAAGAATACAATCAAAGTGAGAATTTTGCAGAGAGGATGACGGACGGAATTCATTGAAACAGGAAATAGCTAAAGAGGCCATTCCTTGTATCAAAAAGAGTAAACACTAGGATTGGTTCAATACTGAGTGCTTAGAAGCCAGTATCGAGAATATATTAATGCTTATAAAGTAATGACACAAAATTATCACACTAGAAATGCTGAAGAGATATACAGAGAGCTAAGGAAACCAGAAAAAAATTTGCTTAAAAGAAAAAAGAGAGTTTTTTATAAGAACGATTTGGAGATTTGGAGTTTCTCAGGTCCAAAAATGAAACAAGGAAGTATTATCATTCACTATTCAATTATGTAAGAACTGAATTCAACCCTAGGATAACTACCTGTAGAAAAAAATATGGTGAACTCACAAGTGATTAAAGAAATTGAGAGAGTATTTCATGGAACTACTTGAAGGGAAGTTGCCCCAAGTGCGGAAGAAAACCACCTACCAACTGAAGATGAAACTGACTATCACAGCTTACCAACAATGGAATAAATAGGACAGGCGGTCCAAAAATTAAATCGCAATAAATCTGCTAGACTGGATGGGATAAAAGCTGAACTTGTAAAGATCAGTGAATTCGATCTGATGGATGCCATACATACAATTATATGTAATGTTTGGGTTAAGAACAGATTACCCACTGAATGGTATAATGGATTTATTCGTCTTTAAGAAATCAGTATTATTGTTTATAAACTTATAGTAACAACAATCCTGAAAACAACAATCCTTAAAATATGGTTCGTTTTCATTGTGTTTTTGCACAAATGTGTCATAGAAATGTCAGTTATGGAAATAAACCCCGTCCACATTTTTAGACTTGAAGAATTTGAAACTACCTTTTTTGCCAACATTTTTATAATACAGTGTAAATTTTAGTAATAGAATTAAGACTTCCTATCAGTCCAATAGACATTAATTGTTGTAGTATTAAAAAGAGAAGCGGATTCATGGAACAGTATGAAAACACATGTCATCAATTTAGACAAAGATATTTTAAACACTTTCAGCGATGCCTTCAGGAATTTTAAACGCCGTCAGCTTTTTTTAAAAATTTTCTCTAACATTCTATTTAACAGGCTACTTCCCCATGTGACAAAAATCGTCGCCAAATACCAATATTGATTGCAAAGAAGAAAATCTACTATAGACCAAATCCTTACCTTAAGACAGATCCTAGAGAAAACTAAAGAATATAATATACAATACCTAACTTATTTTCGTCGATTTCAAGGCAGCGTATGACTGAATAAAGAGGGAAAAGTTGTATGAAGCAATGACAGAATTTAAAATTCCTACAAAACTAATCTTGTTAAGGCAACTCTTTCAAGGGTTCAATGTAACATTAAAATACAAAATGAGTTATCCAAGCCTTTTTCCACTTAGTGATGCCCTCTGATGCTTGCTTTTTCACATTGCACTGGAGAAAGATATCAGAGATACAATAATACTGGCTTAAGCTTTTGTTGCCTTTCAAACAGAGGCTGAAAAAATGGCTCTAATCATCAATGAAGAGAAATCATAATTTATGATTGCGACAGGTCAAGAGACTAACAACGCACCATTCGTGGAGAATGGCCACACTTTTGAAAAAGTTACTGAATTTAAACATCTTGGAACAACTGTCACCAACAGAAATGAAATGAATGTAGAGGAAATTAAATGATGAGTAGATGCTACATATGTTTGAGAAACTAAGGTCTCGACTCATTAGCAACAGAACAAAAATTAATATGTATAAAACACTAATTCAACCATCTTCGGTGCTGTACAAGAAAATAATGTTTGGTGAATTCTTTATAATCATGAAATCTATAATTGATATAACCAAATATGTACCAGACTGTCTGAGAAGTCTGCATACATTTTTCGCATCAAAAATGCATTTATGAAATGCATTTATTGAAGAAGATACATTCCCTTCTGTTCACTAAACTTTGCCCATCTAGATTGAAAAGATATAATACCAGTTTTCCAAAACTCAGCTGGACGGGAGGAGAAAGAGTGATTCAGGTGGTTTTTGACATCCATCAAAGGAGAAAGGGGTGTTAGGAGTTTCGAATAATAGCAAATCGCTTACATCCAGTTTTGCTTATGTTGGTCCGTTACAAGGTCGGTCTCCCAAGCGTCATAACGGCTCGTGTATCTGATCTTCAGGTGATCAAATACATTCTATCGGGGAATCCCTAATGTGTCTGCGATATCTTAGACTCCATTGCGAGGATTTTTCTCAATGAACACCTTTATGCGGTCCGTATCTGTCGTCACAGGTACACCATAATGCTCTCAGTCTTTAAGGACGAAGTTCTCGGATTTGAACTGCCTAAACCACTTGCGAACTGTGAAAATCAAAACTGCATTGTCACCGTATATTTCACAAATTTCAGTTTTTATTTTGAAATTCGATTTCTCTTTTTGTTTTGGATTTCCATTGAATTATAATTTTTTTAAAAAGGAACAACATAAGATGTCGCATATGCACGTTGTCCCCATGTTTTCGAGTTGTGAGTGAGACGATTGTACTCGAGGAACGACAATCTTAAATTGATGTGAAAGAAGAGAGATAATTGCATACAACGGTGTATGACGCAATACCGGACATGTCCACGCTTGTTCGCACACGTCGCTCAAAATCATACTATACAACATGTATACGGACTCCCCAGGCAACCTGATATATATAATTTTCGAGCATGTTCAAATTTGAAATGAATAAACAAATATTTATATTATTAATTTCTACTCAAAAAGAAATAAGTCTATCGCACTAGTCCCTACTCCTCACAATAAGATCAATTTTCTATTTATATAATTCTTTGCTGATCCTGTTTACTTTAACGGAATTACTGAATTTTGCATAACTTATTACTTGTTATACTTATTTTTTTTCTTCCAGACAACTTTTATTTTAGTAACAGTAACACAAAACACTCAATTATGTTCCTTCCTTTGCCAAAATATTTCACTAATAAATGACATAAATAAAAGGATGCTTCCTGCTGTGATTTCTATAAAGTATGGTGCCATATTATACATGTTTAATGCAATGCACTGATTGAACTGACTGTATTTAAATTTTTTCATTAGGTTATTGTAGTCAATCCAAAACTTTTTTAAATGCGTACAACGACCTCTAGAGTCAGCTATGTGTCACCATACAAGAGACGCTACGAACTAGACTTGGGCAATACGAGTATTTTGGGATACTGAGTATGAGTATTATAGACGAGTACGAGTATTACAAATTATCGGTGACAGATATCGGTGACAAAATACTCGACGATTATGTAAGAAGACCACATTACAAATGGCTATAAACTTGTGGTCGCGGGAGACGTAAAATAAATCTTAATTGTAACCTATTATGAAGGTTTCAATGCTCATATCCTTCATTTCTTACAACTAAAATTGGCTGGAATTCCTATAATTTTTAATGGAATACAGTGTTCATTTTCCTTTCATGCTAACAAATATTTAGGGCTCCAGGCTGAACTGGTAACTGAATGATTCATTTATCATAGTCATTTTGACAGAACATATATTACCAAAAATATTTTTTTTTATTTTAGCCATGTTTATTTTAGGCATTTTTTAAATAATGTAGTAAAATGTTTGGAACAAGCAAATTATTCCGTATCGAATATTGTTAAATTGGATATTTGCTATCCAAATGTTTCATTAAATTATATGTAGCTTGAATGACAATGCAATAATGTGAATATTACGAGAAACAAAATAATCACCTAAGTCTGTAAAATACATTAATACGAATCATAATAGGGCATTGGAACCTTGCCTTTCTTGTGGACGTAATGGCGAAATTAGAATTTAATTTAATTAAAAGTAATTTTTATATACACTATATATTAAAAATATTAACATTACAAAGAAATTATGCTCAACTGTGCCAATAGAAAAACGGAGAATCATTAGACGAAAAGAGCATTATACTTAAATTTTTTATTTTAAAATACTCGTACTTGTCATATTGAATAAATATTTGTCCGCGAATTGCGAAGTGTCAATCAATACTTTAACGTAATGAGTAAAACGAGTATACGAGTATGTTTGACAAACTCGTACTTGGAAGTATTATGACTTAAATATTCAGTTTGTCCCTTATTTGAGACACGTTTTAAATATGAAAGAGCGAGACAACCTGAATACGATATGAGTGAGTGAAATAGTCATAGTTAGCTAGACAAAGAGGGATAGTAGCCGCACCCCAATCATAAAGTAACCATTGTACGAACCATCCGGCCAACCGGTCGGCCATACCATACAAGTATTTACGATACCAAGTATTTTGTATTTCGCATATCGTATGTACGTATCTGAGATATCGAGTATTTACCATAAAGTAACAATTGTACGTACCATCCAGCCAACCAGTCGGCCATACCATATAAGTATTTACGATACCAAGTATTTTGTATTTCGCATACGGTATGTACGTATCTGAGATATCGAATATTTTTACCGGTGAGAATAAATACGCATCACCTCTACTACGAACACTCCATAGTCCATTCAATTTCAAGGGAGAATGTTTATAAACAAATTTGAAAATTAAAATATATATTCGATCAGCTGACAAATTATAAAATTCATTGTGTTATACCCGGAGTATTATAAAATTGTATACATAACCAAAATATTAACTTCAGAAAGTTTCACTATAAAAATGTTATAAACATAAGTATTACACAATTATTTGACTGATACGAATTATACAATTTTACACGGTAAAAATATTTTTGCGAAATATTTTTTTTTTGCGATAATGTTTTTATAATAACTGAACTTTTACTCTTCTTCGATGTATATTTGCGATGATTATTCTTAATATTAGACATATTTATTTCAAAAATATTAGAAAAAGCGTTAATGTTAAAATCCGTTAGAAGGTGGCTTCTCATATAAGGATAAAATGGCCATCTTGCCTTTTCTGTTACTTTTTTCTTTTTCTCGTGTAAGTTTTTCCTATCCGTTTCTTGTTTCTTGCCATAAGGATTGGAAAAATTGTTAAATGGAGTGCAAACACGCTAGCCGCCATTACAGAAATTGCGTTTTAGCGCGACCATAATTTACAAACAATTCTTTGCAACTAATCTTCAATTTTTTTCAGTCTCGTAGTAATTTTCGCCGGCTAATTTTATTGTTTCTTCTTCCTCAGAATTTTAATGTAATTTAATTTTTTGCTTTTTAATATTAAGATTTTTCTTCATAATCTTATTATGAACAAAAGGAAAGGGCCTTTTGTTCACTAATATAATGCAGGGATGCAAGTACTTTTGCTACTTGCTTGGACAGTTTCCAAATGCTAGTAAGCAGTTTTACAACTGAGTACATGTCATTGAGGTACTTTGAAGGCGTGTCTTTTTGTGAGCATCCTCATTAGATCTTTATGTTAAAGGCACTGTTGGTGGTAGTTCTTCTTGAACCCGTTCAGATGTAGGAACCTCAAGAATAATTGAAATCTCTTCAGTAACTCTATCATTTTTAAGATTGTCAGATGTGTATAAGTAAATTTAGAATCCAGATTATGTATGTATAATCTGGAATCTAAATTTAGGGCCATTTATCAATTTGTTATTCGATTTGATGTTATGTTATCGACAAGTTGAAAAATGAAAAAACAGTAAAACTATGAAAATAAATTTTAAAATAAATTTTAAAAATATTAACACTACAACATCAAATATCAACGTACTAAAATCTGAGGTAAATTGAAACTTTGAAGTTTAAAAACACTTTAATTTTTCTTTTCAATAAAAAAATGTAGACAGCAACGTTGTGTTTCGAGTCACTCACCAATCTTAGCTCACATTAAATTTCACGTAAAATTTTTCGGTTGGTCGTTTCATCGAACAGGCATTATCATACTGAATTACCCTACGATAATACACAGAAACGCAGCCTTGATTGTATTTATACATATATACATATATACATATATACATATATATTTATATATATATAAATATAACATAATTACAAGATAAGCTAGACGTAATGAAGCCATAGAGTGTAAGAAATCATTCACATTTAATTAATTGTGAATGATTTCTTACACTCCAGATTTTGATATAAACATAAATCCTCCTATGCGCCTACTTTACTCCTAAATATGCACTCGTGAGCGGGATGCTCAAAAGAAAAATATATAACGTACTCAATTACTAACATTACATAACTCTTATCGTTTATAAAAAATCACTAGTTAATTATAATTAAACTTTAATCTTTATTTGAGTTTACATTTCATTTAATAACCTATTATTACTCAATTTAATATAAACTCCCATCGAATAACGAAAAATTAGTATACGTCGAATAAAGTTAGTACCTATACGTCTGTAAATAAAATAATAAATTGAAACAAAAGACGCCGCCAAGACGCCCGGAGCGGATACATCCGTCCGCTTACACCTGTTCATTCGTTGATAACTTTTCTGAATGCCGGTGACGGATAAATCCGTCCGCTTGTGTTTTTATAAGCTCTGCGCCCATTGGATATTAATTAAAAATGAATGACAGCACCGATGATCTGTTGCGGCTTCTGCAAAGTAGTGATTAAGGCTCTGGAGAAGAAACTGAATTAAGTGCAAACGTATTTTTACATGAATATTATATCTATTTATATTTTAGTTTTACCATTACTCGGGTGCAATGAATTTGTAATTTTTGGATAGTAAAATTAGCAAAAATATAGAAAGGTAGTTCATAACTGAGTTCAAGTATAAAGTGCTTAATATCCTTTAGATTTCTGTCTTTGATGTGGGTACGTAACATATTCGGGTGATGTTTTCTTCAGTGGCACATGATCACATTTTATTAGATCGATTACAGGACATCAAAAATCAATATATATAATAAAAATATAGAATTTGAATATATGTGCATTGAAAATATGTACGGTAAAGTGATTAAAAGGGGATAAGATAAAAGTAATACATTTTTTGGCATTTTTGTTTGTGAGCATGTTTATTTCTTCGCGCAATACGCAAGAACCGCTAAAATGTTTTAATGGGTTTTTTAAAATGGCCTTTTGTTGTACTGAGGTACTTGAGGTTTCTTTCATCAAAATTGACCCACTGAAAAAATACGGTAATTTGATATTTCAACACAAAGTTCACTTACATACATGAAAAGTTTTCTTCTATAATTATTACAGATTGCTTACGTATATTTTAACCTTCGTTCTTATAGTTTACCTGTTTATTAATATTTTTCAAAAGTTCACGTGGACGAATAGAACGCAATAAACTGTGAAAACTAATAAAATTTGTAGCTGTTACTGCATTATTATACCCTGGTCAATATAACAGATTATAACTTTGAAGGCAGACAATAGAGTTTATGTGTAATCTCACTTTTAAGCTTATATATACGCATAGTGGATTTAATGATCATCGCAGTTAATTGGCCCACCACTCTTGCTAATAACAATGTTTCATATTTAATAGAGCAATTTCTTCTTTAGTAACAGTGTGTATATACATGACATTACATTATAGAGTATAATAAAACAGAAAAAGCTTTGACCAAAGTTTGTTACGTATAAGTACAATGATAAGATGACGACGACAATGGACTGTTTATTCTTATTTTCAGCTGATATTGCAGTATGCGTATGTGCGCGCTCTCCTTCAAGTGTGCGTGCATGTTTGTGTGTATATTATAATCTAGTATGGGTCTGGTTGTGCAGTGTATACCTTTGATACTGATCGAGCTTTATTTTACTTATAAACTTTTCCATTTTGGATCCAAATTAGAAAGATTTAAAAGTGAAATTATAACTTATATATATATATATATATATATATATATATATATTATATATATATATATATGTATATATATATTATATATATATTTATATATATATATATATATATATATATTTATATATATATATATATATATATATATATATATTTATATATATATATACATATATATATATATGTATATTATAGTTCGTTCGCAGTGATTCATTATGACGCATTTTAATAGTCTTACAAACACAAAATGCATTATGAGCGGTATAGTGGATTAACGGAAAAATAACATGATAATTAAAATATTATTCTGAAAAAACTTCTACGTTTGCAGTTTCGTACATGTAGTTTAAAAAGTAATATATGTGAATTTTTCGGGGCAATAAAATTCGGATATGTATGTATGGTAAAATTAAATTATTAGTTCTTGTTTTGAGGACAACCAATGCGGGTTCGTATAATTATCTGTCTGTCCGCCTGTTTCACAAAGACGAAACCTAACAATGGGCTATTAGACAACATCGAAAATATACCACAATTCGTGGTCATCCTATTAAATTGTAATGTAAATAAGCGTATTTCTTTTCCATTTTCGAAAGAATAAGTTTATATTTTGTAAAAAAAAAGTAAAGAAATCACAATATTTTTGGAAATTCAATCAGCGTCGTAAACGCCCTGTTATTGGTTAAAATTCAGATGACGTCACAGGCAAGTAAAACGTATTCATACCAAAATTTAACGTTCTTATTCTTTTGGTTTGTAGACAATGATATCGATAATAATATTTAAAACACAAATATTACTTACATTGATGTGGTCTTCACACATAAAAACATCCTCTCATGAGTTATCTCTTCGGACTAGTTGCAGTCACTTTTTTCGTCTTTTAGGATTAGTTGGCACTGAAACATTGTGACACTACACACTATTTATACACCATTTTTATATGAAAATGAATTATAATCTCCTTCAGAGGGCAGGACTGCTTATGTTTACATTATGTGTGACGTCACGCCAGCCGCCATTACAGAAATTGAGTTTTAGCGCGAGTTCGAAAGTCAAGAAAGTAGAAACACTTTAAAAGTGATTTGTATGAAAAATACGGCATATATCCTGGAAATATAATTGTAGTGTGCTTAAAATGCAAAATAGAACAATTTAAAAAACCAAGTGAAATAGCCTATTGTATTGAAGTGGCCATATATAAATATACGTAGGACTAACAAATCCGAATTAATCCAAGCGCACAGCTAATATAATTATTTGCGACTTTCATTATTTATATGTTTACAAGGATCACACTTCTTAACCAAAGGCATATATAGATTCAGGAGATCAATTATATTTTTTTGTTTACTGTAAGCCTAAGTATGGCAGCTTATGTATCCTGCGTATATACAACGCTTGCTTACTTGCCACACTTATCAACGTTATGGCCAGGGGGTGGTTAAGCAGGTCCTCTATTTGGTGACAGCTTATCGCCAGGAAATTGGCGGCAAATTTTAAATGTGTACAGCGACCTCTAGCGACAGCTATTTGTCACCATCTAAGAGACGCTACGAACACTAGAAAACTCAGACAGAAACCACTCAACACTGTTTGAAACGACTGACAAATCTTCACTGGGCAAAAACATATTTCACATATTTAATATCGTGAAATATGTTTTTGCGCAGTAAACATTTTGTTTGTATAACACAGTTTTGTATATTAATTAAGCAAGACCTTAGCGGCTTCTGTAAGAGAATGTTTAAGGTTATTTATGTGATAATACCATAATATCCTTGTGCGCTCATTTTTTGTTCGCACAACTGAATATATCCATCAATTACAAATGAATAATTTTGAAATAACCCATGTTTTCATGACTCATATTATAATTAAAGGAAGACATACACTTAACGGCAGCTTTGTTTCTAAAATTACACCTATTAAATTTGATTGTTCACTATCAAATTGAATGGGTGTAATTTTCACAATCAAATTGGATGGGTGCAATAACCTTCAGGTTATGCTGAACAGACTGATATTGAAGGTAATGCCCATAATTACAGCACATGTAATATATAATAATTGATCGATCAAGAACTAGGGACTGTGATTACAAATTATTTATATATTTTAAAATGCATAATGATTTAATTGATAAGCAAGGTTTATTTTTTGTTAAAGATAAAAAAATGGGGAAAAAATAACAAATATGTAATAATAAATAACGATAAAAAATAGTAATGAATGGCATATATGTTGTACAGAAAATTATTTAAATTTGTTCATTAAAACATTAAAATGAAGATTGAAAGTAAACCGTTCGGGAAAGAAAATAAAAAATCACGAAACTTACGTAACTTGTAATAAACTTATGTAGCTTGTAATAATTTCAGTCCCTCTTGCTAAACATTTTCTTTAGATGTTAATGTTACCCTACTGTTATTTATCCCCCAAATTATTAATTAACTCGTCCGAATAGTAATTTTTTTTATTTTCCAGACTCTTCTAACAGCTTTAGGAAACATCAGCAGCAATATGGCTCATAAGTTACGCATCTAACCAGCCTCAGAGGTAGAACAGAGTTCACATGTGAGTAATTTTAAATTTTTAATAAAATTATTGGCATTGGAAATTACTGATGAATACACAGTTATTGTGCAAATACAGTTGGTTATTCTGTAGTGTCCTTAATTAGATGTCCTTATAGTGTTTAAAACACTATAAGGACAACTAAAAAATATAGGAAAAAATTAGAAATATTATAATTTCATCACATCATGTTTATAATTAAAATATTTCGTCAATCCGAACCTATTTTTTTGTAAACTTATTTATAGATTATAGAGCTCTTGTGTAATAAAATTGAGAGTAGAGTAAAATATTTGCGGTATCCGTTATACTTGAAACTGTCATGTGGTTAAATCAGATAATTTTCAATTTAGATGTAGTATTTTTATTTTATATATATGGGCATAGCTAGTGATTTGTAGTGTGGCACAGCCTCCAGAAAAAAACTATCCAAAATAATTCAAGTTAATTGATTAGAAATTTTTGAATATCGATATTAATGCATATTATTAAATCAACCCATGATTAAACCAAATATTTTACGTTACATGATTTTTTTTAAACCTTTCTAAATTTAAAAAATTAGATGATTGTAAACTAAATCGTTTTTTTTGACTCCGCTGACTCCTGCTAGCTCTCCCCACAAAAAATGCTGGCTACGCCAATGTCTATATGTAGTGTTATTGTATTGTGTTTCACTAAATTTTAATCCAATTCCTTAACTTAACCATACCCACCACCACCTCTCGTAGTTTCCACTGAGAAATAACACTGGTATGTGGCATTTTAAAATAATTCACAGAATATCACATGTTATTGGCCAAGCATGGGGTTTTGACAAAAGTTTGAAAATATGCTCCAACCACTAATAGATATCGCTATAATCATGTCTGCTTTGTGTATGTTTTATAGTTTAATTATTTAAACGCATGAAATCTATTATTCGATGGACATGCAAAAAAGAAATGATTTAGATCGTCTTCTCCAAGCACACAGTCGGATTCTCTGACACGCAGCCCAGTCAAATGGGTCGGAATAGAACAATGACCCAAACTCATGCGAGGTACCACAGAGGTTTCTTTTCTAGAGAAAGTAAATTTTGAGAACCAAGGTTTTGTGGGTACAAAAGATTGGATCTGGAAATATCCTGCACTGCGTGGATCGCAGGGTGTGGGAAAGATCATCACGCAATCTGGGATGATCTTTTTCACGCCCTCTGCTAGTCAGATGTCATCCAGAAACGAGTCATGGGAAGGAGATCTTCAATGAAATTAATAATAAAACATGGATCTCCGTTCACGGCGGCGAACCGAGCTTTTTCGTCGGCTATTCCATTACCTACTATGCCACAGTGACTAGAGGAATCCATACAAGAGCGATATCGGATCCCGATCTCTCCAAATCAAGCGTAAGTTGCTTGATCTGGAGAATCAGGAAGCCACAGTTTGAAGAAAATGGATTAGCGAGAAGGAACTGTAAACAACTTAAGGAGTCAGAGAAGATAAGTAACCTGCGAATCTATTTGAGTAGAGCGTAATTCAAGGCCTGCATGGTATATCCCGGAGAGTACCGAATACTTCTTAGGAAGGCGGATGTATGCTAAATGAGCGGTGGTTGCAGAGTAAAATGACGCTCTGACATAGCCATCTCTTAGGGTTTTTGATGTATCTTTATATTCACGTTCAATCCATCAAAAAACAATTCAAGAAAGAATTGAACAGCGACTTAGTATTTGAAATAACGAGTCAAATGGAAAACTATAGAGAGGGGAGAGAAGAATTTTGGTAAATGGGGTTAGTGAGCGATTTGAATCTTTGGAAGCTTACGATAAGAAGAGGTCGGAACTTAGAACGCCAAAAAGGAGCATGCGCAATAGGCCTCTCTAGGCCTCTAGAGGAGGGTGAATTTTGGGAAAATGGGTTGAGAAGAAAGCCTAGCTGTCTTCAGTAGATAACGATAAGCTAGGTACTGTCATCGGAGGATTAAAGGAGGATCAACACATTCTATACTTGTAGGGCATTTATGGGATTGGATTTCATTACTTGAGACTGAATGCGGGTCAATTTAGTGGCCGATGCCACTAAATTGACTAATTCCTGTATACCCAAATCATGGGATTCATGCGGAACAATTTAGTGGATGAATTAGTCAATTTAATGGCATTGGCCACTAAATTGACTAATTCATCCACCAAATTGTTCTGCATGAATCCAATGATTTGGATATACAGGATCAACGAGAAATGAACGATATTCTAGATACTAGAGCGTTATATATTAATTTTAATGTGATAGAGAGACCACCACACTCCAGAATGTGCGCGGAGAATATTCATATTATGCTGGCATCGGGAGATGACATGTTCAAAGTATTCCAGGATAATTTTTAGTCTAGGAATGTACCTAAGAATTTGGTGTTGGAAAGAATAGGAATCGAGGAGGAATTATAAGAAATAGATAAATTCTCCTTTTCGAGAACACCACCACAGCGCTTTTGGAAGGTGATAGATCCATACCATGAGAGGGATTAACCCATTTGTTTAGGTTAGTCAACAAGGGCAGAGTTCAAAGCTTTTTGGCAACCATTATATAGACTTATCAGAATAATATAAATGCAGATCATCAGCATAATGTTAAGTGGATCTTATAGGAGTAAATATTGAAAAGTAAGGGACTTAAACAGAGCCTTGAGGAAGACCCCTCCATATACTTCTTGTTAAGGGAAGGGCTCCGGGGGACCTAAGATCTTTATAAGATTTGAAAATTAAAGAGGAAATTTGAAATCTAACAGCTTTAGGAAACATCAGCAGCAATATGGCTCATAAGTTACGCATCTAACCAGCCTCAGAGGTAGAACAGAGTTCACATGTGAGTAATTTTAAATTTTTAATAAAATTATTGGCATTGGAAATTACTGATGAATACACAGTTATTGTGCAAATACAGTTGGTTATTCTGTAGTGTCCTTAATTAGATGTCCTTATAGTGTTTAAAACACTATAAGGACAACTAAAAAATATAGGAAAAAATTAGAAATATTATAATTTCATCACATCATGTTTATAATTAAAATATTTCGTCAATCCGAACCTATTTTTTTGTAAACTTATTTATAGATTATAGAGCTCTTGTGTAATAAAATTGAGAGTAGAGTAAAATATTTGCGGTATCCGTTATACTTGAAACTGTCATGTGGTTAAATCAGATAATTTTCAATTTAGATGTAGTATTTTTATTTTATATATATGGGCATAGCTAGTGATTTGTAGTGTGGCACAGCCTCCAGAAAAAAACTATCCAAAATAATTCAAGTTAATTGATTAGAAATTTTTGAATATCGATATTAATGCATATTATTAAATCAACCCATGATTAAACCAAATATTTTACGTTACATGATTTTTTTTAAACCTTTCTAAATTTAAAAAATTAGATGATTGTAAACTAAATCGTTTTTTTTGACTCCGCTGACTCCTGCTAGCTCTCCCCACAAAAAATGCTGGCTACGCCAATGTCTATATGTAGTGTTATTGTATTGTGTTTCACTAAATTTTAATCCAATTCCTTAACTTAACCATACCCACCACCACCTCTCGTAGTTTCCACTGAGAAATAACACTGGTATGTGGCATTTTAAAATAATTCACAGAATATCACATGTTATTGGCCAAGCATGGGGTTTTGACAAAAGTTTGAAAATATGCTCCAACCACTAATAGATATCGCTATAATCATGTCTGCTTTGTGTATGTTTTATAGTTTAATTATTTAAACGCATGAAATCTATTATTCGATGGACATGCAAAAAAGAAATGATTTAGATCGTCTTCTCCAAGCACACAGTCGGATTCTCTGACACGCAGCCCAGTCAAATGGGTCGGAATAGAACAATGACCCAAACTCATGCGAGGTACCACAGAGGTTTCTTTTCTAGAGAAAGTAAATTTTGAGAACCAAGGTTTTGTGGGTACAAAAGATTGGATCTGGAAATATCCTGCACTGCGTGGATCGCAGGGTGTGGGAAAGATCATCACGCAATCTGGGATGATCTTTTTCACGCCCTCTGCTAGTCAGATGTCATCCAGAAACGAGTCATGGGAAGGAGATCTTCAATGAAATTAATAATAAAACATGGATCTCCGTTCACGGCGGCGAACCGAGCTTTTTCGTCGGCTATTCCATTACCTACTATGCCACAGTGACTAGAGGAATCCATACAAGAGCGATATCGGATCCCGATCTCTCCAAATCAAGCGTAAGTTGCTTGATCTGGAGAATCAGGAAGCCACAGTTTGAAGAAAATGGATTAGCGAGAAGGAACTGTAAACAACTTAAGGAGTCAGAGAAGATAAGTAACCTGCGAATCTATTTGAGTAGAGCGTAATTCAAGGCCTGCATGGTATATCCCGGAGAGTACCGAATACTTCTTAGGAAGGCGGATGTATGCTAAATGAGCGGTGGTTGCAGAGTAAAATGACGCTCTGACATAGCCATCTCTTAGGGTTTTTGATGTATCTTTATATTCACGTTCAATCCATCAAAAAACAATTCAAGAAAGAATTGAACAGCGACTTAGTATTTGAAATAACGAGTCAAATGGAAAACTATAGAGAGGGGAGAGAAGAATTTTGGTAAATGGGGTTAGTGAGCGATTTGAATCTTTGGAAGCTTACGATAAGAAGAGGTCGGAACTTAGAACGCCAAAAAGGAGCATGCGCAATAGGCCTCTCTAGGCCTCTAGAGGAGGGTGAATTTTGGGAAAATGGGTTGAGAAGAAAGCCTAGCTGTCTTCAGTAGATAACGATAAGCTAGGTACTGTCATCGGAGGATTAAAGGAGGATCAACACATTCTATACTTGTAGGGCATTTATGGGATTGGATTTCATTACTTGAGACTGAATGCGGGTCAATTTAGTGGCCGATGCCACTAAATTGACTAATTCCTGTATACCCAAATCATGGGATTCATGCGGAACAATTTAGTGGATGAATTAGTCAATTTAATGGCATTGGCCACTAAATTGACTAATTCATCCACCAAATTGTTCTGCATGAATCCAATGATTTGGATATACAGGATCAACGAGAAATGAACGATATTCTAGATACTAGAGCGTTATATATTAATTTTAATGTGATAGAGAGACCACCACACTCCAGAATGTGCGCGGAGAATATTCATATTATGCTGGCATCGGGAGATGACATGTTCAAAGTATTCCAGGATAATTTTTAGTCTAGGAATGTACCTAAGAATTTGGTGTTGGAAAGAATAGGAATCGAGGAGGAATTATAAGAAATAGATAAATTCTCCTTTTCGAGAACACCACCACAGCGCTTTTGGAAGGTGATAGATCCATACCATGAGAGGGATTAACCCATTTGTTTAGGTTAGTCAACAAGGGCAGAGTTCAAAGCTTTTTGGCAACCATTATATAGACTTATCAGAATAATATAAATGCAGATCATCAGCATAATGTTAAGTGGATCTTATAGGAGTAAATATTGAAAAGTAAGGGACTTAAACAGAGCCTTGAGAAAGACCCCTCCATATACTTCTTGTTAAGGGAAGGGCTCCGGGGGACCTAAGATCTTTATAAGATTTGAAAATTAAAGAGGAAATTTGAAATCTTGATCAAAATTTTCTTGGGGAAGGATTGGAAGGTTTACATTATCGTAGGTTTCAGCCTACGATAACTTAAACCTTCCAATCCTCCCAGAAAGATTTTAAAAAAGTTGCTGCTTTTTTAGATTTTTCTGAAACTTGAAAAAACTGAACTTCTAGAGAAGACAAGTCTGACGTCAGTAGTTAGAACGCTGAGTTTGTTCATAGTACTGTTAGCTCTTCTGAAGCGAAATTGGTTGCTTGGAAAAATATAATGGTGTTCTATAAACCATTCTAAACGATTCATAATTAGGTGTTCCGTAATCTTCGCAAAAACAGGGGAAAGTTATATGGGTCTGTAGGATGAACCTACATTGGGATCTTTATAAGGTTTGAGAATGGGAATTATTATTTGAGTTTTTCAAGACTTTGAAATAGAACCTGATTTGAACATACAGTTAATGAGGGATAGAAGATACTAACGGGTAGATGGTAAAGTATTTTTAACCATTGAATATGACATTCCGTCAATACAAGGGGAAGAACCCTTAAGATGATGCAAGGTGAAATCCAATTCATTAATGGAGAAATCATCTTCAAAAAATAATTGGCTAGCGCCATGTTGAATGTAATGTAAAATTATATCTGAAAAGTAATTCATCTAAATTTGGGACGGATGGTGGGGCAACTTATTTTAAAATTGTTCTACCCAACTCCCGTGTACAAATTTGGGAAGATCAGGCTGAAAAACAGATCGAAAGTGTTTTATATTAGAACAGACGAAACGAGAGGGAGTGATAGAATGTCTTCTCTCTTTGCGGGCTTTAATCGCTGCGGAACAGTCTCCATCCCACGAAGGGGAAAAGGATCTGTAGTGGTGGTTAAATCTCTTAAGTGGGATAAAGTTCCGAGCAAATAGGTCTATAGCCCTTATAAATTGGTCAAGAATCAATGCTATCCAGGTCCGCCGGAGGAAGGCAATCTACTTCGACGCTGAGGAAAACACGGAATCCCAACCTATTTGCTCTAGATAGGCAATATTTTTAACGAGGGGGAATTTTTTTCAATATTTAAATTTAAACGAGAGAAAGAAATCAGAATGGGGTATAAAAATATTCCCGAAAGCTAACCTACTGAGATCGGGTTCTGAAATGGGACAGGAACTCATGTTGGAGAACCATCATTCAGTAAACACAGGCTAAAATTGTTCTGGAGTTCCACCAAGGAGAATTTGAGATTAATCCATCACAAGACCCTCGCCACTGTTGACGGAGCTATTGGAAATAAGGGGTTAGAGAGGTAAGAATAGAGGAGGCAACGTTGGGCAGTATTTGTTTGGGGGAATCCAGGATTTAGACCAAAGAGTTCAATAGAAGTAGAATTATACTCGTAGAAAAAGGAGTATTAAGTGAAGATTGTTGACTAAGGCCACGGCCATTTTCAGACTGACGAATTCAGAAGTCTGCCCAGCCGTTATAACCCTGGTTGGAACTTGCCGAAGAGTGGGGTCGAGGTTTCAGTGAAGAGTTGGTAGAACGAGACGGAGAGAACAAATTTTGGGAAGCAGTTGGAAGAAAAAGAATTTGGGGGTTGAGCTGCAACTGAAGCGTATGATTTTTTTGCAGAAAGGACCATTTTGGAGGCTTCCGCATAGGAAATGTCTCTTTCAGACATTTCAAATTTGATCTTTTTTATCTTTTAAATTCCGGACAAATTCTATCAGTGTAATCATGATTTCTACTGCAAAAGAAACATTTTACTTCGTCAATCGGAAGGGGGCGGTTTCTTACCATATCGGAAACAACGCTCGGAAGATCGGCAGCGACGTGACCAAACCTTACAACATTTAAAGCATTGAATCATAGGGAATTCATATTTGGAGGACTGGAAGGGAGTAATGCCATAAATATGCTTTGGGGACGGACTTGGCCATCAAAGGTGGATAATGATTTTAGATGGAAAATATTTGGGTTAGTCATCGATTATTTTTTTAAAGTTTAAGCGGCGGATAATAAACTTACCCGCACCTTTCTGGGACTTCACTGTTTTGTAATACCTGCTGGTCAGACCAATCGACTGGAACATTGCGATCAATGTCCATACAACTGACGTTAAAGGAGGGGACAAGGGCGGATCCAGGAGGGAGTGGGGGGCACGGGGCACGTGCCCTTCCCAGAAGCCCCAGTTTTTTCAGCGATGAAAAGTGCGTTTGCATGAGTGAAAGTATAGAATAAATAATATTTGTATTAGTACCCATAGCTACTACGTGAGTTTACAGTTTTCAGCATTACGCGTGAGTGCGAGCGCGATACTGAAAACTGTAGACTTAGCAATTCTTTTTCTGTCTGAAGATGGGTATAAAAGACCGCCGACATCTTTTAATGCAATGAGTTTATGAAAGTATAATTTTTTGAAACTGAAGAGAAAAGGAAGGCAGGAATTACATTTTAATTTAAAATTCAATTTTCTGACGACCCATCCAGAAATATAACTACTATTTGTTCAACGCTTTCTGGCAACTGGGAGTTCTGGTACTGGCATCTTGTTCCACATTTCAGACAATATATCACAATTAGCAGATATTAATGTATTTTTAGATTCATTTAAGTTTTTATCGTCAATGAGTTGTTCTGAGCCATCATCAAATCTATATCCTATTGTTGTTTGGTTTACTTGTTTAGTTGCAGATGAACAATTTAGTATATTAAAATTTTCAAAGGGTATGCAGTTCCCGATAAAGGAGGACTTAAGTTCCAGGTGGTTAAGAATTTTTCGATATATACCGCGAAATTGAACAGCGTTCGGATTATTGTTATTACGACCGTGATTCCGAATCATTGCAAATAAATTTCAATGTGATCTTGTGAAAATTTATATGCAGGAACATACTTCATCGCGAGTGTTTCGTCTACTAAATAAGTGTACAGTTGTTGAAAACTTTCGATACCTGTTATTACACCTATAAAACCGGTTTTACATTTGCAATACACAATAAATTTTTCATACGTAACAAAGAAAGTTTTTTTTTTCTTTTTATAGGTCCTTGTAAATTTATTACGCACTTTTATTTTTAAAGAAAGCAAATATTTTTTTGATATCATTTAGAAATTTAAAATAATCGCGGTGATTACCTTCAAAAATAGGATGTTTAAAACCAAGTTGTTTAACTGACCTGGAATTAAAAATATCAAATGTATCGTTCATTTTTTTAATAAATGTGGCCGTTGCTGAAGATCCGTTGAATTTAGATAATTTTAAATCTTTTTCACATAATTCTATAGCTTTTGATACGTTATTACTAAGCAATTGAGTGGCTAACTTAACTTTCATTATTTGGTTTCGGAATTTTCTAGATGCTGTTTAGTTAGTTTATTAGCAAAATTTAATTCCAAAGATTCTTGCAAATTATGTAATTTTCGAAGAAACCGCCATTGTATTGTATTACCATTTCCGTCAATTATATTTTTTTTAGATTCAAAGGTGTTTCTAATAAGTTTAACCATATGACACGGGTCTAAAAATATCACGATATTTTTACCATTTGAAGGGTGTTTAAAAGAAGTTTTTAATTTTTTTGTGTCTTCCAACTTGCAACCTAAATCTTTCGCCCCTGCTAAATTAGAACTACATCCGTCAAATGTTAGGGATACGACTTCGGCACCATCTTCATTACATTTTTCTAAACATATTTTAATTAAATTAGCTTTTCTCTCACTTGATAAACCGTTTATCAAAAAATATTCCAATGGCAATTTCCAACTATCATTAATAGGTACTAACATTAAAACAAACGCCTGTTTAGCTATCTCGTTGGTAACTTCACCATACGTCACCAAACGTTCAAAATCTTTACCATTAAATAATTTTTGATATCTTAGACCTATTTCATCTACATTAAATAAGGTCCCATTTTAAAACAAAATGAAGATACCCTTACGCTATTTATGTAATAGCTGTTTACGAATTCATATTGATGATGCGTATGTGTTTTTGAATTTTAATTTTTGCACCATTTGTTCATCACAATTACATAGTAAACACTGTTGAGATTTTATACAGCTTAATCATGACCTCAAGCTTCTATTATATACTTTGTTTGAACAACCTTAAATTTAACCCATAATTATTATATTTTATATATTCCATTATTACCTATATCTGTAGACGTAGATAAAATATTTATGGGATGCAAGTACAAATTTATGCAGAGCTTGCGGACCCATTATTAGACTTGAAATAAATATGTTAACAATTTCGACCATCACATGGACTAGTACTTGGACTAGATTCCTGAAAAAATGTATTATGTTTTGGGAGTAAGAAGCTTTTATTTAAAAAAACAAGATTTTGTGAAAAGGCTGACTATGAATCATTTATAATAACTACTTTGCTATAAATGATTTTCAAATTATGTGCAATTTTAACGATGTCATTATATGATTAGATACATGCTTCTTTCTTCAGAATAGACATAGAGACAGGTTTTTAACTCACTGTCACAACAATTTAATATAATGAAAAACAACTAAATCTGAAAACTTGCTTATACAACTTCCAAATAAAATTATTTAAATCTGAATGTAGTCCTTGGAAAAAAATTATTTATGCAAAAAATTAATACCTTATATTTGATTTACCTCCTAAATATATATGAAATGACGTTACCCATTATCTCCATTTTATTATTATATATTTAACATAAGTTTATTAATTTTTATTAGATTTTGTCGACACAGTAATTTTCAATAGTTATTTTGGAGTTTTAAAAGTAATAAAAGTGTTAGGTTGACATCAAATAAACCAGCCATCTCAGTCTACACCATTATTCAACTTTTTATATTCAATTAAAAAATGTATCAATTGTGTAATTGTACTAGGTTACTTTACTTAAAAAAATGATTTGATTATATTTTAAAAAACAGCATTATATGAAACGATTGACTATGTAAATGATTTGAAGTTGAAACTCATTTACTTAGCTAACAGAAGATCCTTGCTATATCACCATAGTTTTCTATGACTTGCCGCCCAACTTTACGCATAGATGAAATTCCTTCCTTGTAGAATTCCTTAGAATGTGAACTGATAAATTGGTTCAGTCTTAAGATGGATTGCATCTTTATATTTTTTATGTTACAGATGATAGTCAGAGGGTGACAGATCTGGAGAGTATGGTAGGTGAGAAATCACACCATATCCAAATGAAAATATTTTCTTTTTCACCCGTCACTTTTACTCTGTTGGGTCCAGAATTGCTATGTAAATGCACGATTTTGATTCAATTTTTTTCGGGCCAACACATTGAATTGATACACATCTCTCATGATCTTCGACTGTATTCAAAAACATGAATCAGCTGTTGTTAACAATGCCATTTCATTTCTTGTTATTGATTCTAATTCTTTATTTCTTCAGTGTTTCCTTAGCAATTATATTGTTTTTTATTTTGTATTTTTTAAAAAATATTGAATTATTACTTAATCGTTATGTTATCAATTATTAATTAATTACATAAATGTTTAATACACCACATAAAAATAAAAGCACATTTCTCTGTTATAAACAAAAAAATACATAATAACATAATATGTTGAAAATATTAATTAGAGCTGAATGATTCGCACTTTTACATTTAGTTGCACTAATAAAACTACAGAGTTACAAGATGGCCAACAAAATCATTTGAAATATACATGGTTATTGTTATAAATTGTGGTAAACTTTAACTTGAAACTCGATCCACTTTTGGTCTGCACTATGCCTTCTGTAATGATATTATATATGTACAGCTTACTAAATTTTTTACCTTACACTCATTGAGGTTTACCGAATGAAAAATAAGTCATAACACAATCACATTAAATCATAGCTCTGATGAGTATCTGAAATCCATTGCCATACCCAACTGACCAAATACACGGAAAATGACTGTTATTTCTTAATAATATTCTTAACAATCTGTTCCTACATGTTCATAATTAATTTATCTGGAAATTTGATAACGTACCCATTTATGATTGCGTATTTAGTATGTTTTATTTTTCAAACTGTGTATCTTTTCTAATAGCAGTTATCAATCACTTATAACTATTAATCAATTACAGACTTATATCTAGTTTTACGTTATTATCAACATGTTTTAATTAATTTTTCTGATTTACTAAGCTACTTTGTAACCTAGATAATTTAAGAAATTGAAAAACATTAATTTAGATTCCCTTAAGGATAACAATAGAATATTTAGCGACATCGCTCATAATATAAACTTAGCTGTAAACAAACCCCACATTTTAGAAAACATTAATTTCTATTCATATACTACCATATGTATGGTATTAACTATTATGTTTTACATATAAGACCTATAAATGTAATAATTTTCTTGGATGTCTAGTAAAATCTTCTTCAAACCAAGGTAACTGAACTTATTATTGACTTCAATACAGTCGATTCTCCGATTCCTATGCCTAGATCAGGACATTTATGATATAGTCTTTAACGGGGAAGCATATCATACGAGTATTAACATAATAACACTGTCCGATCCCGAGAGTCTCAACTTCCCGAGAGCTCTGTTACAAAAGCACCAGCTGATAACATTCCCAGATGAATCAGCATTTCTATGTTGCTAGCCAAAATTCAGCATCGCTCCCAAGCATTATGGCACCATATTAATATAATAACATGCTTATCAAGTTGAACTGTATGTAACAGGATATGTAATCTATATATTTTATATAAAATTAGTCACGTATGTGCCTATATTATACTCTACAGCCAAAACTACAAACCGCAGACGAACAGCATTTGTGCGTGGTAGTAGTCTTAACCTTGCCATCATACACTATGGTGGTTGCATGTCGATAACTAAAAGGGTGTGGAAGATATGAGGGTTGAAAAAAGGTGACATCGAAAATGTATGATTTCCAATATGAAAGTTCCAGTTTTACCTAGAAAGTTCTACAAATTTAAAGGAATTTCTACAATGTTCTGGAACATTGTTGAATCCTCTCATATATTCATTGTTCTCACCCTTTTTCTTCACTCCTGCAACCCACACCTTCATCTTTTTTGACATTAATGTACATTATAGATTTAAGAATGTGATTGAATAAAATTATTTAATATGGAAAATTATTTAATATTTCCAATTTACATAAATTTGGAAATGATTTAACCAATTTAAGAAAGACTTTGCAAAAATGTCATTATCTTGATATTGTCATGATTACTGTTATTAATTGCAGACAAAGTTGGTTACCATTGCTAATTTATAATGAATGTATACTAGTTTCCAAACAGAAGTATATGAATGGTATATTCAAAGTGGCTTATAAGTGGTACTTTTGGAAAAAGTCACAGTTTAAGTGACGCAATCTTAAATGACGATTTGCATTTAACTTGATTTGTAACTATTTAAAAAGTGTGGGTTTTTTATCATGAGCCTTAATTGTTGTTATATTGTTTGATTATTTGTTATAATTGTTATAATCAGTTGACTTGTATTAAAAATAAGTTGTGTAATAAACATTAAAGTTATAAAATATAACATCATACCCTTTTGATTTATCAACACCCATTGAATAAATAAATGGTGTGTATAAAAATTATTTACTGTGTTACTTTATAAGTGACATTCACTATGAAGCAAGTGGTAAATTATGTAAAGTATAGAATACAAGTATTTTACAATTAGGAAAGATCATATACTAAACAAAATATTATGTCCATTAAAGAATTGATTTAATTTGCAAACCCCGCCTTGTTGGAAATGGATGAGAATGACTGTGTAGTATACTCTGTAACTAATCCTGATGATAATTAATTACACAATCTCAACTTTTGAGCAGGAAACATTTTCACTATGTAATTCCTGGAGAATAGATCAAATGTTGCAATAAAAAATATAATCTCAGTCTATGATTTGTAACTAGGTTTACACTTCATCTGCAGAAAGTGCATGGTGATTTGATTATATTCATTTTTACTTGATAATGCTCACTCAACTCCAATAAATCAGCCTGGGGCCGAGTTTAAAGGCAAATAATTTGGTGTGCAGGATAAAGGTTTTATACAAAAATGATAAAAGCAAACCACTGTAGTTTAATGCTTGGTATTCATCTGTCTGTCAGCCTGTTATGTCCATTTTCTTTAAAGTGACCAAATACTAGTTCTTACTTAACTACTAGTCCTTATTTATTGATTTTGAAATTTAATACTGCTGAAATTTGAAAAATCAGGAAATATTGTTATCTAATAAATCTTAATAATCATCATACAAAACAAGTAAAACATATTGTTTGAATCAATGCTTCTTTCATCAATGCTTGTTATGTACAGCATGCTTATTTTCTGAAGGTGAAACACAGACAGACAGGATATACAATAAAAAAAAAAATTAAAAAATGTTGCATTTTATTAAACAATTTTTGAACACACTTTTTCTAATCCTACAATTTGAGAAATTAATTCCGTAGTCAGTGCTATACAACTGATCTCTATTTTGCATGAGTATTACACAAAAAAAGTGTTTCAGGTTTAAACGTATAGCATGCGGTGTTTATTTTCAGAATATTCTTATAGATTATTTGTGTGATTTGACAATGTTTCATTTTTTATCACATTTTAAAATTCCATTTTTATATTTTGGTTCAAGAAATTAATTATAAATTAACAAATTAAATAAATTAAATTTGGAATCCTTTTTATCAACTTAATTTTTATTTGGAATTCTTTTTATCAATACCGCTCTCTGTCATTTCAACAAAAAAACAAGTGTAGTTTTTGAATTATCTGGAGCATCTTAAACATATTTTCTTTGCACACATTTTTATTCTCATAAATATTTCAACTTCTTACTAAACTTGTCGGAAAATATGAATGAAATCATGTGATCATTTTGAACTTAAACTAAATTGCAATTACATATGCATATTTCATAAGTTATAATACAAACAAAAATGTCATCTTCTTATATTTATTTATTACTTACTTATATTTTTTAATTAAAGGTAAATTATGATGTAAAAAGACTAAAGGTTCTGCCCTATCTGGCAGCAATTGATTTCTTTTTGTTTTGTATAGGTTTTCAGCCTCTGAGAAGTCGCTCACTGTAAACGGAACTTGTGGGACAAGAAAGGTATGCTTTAGCGTTGCACAACATTTCAGGATAGCTAGAATTGTTGCGGCTCCACCTCTGAAATGGGTCATCACTTTATCGCTGGTAATGCACAGTAGGAGTGCAGTTCATGAGCTGCCCTTTACCTGTCATCATGAATATCTTCTATTTTTCTTGATGAAAATTTTTGGTAGCATTGCCAAAAATTCTGGTGTGTTGCTGTTTCTGTATTGTCTTCATCGATGGAGGTGCTATATAGATCATCTTTGCCATTGTCGGTCTCGTCATCATTCATTCAGAGATTCTAATAATAATTGTTACTTATATCTACCGTTGCTTATATCTTGGAAAGGTAGCGAGGATGAAGACTTTGTTATGCTCCAAGTCGAACCTACTCTTCAAATAATTTTCCAGCAGGACTTTAATTTGCATGATTTCTTTGTTTTCATCATTGTAAATTTCTAGATATTTCTGTAAGGTGTTCAGATGAGGTATTACTCCAGACACCGAAGAGTAACTTGAACTTATATAATCTTGGTAATCTCTTCAAATGGCTTCATCAATTCAATGCTTTTCGCAAGTATTTTCTCCTCTTCAGTAGACAAATTTTTCGTAATTTGTCGATATTTCAGCCAAGTATAAAGAAACAGCTCGTTTTTATTCTAAAAGGAGAGATATCATATAGTACGTGGAATTCCATCTGTTACATACGTCTTGAACAAGCTGGTGGTCTGATAAATTTAGTTCTTGCTGCAAATCACTAAGTTTTGACTGAGCTTGATTAGAGTGGTTAAAGTGTGTGACAATTTGTCTCGATTTTATAAGTATTTGTGCCATGATATCATGTTTCAAAGCAGTATTGATTGCTAGCTGTAGAGAATGTATGAAACAAGGTACTCTTTTAAAAACTGAATCGTCGATTGCTTTCCTTATATTCCTGCAGTTGCCTTGCACAACGGCCTGAATTTTGGTCATATTGATATCCCACAAAGTTTGAATTTCTTTTAACAGTTTTTTATATTATGTCATGTTTTTATTTTTTATTTTTTGTTTTTATTTTTTATTTATATTTTTTATATTATGGCAGTATGTGTTTCAGGGAAATGTTTCATTTCCAATACTGCATGATGATATTTGAAACTATCATCAAGCCAGTGAGCTGTAAAACTCAAAAACCTTTCCTTGTTATTTATGTTTGTCCACATGTCGGTAGTGACTGAAATTGTAGTTGCTCTCAACACTCCTCTTCGTATTTCAGATTTAGTCTCTTCGTTGAGGAATGATGTTTTCTGTGAAATCCTTGCTGCCCGGTATGTTACATTTTGGTTAAAATTTTCTCATCAAATTTCTAAAGCCAGTATTTTCAACAATTGACAATGGCGGTTGTCAAGTGCAATCATTTCACTTATCGCAATATTGATGTCTCTTGGTCTTGAGTCTTCACGTGACCATTGTACAACAAAACTATCTTCAATATTTTGCTGGCTTTTCTGACATAAACTGATCTCTGACAACACTGAAGTTGACAGTTTTTCTACTTGGATTTGTGACTGGGAGGAATCGTTGTTCATACTGGTAGTATTTACTGTTTTTCCTTGCCCACCACGAGAAATTATCATTTGGCATTGCTTACACTTTACTTTATGAGAATCATTGTCCAATTGATCAAAAAAATCCATACACGAGACTTTCTTTTTGACTTGATAAAATTTTAATAGAGCACTTTCACTTTAATGAACAATAACAGTATTGTCTTAAGTTTTTTATACAATAACACTGCTCTGACCCGTGCAAAAGTAAAAATCATAGAATAGGAAAAAATGTTGAATACCCGAAACCGTGATCGGCTTTGGCTGATTAGTCGGCCTCTTTACGATCGACTAATCGACTAGTTGGTCAAAGTAATAGTAGGCACATCTTTATTAACTATGCATAAAGTAATAATTATTTGTCATGTGTAACAAATTATCTAGAAATAATCCATATCTGTCATTGAAAAATTGCTGACATGAACTTAAGAATTCCTTATGCTCTTTACAGTGGTTCCAAGGCTGTGCCTGACAATAATCCAGCAATATTACATGAGACATACATATATATGCAAAAAGTACAAATTGTCAGAAATAGTAGCATACACAAATATAACAATTTAGTGAATTTTATAATTGTTTTACGTAATAGACGTATAATAGATGTTGTTGGCCCTTATGAAGCTACTCAGACTGAAGATGAAACTATGTCACACTTGGTTCAGGATGAAAATTGTGTATAATAGTTTTAGAAATATTTACCTTCTTGTTATATATTTTAGATTTGCCACATCTATAAAAGTAATTATAAGTTTTAAATATGAATTATTAGATAAATCAGAGTCTGCTAATTTTTCACAACCCAATCAGAACAAACGGGTTACATTTTAACTAAATTTCTATACATTTAATGACAGATTTTAAAATTGATTCCGAAAAAATAATTCAAAGAGTTATGGGACTTCAAGGATGAATTTAATAATTTCAATTGCAATTGTAATTGATCACATTATAAATAGCAGCAGTGGGATGGATGATAGCAAGTTTCCTGAACTGAGAAATTTCACTATTTTCTCTTACAATGAATCTATTTTGTATGCTTTAGGGTCATATCAATTAAGAGAAGTGCAATCATATTATGCGGAATATGTAATGGAAAATAGTGTCCACCAAATTAAAGTGTGCCCAGGATTTAAACACTCTCATGAAATGACCTTACAAGTAAGAGGTAATAGTCTCTGTTTATAGAGATTGTATAAAGTTTAGGCAGGCAAGACGGAGAATTTATTATACAATTATTTTAATTGATTACAAGTCTAGCAACAATTGTCCTCTAAATGGTATTTTAGGATTTCACTGCAGTTGTTTAGTAGGAAACTGGACTGTAGGCTATTATTGTCACAGGACGTCACTGCAGTTGTTTAGTAGAAAACTAGACTGTAGGCTGTTATTGTCACAGGATGTCACTGCAGTTGTTTAGTAGGAAACTAGACTGTAGGCTGTTATTGTCACAGGATGACTCTTTGTATTTTGGTTCAGCAAGCTGTCAAGATAATATGATGCTCCTGCAAAATTTTTAGATAATATTTTATTTTATATATATGAAGATCAAATTATAAGTTATTGAACTATAGAAAAGAAAATGGGCACTTAATATCATCATCTAATATCTGGCATAACTTGATATCTGGCATCTTGGTTATTTCCTTTTTTAATGAGCATTGTAACATAACATCTGATGTTCCGAGCAGTATCATCCAATTGTAAAATGGATACATCTCGCACATTTAAATATTCAGTTTTATGTATGCATAGTAGGGATGAAACCTGGTCAGTAAAATTGATAAAACAGTTTTTAAATGTGGTATGTAAAACTTTCCTCGAAAAATGTTAACAGTCAGTATTTTTTGAAATACATATTCAGACTTTACTTTAAGATGTCCAATTAAAAGTGAGATATTTTATTATACGCTTTATGTATTTATATGTCCTTTTTCTTTCTCTGGGGAAAATGCTTCAGTAGTATGTTCAAAAAGCTTTCAAAATAGAGTTAATTTTAATGAGATGCTAGAAAAAAGTTAGCTAATTTAGCATGCTATACTTACTTTTGCTTTATTAAACAACTAATTTAATCAATCTCTTGCCATATAACAAATGAAATACGCGACATCCGCACTAGTTCAATTTAATTATCAACTGATTGTGAAAATTTATGTAAATCTATTTACAATTGTATTTTTTCAAAAAAGTTAAAAAATTTCTTTAATTTTGAAATAATTTTGTTAGGCTGCAAAGAGATATCATATAATCACAAAATGTTGTCAAATTTTGGGAAGATCAACTTTTCAATTATTTGGCAATGTTTCATTACGCATTCGCAAATAGAATGCTGATTCTCCATTTAAAAAGAATCTCAAATAAATTTACAAAAGAAGTATTACAAGTTATATGTATATCTAAATAAATTTTTAGTATATGAAAAAAGTTTATGCAGTGCAAAAATACAACTCTGAATTAATGCGTCATTGGCCACACATTGAAAAAAAAATTTGCTTTGAAACTAATTGTGTTTTAATTTTATAACTTACTTCATTGAATTTGATATAAAGTGGTTCAGTTTTATGAAAATAAAACAATCAATTATTCAAGAAAATAAGTGACAAATTCTTATTTTGTCATATATTAAAATAGTTCTCTCTAAAAACTGGATGAAATAGTATTTGTTAATTTAATTTTATACCCACAAAACATATCAAAAAATAAAAAAATATTACATTCATCTGATAAGTAGAAGTATTTTACGGCCACCTTATGCAAGTTACATTACAAGAAAATATTTTTTTCTGTAACATATGCATAAAAAAATCATATTTCCTTTCATTTTTTCCTAAGAAAGAGCTTTATTTGTAAATGGAATAATAATTATAACGAAAAACGACCATTAAAATTCGAATCAATTTCAAAACTAGTTTATTCATAAATTGTCAAAGAATATAAGAGAGAATATTCATAATTACGAATATATGGGACATTCATAATTATCCTTATGAATAAATATAATTCAAATTTCGTACGAAGTAATAAACTAACACCGTGCCGTTATAAAGTTCCTTACCAAGCAAGGAAGTCAGTTCAAACCATACTGAAAGAGATGGCATCCATTTACGGGGACTCTTACCCGGGTAAAACCATGGTTTACAAGTGACATAGTCTCTTTAAACAGGGTAGACTCACTTGAAGACGACCCACACCCCGGTCAGCCGATCGAAATGACTACTCCAGATATTATTGAAAAAGTTGAAAAATTAGTATTTGAAGATGCCAGACTAAATAAAAAAACAGCTTGCAGAGATGGTTGGAGTATCGGATACAACAATTTTTAAAATTCTCCATGATCATCTTAGCATGACAAAGATCAGCGTAAGATGGGTGCCGAGAATGCTCACACCGCCTCAAAAACAACGCCACGTGGAGTGCTCTCGCACGTTTTTGGACCTACGTAGTGAAGACAAGGATGGACTATTGAGTCGAATTGTTACTGGAGATGAAACTTGGGTTCATCATTATAAACCTGAGTCCATAAAAGACTCAATGCAGTGGCATAAAAAAGGCACATCACCACCCAAGAAGTTTAAGGTGTCACATAGTCTGCTGGAAAAATCATGGTGACAGTCTTTTGGGATTCAGAAGGGATCCTGTGGACGAATTATAAAGATAAAGAGGTTTCCATAACTGGAGAATACTATGCGTCAATTCTAGAGAGGTTGAAAGAAGCAATCAAAGAAAAAAGAAGGGGAAAATTGATCAAAGGTGTCCGGCTTTTGCATGACAACCCGCCCTTTCACACGAGCCGCATTGCGCTGGCTGCCCTGCACAAGGTGGGCTTTGATATTTTGGAAAACCTACCCTACAGTCCTGACCTGGCTCCCAGTGATTATTATTTGTTCCCAAATCTTAAAAAAGAACTTGGTGGAAAGAAGTTTTCAAGCGATGAACAAGTGAAGGACGCAGTTTCAGCTTATTTTTCGGGCAAAGACGAAACATTTTTTTATGAAATCTAATTGAAAGATCTGAAAAATGTATTAGGGTAGCAGGTGAATATATTGAAAAAGAAAAATAATTTTGTATTTTTATTCTCACTCCTAATAGAAGATATATTCCGCGTACTTAAAAACGCTCCCTCGTATATGTGTATAAAATTAACCATAATGCATTATCTCTCGATTTCATGGTACAGATTTAAAAGACATAAAAGATCCATTTCAAGAAGTCGTTCAAATGCGCGAAAAGAACATATTTTCCGTGTGCCTTCATCTATACATAATGATTTGAAGTTGTCATTGTTAACGAAATTCATCATCACGTCTGCCTGTGCCTTATATAATCGTTGCTTCTCAACTATCTGGAATGTGAGACTGAGTTGTTTACATTATATGTATTTGAATACTGAAAATGTAACGGTAACTCTATTCATAGTGGAAATGATTCAATGTTTGTTTGCAGTATGTTTCTACATATTACATGTACAACCTGACTACAAACTGATGGACATATCTTAAAATACAAATTTTTACAACTTGTCGATATGAAAAACCGTTTTGATAAGTAAATATTTCAAATGACCTTAAGATTTTCTTTCCGATTCACGCTATTTCAAATGTGGAATGCATCATTTGAAAATAGCTTTGCTTTAACCAAAAGTATCAGTATAATACAACGCAGTCCATGCTACGGGTGATTTTCCCATTGACCTTATTTGACTTAGAAAAATACTCTAGTAAATATGAACATGCATAAGTTATAGTGACATATTATTTTATGTATTGTAGTTAGAAAGGGTTAGTAATTTTAAGAAATTATTAAGTAATAATTATATTAATATATTATTGTTATTATGATGTACAAGGGAACCCTACTCTTAGCTGGGATAACAAGTATCCATAGTTTTAATTAACAGGTCATAACTAAAATAGTTGTTTTTATACAACTAAAATTCAGCCTAGTATAATCGATAGCAGCTGAAAGCCGGTGCGCCAATTATACTCATGCAGAATTTGAAACAACGAAGACTGTGCAACGACAGCAGGTTACGTGTGAACTGTTTTCAAGGAAATAACATTGAGGCTTCTTGTTCCATTTCATGCATATAAAATTTAATGTAGCTGTTTATTTTGCGATTATTATAAATAGGTTACAAGGTCAGACGCTGACGATTGTAGGTGCTGATTTGCGAGCAGCATACTTTCCCTTACAAGTTTCATTTTGTGTGCTCCAGAATGAATGGATTCTCTTTATTCGACGAGTAATTACATTTCTGAATATCTTATTCTTGCACATTTAAATTAATTATTCATCACGCAGCGATTAATATTCAATTTTAACATAACTTTCTCTTTAGTTTTGGAATACAGAATATTCTCTAAATACATAATTTTTGTAAGTATGGAACTAAATGATTTCTATGTAAGTAAATATGAATACATAAAAATAACCACGAAAGGTTTTTTTTTATATGTACCAAACATTCATGCCTGTCTGCTAGTGCATGCAAGTCAGTTTTCAATTTCTAATTTTTGTGCATTAAATGTATTGACAAAAATAAGTTTTTCTATATATATATATATACATATACACATATATATATATATATATCTATATATAAATATATTATTCTATCATATGTTTTTATATTCGGTCTCGGGTTTTTATAGTCGTTTTTGTTTTATTGTAATATTATTTAGTTCATATTGCTTGGGATAATATGTTGATTTTAACGGTACCCCATTTACTAAAATAGGTTGATCCATTTTTTGATAAATCTAGGACAAAGATGAAAAAAATAATTAATTTTTTTCAAGAAGAATATAAAAAGAATTTTGCTAGTTACATGACTAGACAAAAAGGAATATTATGTGTTTAGGTTTAATCTATGCAACAATGTGAGTTTCTTTATTTCCTCATATTGACGAAACGGCTAAAAACTATGTAGATTTTGTACGTTTTTAAGTAAATTAGTAAAAGGTAAACAAAATCCAAACTTTTATTTAAAGCAAGTAATAAGTTTTATTAAATTTTGATATTAGTCTAGGTTCTTCCAATGGTATGTCATGCGTTTAAATCGAATATATTGTATGAAATCAAATATTCTAAATTCTATTGGATTTAATCTAATAATTTGATCATTTGCCCCTCCTGTGTGACAAATATTAAATTCGCAACCTACAATACAGGTATCTTTAAATTTATAGGTATGGATTAATATTTTATATGATAATTAACATTTGTTTTATGTCTTGATTAATAAGACATTGTTTTTAACTGCATAAAATATTTGAAATACCTACAAACATACTTCAAAAAATTACCAAGCTCGAAAGAATTGGCAGTCCAATCTAAGAAACTGATATCTTAATACCTCCATTAAAATGTACAAATAATCTGTATAAAGAGTTTAATATTAATGCAATAAACAGAACCAGTTTTGATAGAAACAGTAGTTTAGTACCAGCTAACATTAAACAATTATCATTTATTTTTTCACTAATTACTATTATTTTTTTTATGTTTCAAAAATTCTAAAAATGCTTTTTATTACATAATTCTTTCTATGTCATCGGTGGAAGGACAACCCTTAGGTGAAATTAGTTGCAAATAGTATTTCCCATATATTAAAAGAGGCACCGTGCGTACACATTACACTTAGGATTGTCATTGGTCATTTTCAACTGTGGTTATATTGAATGTAAGTGTTAAAGATAGTCATAGGGTAAAGAAAAAATCTAGGAGGTTTTCATGCACGCTTGGGTCCACGCAAAAGCATTTCTATTAATATTATTTGTGTTTATGTTAATATTATACCAGTTATTGTTATACCAGCAAACTCTTACATTTAACCAAAATAGTATGGATATGAAGTAAGTGTAGACATATTTACTTCTTCCATGTGACACTTGCAAATATTTTTCTAGCAAATATTACTTTTGATAACATACACCTATACTTGACTTTTTTCCTTTGAATCTTAACATAATTTTAACCTTAAAAGAAAACTTATTGAAAATTTCAATATAAGACCTGTACTTTAGTTGCATATCAGAAAAATGATTTTTAAGAAGGAAAAATACAGTGTACTATGTACTGCTTCCTTAAATACACAATGTACTAAGCTATTACATCGGAAGTCTGGAAGATATTTGAATTATTTGTAACAAATATCAGGATGATAAAATATGTACAAATGGAAATCTAATAACAGCAACACTTGAATATTTAACATAGATGAAATTATAAAATTTAATTGATGACATTTCTACTTAAAATTAGTAATGTCAAATTCATTGTTTTCCATTTACAGTGATATTATTAATTCCTAATTAATTTAAACATATTTTTATGGACATAAAACTGTGATACAACTAATAAAATTAAGCTAGAAAACTCCAGAAAACAAGTAGTCGCGGCATGCTCAGCACGAAGAGGCAAAAAACTATGAATTCACCTACTCCAGATATTGACAGCACATGATTGAGGTCTTCTATCTTCAATTACAGATTAAGTGCTGAAAAATGGTTTTAGATTTTCAGGAAGTTAACAAGGTCACTTATTAATAAAAATAATAAGTATTAGGAAAATACAATACAACGGTTCCAACTATTTTCACCAACCCACCAAGTTTTAATAACAAATATAAATCTTTATTTTGAAAGTAATTAAATGTTATAATTTTAATAATTTATAGCTTCAGAAAATAAAACATCCGACATGCACTCCTCATTGAGTTTTTTTTATTTATTTATTCCCTTTATTACTGTATTAATGAAAAATGTAAATGGTAGTTTAATTGTTTTCCATTTTGAAAGTATATAATCAATCCACTGTTGGTCTGTACACCTAATTCTCTAAATCAACAACATAAAATTACTGAAGTAATCAGTGGAAAATGCATTTGATTAAATCTATAATTCCTAATAATAAGATGAGTACGGTTACCTAACTTTTATAATGAAAAATTAACTTCTTTTACCGACTTATATTGTATGAAAACTGAACGCTAAATAGTTTTGAATAAAGTAATCCTCTAGTATCCTTACCAATTTAAATCATTCAGGTTAATTTTGCTTACAAAATAATGGCATAAAATTGACAGATCAATAATCAGAATTATTTATTTTATGAAAGTATTGAAATGTTGAAATATTGGAGGCAACATGATGAATATTATGATAATTTTTTATTTTTATTATTTGTTTCGGAATATCTTACACTATTATGACATATTTAAGTTTTAAATATTTTCAATTTTGCAATTTTGTAGTTGAAAAATGATAACCAATACTTTAGAATTAAAATGAACTTACGGGTTCATGGTTGTTGCATTTTTTCTCTCAGACTTATGATTGGTATGTTCAGCATAAAGCATCACAATACATTGCCAAGTAGCCGAGTTAGAATTTTTAATAATTCACGTTTGGGTTAAAACTTTAAACCATCAAGATCACCTTAATGTGTGGTCACTAAATTAACTTAGACACCATGATAGCTGCGATTGTATAGTAATTAAATAAGTGTATTGTTAATGAGTTTTGAATTCAGCAGTTTAACAATAATATAAAAAAAATTCATAATAGCTCTATGATACTTCCATATGTCTTATGTGAAAAAAAAAACTAATTTGAGACTGAAAAGCATATATGAATACATTAAACATATTAAAGGGACATTTACCATCACTAACATTTAAGACTCACGTGGATTTTTTAGTGACATGAACTTTGAAATGAAAGCAAAAGAAATTATTCAGGAAAATACAGAAAGTTATATTTTAAGAAGGGAGTGGTGGTGACCAGGATATTCCTTAACAATGGCTATTTGTAACCCAACACACAGCAATACTAGTCAGTGCCAAGGATATGTCAATTAAAATGTTATTAAGTTGGGTTACAAAACACTGAAAGTATTTTTTGTGTAGTCGCATTGCTTACGAAATAATAATTTTCCGAATAGTTAAGAAATGAGGTCTTCATCACGGTAGCAAAGACAATTTATTTATTTATTTATTTATATATTTCTTTGAAACCCCATGCCCAGCTTATAGTATTACCCAAGGCGCTGGGCATGTGGAAGAATATATGATAAATAGTTATAAAACAATGACTAATAGGACAATACACTCCTAGAGCAATTTCATACAGTTTAAAAACAAAAATTGGATAAATATGATCTAGCAATCAGTTGTAAACTAGTAAGCAACTCTATGACCCCATTTCTGAAGATGTCAATAGAACAGAAAAACACCTAGACTGGGTGTATCTCGCAATACTGCGTTGAGCAATGTGAATGCACAAAAGACAGGTGAATGCTGTAGAATATTCGTACTCTCATATAGTAGCCATGAGCATAAAGGGCCACTAAACTCAGGATCGATGGGTTATCAACATACTGAATAAATAATTTTAAAAAATGCATGATCAAAAGCAAATCAACCGATCATGCCCATCATGAAATCTGAGGGAAATAAGTAAGGATAATACACATACATTTTATAATGTGAAAACCTATTAAACTTTTTTAACATTTTCTCCAGTATGTGGATATAAGTAGCTTCATATGGAGACCAGATGGCTGCATTTGTTCCAAGTATACTACCTGAGTACACTACCTTTAATCTGAGTCACTGTATTCATGATCCACCTAGCATCTATAGTTGCGGCTTTATTTGATCATATATAAAAGTCACCCATATTCCCTCCTAACCAGACAGGGATTAGTGGCCATCAGGACATGATGTGTACATTCATATATATTGCTAGCTTGTGTACCTAATATCATAGTGTTACAATAATTTTTTTGCCATGATATTAAGAGAATTGATTAATTATACAATTCTAGTACAAAGTTTAAAGTTTTTAAAATTGTTTTTCATTGTTGGGATATTTGAGTAATATTAAAATGATTAGTCCTTTTTCATAGAAATATAGCCTCCTATAAAAAGAGTAGAAAGAGAAGAGTTTAAAAAAGTAACTTGCACTTTGCTTCATTCAAATAGGATAAGTAAAACCTGAGATACAAATCATATGTGAAAATGGACATTTGTTAGTGCATAGCGTTACTCATTAGCTTTGTAAATCCACCACGTTTCGCCTTTCCTCAAACTAACAGAGATCTAAAGGGCAGCTACCTTCATACAGAAATCCCCTTTATGTTTTGAGATTGAAATCTACGTAAGTGGAGCCATTCGTAAAAGCTAGTATAAATAAAAAGAATGTCTCAGTGCGGCATTCAAACTTTAAACTCGGCGGTATATCGAAATGATTGACAATTTTTTTGACACCCTTTTACATACTGAAAATATAGATATACTTAAAATAGATACTCATACTTATACCTAAAATATCCATTGTATATTCAAAAAATATTATGGAGAATCTAAAATATTGTGGTAATAGTATTTATTTAAATATTCAATGGCAATTTGGTCTGCACTACTTAAATGGTAAGAAGATTTATATATCGAGCTTCTTACTTTTTCTGGCTATGGCCTCATATCTCATTTGGAGTCAGCCCTCCTCATACATTCTCACAACAAGCGTATATTTTGTATTATAATTGAGTACATATCCACAGATTTCAGATCTTTGTAGATAGTGCTCTTCCAAGTGGCAGCGGATCTGCCTCTGCCTCTTTCCCTTCTTCTATTTTTATCACTGCTTTGGTCATATGATCTTTGTTGCTCCTCACAATATTTAAATTGCATATTACATATAAACATTTAAAAAAATATGTGAAAACAGAGCATTCTCCTGTTTTATTTCAGAAACTACTACACAAAAATCATAAAAAACAGGGTTGGTAAAATCTGACTAGATGATTATAGGAAAGCTAGCGATATTCTTGGGTCTCATAATGTTTGAAATGTGCATTATGTTTTTAGTCTGTGATAGATATTATCAATATATTTATGTCATAATTCATAGGCGAAATTTTTATGTTGTTAAAACTTAATAATTGTGAATAGTTTAATAGAATTGTTATGTACCCTTGAATATTCATGACTGTCTAAATGTGTACGGAATCCTCATGGTGCAATTCCTACACATCATTGACAGGTTTCTCTAATCTGAACCCACAATAAAACTAGTTATGTGCCACTAGCACATTTATTGTTCGAGGAAATCATTTTCTCAGGGATAATGAATTTACGAAAGTCATCCGCAGTAGTAGTAGACGTGTTAGCTACAAATTATTATCAGCTTAATATAAAGAATTTTCTTCTACATATAGTAACACAATATATGTCACATTGAGTAATGAATGACACAAAACAAGCAAATTGGCTTACAAGTAGGTGTATATAAAAACATATACATATCTTAAATATTAATAATGTAATGAATATTCGTATTCGCATTCATATTGATATTATGTCTTTCTTACAATTATCAATTCTATGACAGTTGAAGCCAAGAATAGAATTGTTTATTTCCATATTCAATTTTTTTTTATAAATTGTTTAGAAAGAAAGTTAGTGATATACAGTTCAAAACAACATGAAAATAATATATAAAAATGCTTCTTGTATTTTTATGATGGAGAATGCTAAGAAAGTATAGTATGATGCTATAAGTTTTGAGAGAAAAGAATTACATCTGTATTCATAAACCGAACTATGTGTGCATATAGTGTCTGTGGTCGAATGTGCTGTATTCTTAATTCATAAACAAAGTATACCCGCTGTCATTTCACTGCATTCATTACGTGGCTACTTGAAATGTCAAAACATAAAAAATATGTTCCACTAAACGATCGCAATGCTGAAAAAGCTCGCTGTATCAATCCACTTAGCGACCATGGTTGTTGCGGTCGTGATCAAAATGTCATTGATGGCATCATCATTCACAAACTCTTTGAGCCCACATAAACCCGCGAATAGATGTGGATCATTTATCTGTCAATTTGACACATTGATATATGAAGTTTACGCAAATATCATGTTTGAATATTAAATATGGTGAGGGAGAAAATTGCCGTATGCAGTTCTGAGAAGTACCTAATAGAAATGGAAATTGCACCAGAAGATGCAAAATGTGCAAACCGAATTAAATTGCACTTTTAAAACTACTGTACGGATAAATTATTGTCTAACGGTTAATATGTAATAAAAAAATACAATACTATAATCTCTTTATTTTTGTCAAACACCTACCTCATAGTTCCGAATAGGCATTGTTCATACCCGTTCCACTTGGACTGACAGTTACAATGTTGACAAGCTAGTGGAATGGGTATTGATTGTGGTTATGGGTGCGAGTGTTGCGAGCGGTTAGTGGAAAGTACTCAAAATAGCCTGTGGTGGTATTTTAGTGAATGCATGGCATTAAAAATGTGTCAACATACAAAAGCGAAGAAGAATTTGATAGATATGTGGGAGTAATTTGATAGATATAGGAGAGAATATTTGGATCAGGAACCTCTATGGTTACTTCGGCGAGTTATACGAAATTAAGTCGAATTCAGAAAAAGATAAAAGTTACAGTTCTTGAAGTGCTACTGCCAATGGTCTATGATCGACTTGTAACGGAGGATTATCGAGGCCTGCCTGTGCCTCCACATTTTCAGCTAATTGTAGTTTTGAGATATTATGCTACAGGTAGCTTTCATGTGAATAGTTTGTGAAAATTACTTTCATTAGTTAGGTTTTACTACCTAAACTAGCTTTTAGAAATATAATAATATTGATAGCCTAGATATAGGTGAATTGTAAATATAAATGCTTTATTTTTAAGTGTGTGTTTCAACAACAACCAATCAACAATAAGCGGAATAATAAAAAAAGTTTCAAAATGTATTTGCTGTCATATAAACCAATATATAAAATTTCCTATAAATATTGAAGACAAAAAGGAAAAATTTTACTACATAGTTCACTTTCCTGGAGTAGTTGGTTGTATAGATGGCACTCATATAAAAATTCATAGTCCCGGGGGATATATGGTGAAATTTTCAGGAACTAAAAACTATTTTATTCACTAAATATCTAAATAGCTGGTGGCCCCAAGCTTGATATATATGATACTGTTGCCGAAAAACCTGGGTCAAATCGTGACAGCCGCATTTTTGACTGCAGCCATTTGAAAAGAAGATTGGAAAATAAGGAAATCAATGGTATATTGCTTGATGACTCTAGTTACCCGTGTGAGCCGTATTTGTTGACTCCATTTCAGGAAGAAAGCGGGGTTTATGCACGAACACAATAAAATTTTAAAATATGTACTGTACTTTTAATTAATGAGTATATTAAAATGTTATGTATATTTATGTTAAGTTTATTATTTGATAATTTTTTCATTATTATTATTTTGCTAATGTATTTTTTATTTTAATTTTACTTACATTTTGAGATAATGGTATATCTCAAGTTTAGGTACATTGTTATAACTTTGCGGCGAAAACTTTTTGATTCTGTTTCTATAATTCCCTCATTATAGAGGTTATTTGTCACAAGTTTCAAATGATGTAGTACTATGTAAGTTCGATTTTCTAATAAGTATCAAATAAATTGTAAGTTCTTTTTATGCTATTTAACCGTATTTTTTGGATGGTACAGCATCCGGTGTTTCAGCTATTTCCATGGTTGATGGGGTTTACAGCTACGTCCAAGGTAGATATTGATGAATTAATAATCGTTTTGACACATACAAACTTTTGAGTAAAAATTCAAATTTTCTTATAATAACTTTGTCTTTGAGATATTGCACCCATATGGCTTTGCCACCTTGTTATAAAGCATATAAAAAACTAATACATAGTTTTGTTTTCAACTAATTTATTGAATTGTAAATAAATTTTAGAGTGTAATTAATAATTTAATATTTCTTTCTAAATCTAGAAACGACTGATATAACTCATGGATTAACGAAGGTATTCATTTATTTTCTTTTATTAATCAGCCCTTAGTGCAGTTGATAAAACGCAAGAATCTAATGCAAGGTCTCTCGGTTTTGGTGTGATTCATAAATGATTTAATTAATTGTGAATTGTTTTATGTATGCTATATATATTGAGACATTTAGTTCATAAAGTCTGTCAAACCAATCACATTAAATCTTAAATAAACTACGCTGGTAATGGTCATTATTTGCTGGTTATCCCAAGAGAGATATTGAAAAAGAGCCATAAAGGTATAAATAAAAATATTAACATGTTTAGATGAGAACATTCATCATTGTCGACTTAAATAATTTTATGGTCTTATATTGTTACCATGTATGTAAAAACGAATATCAATCAAAACATATTATAATTTGCAGACCTTCTATATTTTACTGGTAATGAGAGATCAATATGAGAACAGATACTGTCAATAACATTAACAGATGTCAACGAGAGTGGTGGTCCACTACCAGTTTTCACATGGCTTGCATGCTCAACCGCTAGGTCCTCGTTTCTTATGCTTTTCATGTTCCCCTAACATCTTTTCAACTGAAAATCAGATCAAGAATTGTGATTGTTGAAGGTAGTGGCTAAAACAGCCCACGTTGTCGTCCATTTATTCATAATAAAATTATATATTAAACTAAAAATAAAATGAAAAACTTGAAAGTAATATTTCACAGATAACCTGAACATTAAACAATGCACTGATAGATTGCCAGCTGATGTTTGGCTCGTGAGTGTGAGTGAAGTTAGTTACAATAGTTGCCAATGCTAATTGACCAATGATGTGGGCGGAACGAACTCAGTGCGTTCGCTTATTATTATATTATTATTCTTTTAAGTTTAAAAGAAGTGTCTTTCATGAATAGCGATTTTATGACCAATGCTTAGGAATGTGTGCACTTCGCACTACAAGAAGTAACTATGTGTAAGTGCAGTTTATGAATACGGGCGTTAGACTTACTAATCTGCCCCGGTCGAGTGATTTTGTATTCATTTATTATGTAACTGCTATCTTCAAATATCTGTAAATTATATCCATTTTGGAAACAAATTTTATATATATTATTGAAATTAAAAAATTTATTATTAAATATTACCTAGATGGTTAATATAATGTATCCATATAATCATTGCATTGGATTGATTATTCAAATAACCAATATAAACAGGGTATGAAAGTAATTCAATTAGAATTACAACAAATATATGGAAGAGGTTCAAATATTCCATATTTCTCAAGTATTTATTCATGTCTTTGTAGTCAATTTTATTTCCTACATTTTTAGTGTCCACCTCAATTAAAAGTGTTATCTTTTCGAGTGGAAATTATATAGTGTCGCTATGAATATTCCAAACTTATATGAATATAAATATTATTTATGGCATGGTAACTTAGTGGAGAAACTAATTTTATATTATGTATTCGATAAAACAAACTCATTAGCTAGAAGCAATTTTAAAGGAAAAAACATGACATCACATCACATTTAAGTTCATTATACTTAATACATACACGCCTAGGCTCATTATGCTTATTGTCATAAATATACTTTAAAGAATATTTATGATGATCTACATGATCTATATGTGTGCATTATATGTATAAGTGAAATATTGGCATTCACTTTTGCGGAAATCTGTATACCCATAAAATATTTAAATCGACTAAATATTTTTACAAGAGTTGTCAAGTAGTGAAAATAAAACTAACTTATCTGTGCGTAATATTAATTATAAAAAAATTGGAAACAATAAATGTTTTCTGTTATTACTAGTTAATTTAAATAAGTTTGTCTGCCTGTAATTATGATTATATTTTACAATGAACAAATATTTGTCACAAATAAGCATAAAATTATGATTATTGATCACTTTGATAATTATTTTCAAATATCTCTTGTCGACAATGAGCAACAAGCAATACTGTACAAATACGGCTACATACAATATAATATCAAACTTTTGTTCATAAATCCTGATGTCGCAGGTTTAGCGCCTAACTTGAGATTTGAAGATCTCTTATATTTAAATTAATTTTTTGGGTCTCAAGCAAAGACTCTGTCAATGAATTCTGAGTTCCAGCTCCTTAGTCCTGATGCTGCAGTTGTGCTGTACACCTGAACTGTGAGACTTGAGGATCTGCTGTTTCTAAAATAATATTGTGGGTCTCAAGCAAAGATGCTGACATTGAACTCCATATTTCAACTCCTCAGTCCTAATGCTGGGAGAAGGAGTACTGCCTGCCTAAACCGTGAGTCAAAAATATGCAGAAACCCCACCATTAAACTTCAAGTTCCAATTCCCCACTGTTGATTGGTTGAGTCTAAAAAAACAAAAACCAAACACAGATGGGATATAACCAAAAAACAAATCGATAAGTAAAATTCAATGCAAATCTCGAACATAATGTGAACTATTTTGTAATTCCAAGTTCATGCAAGAAAATTGTTTTTCACCTTCAGTCAATTGTTAAGATTCTTTACTTTGACAAGAAAAAAACCATATTTATTTATTTATCCACTTTAATGTATCTCATTGACACATATGACGGACTTATTGTTACGATACCAATCTCTTACAGCCAACCATAATTATCCTGTTGCTTCCACTTTCTTTACTGAGTATGCACCTAATAAACGTTGAGTTGAGTTTTTAAAAACTGTTTTTTTAACATAAGCATTATAAACCTATTTTAAATCCATATTTTCCTCTAAATAACTTTTAATGTTTTAAGTATTACCAACTATATTTAGTTTACTGAATGCAGCTGGGGCCCCCTATATAAACGGCACACAAAGTGAATAAGCCTTGTCTTGGGTATGACTATAGATTGTGTAATTTCAGACCGTGTATTTCATTGGTAAAAAAGTTATTTCCGGTTTTGAAGTGTTGAATAAAAGTCAATTTTGAAAAAAAAATGAATGATTTTAATGATTTCCATATTTTCCTTTTTGTGTACCTTTTGTCATCTTTCTCACAACTTCATGATCCTGCACTCGTAAAACTTTTGGTTCTTATCAGTAGAAAACTGAACTAAGTGCGATTTCAGGTCATCTTAACATGTGAAAATGGTACTTTGAACTGCTGTTAATTCACACACTCCAAGGTTATCTGAAAAAAAATTCTTCTGATGACACTGCGTTGTCCCTCTTTCTTCTTAACTCCTGTTCCTCTCTTTATTCTTGACAACATATTATATGTATTTGTATAACTGTACATTTTTCCTTTTTTTGTATATTTTTTTTATTAATTACATGTCATAATTTTCTAACCTTGTCAGTATATTTATTATTCTTTTAACTTTTGTTTTTAATACGAGGCGTGTTTTTAAAGTAAGTACCGTTTTGAAATAAAAAAAAACAAGTAGACATTTTTCAAGAAAATGTTATTCATACGAAAGCCCACATTTTACTATACTTTTCGACATCATTCCCACTAATATTGAGGCACTTGTCGTATTGTGGCACCAGCTTTTATATTCCATCCTCAAAGAATGTTGCCGCCTGATTAGATAACTACTGCAGCACGGTTGTTTTGACTTCGTCGTCATCGTTATGGCAGTGCACAGCCAAATGTGTCTTCAAATGCAGAAATATAGTGTAATCACTAGGCGCTAGATTGGGACGTACGGAGGGTGATCCAATTGTCCCCAGCCAAATAATATGATAATCTCTTGAGTTCAATTTGTCGTATGTGGACGGGCATTATCATGCAAAACGAAACCCTTACTCAGTAAAACACACCTTTTATTTTCAATTGCACAGCGCAATTTTTTAAAGTCTCACAGTATGCTGAATTGATAGTTTCACCACGAGGCAAAAAATCAACAAGCAACACTCCCTTTCTGCCTAAAGCACATGATTTTCTGAGTAGAAATTGTTTGCTTGAATTTCACTTTCCTTGGAGATAATGAATGTCACCATTCCATGAATTGCTGCTTCGATTCCGGTGTAACATAGGGTACCCACGTTTCATCACCTGTAACAGTACGGCTTAAAAAACATCCCCCTCGTTTCTGTAGTGCTCAAGAAAACTCAATGCATTGGCCAAACGTTTGGTTTTATTCCTCAGTCAACATTTTCGGCAGCCAGCGTGAACACAACTTCCGATAATCAAGTCGTTCGGTCACAATTTCATAGAGTACACTTCTTGAGACTGCAGGAAACTTTTCAGATAAAGATGAAATTGTGAATCGTCTATTCTCTTTCATTTTACAATCCACTTTTTGAGTCAAATAACTGAAGGTCGCCCACTTCATTCCTCCTCGTGAATGTTTATGTGGTCTAAAGGTCCTAATCCATTTTCGTACCATTCCATTACTCATAATGCTTTCAACATAAACGTCACTGATTTGGGGGTGAATTTCAACCGCTTTCAAGCCTTTAGTACTAAGAAAATGAATAACAGCACTCACTTTGCAGTCAACGGGATTCTCAATCGGTGGTGCCATTTTAATAACACACAAACAAGAGTAAACACAGTCGAATGGCTCCGAAATGGTGTCTATGGCTTCCCAAAAAATGTAGGTAGACAGTACGCAGGCACTAAACTCCGATTGTAGTGCTGCGGCTGTGTTATTTTAAAATGGTTCTTATTTTAAAAACACACTTCGTATTTGCAATTGCCATCTCTTGCGGTATTCCACTACACATTATATATGCTCCTGTCAGCAATAAGTCCACCTCGTGAATTTGTTCACTTAAAATTATAAATAAATAAAAAATCTGATGGTGCCAAGTCAGAGCTATATGAAGGCTGCGATATTACTTCCTAACGAAGGTCCAAAAATATTCCACAAATTAAGAGTAAATTTTTATAAGATGCTCTTCATATTATTTTTCTTTTTTGGACTTCATCTTGAAAAGAATAAAGTGATTAAAAAATAGTTATAATTTTTAGAATCAACACATTACCAGTATAATTGTTTAACCGATTAGTTAACAAATTGAGTAATCAACAGGATCAAGTTTTTTTTCTATATGATAATGCTAGACCACATGTTCGTTATAGATTAGAGGAGACTCATACTCGTTATAAATTAGAGGAGCTCAGCTGGGTTTTACTCACTCATCTACCATATTTGCTGGACATTTAGCCTTCTGATTACCATTTATTCAGAGCTCTAAATAAACATTTATGTGAAAAAATATTCGACGTTAAATGATATATCCAAAACGACCTCACACAGTTTTTTTAATAAAAGTCACCGGAATTTTGCAAGAAAGACATAGTATCACTGCCAACTAGATAGCGACAAGTAGTAGATAATAATGGTGCAAACTTAAATTAAAATTAATGTAAGATATCATTTTTTTAATAAAAAGTGTTGACAGCTATATATATATATATATATATATATATATATGTATATATATATATATGTATATATATATGTATATATATATATATATATATATATATATATATATATATATATATTTATATATATATATATATATATATATATGTATATATATATATATATGTATATATATATGTATATATATATATATATATATATATATTATATATATATATATATATATATATATATATATATATATATATATATATATATATATATAAACATTTTATATTGACACAAGCTCCAAAAAATTATGATGATGCAAAAGATGGGTGTGATTTTCTTCAGTCTTGGCTCCAATTTGAAAAGCAAGGATCTGCCAGCTTCGGTTCGAATTCAACTGCTGGACTTATTCAAAAAACTGAAGCAAAAGATCATCTGGAAGTTTGAAGATGATCTGACAAATCTACCGGCCAATGTTTACGTGGTGAAGTGGGCGCCTCAGCAAAATATTTTAGGTAAAATCCATTTTATTTTAAATGTAGATTGAAATGTTGCATCTCGATAACAGTATAAAATACAAACAACATTTTTATTATAATAATTTTGCTATACCACTTTAACAATGTTGGTATATATATGTGTTATTATGTTACCAAAACACTGAATAGTGCCAAAATTAATTATATTTACAAACATTAAACGTTAACATAATTTTTATCTGCACTCCTCATAAACAATAAATAATAAATTTACATCTAAAAACAAATTTAATATTACCAAATCTAAAAAAAAAAGTTAAAAATAAAAATGCATTCCATGTTAAAACTAAAAAATGGAGTAGTTATAAAATAAACATGATGAATGTACACTCTTTTATCAATATATAATTTCCAGAGGCCAGTGCGAATAAGAGACAAATTTTGGCAGTTACATAAATTTAAGGATGTATAGTACCACAATTTATTTTCTCAACTCTATGGATTCAAATGCGTGACCAATTTTTTTTTTCTTTTCAGTCCCGTAATGTGTGATGCAAAATGAAAAATAGGGAAAACCTAATAATATAATATTCATTTAGGTATATATGGAAAACTCTTCTAAAAATTGTTTTCAAAAAGCATGAAAATTATCACTTCCAGCATTTTCTCTTACAACCGTAGATTGATATGGGAAATGTTGAATGAAAATTACCAACAAATATTGTATTTTCTAGTTTGCAAAAAAGGTTACCGCTTGACTCCAATTTTTCCTAAACTGCTCTATGTACTTCTGCCAAATAAGTGATTGAATAATAAAGGTATTAAATAAATTGATTTTTTGACTCTGCAATGGAGACAAATAACTTTAATCTATTTTCCATATTTGTTAATTAAAAAAATTTATCAATTTATAGACTTATTGAATCAATGTAATCCACCTGGAAGAATATCGACTTTCTCGGTAAACATAAGTAAGACATTAATTTTTCCAAGTACTGCATCCACAGTTACATTTATTGAAATTACATTATTTCACAGATGTTTAACTGAAATGTTATACTTTCTGTATACCAGCCCACCCTAACACCAAAATTTTTATAACACATGAAGGCCTGCTGTCGACTACTGAGGCTATCCACTACGGTGTACCACTTATCGGTATACCGTTCTTCGCAGACCAACATCCGAAGATGGCCAGGGCTATCAAGAAGGGTTACGCCTTGCAAGTCATGTTTACGGATCTAGGCTTCATAAAAATATTATCCAGTCACATTAACGAAATTCTGCACAATTCTAAGTGTTGGTTTCATACTTTGTTTTATTTAAGTAAGCAAAAGATGAAAACAGTTAAATGCAAATCATATATTGTTTACTTCTACAATCTTTCTACATTATCATTTTGGATTCATTATTGAATCGAAATACATCGCTTGCAGAAGCAAACATGTTTTTGCCCCAAGAGATTAAGCAGTTAGAAAAATTGATAAACCGCTACAGGAAATAAAACAGAATTTGTTCAATTTATTTGTTTTGGACATTATTCAGTCTGTTTTATTTACTTATTTCAAACTTTAATTTACTTTCCTCAAAACATACAAATACTAAGAACATATTTTCTTTATTCCCAAAAATCATTCTACCTTTTATAAACACTTATTATGTAAATCACCGTCAGGTTCTGGAACAGTACAATTAATTCATAATAAGCATATGAATTAACCCCCAAAAACGCTTAGAAAAGGCATTACAAAAAATTCTTACTTTCATTTAAGTAAAAAGACGGTTAAATTATTGAATTGTTGTAATTTAAATCAAACAAGTGTTACATCGACTATATTTTGAATTTCACAATCTTGTGCCTGAGGAAACCAAAACATAACAGACGAAAAATTAATCGTAGACTATAAATTATAATTTTTAATTATTTTATTGAGGTGCAAATGAAAAATTGGGCTTATCCAATGTTTTCATTTCTTTTTCTATTTAATTTATTTCTTTATAAATTGATTGAAATTTTAGATACATTTTTTTTCTTTCATTGAAATTTTAGATGCATTTGAATTTACTTGTGCATGAAATATGAAGATTTCCTGTGATCTATAAGTAAAGAAACTTATATAAAAATATTTCTTGCATTATTACATTATATAATTAAACCTAATTTTTCTAGGTATACAAAAAAGGCAAAGGAATCGTCCCATTCACCCTAGAAATCTGGCGGTATATTGGATTGAATATGTAGTCCGGACACATAGTGCAACCCATCTCAGGAGTAGGGCCTTGCAGGTGAGCTGCTACCAGCGCTATTTATTGGACACTATTGCTTTGGTAGTTGGCATGTTGCTACTCATGAAGTGGACTCTGAAGTGAAGCTTAAATAAGCTGGCCCAAAAAAAGAACAAGGTTGAATAAGGGAGATATTTAAGAAGTTATCGAACTGTTGTTTGTATTTATGAAAGATTATGTTTAGTATATATTTTACATTTCTCAATGTGGTTGACATATTAAGTAAAATATAAATAATGTTTCTTTCATTATTTCAGTTAGATTTTATTAAAAACGATGCGAATAGTGGAAATGTTAACATGCTGATTTAAAAATTACAAGTATAGATATTCTAAATATATTTTTCAGAAGAAACAAAAAATGTACATCAATATTTGTCAAGTTATATAAAGTATGTACTGTTAGTGTTCAAAGCCTCATAACTGAGCAATCCACATGACATAATTAGCGGTCACACAATGCAATATTTGATTTATCTAGGCCCATGGCAGTGTGTCAGCCAAATTTGTGCAAGCATATTTTCATGCACTATTCACCTTTTTTGTATGACCCTAACAAAACGATTAGTGTAAAATATTCTAAAAGGAATAACTATGCGCCAAATGTAGACTTAACCTACCAGTTTCGAAAATTGTTGATATTTTTAACAAAATAACCTGTTGATCCACAGAATTTTTATATTGAGTATGTATGTAAAGGAAGTCGAAAAAATCTCACAAACTTTGGAAAAATATTTAAAACATAAGTTGTTGTATTTAATATATAAATACTCTTCTTAATAAAGTAAATATGTAAACTTAGTTTTTTGGTTCAGATCTTGTAAATAAATTATAGCGATAATTTTAAATAAATATAGTTAATTATGTAAGTATCAAAATATATTTAATGACAAAAATGAATCAAAAAGCATACTAATATTCATTCCATACCCATGATCGGTGTGAGCGAAAGAGAATACATACAAATAGAACAAACTTTAACTAAGGCACGAAGATCGCGCTTGCAAGCTTGACCAGTAGCCACAGTCATACATATGGTATATTAGTTATTGTAATAACGTAGGTAAATAAATCCTTTAAAAAAAAACAATCTTAAGCCTACACATCTAAGATATGGATTAATGGCATCAAATGGCATCAAGTATCGATGGAAGTTACGTCATGTCATATTACATTTTGGTATACCATCCCATGCTACGTCATTCCATGCCATGCTATGCTATGCTACGCCAAACCATGTTAAGCTATATAATGTTAGCTTAGGTTAGGTTAGATCAGGTCAGGTTAGGTTATGTTAGGATATGCTAGGTTAGGTTAAGTCAAGACAGGTCAGGCCAGGTTAGGCCAGGTCAGCCAGGATAAGTTAGGATATGTTAAGTAAGATTAGGTTTGGTTAGGTTATGTAATGATGCGCTCCGAAACGGTGCTTTTATTTTCTTGTTTTGATTGGAAATATTTAAATCCAAGAATCGGTAAACACGTAAATTTTGCACAGCACTGTAAATAATACATAATATGGAAAAAATGGAAATGCTAGTGATGAAAGGTAAAACCTTAGATGATAAGTTGGAACGTGGATTAGCTACAGAAAAAGAAAAGTGGAGGTACATTCTAAAGGTGATAATAGACATGGTACTGTTTTGTATAAAAACCTGGCACTGTGGGGTGGAGTCGAAAAATAGGATATTAATGTATCTGATATTTATTGAGTACTGTAGAGCTCCTGATCAAGTATAACATACAAATGAAAGAATGTGTTTTCTATTACAAAAAGAAGTATTTCTGACTCACCAACTATACGAAACGAGTTAATTTCTGCACTTGGATTAGTAGTCAAAAACAAAATTATGTCAAAAATCTTGCAAGCAAAATATTACATTTACTCCATTGTGCTTCAGATATCCAATATCATTGTACTCCATGATATCAGATATCAAGAAATAAGGTCAGGAAAAGTGCATTATGTAAATACAAATGATGGAAAATGTACTGTTGAATAGTTTTTAATAGTTTATTGGTTGATTGGAATGAAAACTGATGAAAAAACCGGCAGAAATCTTATACTATTAAACGAGCAATTCTTGTATGTATATATATATATGTAAATGGTTTCTCGGAAATGGCTCTAACGATTTTGATGAAATTTGGTATGTTTATTGCGTGGGTAATTATATTGAATAATTTTAAAGATGAGCCATGTCGGGTAATTATTTTGGAAATGGCAGCCATTTAAAAATGTCAAAATTGCTATGAATACTATTCTATGTGACTTAATAAATTTTGGATGGAAAAAACATAAGAAAACGGGTGGAGAACGGTAGGGTGGGAAAGGGAAGTGATAGGGAAGGGGCACAGAAGGGGAAGGGGAAGGGGCAGAGAAGGGGAAGGGGAAGTGGTGTGTAGGGGTATGGGTAGGGGGAGGTAAGGGGAAGAGAAAGGTGATGGTGAAATGGAGGGTAGGAAGATGAGGAGGGGGTGAGGAAAGGGAAGAGGAGGGGGAGGGAAAGGAGAAGGAGAAACGGAAGCAGAAGTAGAAGCGGGTGCTGAAGGGGAAGAGGAAGTAGAGGGGTAGGGGTATGTGGGTAGGGGGAGGTAAGGGCAAGGTAAAGGTGATGGTGCAGGGGAAGGGGTAGGGGATGGTGAAGGAAAAGGTGAAATGGGGTGTAGGGGTATGGGTAGGGGGAGGTAAAAGGAAGGGAAAGGTGATGGTTGAAGGGGAAGGAGAAGCGGATGAGGAGGATGGGGAGGTAGAGGTAAGAGGAAGGTGAAGGGGAAGGGAAGGTGGAGAGATAGGGTAGGGGGAGCTAAAGGGAAGGGAAAGGTGATGGTGAAGGGGAAGGAGAAATAGAGGAGGAGGATGGGGAGGGGGAAGTAAGAAGAAGGTGAATGGGAAGGTAAGGGGAAGGGAAGGTGGAGAGGGAGTGGAAGGGAAGAGGAAGATGAAGGGAAGGGAATGGGGTATGGGAAGGGGACAGAGAAAGTGTGGGAGAGGGAGTGAAGGGTATGTAAAGATGGAGGGGTAGGGCGGGGGGGTTAAGGTGAGGGAAGGGGAAGAGGAATGGGAAGGTGGAGTGGAAGGCGAAGGAGAAGGCGAAGGGAAAGTGGAAGGCGAATGGGAGGGCGAACGTGAACGCCAAGGCAAAGGTGAATGTGAACTCGAAGGTAAACGGAAAGGCGAACGTGAGGGCGAAAACGAAGGCGAACGCGAAGACGAATGCGAAAGCAAACGCGAACGCAAAGGCGAAAATGCGAAGGTGAACGCGAACGCGAAGGTAAACGGGAAGGCGAGACCGAAGGCCGAACCCGAAAACCAAGACAAAGGGGAAAGGGATGGGAAAGGGGAAATAAAATCTAATACTAAATCTAATACCATGAAACAAGCAATTTCACTTTCCAATGGGAAACCCGAAATACACCGGGCATCGCTCGGTCACCTGGTACTTATAAATAAATTTAGCAAAGATTGTCTTGTGCTATCAGACCGTAGGGGACAGTTGTTGACAGTGCCATTGTCAATGACTGTCATTTGTCATTTCAATATTACAGTTACATATCAAGATGTTCAAGTGCATATCTTACAACTGAATGAACATGCTAGATTTTTGCTATATAGTGCTCATTCACCAAGTTTAGTTGGAGTTCATGGGTCTTGTGTAACATGAAAATTGACTACGTTTTTTGACACAATACAAAATATGTTTAATTATTTTTTCTGTTGAACGTTGGCAACCTTTATCATATTTCAAATTGACATTGACGGGTCATTCTGATACTGATAGTCGTCAATATATCATTCAGTTCAATCATATTCCAAAGGAATATTGTTAAAGGAGCTGATCAAAGGAATATACAATTGTTTCTGCATCTTCGACTAAAAATTTTAAAAATAATGAATTTTGAATTTACTTTTTTATTGGTCATATGAGTTCATACTCTTAGAAACATAGACAGCATTAACCGCATTTTACAGAGAAAAACCGTGTCCATTGAGGTAGAATCAAAATTTTCGCAGGTCCTTGTAGATTTTTTTAATGATTTCAGAAAAAATCAAATGGAACTATATATTGATTCTGCAAGAAATATAGCAAACAAGCTGTCGATAGAACAATAATTTTCTGAAGTGTGAACAAATGGTTAAAACAAAGTTCGACGAAAGGGCCAAGGGTGAAGCAGACATTATGACTCCACTTCAAAAGTTTAAAATTCAGCTTTACTGTTTAGTCTGACACATTTATTCAACAAATGGGATGGAGAGTATAAACACATGAAAATAGATCAGATATTGACGGGGAAGATCTATAAAATGAGTTAGAATTGCTGCCTTTCTTTTTCATAAAGACACAACTCCACTTAACATGCTGAATTACATTTATTCTAATAATTTAATTACCATATTTCATAATCTTTCAACATGGCTACGCATATATTTAACACTTCCTGTAATTGTAGCAGAAGGCGAAAGGTCCCTCTCGAAATTGAAATTAATAAAAACTATTTACGATCAACTACGATTCGAGACAGATTGTTAAATTTGGCTATAATAAGTATAGAATCAAAAGTAAATATCAACACAGGTGACATCATTAAAAAGTTTGCAATCTTAAAAGCCAGAAAAATTTTATTCGATGCGTGAAAATATACTTAATATCATCGTACATGTAGAATAACTATTAAATAAAAAAATGGAACAGAAAAATTAAGTTTTTTATTTGCAAGCGGAAGGGGGGGTGCGCGGACTGATTTATCGCGCCCCGGTGCCCAATATGATTAAGACGGCCCTGTTATTGACGGACAATGGGATGGAAAGTGGTAAGTAAATGATTTCAAATTATTACATAAAAGTTATGATAAATAGTGAGTAGTAGGTTATTATAATTACTAACAAGTTAAATAAAATGTCAAGCGTAGTTAGATTTATATTATTATCTGATTTACTTGAATTACTCATATTGTTTTTATATATAAATAAGTACAACGCAAAGATAATTTGAATTTATCTTGTGTTGTATTTGTTTTTTTATGAAAATGATGTGTATTCATTATCGCATGTATGCATAAGGTTTGTTTCTGATCTGGATATAATTATTATTATGCATAGATACTAAAACATTAAATTAAGTTAGGTTCGGTATATTCAGCCAGTAATTAAATAATTTATATAATAAAATGAAAGGAGGGGTGGTAATTAAGTACAATTTACAATATAATCAATTATTGTTGTAAATGTATTGCTTAGTTTCCGTTGTAATTTTTCCTACATATTCCAAATCACCTAGAAACTTTTTGCTAAAAACAAAAAATATAGGATGAAGATATTCATCCCATATTTATTATTTAGTTAATTTAATTGAATTTAATTAATTAAAGCTTTAGATTATAACCGTTAACACAGTTATAATTTAAAGCTTTTAGTCAGTTCAAGGTTAATTTGATATTTCTTTTTAGGTGAGTTAAAAGTGATGGCGGATCAAACAAAAGATAAAATTGTATATAAAAACCTATCACAAACAAAAAGATAATTATGAAGTAATTTGCTTAAAAAGCTTCATATAATCTCTCAGCTAAAGGTATACACTGCAATAGAATACTCAAAACATTGGGGGCTCAACTTCAGGGCTTCACACTCATTTAGAAAGAGCATATTCTATAGTTTTAAAACATAGTATTGATGCTGATACTTAACATCAACAAACAACAACTTCTACAGCGTTCACAGGTTCTTTCGGGGCTGATGAAACACGAAGAAAAAGAACAAATTAACTGGTAATTCATTAAAATTCTAATTGCTTACCAGAAACGGTATCTTGTATGACAGCTATAGATGGCCTTCCATTCAGTTTTTTATTACCTCAAAAGACCAAAGGTCAATCATGGCACAATTGGTTACAAATTGCCTACATCAAATTTGATCAAGGATATGGTGATAAAGCACAATGAAACTTATTATTACTCAGTGAAATTATCTTTAATAAATAAACTTAAGAAACTGAAGTCTGAAACATTCAAAGGATCTGTGACTCTAGGTGAATAAACCAATTTGGGTAAATAGCAATTTATGAATGTCAAGTCCGAGGTCGATCAATAATTTTAGCAACCTCGGCTTTGTGAGAGTGATTAGAGCAGAGTATGCCAGCCAGAACACACTTCCAATTGCTGGAGAAGAGATTGCTATCATTCGAATGGTCTGAAAGACGACATAGTCTTCACCACAACTGACGGTGCCTCTGTAATTGTTGCCTTTGGCCGTGATGCAGCAGCTTTCCATCAAAAGTGTCTTACTCACGGTACTCAGCTGGCAATATTGGATGTCTTGTACAAAGAAAGAAAAAGCTCCAAGCTCAACTAATTGGAATAGCAGACGATGACGACTTTGCTTCAGATGAAGATCTCACCGTAAGGGCTGATCAAAGCAAAGAATTGATTTTTAAAGAAATAATAGAGGAAGTTCGTAAAACTGTAAAACATTTTAGGAAATTGCCAACAAAAAATGAAGTACTGCAAAAATATGTTACAGAGGAAATGGTTAATGAGCTTGGTTTAATTTTATATTACACAACACGATGGAACAGTTTAGTAGATATGTTGGAGAGGATTATAACTTTATTTTGATTTTAATATCTCAAGAATTCAAGACTGATTTAATATTAATTTTGCAATGAATAATCATTTCAATAATACCCAGTTACTTTTATTTTGATTAAAATTTGTTAACTAAACTATCATAAAAAAGTCGATACTAAATTGTTATTATAAATTTATTTACAACTTCTCCAAATCCCGAAAATACTGTAATACCGGTAATTATCAGAGATCAGTATCAAAAATACTGGTTTCGAAAAAATAGTCCGATATTGTGACCCCTAATTGCTAACTAATTTTCACTAAATTAATAAAAATTATTAAAAAAATTTGAGGCCATCTTTTTGTTGGGTCCATTTGGACCTACAATATATATCAAAATTACAATTCCAGTTAAGGGTTAATTTGATAATATGTTATGACAGCCTTGAAATACCAGTTCAGAGCAATAGTATCAGGTAATACTCAAAATGTCAGCTTTTAGTATAAAGGAATATATAATAATTTAATAAAGTGATTTATACTAATTTAATAAAGTGTGTAAAATTTTTCTTTCATTATTCTCAAATTAATCACAATTCAACTTCTAAAGTTATCAATTTATATCCAATGTTACATGAATTCAGGAATTGGTTATAAATATACGAGTGTACCAGTGTCGGTTTTCTCAGAAAAGAATCAAACAACAATTAGGGAGTTCAAAATTTGTAAAGAAGATTCATGCACTGAACTATAAAATGGACAGGTTGTAAAAAAATTGTGAAAACTTAAACATGGTAAATTGAAAATACAAAAATTTGTAAAACAAACTAAATGTATAGTTTATTTGATTTTATTTGATTGTCAACAACGGACAGTCACAATGATTGAGCAGTCCTCAATCATTGTAACTCTGCCAGTACCATTTTGTCATATGAATAATTAAACAAATTTCTTTGGTTTAGTTTGGATATAGGCAGCTACACAATATATGTTTTTTAAAGTTTACAATAATATATATTAAAAAATTGAAATCAGTGGTGCCAAGTTATAATAATATTGACAAATATAAAGACCGCATAATATATTGACCGAAGAGCAAAATATATAGACAGCAAAATATATTGACTGCAAAATATATTGTATTTAAAAAAGTAAAACCCAGAGAATATAAAAAGGTGAATATAAATGATAAAAGTTTTCTATTGATTTATTTAATTTTAATCAATTAATTAAAATTAAATAAATGAATAGATAAACTTTCATCATTTATATTTTAAAATATTACAAATTAGGAGAAACAGTCAATTAATTGAAGAACCACTAAAAGGTCTTGGAAAATTGTTTAGTTTTTGTTTCATTCCTCGGTTAATATTATTTAATTGTCTTTTTAATCCTCAGATATTTAAATACTTTTTCCCACACATTATTATGCACCTGTATTTTTTTCTACTTGCTTTTAATTTGTTTTGTATATTCTTTCAACTTATCAGTTTCTCTTGCCAATTTCTATAACATCCTTATAATATTATCATGTTTAGGATTGCCATCTAATTAGATTTACTAGTCTTGTCCGGATTTCAAGAGTTTTGACTAGATTCCATCCAGATTGGGAAGCAGATTTTTCCCAATATAAATTATGTAACGCCTTATTGGAAAACAAATGGAACCTTGCCATTCACTTTACTAGCTTCATGCAGTGTGAAGACACAGTGAAGGCTTACATAATAAGAATCAATGCAGAATGGAGCAATATTACTAATGCAATACAATCTACTAGACATATCAGATAAGCAGTTTTTTTATGAAAAAAGTTTATGTAAGGGCTAGCCTATAGTATAAAAATGTAATTATAATATGACAAATACTTATGATTATAATAATAAAAAATATTTATGTATATTTATGAGTTTTTTAAATATTATGCACCGGATTTATTTCCTAAAATTAGGATTTTTAAACATTTATGACCAGGAATCTTTGTGTCCTGGCGACCCTAGTAGTGTCCATAAATTATTATTCTAATGCATGTTATAGAACAGCAATAAATAGTTTAAGGTTTGAAACCGAAGAATTTAGAAGTGCACTTACAAATTTCGGTATACATATTGGATCTATATGGATTAAAAACTTGTCAAAATTAATGTGTAAACATGTAAATTTATCTGTAACAAACGTTTTTTCTCAAGGCAAATATTCCTTAGAACTGTTTATAACAGAACACAAATTTCATTTTATAACTTTAAACCTCTTCTCTATTTTTGGTTTATTTCCTATTAATAAAATAGTATTCTAAAAATAATTACAAATATAATGTTTTTGTTTTTGAAATTTATTCTTTTTTCGCATAATACTTTTAAAAGAAAGAATATCAAATACTATCAACCATAAAGGAAAAAGTAATAGTTTATTATCAAGAAGTCTGTTTATTGACGTTTTAACAAAACAAAGAAACAAATTTATGTTTCAATTTGTAAAAACGTTGTTTAAAAGTTGTAACTCAGATTTGGTGTAACAATCTCTTGGGTACTGCCATTAAAAATATATTAACAAAAATGACCATTCCTTTGAGAGGTTTATATCGATGATTCTTCATATAATCAGATAACTTATCAGAAATATTTTGTGATCAGTAATCTTCTTACTTCCATTTTCCTTGCATATCAAACCGAAGTCTCTTTTTAGTTGCAATAGGCTAAACATTTTCTCGACATTGACTTTATCTATATGATTTCCTATGACATTTTCCTTTGCTTGATCTGTGTTCTTCGTTAATTATGAAACGTTATAATTATCTTCTATAATTACGAATAATTTTATTATGAATCGAACGATACTCAAATGGTATGCCAAATGTTTTCTAATTTCTACCAATCTAGCTTTGAACATAGTTCACCTCTCAATCTGAATGGTATTTGTGAAACCTTCAAGCAGAACCTACCTGCATACCACAATTTGATACCTCAGACAAATACTAATATCACTTCCATCTGCTTCCAAAGAGATGAAGTAGTTACTGTTCTTAAGCAAATTAATATTAATAAAGGATCCAGACAATATCAAACCTATATTTCGGAAAAACACACAATATAATTTCTGTTCCCACTTGGTATATTATTTGCATGAGTGTCATGCAGGTTGCTGGAAAATTGTATACATAATACTAATACATAAATGTGGCAGCAAACAATCTATTGAAAATTATCAGCCTATATAGATTATGAAAGCAATATCAAATATTTTTGAAAAAGTGGTTCACGGCAGGATATATCCGGCATTGTATCGGCATAATTGAAGAGCAGCATGGGTTGTCTGGAACTGATCAACATTAACCAACCTGTTACATATTTTTTCTTCTTTTTTTTAAATCCATATGAAATTTTCAATTTTTTTTCTTATTTTTACAAGTAACATAATTTTTGCTGTGTCTGCCGTTACGTACTTGCAATTATTATTATTGACATATTATTATTATAGTGTTATTTCCCTTATGATGATAATTATTGTGAATTTTTAATGAATGATTTAATTCTTTAATTGTTTATCAATATTATATGTTTTATAATTTAATTTAACTCCGCCATTGCCGGTCCCAAGCCCGGATGAAAAAGGAGGAGGGTTGGCTGAGAACTTCACCGTACCAGCCGCAGAAGGTCAACGCCGAGCCTCGGGCCGCAGTTAATAAACCCGAATGATCTCTCCAGTGGGCGATAGGAAATGATCCCCACGACTTGCTACTCCTGTTTATGGAATCGGGGGCACTGGCTTAACCGCCCGTGTCATGAGGTAGAAAGCCTCATTAAAAATTCACCCTAATCCTACGGTGGAGACCGCGCCAAAAGGATGCATGGCTGGGAGGGCACCCAGTCTCTAGCGCCAACCTTGGTGAACTTGGCGAACACCTTTCTATATAGCCTTCTCACAGGAAAGGCGTCACCCTGTGAGTGACCACAAATTCGTACAAACTCGTGGGAACAATATGAGTCTAAATAAAACCGAAAATAAATTACAAAACATAAAGCAACATAAAACCAACCTAACACAAGTCTTATCCAAAGATCTTTCAACCGACACTATGGCAATATATTAAAAGCAGTAAACCGGATCCCGTTGCTAGTCAGAAAAACCTTTCTGAAATACAAAGTGCAGAACAAACTCAGGAAAATTGGCAGCAGGACCATGTCAAAAGCAAAAGAAAAAGAAACGATAGCCCAGCTCAAATAGAAAACGAACAACCAGCGTCTAAGCGTACCAACTTTTCGGTAACTGTACATAATAGCTTTGATATTGTCAGCAACGAAGATCACGAAACTGTAATATGCCTATTTTTGTCACAGGGGTAATAAACATCTCACCTTTAAGAGACACAATTAACAAGGTCGTGGACACAGAGAAATACACATTGACCACGCTCAGATCAGGGCATATTGTCAAGCTAATACCTAAGGACATCGAAACTTATAAAATTATAAGAGACACTCTCATCGAAAAAAATGTAAATCACTATACTTACAAACTAAAGAGTGAGAGAGCCTATCCAGTGGTAATTAGAGGTTTGCATGCATCGGAAGATTTATCACTGATCAAATCTGAACTTGAAGCTACAGGACACGAAGTAAGACAAGTTGTCAACGTGCTACATCGGGTAACCAAAGAAAAACTTCCTCTATATTTTGTAGACCTAGAACAGAGACCTAATTATAAAGATGTATTTAATATCAAACATTTCAGCCAAGTTAAAGTTACAATTGAGGCACCATACAAAAAAAAGGAAGTTTTGCAATGCAAACGGTGCCAAAGATTTGGGCACTCCAAAAATCAATGTTTCCGCCCCTTCAGATGTGTGAAATGCGAAAACGACCATCCGACGACCTCATGCACTAAACCTCCAGAGATAAACGCCCTATGTGTAAACTGTCAAGGTAACCATCCGGCAAGTTACAGAGGATGTCAGAAATATAAAGAATGCAAAGAGCGTATTTTCAAAATCAAAGCAAAAAAAGACAAGGGTAAACCAACACCCTCAGAAGATGTCCTAATACCATCGCAAACCATTACAAATGACACCAAAGTACAGCACACGAGAAGTTATTCAGATGCACTAAAAACTAAATTCAAAGACCGTATGGAGCAAACAACTAATCTGCAGTCAAGTAACACTCCACCTAACACAACAACAGACAACAGCCAAATCAGCAATTTATTGGAAGTAATGTTTAATAGATTTCAAGAAATCATGAAAAACATGATGGACAGCATGATGGACCGGATGGTTCAACTAATCACAGGTCTGGCCACACAGAGGGCTGAAATATGCGTATACTCACTTGGAACGCCAACGGAATTACCGAAAAACGTCAGGAACTTGAGCTATTTATGATATCGGAGAATATAGATGTGGCCTTGATATCCGAAACAAGACTAACCCAGCGTTCCCATGTGAAAATGAAATACTATACGATCTATAGGACCGATCACCCTTCTGGCAGATCTCACGGTGGCACTGCAGTTATACTAAAGAACAACATTAAACATTATATTCTTAACCCTTACAAAACCTATAAGATACAAGCAAGCATAATAAAAGTCATCTTTAAAAACACGGAGACAACCTTAGCCGCTGTGTACTGTCTACCAAGACACTCAATTACTGCTGATGAATTTAAGCAATTCTTCGAAGAGCTTGGTCCAACATTTATCTGTGGAGGGGATTGGAACTCCAAGCATACGTCCTGGGGCTCAAGACTGATCAATCCAAAGGGTAGACAACTCTATAAAGCTACAACAGATCTTAATTTAGAATGTATTTCGCATGGAGAGCCAACCTATTGGCCTACGGATTTCCATAAAACAACTAATTTAGTAGATTTTTATATAAAAAAAACATCGGTCGAAATTATACAAATGTTGAGAAGTGCGACGATCTATCGTCAGATCACTCTCCAGTCATCCTTACTTTGAGCAAAGTAGCTATTTACTCGAAAACACCTACCGGAATTTACAATAAAAAAAACAAATTGGGACACATTCAAAGAAATTGTTTCCTCCAACATTGACCTCAATGTCAAATTAAAAACGGAAGAAGACATAGAAAAAAGTATAGAAAAATTCAACTCCATAATCCACCTAGCAGCCAAAGAATCAACCTCCACAAGCAAAATAAATAAAATGACAAACAAAGAATATCCTAAGAACATAATGAAGAAAGTATTGGAAAGACGTAGATTAAGGAAAGAATGGCATAGATCTAGGTATCCCTTAGATAAAACAATCCTGAACAGAGCGACTGAGGAACTCAAGAAAATGATTAATGAGCATGAAAACTTAAAGTTTCAAAATTATCTAGCCCACCTCACGCCTTACCAGGATAGTAATTACTCGCTTTGGGGTGCTACTAAGAATCTTAAGCGACCGAAAGAACACATGCCACCTATAAGACGAGATAACTGTTGGGCCAGATCGGACCACGAGAAGGCAACAACTTTTGCAGAACACCTCAAAGACGTCTTTACGCCTTTACCGAGCAGCAACCTGGAAAAAGACAAAGAAATAACAGACTTCTTAAACTCTCCAGGTCAATTATATCTTCCATTAAAACCAGTGAGCCCCACAGAAGTTAATAGACAAATTAAATCTCTCCCGGTCAGACCGGTTATGACCAAATAGATACTACTCACTTAACTAACCTACCAAAAAAGGGATTAATGTACCTGGTAGTACTATTCAACGCCAAGTCTAAGACTCTGTCATTTCCCCTGCCAATGGAAGCTTGCCCAGGTTGTAATGATCTTGAAACCTCGTAAAGAAGCAGCTGAAGTTGTATCATAAAGGCCAATCAGCTTACTCCCTCTAGTCAGCAAACTTTTCGAAAAAATAATCCTGAGTCGATTACAACCCAAACGGAATGAAATAATTCCCGACCATCAATTTGGCTTCAGGCAAAAACATGGCACAATCGAACAAGTTCATAGATTAACAAACACAATTAACGAAGCCTTAGAGGACAAAGACTACTGCTCCGCTGTTTTTCTTGATATAAGTCAGCCCTTCAATAAGGTCTGGCACATGGGCCTCTTATACAAAATAAAGAAGCATCTACCGTACTCATTTTATCTACTTCTAAAAAGGTACTTAGATAAAAGATGCTTTGAAGTAAAAGTCAACACTGAAACGTCAGAACTCTACGAAATCCACTCGGGTGTCCCTCAGGGCAGTATCCTCGGGCCCGTATTGTATCTGATCTACACTGCGGATTTTCCTAAAAATGTTGACACAGTAATGGCCACCTATGCAGATGATACTGCTATACTGTCCGTACATTCTGAAGCAATAACCGAATCTATATTTCTTCAAAAACACCTTACTGAAGTTGAAGCGTGGCTTGCAGAACGGAGAATAAAATCGAATAACAGTAAATCCGTTCACGTAACATTCAGTCTCAGAAAAGGAGATTACCCAGCAATTACTTTAAACGGGCAACAGATACCGCACTCAGATACTGCTAAATACCTCGGCATGCACTTAGATAGACGATTGACGTGGCAAAAACACATCTGGAATAAACGTAAACAATTAGATGCAAAATTGCGAAGCTTGTCCTGGCTCATCGGGAAAAAATCACAACTATCTAATGAAAGCAAAATGGCTGTCTACAAAACAATATTAAAGCCAGTGTGGACATACGGGATCGAGCTGTGGGGTACAGCATCTAACAGTAACATCGAGATCTTGGAAAGATTTCAAACCAAGACAATGAGATATATGTTCCAAATCCCAAACTGTATAAGTAACAAATACATACTCCGAGATTTGAACCTAACAACTGTGAAACAGGAAATAGCCACCAGAAGTCTTAAATACCAGACCAAGCTATCTGAACATGTGAATGTGTTGGCTACCAAACTATCAGGAGATGGCAGTGTTAAACACTCACGACTAAGAAGGAACAGTATACCAACCCTTCATAGCAGATTTCTAAACCCAAAGTGAGAGAGTTTGATGGATTCTCCTCACAGCTAAATTACATACGCAGACTGTAGTTACCAATAATAACAGCTAAATGTGAAAAACAGATTGCTGTGCTAAGCAGAATACATAAAAAAAAAATAGTTTAAAGTATTACAATTTTTTGGTATTTAATATATTATGCTAATGTTTATATAAGCTTAAGAATCTATGAACATAGAATATTATTTTGGTGTGGGAATGTTGGGATACAAGTTAACCCTAATACCTAAAAATCTCGTATTTCACTATAATTTGTATGTTTTTCCCTATATGTGATATATAAATAAATTATTAGATATTGGTGGCTCAGACGTTAAATGTTGTTTTGGAACATCTACTTTGAGGAGGAACCATAAAAAAATTTTCCACAATAAAACTTCTGCCTGGCTTTCAACAAAATGTGTTTTAATACTTCAATTTCTTATGATCACTGAGTGTACATGGAATACCAATACTGATATTGAATCCTTTTCAGTTACAATTTCTAAATTTAATTTCGTTTTATTTTCCAAAAGAACACTAGATATTTCATTAAAGTAAATGACATATTCATAAGTACGTGAAATTGGAAAAAAATTTCTGACAATAAGCCGATTATTTAAGAACAAATTTATTATAACAACTATATTATTTAAGAATAAATTTAATAATTTAAAAATTGGGCTAATGAGTAATATAATTTTTTTAACTAATGGATAATATAATAAATACTGAAAGAAAAGTGTTAAAAAATCCCTGGCACAGGATATCATTTTCTTTTCAAAATAAAGAATTTTGGAAAAAAAGAATGATGGAATATAGTTTTGATATAAGCGTGGTTGAATCTTAAGTATATGATCTGTGGTTGAGTCTTGGCAAAAATATGTATTCAGATAACAAAGTATCTTTATCTTTCATAATAAGACGTTCATTCCCTCCAATGAGAACCTTTGCCAATGTCAAGTGTAGAAAAAAGGCTACGGAACACTGGTTAAATCAAATTTCAGATATCTGTCATTGTTGCTTGTTAACAAACAATAAACTATTAGTAAAACAAAAATTAGGTAAAAGGTTCGCTACAGTTAAACAAAATGAAAAAAAAATTTAATTATAATATACAGAGGAGTATAAAATAAGCATATACAAACACAAACATAAAAATAAAAATAAACACGAATAAAAAGATAAAAGATTCTATATTTGGATGTTGTTCTTTCTTACATACTGAATGATTAATCCTAGAATGGGTTTGTTGGCAATAGATAAAAGTGATCTTGTGTCAATGATCTTGTGTTGAAATATATACTTTAATGGACATGCAAAAATGAGATGATTTAGATCACCTTCTCCAAATCCACAGTCGCAAATTGGAGATTCTCTGACATGCACCCTAACCAAATGTGGGGAAGTAGAATAATGATCCAAATGCATGCGAGATACCACAGAGGTTTCCTTCCGAGAAAAAGTCAATTTTGAAAACCAAGATTTAGAGGATATAAAAATTGGATCTGAAAATACTCCGCACCCGTAATCTGGAATTATTTTTCCCACGTCCTCTGCCAGTCAGATGTCATACAGGAGCGAGTAATGGAAAGGAGATGTTCAATGACATTAATAGTGAAACATGTATCCCCGTTCAATGCGGTGAACCGAGCTTTTGCGTCGACTATTCGGATGACTAGAGATCAATGATGACTAGAGATCTAGGACTAGAGATAGATATCGGATGACTAGAGATCAATGCAAGAATGACATCGGATCCTGATCTCCCAAAATCAAGAATAAGTTGCTTGATCTGGAGAATCAGGAAGCTACAGTTCGAAGAAAATGGATTAGCAAGAAGTGACTGTATACAACTTAAGGAATCAGAGAAGATAAGAAGCCTGCGAATCTTTTTGAGTAGAGAGGGGAGAGCGAGTTTTGGAAAAATGGGCTGAGTAGAAAACCTAGCTGCCTTCAGCAGATAATGATCAACTAGGTATTGTCATTCGGAAGTTTAAAGGAGAATCAACACATTCTCATTGTATGGCATTTATGGGGCTGGATTTCATTGCACCTGCTATGATCCTCAGTGCTTGAGATTGAATGTGGGACAATTTAGTGGCATTGGATTTAGAAATGGAAATCAAGGAACGAAATGAACCACATTTTTTATGACTACGGATTAGAGCATTATATATAATGTGGTAGGGTGTGAGCCCCACCACATTCCAGAAAGTGTGCGGAGAATATTCATATTAACCTAGCATCGAGAAATGACATGAATGTTCCAGGATAATTTTGAGTCTAAAAACATACCTAAGAATTTCGTATTGAAAAGAATAGGGATCGGGGCGGAATCATAAGAAATAGATAAAAGTGGAGTTATTCCCCTCAAACCACCCCCCGAAGACCACCACAGCATATCCATCACAGTAGATCAAACAGGAGTGAATATTGAAAAAGAAAGGGACTTAAAACAGAGCCTTGGGGAAGAACCTCCATATAGTTCTTGTTAAGGGAGGGGGATTTAAGATAGATCTTTTTAAAAGAAAATTGAGTACTAAATTTGTAATCTTGATCGGGATCCCAAGATTATAAAGAATTTTCTTGAGGATTGGAAGGTTTACGTTATCGTAGACTGAATAAAGATCTAAAAAAGCAGCAACGAGGTACTATTGACGAGAGAAGGCAAGTCTGATCTTAGTGATTAGGATGCTGAGATTGTTTATAGTAACTTTAGCTCTTCCGAAGCCAAATGGCTTGCTTAGAAAAATGGAATGGTGTTCCGCAAACCATTCTAATAGATTCTTAATTAGGTGTCCCGTAATCTTCGCTAAAACAGGAGAAAGAGTTGTGGATCTGTAGGATGAACCTATATTGGGATTTTTATGAGATTTGAGAATGGGAATTTTTATTGGAGTTTTCCATGACTTTGGATTATAACCTAATTTGAACATACATTTGATGAGGGATATTAGATACCAATAGGTAGATGGTAAAGTATTTTCCACCATTGAATATGACATTCCGTCAATACCAGGGGAAGAGTCCTTAAGATGATGCAAGATGAAATCCAATTCATTAGTGGTGAAATCTTCTTCTAAAAATTGGCGTTAGTAAAGTTATATTTGAAAGTTAATTCATTCTAATTTTGGGATGGATGGCGAAGCAAGCTTATTTAAAAATTGGTCTACCTAATTCCCATGTACGGATTTGGAAAGAATTGGCTTTAAAAAGTAGACCAAAATCATTTTACATTACACCCGACGACACGTAAGGGAGTAGAAGGAGAGAGGGAGTGACAGAATTTCTTCCAGCCTTCCCTCTTTTTTTAAAGAGAATTCGTTTAATCTGTGCTTGGGTCTTTTGAAACAACAGGAAGTTTGCTTCCGACATGTTAGATTTATATATGGCTTCAGCCTCTTTGCGGGCTTTACTTCTGCCGCACAACAGTCTCTATCCCACCAAGAAGGAGAGATCTGTAGTGAAAGTTAAATCTCTTAAGTGGGATAAAATTCCGAGTGGACAAGTCTATAGATAGCCCTTACAAATTGGTCATAGCAAGAATCAATACTATCTGGGTTCACTGGAGGGAGGTAATGCACTTTGACATTGAGGAAAGTGTGGAATTTCATCCAATCTGCCCTATGTAGGTTGTATTTTTGAAGGGGAATTTTTTCAATATTCAAATTTAAACGAGGTAAAGAAATCAGAATGGGGAAAAGGTCGCTTCCGAAAGTCTCAGATACAATATTCCAGTAAGATTAGGATGCCAAGGATGAGGAGCAAGTGGAAAAGTATCGACTGAGCTCTGGTTCTGAAATGGGACAGGAACTTGTGTTAGTGAATCATCATTTACTAAACACAGGCCAAAGTGGTCCTGGAGTTCCATCAACGAGACCCCTAGGGGATTGCTAAGGATATACTTAAGAAGGAGGTGACGAAGAACTGTTTTGTTAGAAATAACATTGCGACTAATCCATTGCAAGACCTTCGCCACTGTTGGAGAGGTAAGAATAGAGGAGGCAACGTTGGACGGTATTTTATTGGAGGAACTTGAGATTTTGATCAAAGTGGTCAATAGAAATTGAATAATACTCGTAGAAGAAGAAGTATTAATTGAAGCTTGTTGACTAAGGCCGCATCCATTTTGAATTCGGAAGTCTGCCCAGGCTTGTTCTAGAGCTGAGTGGTCAAAGCCTTGGTTAGGACTTGTCGAAGAATGCGATCGAGATTTCAGAGATACAATTTTTTGTGAGAGGAGTTGGTAGGACGAGACGGAGAGAAAAAATTTTGGGAAAGAGTTTTGAGGGATTGAGTTGCAAATGAGGCGTATGATTTTCTTGGAGAAGGGACCATTTTGGATGCTTCCTCATAAGATATGTCATAAATATGCGTTGAGACGAACTTGGCCATCCAAGGTGATGACCACTGTCTCCGATAGAAAATGTTTAGGTTGGCCATAGATTATTTTTTAAAGTTTAACTGGCAGACTTTAATAACCTTACCGCATCCTTCTGGGACTTCTATGTTTTATACAACCTCCTCGTCAGACTAATCGACTGGAACATTGCGAACAGTGCCCATAGGACTGACGTTAAAGGAGTGGATGAACAATTTATTCTGTCCCGTAAAACTTAAACGGTTGTATGAGTGTTGTGGTAATTTTTTAAGACGGAACCAAATTTAATTGCATGACTCGAGAATCCAGAATTGGGCTGGGGTTCTTTTCTTTGAACATAAACAATAAATGGTCCGTCATCAGATATATTTAAGTGACCCTCGGAGGGTGGGAAGAAGGAGATAAAGTTGGGAATGATTGTAATAAATTAGAATTTGCTTGTGAAAGAGGAGTGCAATGGGTCTTGCAAGGAATTGAATCCTCTGTTTCAGTGCAGGAAGAGTCAGAAGGGTGGAAAGATGGAAGGTTTTTAGATTTTATCTTTCACAATTTTTGAATTTGCATTTTAATTCCTGTTGAAAGTCCAGTATGGTAACATAACTAGCTGAGGAAGTAGGACAAGCAAATTCATTATAGGAAAGTGGAGTTGAGGTTTAAGGGGAATAGGTATATCCATTTTCACGAAGCTGAAGCAGATTCAATTTGGCAAAAGTAAATAATACGATAAAAAAAAACCAAAAGAAGAAATTTACCGAATAGAACACTGTTTATAACAATAGATCGAATATAACTATGGACAAAAACTAAGCGAAAAAAAGACTTCAAATACAAATAACATAAATAATAGATAACTTATTGTAATAAAATAGATAGAATACCACAAAAATAATAATGAAATAATCAGGCAGTGAAAAATTATCTTTATCTTTGATTATATGGCCTATATACCTTTGCCAATATGAAGTGTGGAAAAAAACTATGAAACATTAATTAAATCATATTTCGGGTATCTAGCAATGGGCGCTAATGTTATTTTACGTTAATTTTAATCCTGCTAACAATTAGCTATTGCTAAATGCTAAACGCAAAATGCTAAACGCTAAATTAACAGACTGTTTTTTGACATCTGCTATTTGCAAAGTGTATTTATTATGTGTATTAGCGTTAGCACATTTTATAACATTGAATGATAAATTAACAGACTATTTTTGTGAAAAATGCTATTTATGAACTGTATTTTTATTACGTGTATTAGCGTTACACGGTTTATAACATTGACTGCTAAATTAACAGAATGTTTCTGTGACAGATGCTATTTGCGAAGTGTAGTTTTATTACGTGTATTGGCGTTAGCTTATTTTGTTAAGTATTTTTACAAGTTGTATTATGTCCGGTATAGACATTGCATGATACTTGGCAGTTATTCATATAAATTCTAAAAATGTAACAGCGGATACAAATGAAATATGGGTCAAAATACGTGACAAATATTGCATTTAACAGTTAAAACTGCATAAACAAATCGTATGAAATCTCAGGCAGTTTTATTTTTAATTCTTTAAAATCAATAATGTAAAAAGGGTGGCGACAAAAATTACGCAGCTGCCCCAACCATCATGCTTTTGTTAAGGGTGAAAAGAATGTACTTATGTCTCAAAAATATATAAACGACTGAAAATATCTAATGAGGTTTTGATGTTGACCTACAAATTTGAAAGTCTTGGTGCTTACGTGTCGGGATAAAGGCATGCCAGGTGGCTGTGTTAATATAAATAATAGCAGGGAAGTTTTTGTTTACTATTTGTACTTGCACATTGGGGAGTATTTTAAAAACATCTGAATGGGTTTTAAAATATTATCAAATAACATCCTGGCATAAGACTGAATGGACAACAAATAATTGCTTATTCCAAAAATTAAATGAATTTCGCTGGCATAGAGTTGATTGGAAATATATTACAATTACACACTTACATTAGTGACTTTACTTATATGTTTATATATTTATTTAATTATTTCGTCACCTCTTCAAGTGTCTATTAGAATTTACTGAGGGATTACTAAATTATGATACTGTATCTGTGATGATTCCAGTTTCAGAGTCCTGAATATTGGTGGATATTGAAGCCTGCTTGGAATGCCTATCACTTTGTTCGTCCTCTTGTAGTTGGGTTAAAAGCTTTGTATGTGTAGATAGACGTTTAAACCTTAAATGTGTTTTTAAATTCGTTATAGATGATTTGGAAGAAAATGTTTTTTTTTACACAGGTTACATATTGCTCACTAATCGGAGACACCTTCGTAAAAGTTCCAAATGTTAGATGAATACCGTTGACGATTCATTTTCAAGTTTAAAAAAATATAATTGATACCTATGAGAACTATACTGACTTTCAACCTCATAAGGGAAAACAATTTATGCTAAAGAAATTAAAAACCAATAATTAAGTTGCAAATAATTATTTTCAAATAATTAATTTATGTATGACTATTAAAACACCATACCTTTTATTTTAAACTTATCATATAATTTTAGATATAAATAATCACTAGTAATTCACAACGTTAAACATATACTTAGAGTAATGAACTAATCGGGACCTTATGACAATAACACAAAACCTCTTACCTCTTATGCCCTTACTGTATCAATTATCAATAAATTAATTTATAAATAGTATTTATTTAGCAGTTATGGCATCCTAAAACAATACACTGCACTCAGCTTTCTACATGATGTAAATAATACTGTAGGGACCAAAAGTAAACAATCTGCTATAACAATGTATCAGTTATGCTACATCCACAGTTAATACTTAAATAGCATTGGCATGATAGCGTTAGTTACTGTAAATAGCATCTAATAGTATTTTGTAATTAGCATTTAACATATTGGTGGTTGGAGAGTAATGCTATTTTTGCCATCCTTATGGATATCCATCATTATTGCTTGTTAAAAAAAAATAAACTATACAATAAAACAAAAATTAAGTATAAAGTTGGCTGCAATTAAAGAAAATGAAAAAAATGAGATTACAATATATGGGGAGTACAAAATAAGCACACACAAATATACCAACATAAAAACAAAAATAAACAAGAATATAAATATGAAAGATTCTATATTTTGATGTCGTTCTCTTTTATGTACTGAATGATTAATCCTAGAATGGGTTTGTTGGCAATAGATAAAAGTGATGTTGTGGTAATGGGCAATTGAATTTTATATTTTAATAATTTGTAAATAAACGCAGGAAATTTATTATTCAATAGACGTGCAAATATGAGATTATTTAGATCGCCTTCTCCAAGTCCACAGTCGCAAATTGGAGATTCTCTGACACACAGCCGAGCCAAATGGATAGGAATAGAATAATGATCTAAACGCATGCAAGATACCAAAGAGGTTTCCTTTTCGAGAAAAATTTAAATAAATAAAAGATTGAATCTGGAAATATCTCGCACCCGTAATCTGAGATGAACTTTCCCAGGCTCTCTGCCAGTCAGATATCATCCAGTAAAGAGTCACAGTAAGGAGATCTTCCATGCAATCAATAGTGAAATATGTATCTCCATTCATGGCAGTGATAAGAGCTTTGGTGTCGACTATTTCATTACCTTTCATTTCATACAACAGAGACTAGGAATCCATGCAAGAACGACATTGGATCCCGATCTCTCCAAATCAAGAGTAAGTTGGTTGGTCTGGAGAATCAGGAAGTCACAGTTCGAAGAAAATGGATTAGCAAAAAGGGACTGTAAACAACTTAAGGAGTCAAAGAAGATAAGGAGCCTGCGAATCATTTTGAGTAGAGCATAATAGAAGGCCTCCACAATAGCACGGCAGTCCCCAGAGAATATCGAACATTCCTTAAGAAGGCGGAAATATTCTGCATGAGCGGTGGTTGGAGAGTAAAATGACGATACGACATATCTATCTCTCAGGGGTTTTTGATGCATCTGGATATATTCGTGTCCAATCCATTAACAAAAAATCCAAGATAGAATTGAATAGTGAATTGTCATTATAGGATTCCTTTTCAACTCCAAAACACAAATTTATATTTGGCCTGTGAAACACCAAGCCAAATGGAAAACTATAAAGAAGCAGAGAAGAATTTTGATAAACAGGGTTAGAGAGGGATTTGAATCTTTGGAAGCTAACGATAAGAAGAGGTAGGGTTTTTAGAACACCAAAAAGGAGAAAGCTTAATAAGTCTAAAGAGGAGGTAAGTTTTAGAAAAATGGGGTGAGTAGGAAACCTAGCTGCCTTCAATAGATAATGATCAGCTAGGTATTGTCAGGCATTTATGGGACTGGATTTCATTGCTCCCGCTATGATCCTCAGTTTTTGAGACTGTAGGCTGGTCAATTTAGTGGCATTGGCTTTGGAAATGAGATCAAGGAAAAATGAACCATAGTCCAGATGACTATGGACTAGAGCCTTATTAACTTTAATGTAGTAGGGTGTGAGCTCCACCACACTTCAGAAAGTGCGCGGAGAATATTCATATTAGCTTGGCATCATAAGTCTAGGAACATACCTAAGAATTTGGGATTGGAAAGAATGGGGATCGAAGAGGAATTATAAGAAAAAGATATAGGTGGAGTAATTATCTTTCTCCACCGCAGCGCTTTTGGAAGGGGATAAATCCATACCATGAGAGTCAACCCATTTGTTTAGGTTAACAAGGGCAGAGTTCAAAGCATTATTGCCTTATCAGAAGAATATAAAAGTAATCAGCGTATTGCTAAACACAACAGAAGGGCTTTACTGTTGAGTGGATCATATTATTGAATTTACAGGAGTAAATATTGAAAAGTAAGGGACTTAAAACAGAGCCTTGGGGAAGACCCTCCAAATAGGTCTTGCTAAGAGAGGGGATCGGGGGGGGGATTTAAGATAATGAACAATTTTCTTGAGGTTTGGAAGGTTTACATTATTGTAGGCTAAAGAAAGATCTAAAAAAGCAGCAATGAGGAATTCTTGTCGAGAGAAAACAAGTATGACTTCCATATAGAATATGTCTCTTACAGACATTTGAAATTTTATCTTTTTTTGTCTTTCGAATTCCGGACAAACTCAGTGGAATCATGATTTCCACTACAAAAGATACATTTTGCTTCGATAAGAAGAGGGCAGTTTCTTCCGACGTGACCTTCGCCACATCGGAAACAACGCTCGGTACATCAGCATTTTTCAGCAACATGTCCAAACCTACAACATTTGAAGCATTATATTGTAGGGAATTGATATTATGAAACTGTATGCGAGGAATATGCCGTATATATTCGTTGGAGACCGACTTTGCCATTAAAGTAATGACCATCGTCTCCGATGGAAAATATATAGGTTGGCCATCGATAATTTTTTTAAAGTTTAAGCGGCTGACTTTATTATAATAACCTTACCGCACCCTTCTGGGACTTCTATACTTTGTGATACCTCCTCGTCAGACCAATCGACTGAAACATTGCAAACAATGTCCATAAGGCTGACGTTAAAGGAGGGGATGAACAATTTATCCTGTCCCATAAAACAACGTGGTTTACGAAGCGGTTGGCGGCGTCTGCAGATAAAAATTCCACCAAAATCCTGTTTTTGTTAATTTCTTTCACTCCATTTCAAATTATGCCATTGCCATGATAATTGTTTAAAGCGGAACCAAATTTAATAGCATGAAGTGAGAATTCAGAATTGGGCTGGGGTTCTTTTCTTTGAACTTGGACAACAAATGGTCCAAAATCACCAGAGACATATAAACGACTCACAAAAGAATTCGGAGGGTGGCAGGAAGGAGATGAGGTCGGATGTAATGGAATTAAATTAGAATTTGCTTGTGAAAAAGGTGTGCAAGGAGTCTTGCGAGGAATTATATCCTCTGTTTCAGTGCAGGAAGAGTGAAAAGTATGGAATGAAGGAATATTTTTAGATTTATTTTTTTAAAGTTTGCTCTTTTACAATTTTTGGGTTTTCGTTTTAATTCCTGTTGGAAGTCCATTACGGTAACAAAACTAGTTAAGGAAGTAGGACAAGCAACTTCATTTTTAGATCATTTTTAGAAAGTGGCAATTTAGAAGGGTCTGGTGGTTTAGGGAGAATAACTAAATCCATTTTCATGAAGCTGAAGCAGATTCAATTTGACAAAAATGAATAATACAAAAAAATAAACAAAGGAAGAAACTTACCGAATAGAACACTGATTATAACGATTGATTGAATATAGCTACGGTCAAAAACTAAATGGAAAATAGATTTAAAATATAAATAACACAAATAATAAATAACTTATTGCAACAAAATAGATAGAATATCACGAAATAATCAGGAAGCGAAAAACCTTTCCACTTCGTTTGACAGTTTCTATGGCATTCAAATCTTTTCACTTCGTTTGACAATTTCTACGGCAATCAAACCTTTTCAATTTGTTTGACAGTTTCTATGGCAATCTGAGACAAAATAAAAAAAAAACAAAAAACTAGTTAGTCAAAACTTCGAGAAGCACTACATCTAATACTTTTCAAACGGTAATTTTTTATATCTCTTTGGGAATAAAAATTAATTACAGGAAAAATTAATGCATTCATGCCAAACAAATAAAATTCATTATATACTGAAATCAAGGATTCAAATAATATTATTTCGCATCTTTGGAAATAAGAATAATACTTTTAAACGTAAATGCTTATTTAAAAATATAATTCATCCGAAACATTGCGGCATTAGATACATTTTTATTCAAGTATTAGAACTTAATTGAAAGCAATTAAGAGTTTTGTCCCAGTACCTAATTATAAATTCAAAATAGCTAAAATAAGTAGAAATTATAAGAGTGATTTATAATTTATTTTTACACCTATAAAAATATTATGTTCCGATAATAAAAGATTGTTTAAATAAAATAAAAGATTGTTTAATTTTAATTAAGTAATAAATAATTAGCTATATTTACAAAGATAAAATAATTACAATAAATAAAATGAGAGCTTGATTACGAAATACATTCAATACTAAAAATAATTTTAAATCGGAAAATATTATAACGTATAAATAGTCTTATAATTTTTATTTAAAAACAGAATATTAAAATGAGATTAATTAAAATGTAGATAAAATTAAATTAAAATATATGTCGATCGATTTTAAGCATATTACAAATTGTTTAATTGTTAGATAAACAATTTTGCAAGAATAATAAGATACATACATAAGTTTAATTAAATATTTACATTTGTGTTTTCAAAAATGTTAAGTTTTTGGAAGAAGAATTTTCAATTTTGATATAGGGAAATAAAAAGGGTCATCGTACATAGCTTTCAAAAACCTCGATTCAAAATAAAGTATAACAAATGTCAAACCGTGAAATTGTGTTTTGCTCAACTTTCATTGTATTTAGTATATAAAACCTTAAATTTAGGGTAGACTAAAATCATTTTAAGCATGCCACTGCCACCCGCTTTGGTGGCACGTTTAGCTAAACGTGGTATTATTAACACAGGCAAAAAGCTCGTTCCTGCTGATCCTCAACCTCCTCCGGTGCAAGCCAATGAAGAAATCATAGCCGAGGACTACGATACGAGACCAGAAGACCATCCACCGAGTTTCTGGGGTGGCATCGATGGCGTTAACGTCGATCCTATTAAAGGCCATCCAGGTTGTCCCAACAAATACAATATTTATCACGAATGTACCATATACTGCGTTCGAAAATGGCGGAAAGGAACGGTTGAGCCTAATGAAGTTTATTTAAACAACAAAAGCAAACTTTTAGACCGGTGGCCTCTTGCGAATGGTTGGAAGGAGGTATATGATGAAGGTTGTGGGCAGCATTACTACTGGAATATGTTCAATAACATGGTTTCATGGCTGCCACCAACGCATCCAAAAGCCTTGCTGTCAGAAAGTGCCGCTCACATGCGAGAAGAGAGGTTGCTCAAGGAAGGTGATGAGAGTGATAGCGAAAGTGATGGGTCAGACCAAGAAGTGCCACAGAAAGAGAAATTTAGAGAACCCATAACCAAGCATGAACATTCAAGCAGAGAGCGCAACAGCCACAAAGATAGAAGAAGGCAAAGAGGCAGAGATAGTAATTTAGATCCAATGGATCCAGCTGCTTATTCAGATGTTCCCCGGGGTGAATGGTCATCTGGATTGGAGTCTCATTCGAGGACAGGCGTGGATACGACTGCCTCAGGCCCGTTGTTCCAGATGCGGCCCTACCCTAATCCTGGAGCAATATTGGCAGCTAATGCTAAAAACAAACCACCATCATCGCCATCAATAAAATCTGTTTCTTATCCAAAGTCCCCATAATATACATTAGTTTGTAGATTGATATGACAGTAAGTTTATTTTGAATAAAAAATGATATCATTGAAGTTTATCTCAAATTTATTTTTATTCCACACCTGGGTATTCTAAAACCGTATTGAATAATTAACTTTATTTTTATTTATTAATATCTTTATTATATTTCTGTCTGTTACAGAGGCGTTTAAAAGAGTAGGTTAAAGTTGGTTAAGATGGAAAAGTGTATCAGTTTCATAGTTTTGAAAAAAACAGCACTAGTTATTGCCAACTAAAATTAACTCTAAAACTATTCTCTTATTATTCTGTTTGTCTACCGCCAAATTTCATCAAAGATGATAAAAAACCGCATAGGTACATTATATTATTTTTACATTACACTACATATATATTAAATTACATTACATATATATTAAATTACATGTGAAATTTAATCATTGAAGGCTACAAAATATTTCTGTATTTTATTATACTATTTATAAATAATAATTATTATTTTTACTGTGTATTTATTTTTTATCAATACATTTCTATATAACAAATCTTTCTGAAAAAAAAATGAATTTTGAACAACATTAAATATCAAAATAAGTATTATTTATCATTATTAAGCCCAAAATGTGCCAATTTTGTACCATGAACTTTAAAATATAGAGGAAAATGGACACACAAAATGTTTGGGTGCCATAAGCTCAAATTGTAATTGATAAAATATTTTATAATTTGGCTTTTATATCTACTAAAAAGCCGCAAACACTATGAAAAAAATCACGAAAGCTGTATTCCGTAAATGATATGAAGGAAAACTGTTTTTTTTTAACTTACATTCATAAAAAGTTTGCAGTTATCAATACAACATTTTTGGAAAATGGTTGAGGTAGGAGGGTTTGCTAAATCTACCATTTTAAAAAATGCTAATTGTGTTATATCTTGTATATGGTGAGGTGTAAATAAAAAAATATCAGAATTTTTTTTAAAGGGAATTAGAATCTATAACTAAAATATATATATTTAAAACATTTTTTCACACAGGTAACATCTTTGAAATTATTTTATTTCGCATTATTTATTTTCGCAATATAATTCGTAAATAAATGAATACAAGACTAAAATAGCTATTAACCAGCTCCTTATTAGAACTTGATATAGGGATTAATAGAGAAAAAAAAATATTACCAACAATGTAGCTAGTTCCAAATTTCTTTGTTTGTACTAATCTGTCAACTTTGTGAAACTTTAGCCTGTCAGTGTTGGTTTACTTTTATCAGCTCAAGTTTATATGAATTTTTTACTTACTTAAATTATGTGAATTGTTGTAATGAGTGTGTCAAGCTAAATTATATTTCTATTGTACATTGTTTTGAGCAAGCCTTGTGAAAATATTAAAAATTGATAATACTATTGTTATAAAATTATAAATGTAGGCAACCACCAATTCAGTTACAAATTTGGTGTTCACCATATCAAACACTAGTGATATGATTATTATTTATATTAACTGTCATGTTTCATGCTTTTAGCTAATGATCTGAAAACTTTAACTAATTAAATTATTAGTCGGAGTGTGGTGATGTGTGAAAATCACAGTATATAGGAAGCAATAATTCTATACTATGGAAAGGTATCCATGTAAACAACACATCCGTTGAAAATCTAGAAGATGGGGTTATAAATTTTGGATGGGGGTGACTCGTCTTATTTATGTTAATTAGTTAAAAGGGGAATCTGAAGAAGATTGGCTTTCTACGAGTATAGATTGTGTGTGTGTTTAGTTTTGCAATATCCTGACGTTCTTTTGAGATATTTTATGATAATTCTTCACTTCTGTACCTTTGATTGAAGAGCTACATGAGAGAAGTTTATAGGCAACTGGCACCATCAAAATCATCATAAGAGATTGATTTTCTTAATGTCCCTTGTAAGTGACATTAAGAAAAGCAAAAATAATAATGGAATGATATGTTTAATGATGGTTCCCATTGTTTTAAATGCTGTAAAGGTTATGCTGATTGCAAATGTGAAGAATTTCTAAAAAACACAAAAAATATATACAAATCGATCAACCTGCTTTGATCAAGGCCCACAATGAAAATGGGGGACGTAGACCTGATCAATACCTTAGTCTATATCGCACTTCAATCTGCAGAAAAAATAATGTTATTTTTGAGTGATTTGGCATTGTTTAGTCATGACTATTCAGAATGCTTGGCAAATGTACAAAATAAATGAAAAAATGTTGCTACAACCTTGTCAGAATTATATGACAAGGGTGAATCTTGAAAAGCTGGCCGAACTCTGGTTTTCGGGAAATTTCATGGTATCATAATATCAGTCATTTTATCAAACACAGAAAAGGATCAGTTACATTGTATTGTATACCATGAAAATGCAGTGTTTTTCTGTAAAAAGTGTTTACATTTTGCTCCATCTAAAAAATTGTTTTGAGTCATGTCATACATACAAAGATTATAGTAGTAGGTGTTATAATATTGAAATCATAATAATTCAGTACCAGGTGGGTTAACAAATTTGTGCATCATTAAATACTCTATAAATTTGGATTGATTATTTTTTTTGCAAAACCAACAGTTCTGAAATTAAAAGGTCTCAAAGTTAGTCTTGATGCTGAATTTTTGTAAGTGTCCTAACATGTGGCTATTTTGTAAACATAGACTAAATAATGGAAAGGTGAATCAGGTGTTTAATCTCTCAGGTGTAACTTTCAACCCATGCATAATTAACCCATTAATGTTAAATAATGATAGTGCAAAAAGAGTTTAAGACAGGATAATAAATTTTGAGGTCCTATAATTTAAGAACTGTTAGTTTTACAAAAAAAAATTAATAAATCAAATTTGTCGACAATTTAACGATCTACTAGTTCACTAACGGACATTTTAGTCCTCCGGTCATTTGTTTATTAGTTATATTGCAAAAACTATATTCATAAACTTTTAACGTGATATAATTTCATAGCGCGTATGAATATTGTACAAAAAATGCATCAATTAAAAGTTATAGAGAATTTAATCCTCCATAAAAAAGGTAGGCTAGGCGTAGACGGTTGGAGCTTACAAGCTAAGCATGAGTGTAATTGGAGTCTTAATTCAATCTGGGCTGAATGAGTTTTATACACATGTTTTTATCTCCTTGTATAGTAGCCCCGGGAACAAAAACCTCATTAAAGCAAGTAGGGTACAACAGGTAACTGTACACTGCTACTCCTGCCCATCAGTTTCAGATGAGTACGAATCTATCCATATCTTCTCCAGGGACACACTCTTCAAAAATAAAACTTCAGAAGAAGTCACAGCGTTCAAGTCCTAAAATCACAAGTGTAGCTGAATTCATTGCACAAAAAAAATGTTTTAAAGAACAGCGGTTAACTCCTGTCATCTGCAGTACTCATATACATGTGTAAATTGCTCCATTTTTGGTACTGTGCTGTTGCAGTTGGAGTCAACCTCACTACACAGAGTGATCATTGGAGACCTAAAAGACTCGACGATGCTTCCGTTGGGACTACACTCAGTAGGTGCGATTGCAGGCCACAACAACCTGTTTGATATGTTTGATTCCAGAGTATCCATTCACACATGGATACTCTGGAATCAAACATTCTAGTCACTTTCTACTATTTGTGGCACATAGTGGTTCGTCGAGGAGTGCCATAGCTGAAGAAGTCTGAAATTTCACAAATTTTTTACTTATATTTATTCACTAGTAACTTTTAATGGGCAGGTTAGGACACTATTATAAAAGTGGTGGTCAGTATTTCGAAGTCTGTAAGTGGCACCAAATGCGATCAAGTCTATCTTGCTGAGGACCTGAGCGGCGGGAAACCCCAGCTATGTTTAACTCAGTGTGTCATCAGTCACGAACTGTTTGGTGGACTGAGTCATATGCCTTTAAGTAATGATATTATTGGTCTACACAAACATTTTTAAAGGTATTGTACATTATATGTAACTATGAAATTCACTTCGGATAAAAAAGAACAACACACCCCCATAAAAACAAGTTTTGAGAATCTCATTTTTATGGGGTGTGTTGTTCTTTTTTTTACGAGTTTTGAAAACATCAAATCAAAAGAGTTAAGAAATGGATTGTTTTATTGGTGAAATCATTACCTTGCAAGACTTACCATTTAATTTCAAAGAGAGTACAGGATTTCACTGAGTAATACCGATGAATATTCAAAAAAAGAGCAATCGATTTTTAGATCAATTTTAATTACTAATAATTTTTAATTAGTAATTAAAATCGAGGGAGCTGTAAAATATTAACTGTGCTAAGAACCAATTTCAATAAATCAAATCAAATATACCATGCTAAAATAGCCTGAATTGTTAAAAAATTAAAACAAGTTAATGTTGGGTTGGCAAAAAGTAATGAGGGTTTTTTGGAAAATTATCTCAAAAATATGGGAACATTCTAGAAGCTTCCATGATCGAAGATATATAAATGGCACAGCTTGCTTTCACTAATTTAGTAGTAACTATGATGCTGCACTGTTAACACGCATGAAATATGGACGACATTAAGACACGTGTGAGACATTGTCTACTCTATGAATATTAATCTGATCATTTTGCTGCTGAACCCTTATGTAACATATTCACCAACGTGTAGCACCAACCAACATGTAGCTCCTGAGCCAATAACTGACGCTACTGCGAAACGATGGTTCCAGCGGTTACCAAGCCATCTGAATGATGCTATCCACTCTCTATCAGTGCATCGGTGACATGTAGTACAGAATGTGGTGATTATTATATCAACGATTAATCAACTTTAAATTGGAAATATAATAAAAAATTATAACATTAATGACCACTCATTACTTATTAGACAAGTCAATATAAGTAATAAAATTTAATATAGTCAACAAAAAGAGCAATGATTGTTTATTTAAAATCCTAAAAGCTCCCTAAAAAACGTCAAAGTTAGCCCCAGATCACATTTAATTCTATAATTTTCTTATAACGGATCACAAAATCTATTATAAAAAAAAATTCACTCCGCTCGATGCAGAGATTTAACAGAGGTTCATTTAGAGTAAGAAAAGGTTAGGGAAATAAAAATTGGTTAAGTCAAACTAGCAGCATACTGAACAAAATAAAAAGTCTTTTATATGCAATAAGTCAATAAGAATATACAATCCGGTATATTAATTTACTTAAGAGATGTCAAGGTCTACATTTTACAATACAGTATTTTATGTATTTTTATACAACTCGCACCTAATTAGAAGAACCTTCAGATGTTCGGCGGGAAAGCTCACTGAAGGGTCAGTGGTTACGCTTAAAAAAAATATATATATGTATATTTACATCACAAAGTTGAATGTATACTCACATAAACAGTTATCGATACTAAACAATATAAACACTTGTAAGACAGAAATATTTTGACGATGTTCATAGTTTTCTTCTGAGCGGTCGTGATACAAAGTAGCATGCGAGCTTTAAGACAAAATGTAATAGTAATTTTCGTTGCAGACTATTTCTCTACAAACGGTAGATTTTTAATTTTTAAAATACTTACCACACGTGCACGCACAGCTAACCGGGGGGATATTGGGTAATTGTAAATTCTATCATGTTTGTTTACTTACCATATTAGAATATTTCATCATGTCAGATGATATATTCTTAATTGATAGTTTTTTATAAAACACAAATAAATTCTCAATTTTAGCTTTCAACGCTTCACAGACAACTAAATGAAACCTTTTTGCTAATGTAAATAAGCGTGGAGAGCTTCTTGACAAGTGAAATTTACGGTAACAGATATCAACAAGTAATACTTAATTCATTTCTTTTAATAAACCTGTCAATATTCTAATTGATTATTCGTGAAATTATATAGTTTTTGGGAAAAGAACATCCATTATGCAAGCTATACATAAACGAGCTTGCAAGGAAGATTTCTCATAATTTTAGATTTTTTCATGTTCCGATGAATGATATTTGATTTAGTATGCTTCGTAGTCGAAAGTGTTAATAAAAGCAAAAATTAATAGACACAAAACAACGGCAAAGTCACATCCAACAGCAATACAAACACAACTACTATTTTTTATATACTAGTATAAAAAATAGTGCAAACCAAATAAACGTCTCAAATTAAAACTTTTTTATATAAGGCTACATTTCTTTGTAAATTCAAACAAGTCGAAAAATCTTGACCCAAAAAGTGCAGACGGAAACAAAGCCAGTGATAAATGTAAGACATTGGATAGAGTATGGTTTCAGTTTAAAATTGAATCTGGCTTCTGTAAACAATATTAACGATTTTTAATTCTAGTTTTGCAATTCGCACACTCTAATCATATTTGGAGACATTTTCCGAAAACCATTAAAAATGTTTAATTACCTCCAAGAGCCTCTCATTCACAATACAGAATTACATTTGGCAGCTAGGAGGATCTGAGGTAAGATGTACCTAACAGCTAACTACCAAATTCACAAAAACTGAAAACTTCTGTCAATACTTATAAAACCACATATTTCTTTACATCATAGCAATAAATTTCTTCATAAAAAGCGATCATTTCAAAATCTATAGTTTACAGCCTACCCCTACACAGAAAGCCAGACCACATGTAAGTTTACAGTTGAAACAATATTACCCCGATTTAAAAGTTTGTCAAGACAATACTACTTGAACAATAATATACCATGTTATCCGGACATTTAGAGAAATCCTAAAGTTTATATACTACACAAAGTTAAATATTGATAACCAACACAAAACGGATACATGATGAATGGATCATATAGTTTACAAATACAATAAAACAGTATTAACTAAGAGTAAAACGTTACCTTATAAAATTAACAAAGTATAAATGGTATGTAATTGGAATACCACTGCTCGTCAATCTGCAGTTTTTCTGTCGATACACAATTAATTTGTTGACAAGATGAGGGTGAGTCTGTATATATTTTACTATGAATCAAAGTTCTTTATATCTTTTATAGTAAGGAGCGGACAGGAAGGGGTGACATTATTACATGCTTAAAGTGACAATAGTATTATATAATATTACCACCTTACATAGAACCTTCGGATGTAAGCTTGGTAAAGGACAATTTATAGGTGAATTACAGTGGTTACTCTAATGTAATTTATATATATACACATACATATATACGGAAAAAAAATTTAACGTTTAACAGTTACAATATTACACAAAGTTAAACAGTTATCAACACAAAATGTGACCTACATAGAACCTTTGGGTGTAAGCTTGGTGAAGCAAATTTATAGGTTGAGTTACAGTAGTTACTCTAAAATTATTTATATAAAAATTATTTACACACATATACACGGAAACAAAATGTAACGTTTAACAGTTACAATATTACACAAAGTTAAACAGTTATCTACACAAAATGGATCTATTAATAAGTTTACAAAGATAATAAAACAATATAAACTAAGAGTAAACCGTGACCTTATAAAATTAACAAAGTATAAATGGTCAGTCCGCAGTTTTTCTGTATATATATATCGTCAGTCCGCAGTTTTTCTGTCGATACACAATTAATTTGTTGACAAGATGAGGTTGACTCTGTATATATTTTACTATGAATCACAGTTTTTTATACCTTTTATACTAAGGATCGCACAATAAGGGGTGACATTATTACATGCTTAACCTAACAATAGTATTATATAATATTACCACCTACATAGAACCTTCGGGTGTAAGCTTGGTGGACAATTTATAGGTTGAATTACAGTGGTTACTCTAAAATTATTTATATAAAAATTATTTACACACATATACACAGAAACGAAATTTAACGTTTTAACAGTTACAATATTACACAAAGTTAAACAGTTATCGACACAAAATGGATCTAATTAAAAGTTTACAAAAACAATATAAACTAAGAGTAAACAGTTACCTTATAAAATTAACAAAGTATAAATGGTATTTAATTGGAATACAACTTCTCGTCAGTCCGCAGTTTTTCTGTCGATACACAATTAATTTGTTGACAAGATGAGGGTGACTCTGTATATATTTTTCTATGAATCACAGTTTTTTATACCTTTAATGGTAAGAATCGCACAGGAAGGGGCGACATTATTACATGCTTAACCTGATAATAGTATTATAATATTACCACCTATATAGAACCTTCGGATGTAAGCTTGGTAAAGGACAATTTATAGGTGAATTACAGTGGTTACTCTAATGTTATTTATATATATATATATATATATATATATATATATATATATATATATACACATACATATACACGGAATAAAAATTTAACGTTTAACAGTTACAATATTACACAAAGTTAAACAGTTATCAATACAAAATGTGACCTGACATTAGTATTATAATACTACCACCTACAAAGAACCTTCGGGTGTAAGCTTGATGGACAATTTATAGGTTGAATTACAGTGGATACTCTAAAATTATTTATATATATATATATATATACCATATACACGGAAACAAAATTTAACGTTTAATAGTTACAATATTACACAAAGTTAAACAGTTATCGACACAAAATGGATCTAATTAAAAGTTTACAAAAACAATATAAACTAAGAGTAAACAGTTACCTTTTAAATTAACAAAGTATAAATGGTATTTAATTGGAATACAACTTCTCGTCAGTCCGCAGTTTTTCTGTCGATACACAATTAATTTGTTGACAAGATGAGGGTGACTCTGTATATATTTTTCTATGAATCACAGTTTTTTATACCTTTAATGGTAAGAATCGCACAGGAAGGGGTGACATTATTACATGCTTAACCTGATAATAGTATTATAATATTACCACCTATATAGAACCTTCGGATGTAAGCTTGGTAAAGGACAATTTATAGGTGAATTACAGTGGTTACTCTAATGTTATTTATATATATATATATATATATATATACACATACATATATACGGAAACAAAATTTAACATTTAACAGTTAAATATTACACAAAGTTAAACAGTTATCAATACAAAATGTGACCTGACATTAGTATTATTATACTACCACCTACATAGAACCTTCGGGTGTAAGCTTGGTGGATAATTTATAGGTTGAATTACAGTGGATACTCTAAAATTATTTATATGTATATATATATACCATATACACGTAAACAAAATTTAACGTTTAACAGTTACAATATTACACAAAGTTAAACAGTTATCGACACAAAATCGATCTAATTAAAAGTTTACAAAAACAATATAAACTAAGAGTAAACAGTTACCTTATAAAATTAATAAAGTATAAATGGTATTTAATTGGAATACAACTTCTCGTCGGTCTGCAGTTTTTCTGTCTATACACAATTAATTTGTTGACAAGATGAGGGTGACTCTGTATATATTTTTCTATGAATCACAGTTTTTTTATACCTTTAATAGTAAGGATCGCACAGGAAGGGGCGACATTATTACATGCTTAACCTGATAATAGTATTATAATATTACCACCTACATAGAACCTTTCGGTGGAAGCTTGGTGAAGGAAATTTATAGGTTGAATTACAGTGGTTACTCTAAAATTATTTATATAAAAATTATTTACACACATATACACAGAAACAAAATTTAACGTTTCAACAGTTACAATATTACACAAAGTTAAACAGTTATCGACACAAAATGGATCTATCAAAAAGTGTACAAAAACAATAAAACAATTTAAACTAAGAGTAAACCGTTACCTTATAAAATTAACAAAGTATAAATGGTATGTAATTGGAATACCGCTGCTCGTCAGTCTGCAGTTTTTCTGTCGATACACAATTAATTTGTTGACAAGATGAGGGTGACTCTGTACATTTTACTATGAATCACAGTTTTTTATACCTTTTATACTAAGGATCGCACAGGGAGGGGCAACATTATTACATACATATGGAATATAACTCTGTTCCAAATATTACAAGCCAGAGAAAAATTTTGACTTTCATGAATTTAAATGTAGTTTTGGACAAGGTCTTTGCGAACATTTCAGCATATATTGATCCTTAACAAAGTTATATTAATGCCACTTTTACATTGTTTACAAAAGTCACCGTTTCATATTACACACAGATTATATTTCCTAAACTGTTTTAACCATGCTTTTTCTTTGGCGGCTCTACAGGTAGATAGCCACATTTTAGTGATGCCAGCTGGACCAAACTGAATGTGGCTCCATTCTTGAGAAATTCAGTTACTGAATCTGTTACTGTTTAGTTACTGAGTGACTTACTGATTAGATTCAGATTCTACGGCCTAGTCTGTAGATTCGGGAGTGTTATTAGAGTGAGCTGCAGAGGACTCGCACATAGACTGTGTTATGTTAAATGAAAAATAATTTCTTTTTAAGGAGGTTTCTAAGGAGACTGCTTTTATTAGTGTGTTTCCTGAAAATTGTTTTTCTCTGTTTAGGTTTTCATTATTTTTCGGTAGATGAATCGTTGCCTCATAGCCAAAAATATTCAGACGATTCTGGTTGATGGTATCTGGCTTTTTTCTGACCACGCTTCTTCTGGAGTTTTGTCTACCAATACCCACGGGTATTTGGGCTCTATTGGTAAGTGGCTGTGTGTACAGCCTCTACCTAATATTGTTTTTGCAGGTTGGCATCGAACAGCTGGAATTTTGCCTTTTCGAGTAGTGTTGTGTTCATTTGTTCGACAAACTCCTTTTTGGTATAGTAGGTTTAATTCAAAACGAGATGAATAAGTAAAACTTACCGAATACAAATGGAGTAATGATTTTAGGCATTGCCGTCCTCTTAAAGAATTGCACCAGTCACCATAATATTTTTCTTTGATATGCGAGTGGCAGTGAAATTTTGACTCGAGTTGACGTGCAGGTTTCTTCATCACCGATGTCATTGAAGAAACTTTTTCTAATTCAGCGTCAGGGGATATCCTATTTTCGATCATATGTAATGATTAAGTAGATGTAATTCAAGATAAAATTTTGGTAGTCTTATTGCTCAAAATTAATATTCTATCTATCTACGCTTTTGTAATACGAGGGATAGAAATTCCGAAGTTTCAGTTCTGCAAGTAACAATAACATATCAACAGATAGGAATCTCCGCACGCTATCTGCCAATGGGAGCGCAACTCACTCACTGACTATCCAGTATTGTATAGAAGTGACTGATCCCAATAACTTTTTAACAGTTATCTTTGATAGGTAGGGATAGCTTATGGACAGTGAGCGAAAGTTTCTGTCATTTTCGAGTGATAAACGCCCGTCAATGGCCTGTTTTGCGTAGAATTATCCAATTTTTATCCATACATACTATTCTCCAGCTATAGAAATTTTAGCGATCGTTATCACACTGGGATGATAATTCCGAAAAATGAAAACTATATTGCCCGGTGTATATATAAACACCGAGCAAATTATGTGTGAGCTCAATGGGCATAATTTTAAAACTAATACTTCTGTTGAATTATTAAAATAAAAGCGGAGATAGATTGCGTTTTACAACTATGCGAAACTTTAACTGCTTTTCCTTAACTTAACTCTTGATTTTGAAATATAAAAAACACATCTGCTTCCTATTTTTTATACAAATTTACGAAACATTTCAATTAAGTCTAATCGTATATATAATTAAAACAATAAAACATGCTATATTCTTTAACTTAAAACAAGAAAAAAAAAATAGGAAATTCACATTTTCGTTAAACGGATTTAAATGATTAATAAATAGTCAAAAAACCAATTGCAATCTTGCTTCCTATTTTTTATAATGTGAAGATATGATCTTCAAAGAAAAAGTAAACTTCGCGTATCAAACGTTAAAAAAAATATAAAATATATTGATTTCTGTCTTTAATCAATAATAAACTATTAGTTATTATATATAATATATTATATATATATATATATATATACATATATATATATATATATATATATATATATATATATATATATACATATACATACATACATATTAAGTAAGAGTTAATTAACTAATACTTGTTATAATTACTTTCGCCTACGCAAAATACCGTGTTATAATTATTTTCTATTGCCCAAAATGTTTACCAAGTCACACATACCACCAAGTACATAATATAACATCATAATAATATTTGAAATGTGATCTTGGAATATTATATAATAAGCAATAATAAATAAAACTTACCAACTTTCGGTTCGAGATAACGTTTTCCTATATATTATAAATTAAATCGACGAAAGTACACGCCATTTTGATTTTGAAAAAAAATTAATATAACAAAGATTGTATCAAACACTCCATAAAACGAATATATAACGATACAATGGTTACAACAACGTAAAATACGCAAAACCTACAATAAGTAATATGTGAAAGCAATTAAAGTTTAATAAATTTTCTACGCAATGCTTAACAGACCACGCATTTAGTTTGTTTTACTATCTATGGTTTGCTTGTAGTGTGCCACAGAATATAGTACAGAACGGACACTCCCATACTAATACATTCCAACAAAATTGGTTTACTTTTATATGGATAATTGGAAGTCGACTCACCAAGTGGCGCTTCGATTATTACCAAGACCAAAAGATGGCACTGTCTAGGTTGCCCATATATATATATATATATATATATATATATATGTATATATATATATATATATATATATATATATATGGGTCAACCTAGACAGACAACCTAGACAGATTGTTTGAAAAACTTTTTTTTGATAAATTCCAATTCAATGTTTTATTTGCCATTTGCCATATATATGGCATTGTGATAAAACATTGAATTGGAATTTATTAAACAATATATTAAAAAACATATTTATTTTTATAAAAACTTTAAAGTAACTAAAATTTTACAAAACATATATCAGTGATTTCACAATTATACTATTCTAATAGGTATTACAAAAATATATTTGGATTCTCAAGTGATTTCAAAAAACACGCTTCAAGGTTTCTCTGACTTTCACGCTGTTCAGGTAGATTATAATCTGAGAAGCTTGCAGCGCTGTGGCCATAATAGTTTATGGATGTCCTCTACTGCAGAGCTGAAAGTAGAAAAATACACACGGACAATACATACATATATGGATGTTAATGCGTATTCTAGTGTTTATTTCTTAGCGTATCTCAATGGAAGAAATTTATTTCCAAATTTTGTTAAAGCTTCAAATTCAAGTTGGTATTCTTATAATATTACAGTTTTATTAAAAGTATTTCCTCCAGGGTTCGTCAAAATTTTTACATTAGAATGTTTGTCGTGAAAGGGTTATTCTTTTAATAAGTTAAAAATTCTTGGTTCAATCAAAATGTTTTGTATTGAAATTGACCTAGATGGAGTTTTTAAAATTTATCCTCGAATATTAGATTTACAAATAATAACTTCAAAACTTAAGCATTGTACATTAATAACTAACCTAATTACTATATTGAAAATTTGAGCTATAACTATATGGTTATAAACATAGTTATTCAGGTGTAAATGTTCGCGTTGACGGAATTTAAAAATACTTTCTTATATTATTTGATAATAACAAACAAACAAAAATTACGACATAATTTGTGGTTATAAAGATAGTTATTCAGGTGTAAATGTTCACGTTCACGGAATTTAAAAATACTTTCTTATATTATTTGATAATAATAAACAAACAAAAATTACGACATAATTTGTGGTCATAAAAATAATTATATACGTGTAAATGAAATAAATATATACGTGTAAATGTGGTTTCACGGAATTTAAAAAATACTTTCTCATCTTATTTGGTAATACAAAAATTAAACTACGAATGATACTTACAGAGTTTCACATGTTGGGAGCTTGAAAAATGAGAGTTCTTTGACAGTTTTTTGAGTGATATGACAGCCGGTTACAATACAGGCCATTACTATGAACTATAATACAATAAAAATAACTTATCGGTACGTAAATGAATAGGAAAATACCTATAAAAACACAGTATTAAATATAAAATTTTTCCGTAGAAAATATATGCGAAACGCCATACAAGAATTTTCAATATTGTATTTTTTCAACACGAAGTAATGCCATGCGTGTGTTATACGCTAGATAGCAAGAAAAAGTATGGCGCCCAGTCGGAAACCCGCAAGTTGAATACGTCTAAACGCCCTCTGCTGAGGAATCCGACATTAGCGTTTCAAATTTTCACTTTCGGTGATCCCTCTTATTGGTTACTCTATGGTGTGTGCCACAGATAATATACTAAAGTGTGTGCTTAGTACAAAATTATTTTTTTAATTTTAAATGAGCAGCGAATATTTTTTTTAAATAAAATGATATGCCAATTAATTGCTTCTTAAATACTCTTTCAGAATTCGCAATTGCTCCACTTCTATAATTACTGCTTAATTAGCAATTAATTTTTTAAAAAATTGATGATCAAGAAAATAATTTTTCTATAAATCGAAAATTATTTATATTTATACATTTTTTGGCTTAAAAAATTGCTCTCGATTTGTTCTATCAACAAATAAAACTAATCAACTTTTGCAATATTTTAATAATTATCTTTAAAAAAATTTTTGCATGGTAATCACTCCACTCCGTAAATCGTCAGATAAGTCGGTAAATTATTTTTGTCAAAACTTTTTTTTGTCGCTAAGACTTCATTTCTAAAGAGAAAGTCGCTAAATTGGAAACATGGGTAGGTGGCCTGGTTGCGGTCAGTGTTGTCAATTATTTGAAAAACTTTCCCCTTGAAGCAATTTCAAAACTCATAAATTCAAACCAAAATTCCCTAACTATGGAACCAAGTACTTATTTATTATAAAATAATTTAAATATTTATCATGCAATAAGTCCTAAATTTTTTATTTAATTTTTGGTTGATGTGAGTAGAGTACTGAGTAATCTTTTAAAAAACATAATAAATATTTTATCCCCAAAAATACCTCTAAAAAGTATTACATGATATATTAGAGAATCAAAGATATTATTAGAACAGATTAAAAAATAAACTTTGTGACCACACCCCCTTACTTTTACTCTAATTGTTTTTATAATACGTTTGGCCCTCTAATCGCTCTTAAAATCATCTCTTACAAGTAGTATACTAACTAAGAAAGATTCAGGTGGTTCAATGTCACCCCGGTAGCGAGCCCAACATTTGACATGACCAAACAATTGACATGACACGTGTACAGCGGCCGATAGTATGCTTGTACACTAAATAATTACAATAACCAATAAAAGCCAGTAGAAACTAATATATATAAAAAATAGTGCAAAAGAAAAAACATTGTGCCACGCTGTATTACTTGATATTTAGGGAATCAAAGATTTTATAAGAACAGAATAAAAAATAGATATTCTAACCACACCCCCCCCCCCATACTTTTACTCTATTTGTCTTTTGGCCCTCTAATCGCTCTCAAAATCATCTCTTAAAAGTACTACCTAAGAAATACGCAAGTGGCTTAATGTCATCCCGGCAGCGAGCTCAATATAAATACCAAACAATTGACACTACATATGCACAGCAGCCGATAGTGGGCCTGCTCACTAAAGAGTTACAACAATAACCAATAAAGGCCGTTAATGAGTTAGTGATAGATGGATCTGTAGAAACTAATATGTAGGTGTAGTATGTTTTTCTATTGATGTGTCTTTATTGTATTCTGCCTCATAGCAGGTGACTACTTGTGCCTAATTTACTAAAAGATTCTGTGTTTCGGTACACTTTAATTTCATAATCTCTCCTGTTTCTGACATGTTCCCCATAATCAGAGCGAGCCTGCTTAATTTGATATATTCCCAATAAAAACAATATTAGGTCCCTAAAACTAAGTCTAGAAAAATCTTTCAATTCATGAAGATTTCATGAATTGAACAATTTATTAAATTCTACTCCAACTCTGCTCAAATTATTCCTATCTACAAAAGAAGATATTAGGTGTATTTAATTTACTCTGAGCAATTGCAAGAATTTCTTTAGTATGTAGGTTATCACATATTACTTGATGAAATCTGTTAATTAAAGAAGCTGCAATTTTAAAATCAAGCATAAGAAGAATGGAAGCAGCGTTAAAGTATTTTTGACGAAATGGTTTAAAATCGCGTTTAAACCTTTCATTTACGACCTAAACTATCCATCTACACGTGGTAACACACCTGAACTTATTTGTTTGAAGAGTAGTTAGTTGAAAATGGTCTGGCTGTTTGGATTCAGGCATGTGAGCTTTGTAACCATGTTGCTGCAGAAATGGAATCGCATATGTTAATTAAAGAAGCTGCAATTTTAAAATCAAGCATAAGATGAGTATGGAAGCAGTGTTACGTTTTAATCTTCCATTGACCTCAACTATCCATATGCATGTGGTAACACACCTGGACTTATTTGCTTAAAAAGTCGTTAGTTGAAAATGGTCTGGCTGTTTGGATTCAGGCAGCCTTGTAACCATGTTGCTGCAGAGATAGAATCGCAACCCTAAACCCTCTATCAAGGATAAATACAACACTTTCTCTATAACATGATTGTAATGGACTATTATCTCTAAAAAAAATAAGCATTATTGAGGCATTAGACACTGTGGCAGGATATGGACCAAGAATATCAAGGATGTGGCCATTGCATCACTCTATTAAAAATGGTTTGACTAAGTTGCAATACTTGTATAAACTGTATGTTTGCTTTTGATACACATAATTACTACGTTTTTGCACAAACCGGATCAAAACCAAATACATGCAATTTGTGACCAACTCTGACTCCTCCACACATTTTAAAATCAGTGATTACAAATTTGAAATAGTGAATTCTTTCATCTACCTTGAATCTGAAATTAACACCGGCCACGATTTGGCTCCAGAACTGAGGAGACGAACAATTGCAGCCAACAGATGCTTTCATGGACTAAGAATATTTTTGAAATCCAATAATATCAAAAGAGATACTAAATTACTGTTATATAAAAGCTTAATAAGATCAGTACTAACATATGCATCTGAAACGTGGATGTTGTCCCAAAAGTGATGAAAAAATCCTTGCAATTTTTGAACAAAAAATCTCAAAATTTTCACATCTCAAGTATATGAGTGGCCTCCGTTTCACCCATTAAGCAGCAATAAAGAATATTGGGAATGCTGAGTATTTTGTGTTAATGATGTTTACGCCAACGTTGAGTACTCAAGTTCATCTAATTTGTATTGAACTAATAAAAAAAGTTACAGTAATTAAGTAAACCTTATTTAAAAGAACTACTTAAAATATCTGTTATTCATATACGTCATTCTACGCATAAAACTGTGTTTATTAGAAGCATGTTTCTATAAAAATAATTTAATTTTCCCTCATTTATAGAACAACTTTGACAGTGATTTTGTTTTCAGAAATAATTGAGAATTTTTATACAGTTCCTATCATTTTGATGCACAAAATCACTTGCATGAATAAATGAAAAATTCTTTGTTATGCTATTTATGTGTAAAATGTAATACATTAACAAAAATACTTTATGTAATATATTAACAAAAACAATTTTTTAATTAAAAACTTTTTCTTGTTTGCTTCTAGATGGGTTAAAATGATATCATAATCTTGAGACGGAATTGTATTTTGTGACTATAAAATATGCCATGTCAAATTTATACACATTGCAACAATATTTTGTTCACTTTCCCTCATTAACTCTGAGAATATGTATTACAATGATTGATATGAAAAAAATAGATTAGGCATTCATCTACGTTTTGGTTTGATTACATTTTAATAATACCAAAGAAATAAAACCAGTTATCAAAAAAATAAAATACATATTGTCATTTTAGTTATAACGTGATGTAAAGCATATGGTCTTTAGAAATAACAACTGATGTCTGTCCCGGAAAAAACTAAAAGTATAATGTTATCATAAAACTACATGTGTGCATTTGTTTGATAGTCATAGCCCTGCAAAGTTTGAAGAAAAATCAGTGAGTTATAATAATTTTTTGAACGGAATGAATATGTAAAACATAATGCAAAAGCTATAATGAATTGCAGTTCTACTGATTCATAAAAGTGAATCTATTCTTTTAATGAATGAGTTTCACTAAGCCATTTCACTTAGATGAATTGAAATCAGTGAGTGTACTGCAGCCAGTTTAAGACTTAATATTCGGTGCATTTAATTTATTCTTTCCAGAACTATAACATATTAATACATTTTTTTCAGATCCCTAATGAAAGTAGAGTCTGTTTTGCTTGTTGGATAAGTGCCAGAAGAAATATTCAGATGCAACTGGAGCTGACAAACCCCACACAAGTTACCACTGGCCAAAACTCTGGTCAGGATAGGCTCCTGTCATTAGACAATTATAGACGTACTTCAGATACATCTATACAAAATTTTGTACGTGGATGTATTAATCAAGAGAGGTTACAGTTACCAAATTATTTGAAAAAAAAGGTTACTTATTGAGTACCAGTTTTACGTTACTCCTAATTATTATTAATAATCCATTGTAGCCACGCTCAGCTTGCTTAGTGAGCAAAGTAAATCTTATTTAAAGTTATGTTTTGAAAATATTGATACCATGATTGATTCAGAATTTCATTACCGGACGGGCTTATCTAAGACGAATTTTTTAAATATAATAAATCAAATACTGCAATTGAATATCTTTAAATTACATAAAACTGCTCTCAGTATATATTTAATAAAATTAAGAACTGGAGAATCAAATGCAAGGATAGGGCTACATTTTCAAATGTCTGAAAGAAAAGTTCGCAGATTGATGAATGTAGCCAGAAAATGTTTATATGAACAATTTGCTTCCAATTCATTTAGGAATAAATCATATAGACAGAACCTTTTAAACAGGAATCTTCTAATACCTCTTATTTGTAACTTATTTGTGTGTACAAAAATCATCTAATTATTTATTTAAAAAAAAGTCTTATAGTTTACACAAGTTTCGTAATTTAGTGTACCATTTTTAATGGTTGCTACTGATGGACATATTGTAGACGTTTTTGGTCCATATGCAGCAACTGTGTCTGATGCAAAAATTATGAAGCGGTTGTTTCTTAATGAAAATAATAACTTAAGACAGTATTTTCAAAATAATGATGTTTTCATATTAGACAGAGGTTTTCGAGACGCTATAGACTTCCTTACATCTTTAAATTATTTAGTAAATAAACCGGAATCATTAGCGCTAGGAGAGACACAGTTGTCGACAATAAAAGCTAATAAATCTAGGTGTGTTGTTACATCATGCATATGGGTAGTGGACGATTTAAAAGGAACTTTAAAATATTATTCATTTAATGGAAGATTTTAGGATTGCAGCAGCCATTATAAATGCATTCCATCCAGTAATAGAGGACAGGCCCGACGCGTCATTGATTTTAAAGCGTGCCTTACAAAGGTTAAATATGCAGAATCATTTAACTGATTATGTCATTGAAAATAATATTAATAGAAGGTGAGCAACATTAGCCGTATAGACGGAAATATTTCTGATTTGATTTAATTTGGATTAGGGATTATCAAATCAAACAAGCACGGTCCTATTATGGTGAACACATTAGACAGGATGGTTCTTTGACGTAGAAGTTTCTGATAATATGGAAACTGCTTTTATTCGAAACATAATGACATCACAAGAGACGGCACTAGTACGAGGTAGGATAAAATCAAGACATCATACTGGTTAAATATATTATACATACATTCTGTTGAATTTAAGTTACGACAACTGGGATAATAGAATTAATGGGTACTATTGTAATTGTATTGTTGGGAAACGTACTGTCGGGTGCTGCGCGCATGTGATGACCATTGTTTGGTATTTAGGTTGGGCTAGATATCAGGAAAATATTGAAGCACTGAGGTCTTTTCTTGATGGTATTTTAATTAGAGATGATGTAGAAAGTGAAATGTGAGATTGTTGTTTAAATTAATACCTAATATTTTTAATTTATTCATATTTGCTACAATCACTACACGTTATGCTACACTTGTAGACTCAAGTGGTGTTCTAATTGTAAATAATATTTTATGGTTTTCATTCTTTACATGAATGTACATAGCAATATTTTCCATACGATTTATTTCATTAATGAATTATTAGACATTTCCAAATTTGACATACTTCAAAAAAAAGAATATTGAGAAAAAATTGTGTTGTTTATATTTTAACCTCCATATTATTATAGTGTGTATATGTTTTATTTACTGGATTGATAATATTACTCTAAATATTAATAATTATTATTTATGGATGAAGACTATAATTGATGTTATCTCTTTTTGATTTATTGGTAATTTTATTTATACAGAGCTAAGTTAATTTCTTAATAATAAATAAAGGTTTTAATAATTTATTTTGTATCTTTTATTTGTTATCGTATAATTATCAGCCCACAAAATATGATCATTTGATGTCACATTATTCCCGAACATTACTAAGTAACTTACGAAATTATTTATTTTCTGGCATCTATAGTGAACATAGAAAGATACTTTAATTTTCTACATATTTATCTGTATTAAATACTCAGCCAGCCCCAGTTTTTTTTAATTCACTGTCTTCCAAATAGTAACTACAGAACAGCCTCAGATTTGGTGTTAAGACGCGGTGTCCGTTCTATACCGGTTATATCCGCAGAACATCCTTAGATTTGGTGTTTAGACGCGATGTCCATTCTAAATCCGTAATATGTATATTCTAGTATTTTTACTATGAGTATCCCATAATAATTTAAGTAATAATTTAAAAAAGCAGGTGTCTATACAATTGTAAACGGTTTATCCCCATGATGTTTTTATGACATTTCTCTTTTTTCTTTTTTATATTTCGAGCGATAACACTATAAATACTTTAAGATAAACTTTCTTTTAGAATTAAAATCTAGACTGTACAATTTTAAGTCCTTTTTAATTAAGAATAAATATATTCTCTTAAAAATCTGGATGTTTCGTTTTTTTATGAACAGTTGACCTGATTTGAAATAAATATTAATTGATTATTAATAAATATATTTTAAGTAGAAAAACAAATAATATGAAGAAAAAATTATGTACACTGTCTAAATAAACTGTAATTTTGTTAATTCGGATAAATTAAATTTAATAAGTTAATTTTTTCATTGTAAAGTTTTAAATATAAAGTTAATAATATATTGTAACATTATAATTTAAAAACAGTTTCCTTTTTTTTTGATGGACTATCTGGTTACATATCTTATTTGTAAATACTGTAGTTTGTATATTTGGAAAATAAAATTGTTTTCAGTTGAAATAAATTCGTTTTTGTTATACTATGAAACATATTATTAATGTTTATAGGTGTTTAATTACATATTCTCTTAAGTAGCTTTAAGTATTCATTTGTTCCAGATTTACATCAAAAAAGTTATTTAATTAATATAACTGATTAAACTATTTTTATAATAATATCAGATCATATAATGTTCTTTAAAAAAGAATTATTTTTTAAAACTTATCGTTTGAAATTACAGCGCGCGTATTTGGTTTTCTAATGGCGTCATTGTGGTGACGTGTAAAGAGAACGCTCAGGCCTTGTCTAGCAGTAGGTGTTGTTTTACTTCATACAAATATTTCGATTGGAACGAGAAAGCCCTCTCTTTCGCACACACAATATATATCTATCTATATAACATTTACATAAAATATTGTTTATGGCACATAGAGCAGCAAATACTCCGATACGAAATATAAATCGTTGACCATAGATAATAATGCTAAATAGATGGTACACTCCCATACTACATTCCTGACACTGTTGAAACAGATTGCATGCTCGACAACATTTACGACCTGCCCATATATGCCTATATTCACTTTTGTTTACATAATACAAAACGGGATTACAATATGAAAGACAGTTCAACTGAAAATTGTTTATTACATGCAGTAAATACACTCTTAAATAAAAACTAAATTATGTTATAAGCATATTACATATATAAAAGTACTTACTTGCTTCTCAAACTGTAATAAAAGAATTCCTAAAAATAAACATAAAAGTAATATATGCTTAATACCACTCATTATTAAATACATTTTTATTGAAAGTACAATACATATATCCCAGTACAACAATAAAAAGGGCCATTAAATTAATAACTGCAATTTTTGGGTCTGAAAGTTTTAATTTCTTGCTAATTACTTAGGGTAAAATATTTAAATTTTGGACCTCCCTTGCTTAAAACTAAATACTATTAAATAATTAGAATATAAAAAGATGTGTGACAATTATGCATACCATCTAGAATATGATAAAAAATAAAATGTAAGTAAAAAAAAATATCAAATTAACGAAATGGAAATATGCTATGTATAAAATACAAAGAAATGTGAACATTATAAAATATTTTGTACAAAATAAAATGCAAATAGATGAAATAGAAATAATGCTACTGGTTGTTTGCTTTTGTTCTTGAAACTTTTTGTATATTTGTCAATAGCTATTTTTGGAAAAACTGCACTGATTATAATCTGGTCTCACATTGTGCCTTTAATTTAATGTCCGAGACCAGTGAAAAATTGCAAATGTTATAATAACATTGACAAAATGAAATTGAACTAAATCTTTACATTCCTCACAAGGTATCCAGTTTAAATACAGATTGATGTTCAAAAATATTTTCCAATTAAATCATTTTCATGAGTAAACTTTCCTAAATAGTCATTAATTAATTTGACTGTGTTACCGAAGGTTCAAATAAAAATGATACTGTTATAAAATAATCTATTCTCTGACATCCCACTTCCAATAAAGCGATGCGACATCTGACCGAGTTTCACATTTAAATATATTTTCACCTATTTTAATTTTACAGTCCCAAGTTTTCTTTAGCAATTTTCTTGTTACCCAATCGGTACCATAAACATTTGTATAAACACAGAATTATTCTCCAATTACATTTCATTTAGCGAGAAATTGGTTTGACAGACTATCAAAATTAAAACTCAAAATTTATGATTGATTTATCAATTCTTGTTCTAAAACACTACTTCAATATTCTATGTTGCTGGATGTGAGTTCTGTGGAATATGTGGTAGATAAATATTAAATCTTTTAATCCCGTGATTATAGAAGTATTGTTGTCCTCGTTGCAATTTTCTCCTGGGTGATATATATATACTTAAAATGTCTGTTATTAATGTTTTAAGGGAATTTTGGGAATTATTACACATAGGATTGTCATTTCTGCAGTGATGAGATTTTAATTTGCAAAAAAAATTTCTAATGGATCTTAGTTGATATTATGATGTGAATAAAATTGAATTCCTTCTTCACTATATAGAAAATGTGTTACAGAGTGGAAGCTTTTTAAATTATTACCCAATTGATTACACTACAAACATATTAGTGATGTATAGCAAATGTGGTAAAGAGTGGAAGCGTTTTAAAATTATTACCAAATTGTTTATACTACGAACATATTTAAGTGTACCTATGCTATCAACAAAGTACGCTATAAACTTCTAGTGTTCTTATTGCAATTACCTAAAACTTGTCATGTTCACTTTTCTCACTCGTAAGTTTACCCTTACAATATCTGGGCACTACCATTAACGCTATCAAATAACTCGTCGAAGAATTGATGATCTTGCCCGTGTCTGCCATTGTTGTACTCTTCCCTAGAATCACTAGATCTCCTGGAAATTAAGTTGAATTTTCAATAAAACACATAAAATGTTTTTATTGAAAGAGAAGATTTTACAAAGAATTATTTCAAATATTTACTGTCAATAAGTTCAGTGCTTACTAACATGAAAAAATAAATGGAAATTATAATGCATAAATTACAATAATAAAACTTATAATGTTCTAGCACTAAATCAATCGGTGGCAACAAAGTGGTAATTCCATAAATTTCAATTAAGTTTAAGTATGATAAACATAAAATAATAAATTGAACTTCATACATTACCTCTTCTACAATACATTTCTATGGCTGCCCGATTCGTTGAACTGAAAACCCTTGCACAGCTATTCACTTTCATCTTACGCAACTATCCTGATATATCACCCTCGTATATAAATAAAATATCCTTTCATGTTGTTGCTCTTTTTTTACATTCATTCCCTAACAATAAATAAATGTGGAAGATCACATACAACAAACAAATTAGATCTTGACACTCTTATACACATATTTGATTTATAATTTTCACCTTTCATAACATATTCACGCCGGGTTTCTTGCATGAAATTCCATATAATTCATCTATTTGTTATTCCCTGATCACACACAACATATAAAGGAATTGAATTACACTCTTTCACCACTTGTACAATCTTGCAGAATATTTTCGTTAATTGATGTTGTGCCCTCACGTAAATAATATGCAATCACTTGCTTCCATGATTCACATACACCTCTGATCATAAATACAAACACACCATCGGTAAACTTTTTTTCTCTCTCTTTCTCATCGAAATTCTTTTTTCTACAATATGACGTACCTGAAGATAAAACTCTTTATCAAATACAATAGAATAAAATTTATGCCTTCCAGTCCAATGTTGTCTGATTTTTCAAGTCATCAACAATAACGTTAGAAGAAAATCCGGGTCAAAAATCTATTTTACTCATGATACATCGCAAAGTACGGATTGACAGCAATTTGAACTCCTTTCTTCGAATTTCATTCAAATATTTGTACATCGCTTTGGTAACTTTTACTTTCTTAATTTCGAATTAATACAACGCTTTGGTAACTTTACCTTTCTGTATTGCCTGCTACGATTTGGTGATGAAGGTCTGGGATATATCTTCACAAGAAAGAATTTATTCTAACGTTGATCTTGGCTGGGTGCAGATGAAACAATCGCAGTAAGATATATATCGTCGCTGGCAGAAAACGATGGTCGCACAGCTGCTTCTGCTGACGAAAGACATCAATGTATCAAATGGTTTGAGAAATATGACATATCAGATTAAAAATTTTTAATTCTGAATTTAGTACATAATCACTTGATTGTATATTTCCGAAAGTATTTAATATACGTACTTTTAAAATCAGACATTTTAAAAAATTACAATCATCTGGCAGAATATTAAATACATGCGATTTACATGCAGAAGGTATGTATAAGGTGGTCCAGTCTCCAATCCTTCTCACGCTGGTTGATCCCCTGCATGAATTATGCATACGTCATATCAGAGAATGGATTTGTATTTTTAGTATAAGTATTTTGAATTAATTTTAAATTTATAAAAGATTAAATAAACTTAATTTGTACAAGATTAAATATTCTTTCATTGCAGATAACATGTGAAATTTGACATAGTAAATGATTCATTTGGCATAATTCATTAACCTAATTAACAGTTAGTTTTTATTTATACTAGTTATTTTCAATATTTACACTACAAAGTAATAACATTCAACTGTTCCAATAGAAAAACGAAGAATCATTAGACGAAAAGAGCGTCGTACTAAAAAATCTTTATTTCAAAATACTCTACTTGTCGTATTAAATAAATATTTATATCCACGAACTGCGAAATGTGAAGCAATACTTAACGTAATGAGTAAAACGTGTATACTAGTATGTTTACCATACTCATATTACATACTTTGAAAGTATTATTATAGACTTACAAGTATTAAAATATTCAGGTTGTACCTTATTTCATATACAATTTAAATATGACAGAGCGAGAAAACCTGAGTACAATATGCATGAGTGAAATAGCTGTAGCTAGTTAGACAAAAGGGAGACAAGTAGGGTTATGCCGCAGCCCGTTTATACGAACCTCCGGTCGGCCATACCATACAAGTACTTACAATAACAAGTATTTTGTATTTTCATTACCAAGTACGTATTTTGATCTGAGATATAGATTATTTTTATCGGTGACAATAAATACGCCTCACCTCTACTGTAAATAACTTTATTTGAATGCCAAACTGCTTGGCTTGTCAAACTGCAAATTTATAACTTGGTTATAAAGGCTAAATATTAATAAAAATAACATTTAGTAAGTTTACTTATGAATTTGTTTAGTTGAAAGCTTTCTCTTTGTGAATCGATTAATTAATTTTAGACAAAGTTCCTTTCTACTTTCGTTATCATTTGTAGAAAACTTAAAAATGTATGGAAATGACTTTTGACATCGAAAGGTCACGTGGTCTAGTGTTAACGAATAGTATTTTGGTAGACAAAACACTTCTTTCTATTCTACAAAACAATACGATAGCGTATCTAACGGCGTCGTTCGAAAATTTTCATACAAGCACGGAATAGATACGGTACATACAATTATGTAGCAACGTGCAATTTTGACAAGCGAAATCGTCATGCTGGGTTCAATTTGATACGATAGTGAAACGAACGCTAGTTTCTAGTAGAAAACGAAACAAAATGGCGAATTTTTGAACACATGCACTATACAACCAGGAATAACATAACATTTCGACAATTTTTTTGAAATCATATGAATGTGTATACTACACATTAAAAACTACATACATAGAAAAAAATTCTGCAGCTGATGTTATTATAAAAAATATTATAAAAAAAATATATCGAAATTTGTCCATTATATCGTTATTTCTCGCTATATTCACAATGAATTTATCATTAGGTATTACACATTTGACACACACACAAAGGAATTAAAAAATTAATGAAATTAAAGCACTTAAAATAAACATTTAAAAAAAACAGTCTTAAACGTCAAATAAGAAAAATTAACAATTACACCAACTTAATTACACCACTTTTTTTTTTAACTTTTGCTTTCGCTATTACTATAAAAATATAATTATGGTAATGAATTTTTATGATATAAACTTGCAATGTACTACGTAAAAAAAAAAGAATACAAATCTACGTAACTAAAAGAATTTCCGGCCGTTTAAAAATTATTTAAAATATTTTTTAAACAACTTCCATAAAAAATGTATATTTCCAAAAAAAATATTTGTTATAAGTATTTCTAAAAATAAGCAAAATCCCAACCCAGCTGGGCATAATTTAAATAATCAACAATAAATATTGCCAATATTAAACTTTTTAAAGATGAAAAAAATATGTTTGTAAATTTAAAATATATTAAAAATTTAGGCAACTACAAAGTGAAGTGAATGCTATAAAATAACCAAAAATGATATATGCCACAACCGAACCTAATCTAACTTAAACCAACCTAACTTGAACTAATCTAACCTAACTTAACATAACCTAACCTAACTTAACATAACCTAACCTAACTTACCTAACATATGTATATGTAATTAAAATAATTTCAGGCCAACTTCCATAAAAAATGTATATTTCCAAAAAAATATATTTGATATTTCGAAAGAATAAGCAAAATCCCAGCCCAGCTCGGCCTGGCCGGACCGGGCTGGGCTTAATTTAAATAATCAACAATAAATATTGTCAATAATAAACTTTCTATAAGTAATCAAATTAATAATAAAATGACAAAGATGAATAAAATAGTATGTGAACTTGAAATATATTTAAAATTTAGGTAACTACAAAGTGAAATGAATGCCATAAAATATCCAGAAAATATATTTGCCATAATACAAATAGACCAGGGGGCGGTTATATGGGGCCTCGATTTGGTGACACCTTCTCGCCATGAAAATAAATTTTTAATGGTACAGCGACCTCTAGCGACGGCTATGTGTCAACAAGCAAGGGATGGTACAAACACACTAGAAAACTCAGACAGAAACCACTCAACACCGAGACTGTTGGAAACGACTGACAAATCTTTACTACGTAAAAACATATTTCACGTATTGCTATTATAAGTTTAGCATATTCATTAAGTGTTGTAGCTATTGTGTTGTTATATGTTAAGATCTTTGTTATTTTGTTTTGTTGTATATTAAGATATTTGTTTTATTTTGTAATGGCGTGTATGTTACGTGGTGAAATTCAAAAATATGGCAAAGGACAAAATTATCATTTTTTCCCTGCCTCGTAACGAAAGCCGGTAAGTGTTATCCATTATTGTTTATTACATAACATTTCAAAAATTGATATAAATTTTACACCCTAACGACGCAAAGCAATTGATACGAATTTGCAGACGCTTATTGTTAAAATTTAATTCTAAGAATTGCAATGTATTCTGATACGCGAGCACTAACTCTTGTAATGTTGTGATGAATGGATTATATTTTCAAATAACACGATTATAAAAATAATATTCCATGTAACAAGTGCATTCTGGTCAAAATTAATTTTTACTGTTTGAAAGAAAACTTGTACTAAAAGATGTTTTAGTTAGTTATAGGCGTCGATTATAACATAAAAAAATGGATTTTAAAAATATTACCACACAAATTACAGTTTCGTGACAAAGTTTTTCCTTGCCGAAAAACTCGGTCAAATTACTTCAGACATTGTTGGGTGTATTCGTCGGTAGTAAATTGGTTTTCCAAATTGAATTGTTTGCTATGTAATGTTGTGAGCAGCATATATACTTAGTCGAAACGTTGTTTGTCGTAAGATATCTTCCAATTGAAAGAAAGAAAAAGGGGGATTGATTGAAATTATTATACCTAACTTAATGTTTTGTTTTTTTGCAGGGCAAAAGCCTGACTGAAATTAAGTAGCAAGGAGAATTTAACAGTTGATTGGAATGATCTCCGCAGACGTAAACATAGAGTCTGTGGAAGACACTTTATTAATGACAACTTTCCAGCCTAGGAAATTATTATACAGTGATGCCTTACCAAAACCGACCGAAGAAACCAGAGCAGCAGTGAACAACTAAGTATGAGCTCAGGCAGTTGCGAGAGGAATCTACCAGCAAAACCTTAGCGGTTTCAGTAGGAGAATGTCTAAGGTTTACATGAAAATACTACAATATTCTTATACGCTCATTTTTAGCTTGCACAACTGAATATGAACATCATATAAACAACAGTTACGAAGGTATAATTTTCAAATATCACATGCATTCATGAATTTTATTATATTTAAAGGAAGACATACACTTAGAGGAATTTCTTTGGAGTCTGGAGTGTAGAAGAGCGATAAAGGCGGTAAGCTCCAAACTTGTAAGGAATTATCATCAATAGAACAAGAAGATTCAGCAGCCCAGACGGAAGTCAAGAAGATTGTGGAAACCCATGCGGTATAGTAATTTGCAAAGTATACAAATTAATAAAATAAAATAAATGTTGAAACTTATCTTATCAAAAGAACCATATACTTTATTTGAACATGATTTGTAAAATTATTTTCAAGAACAAACAGCAGCCTCCTAAAATGAAAGAAATTTGTGAGAACCTATATTATAATTCACCAAAAGACTAAGAATTTGACTACGATTGATGATTTAATGATGAGCGAGGTTTATTTTTTGTTGAAGATAATATCACTTCGTGTAATAAAAAATTGGGAAACCAAATTTCAATTAGTTATCAGAAGATATATATTTATTGATAATTTAAAAGAAAACTATATTGTTATTTAAAAAAGATAGTAATGAATGGCAAATATTTTCTACAGAAGATTATTCCGAATTGTTATAAAACATTACATTAAAATGAAGATTGACTGGTCCCTCAGAAATTTAAATATGCTTAAAGAAGGCAAACCGTTTGGGAAAGAAAATAAAAAATTACGAAAATTATGTAACTTGTAATAATTTCAGTCCCTCTTATTAAAAATATTCTTTAGATGTTAATATTATCCTACTGTTATTTATCTTCCAAATTATTAATTAACTCCTCTGAATAGCAATTTTTTTTTATTTTCCAGACTCTTCTAACAGCTTTAGGAAACATCAGCAGAAATATGGCTCATAAGGTCCGCATCCAATCAGCCTAAGAGATAAAACAGAGTTGTCACATGTGGGTAATTTATAAATTATTAATATAATTATCAGAATCGGAAATTATTGATGAATACAGTTGTTGCAACTAAAGTCGTTAATTAGTTGTCCTTAAAGTGTCTTAAATATAGTAAAATATCAGAAATATTATAATTTGATTACATCATGTTCATAATTGAAATATTTCATCAATATGAACCTAATTTTTAGTAAACTTATTTATATATTATAGAGCCCTTGTGTGATAAAATTGGGAATAAAGTAAAATACTTCCGGTATATGTTATACTTGAAACTGTCAAGTAGTCAAATCAGATCATTTTCAATTTAAATGTAGTATTTTTATTTTATATGTATATGGGCATAGCCAGTGTCGCACAGCCTCCAGAAAAAAGACTATCCAAAATAATTCAAGTTATATTTATAGAAAAATTGTTGAATACTAATATTGACTCATGATTAAAGCAAATATTTTTTGACATCGTTTTTTTAATACTATGTAAATTTAAAAAATTAGATGATCATGTACAAAATCGTTTTTTTGGCTGCGCCGGTTGTTCCTGATAGCCTTCTCCACAAAAAATGGTGGCTATGCCAATGTCTATGTGTAGTGTTATTGTATTGTGTTTCACTAAATTTTCATTCAGTTCCTTAATCTAACCACTTCCCCTTCCTTTCCGCCCGTTGAAAGATACCCACCACCTTCCCGTGGTTTCCATTAAGAAACAATATTAATATGTAGCTGATACATCGATAGTATGTTTGAAATATATCAAATCACATGTCATTGGCCAAGTGTGGGATATTAAAAAAAGTTTGAAAATGTACCTCAACCACCAATAGATATCACTATAATCATGTTTATCTTTGTGTATGTTTTTACATTCATTTATGCAATTACCTGTAGATGCCTGATCCTATTTACAATTGAATTTTCGAATTTATTTAAATTTTCTTGAGTTGTATTCTCATAGTAATGATATTTAAAATATATTAAATTGTATAGTAATAACATTACTTTTAACATTTGTCTTTTGTGAAATATTTTTGTTAAGATTTTAATAAATAAATTTATGAATAAAAATGACTTTTCTTTGAAAACGCCATCTATGGGCATTAATAATAATTACATTAATCTTTGGTCAGGAAGGGTTATTATTTTTGTGCTGTTTAGTCTATTTTGTCGCAATAAGTTATTTATTATTTATGTCATTTTTTATTTTAAATCTATTTTCATTTAATTTTTGACCGTAGCTATATTCCATCTATTGTTATAATCAATGTTGTGTTCGGTAAGTTTGTTCTTTTGTTTATTTTTTGGATTATTCAGTTTTGTGAAATAGAATCTGCTTCAGCTTTGTGAAAATGGATTTAGTTATTCCTCCTAAACCACCAGACCCTCCTAAATAATGAATTTGCTTCTCCTACCTCCCCTGCTAGTTTTGTTATTTTGATGACGGACTTTCAACAGGAATTAAAACGAAAAACCAAACATTGTAAAAGAACAAACTGTAAAAAAAATAAGTCTAAAAATATACCCTCTTTCCATATGTCTGACTCTTCCTGCACCGAAACAGAGGATACAATCCCTCGCAATCCTCTTTCAGAAGCAAATTCAAAATTACTTCCTTCAAACCCGACCTCATCTCTTCCCTCCTACCCTCCGAATTCTTTTGAGATCCGTTTACACGTCTCTGGCGGTGTTGGACCATTTATTGTCCACGTTCAAACAAAAGAACCCCGGCCTAATTCCCGATTCTCATTTCATGCTGTTAAATTTGGTTGTGCTTAAAAAAATTATCATGTTGATGGCACTATTCGAGCGGCTGGCGGCATCAGCAGATAATTTTTATCTGCTGATGCCGCCAACCGCTTCGTTAACGACTGCCTTCATGGGGCAGAACAAATTGTTCATCCCCTCCTTTAACGTCAGTCGTATGAGCACGTTGGGAGAAACTGCCCACTTCCTCTTGATAAAGCAAAATGTATCTTTTGCAGTGGAATTTTTAATGATTGATGAAATTCATCTAAAGCCATATTTTGATTATAAAGTAGGTAATATTGCAGGCATGTCTTATACTAACCAAGACGCTGCAACTACAGCGCATGTTTTTATGATATAAAGTCTATTGAGCTCATTTAAAGAAGTCTATATTTTATCTGTAAACAATATTAATGGTATAGATTTATACCAATATATTAATGAAGTTGTAACAGGCTTGCACGCTATACATTTTAATGATATATGTGTAGTTAGTGACAAGAATTCTGTGAATAAGGAAGCTATGTCGTATTTCAATTCCCTACCTAAATTTGATTTAGTATATCAACATCCTACTGATAAAAGTAAACCATTATTTTTGATACTGTACATCTTAGAATAAAGAGTACTCCAGAAGGCGAGAACACGCGCAAAAGTGTGTCCAAAAAACTACGCATAAAATGCGTAGTTTCAAAACACGGCTGTCGGTGCAATTTAAGACACAGCTCTGAAAGGTTATGTGCTTCCTACGTGACAATATAGCTTAAAATGCCGGCTTGGGCTATTCCCACCTGTAAAAAAATCACTGCACTGGAAAACAAACAAATGGGGATTACTTTCCATACGTAAAAACTATCACAAAATTTCATTTTCAATTAACTATGCAATTTTAAAATATGGAAGTAGATTATTATTAACAGAAGCGCGCCATTTTTATTGGTGTTGTCACCTCTTAAAAAAATATTTACCCAAATTAAAACATCTTAATTGCTCGGTACTGAAAAATGAAAAATTTTATTTGTAAAAAAATCGGGATTTGGGAAATGTCATTGCAGAATTTGGTGTAACGTTTAAATTTCCTTCATCATATTAAATTTTAGAATATTTTACGTATTACGTATACAATCACTATATGTAGGATTACGGCAAGAAACACATGTTAAGTTCATTAATTTCCGCCGTCTTCTTTAATTTCTTGAAAAATGCGAACCGATGCTGTTTAAAATAAGAAGAAATTTTATCACGACATTGAATGCTAATTAATATAAATAATTGTTTCGTCCTATTTTGAATTTCTTTACTATGAGATCGAATATTTTCAAATTTTTATTATGGGCTTTTTCACATCTCTTTAATTTATATGGCGGCCTTAATAATACTTCATATAAGCCAAGCCATGACCATATAAATTGATGCAAATGTGAATCCTATTGCTGCAAGCAAATATATTTTTATATGCGTCGATTTCCTGAAGTTCGTGGGTAAATTTATTCTGGTGCTGGTAGCACCGTGTGCGTTGGGAGAGGGCGCTAGTAGACAGAGCGCGGTGCCCCCTCCACCGATTTTTGGCTTCGCCGTGACCGCAAAGTTACTTGTGCGTATGCGCCTATTCGAGATAGAATTCAATCGTTATTACCATTAACACTCACATCTGATACTTTTGGTGAATTCAACGTTAATGTAGCTGACCTTAATCGCAAAATATTAGAGAACAGTAATTATTACGAATACAAAGTCAATGAAAATTGCAATAGTTTTAACATATTAGAAGAAAATATTTTAAATGTTCAAAATCAGATACCTGTATTAACTTATATTGCTGGCTATTGTATCAGGTCATATTTAAATAATAATACTTGTAAAACGTGCATTGACTATTTAGTTTTAAGAAATGAGCAAATTCATGCAAAAACAAATGTGACTATGAATTTATAAAAAAATTAGATAGAGGAGGATTGTTACTACCTCATTCAGATATTGTTAATGTAATTGTATTTAATTATATTATTGTAAATAAGTTAATTTCTAAACAATATGAACAACAATTTATAAAATGTCTGTTTTTAAATATAACGTCTACAAAAATACTAAATGAATATGATTTCTTCCTTTGTGACTTTTATTGTAACGTACCCGAGCATTCTGTTAGTAATATCATGTTCCATATTATAAAAACATGTACAAACATATTTTTAAATAATTATATAAAGGTAAAATTATATTTTAAGTAGAAAAACAAATAATAAGAGAAAATTATATGTACATTATCTAAATAAGTTGTAATTTTGTTAATTCGGATAGATAATTATAAATAAAGTTTTAAATAGAATGTAATGTTAATAATAAATTGTAACATAAATTAAAAACAATTTTTTTTATGGACTATCTGGTAATATTTTGGTATGAATAGATCTGTAAATGGTAAGTTTGTATATTTGGAAAATTAAATTGTTTTTAAGTTGAAACAAATCTGCTTTCCGTGTAATATAAAACATATTGGTAATGATTATAAAAGAGTTCGGCACTTTCTTTAGGGTGTTGGGCTAAAAATTGTACAGTAAAAAAAATATATCACATGAAAGATAAAAAATGAGAGAATACGAAAATACAGGTATTTTTTCTAATAACTCTGTCAATAAACGGATATTTTCTATTGAAAATCAATAATCGTGCAACACTCTTTTTGTATAGACAATTTAGTACCCGTCTGTAACATTATGAATCAGCCAGCATTATTAACATGTACATACATGGCTTTATATTTTTAAATAAAGCTAATTATTACTAATTAAACATGTTAAAAATGAATAGTTTTTTAGTAATATTACTTGGAGAAAAGTAAATATATTGGCAGCCAGAAAAAAAAAGAAAAAGAACTATCTATGTGACAGTTGCTTGGCCGCATTCCGTGTCTATTGCTCATCTGCGAATGATTATTTTGTTTTTACTTTGCCTTGGCTATTTCTTTGGAGCCTGCAACTGCTTCTTAATACTGTACGTACCTTGTGATTTACGTATCACGACGATATTTCACTTTATTGTAAACTGGTAAGTCTAATAAATGTTCAATATTATTCGCTACGTTTTTAGTATCTATTGATATGTTCTACGAATTTAATATTTACTCCAGGTTAACTAGCTTTCAATATGAATAACTGTGTTTCTTGCAATACGAATATTATCAGTAACATTCAGCACTACAGTCTCATGGATATGAGTACTGAATTAACTACAATTGTTGCACAATTAATCAATAGTGAGGTAAATAATTTCCTTTTTGCGTAAAATTAAATATGGTAACGCTATGTTAAATAAATAGACGATTTAAACGTATTTCTTGATTCAGAGCACTAATACTGACATCTTATGTCAAGATTGCTTCAATATTATTGCACAACAATTACAATCCTATGAACATGAGAGTGCTTAACATTCAAGATTTAGTACTAGCCTAGACATGCGTATGGAGTAGGAGATCCCTTTTGAGGGATTTCACACTTATTGCCATTAGGATCTGAGAGAGATGAAATAGCATCTAGAATTTTTCCAAGACGGGTACATATCCATATTTTATTGTGTGAAATAAAACAAGTGGGTGAACGAATGACAAAATCAATACAGTGCACTGATTTACTAAGCTAAATGACTCACTTGAAATCTTATTGATTCAGTTGATTCCGGAAAGTTTTCGCCTTAAATAATGGAGGGCACCCGACTTGTGTCAGTTTGCCTCATTCCCCTTAGTGAAATTATTATTGACTTTTACAACACATTCATTTTTGGTTTTAAGTGTATCGTATTCATAATTACCCAGAAAGATTGATTAAGCAGGACCTCGTAAGTGAATAACATAAATTGTATTCATAAACACACTTGTACCTTATTTTATTAGGAACTAATCTTAAAACTATATTATTTTAAACTAGATTATTTTAAATAAATAATTATTTTGGATTAGTTTGTATAATTGATATTAATATATCCATACTATTTTGTTATTATTTGTATCAAAATAATTTTTTAATTGTAATTATTTAAATGATATGTACATCAAATATTCAGCACTAATATTTTTTGATTGATATTATTTAGTTTTTTAGCATTTATTTTGAATATATTTGATGTTCACTTTAAAAAAAACTACGACTTGACTTTTTTTTGTCTTCTATTTTACTATTAATATTTTACACGAATGAGATATCTGTTGAATGACAACTTTGTTGTAAGTGAACTTCTAAATAGCAAGTGACTTTCCCACTTAACATGGTGAGGTTAATATTAAGGTGGCAATATAATTGTACATATTTCTCATCTCGGCTAATACGTAAAAAGTTTTACGATCTACATCGCTTAAGTATTTTCACATTATATCTTTATTACATCTTAGCTTAGACAATAACATACAAATTATATTGGTATTTAGTGGGAAAAGCCAGTAATAACCAACTTTCACAATTCATTATTGTTCCACTTGACAATTGACAAAGGATTAAGGATGTATTTATATTTTTGACAAAAATCTGTACTTCAGGCAAGGTTGCTCTAAACTCTGAGAATATGTAGTACAGTGATTGATATGAAAAAAAATAGATTAGACGTTCATCTATATTTTGGTTTCATTACATTTTCATAATACCAAATAAATAAAACTAGTTACCAAAAAAATAAAATACATATTTTCATTTTAGTTATAACATAATATAAACGATCAAACTTAAACACATGGTCTTTAGAAATAATAACTGATGTCAAGGGATGCGGGCGGGTATTAGTGAGTTTACGAGTGAATCTGTTCCAAGAAAATCTAAAAGTGTAATATTATCATAAAACTACATATGTGCATTTGTTTGATAGTCATAGCCCTGCAAAGTATAAAGAAAAATCAGTGGGTTATAATAATTTTTTGAATGGAATGAATATGTAAAACGTAATGCAAAAGCCATAATGAATTGCCATTCTTCTAATTCATGAAAGTGAATCTATTCTTTTTAATGATTCAGTTTCACTAAGTCATTTCACTTAGATGAATTGAAATTACTCCCAATAGCACTGAAGAATGTTGTAAATAGACCACAAATATTATTGGAGATGTTACTTGATCTCAGTAGTTTATAGAGGCCATTCAATGAGTATACTGCAGCCAGTTTAAGACTTAATATTCAGTGCATTTAATTTATTTTTACCGGAACTATAACATATTAATAAATTTTTTCAGATCCCTAATGAAAGTAGAGTCTGTTTTGCTTGTTGGATAAGTGCCAGAAGAAATATTCAGAGACAACTGGAGCTGACAAACCCCACACAAGTTACCACTGACCAAAGCTCTGGTCAGGATAGACTCCTGTCATTAGACAATTACAAACATACTTCAGATACGTCTATACAGTGTTTTGTATGTGGATGTATTAATCAAGAGTGGTTACGGTTACCAACCAAATTATTTGGAAAAAAGGTTACTTATTGAGTACCAGTTTTATGTTACTCCTAACGCTCGTGCGTGTCAACAACATTTAACAATTTATGATTGGGATATATAGGTTAGTTTTCCAGTAGAGACATCGGAGCCGTGCTCAGCTTGCTTAGTGAGCAAAGTAATAATTATTTAAAGTTATGTTGACAGAGAGAACCTTATAAACAGGAATCTTCTAATACCAGAGGGTTTATTTGGTAACAGGAATAAGTCTGAAGAAAACAGGAGAGCTATTACAATATGGGATGGAACGTATTTGTGTGTACAAAAATCGTCTAATTATTTATTTAATAAAAGTCTTATAGTTTACACAAGTTTCGTAATTTAGTGAAATCATTTTTAATTGTTGCCACTGATGGACATATTGTAGACGTTTTTGGTCCATATGCAGCAACTGTGTCTGATGCAAAAATTATGAAGCGATTGTTTCTTGATGAAAATAATAACTAAAGACAGTATTTTCAAAATAATGATGTTTTCATATTAGACAGAGGTTTTCGAGACGCTATAGACTTCCTTACATCTTTAAATGATTTAGTAAATAAACCGGAACCATTAGCGCAAGGAGAGACACAGTTGTCGACAATAAAAACTAATAAATCTAGGTGTGTTGTTACATTATGCAGATGGGTAGTGGACGATTTAAAAGGAACTTTAGAATATTTCTTAATACTCATTTCAACACTTCTACTGCTCATTTAATGGCAGATTTTAGGATTGCAGCAGCCATTATAAAAGCATTCCATCCAGTAATAGAGGACAGGTTAAATATGCAGAATCATTTAGCTGATTATGTCATTGAAAATAATATTAATAGAAGGAGAGCAACATTTAGCCGCATAGACGGAAATATTCAATCGCTTGATATTTTTCCTTTCCTAACTATATCTGATTTGATTCTATTTGGATTAGGGATTTATCAAATCAAACAAGCACGGTCCTATTATGGTGAACAGATTAGACAGAACGGTTCTTTGATGTAGAAGTTTCTGATAATGTGGAAATTGCTTTTGTTCCAAACATAATGACATCACAAGAGACGGCACTAGTACGAGGTAGGATAAAATGAAGACATCATACTGGTAAAATATATACGACAACTGGGATAATAGAATTAATGGGTACAATTGTATTGTTGGGAAACGTATTGTTTGGTATTTAGGTTGGGCTAGATATCAGGAAAATATTGAAGCACCGGTGCCTTTCCTTGATGGTATTTTAATTAGAGATGATGTAGAAAATGAAATGTGAGATTGTTGTTTAAATTAATACCTAATATTTTTTATTTATTCATATTATGCTACAATCAAGACACGTTATGCTACACTTGTAGACTCAAGTGGTGTTCTAGTTGTAAATAATGGTTTATGGTTTTCATTCTTTACATCAATTTACATAGCAATATTTTCCATACGATTTATTTCATTAATGAATTATTAGACACGTCCGAATTTAACATACTTCAAAAAAAAGAATATTGAGAAAAAATTGTGTTGTTTATATATTAACCTCCATGTTATTATCGATATTAATAAATTAGTTATCCTTAATTCCATGTTACATTTCAAATTGATTGGTTCCCACTTACATTTTTATAAATAGTGTGTATATATTTTATTTACTGGATTGATAATATTACTCCAAATATTAATAATTCTTATTTATGGATGAAGACTATAATTGACGTTATCTCTTTTTGATTTATTGTTAATTTTATTTATACAGAGCTAAGTTAATTTCTTAATAAATAAAGGTTTTAATAATTTATTTTGTATCTTTTATTTGTTATCGTATAATTATCAGCCCACAAAATATGATCGTTTGATATCACATTATTCCCGAACATTACTAAGTAACTTATGAAGTTATTTATTTTTTGGCGTCTATAGTCTATTTCTGAACATAGAAAGATACTTTAATTTTCTACATATTTATCTGTATTAAATACTCAGCCAGCCTCAGTTTTTTTTTAATTCACTGTTCCAAATAGTAATTACAGAACGGCCTCAGATTTGGCGTTAAGGCGCGATGTCCGTTCTATACCGGTTATATCCGCAGAACAGCCTTAGATTTGGTTTTTAAACGCGATGTCCGTTCTATATCCGGTTACCTTAGTCACTCATTTTTAAAATATAATGTATATTCTAGTATTTTTACTATGAGTATCCCATAATAATTTAAGTATTAATTTAAAAAAGCAGGTGTCTATACAATTGACAAACGGTTTATCCCCGTGACGTTTTTGTGACATTTTTCTTTTTTATACTTCGAGCGATAACACTAATCGATGCGTTAATTACTCATAATTACAATTTTATATTACCTGATTCCTAAAATCTGAAATTACTTAAAATATAAATAATTTAAGGTAAACTTTCTTTTAGAATGAAAATCTAGACTGTACAATTTTTAGCCCATTTTGCCGATTGTCCTTTTTAATTAAAAATAAATATATTAAAAATCTGGATGTTTAGTTTTTTTATGAAGAGTTGACCTGATTTGAAATAAATATTAATCGATTATTAATAAATATATTTTAAGTAGAAAAACAAATAATACGAGGAAAAAATTATGTACACTGTCTAAATAAACTGTAATTTTGTTAATTCGGATAGATTAAATTTAATAAGTTAATTTTTTCATTGTAAAGTTTTAAATATAAAGTTAATAATATATTGTAACATTATAATTTAAAAAGAGTTTTCTTTTTTTTTTCGATGGACTATCTGGTATATATCTTATTTGTAAATTCTGTAGTTTGTATATTTGGAAAATAAAATTGTTTTCAGTTGAAATAAATCTGTTTTTGTTATACTATGAAACATATTGTTAATGTTTATAGGTGTTTAATTACATATTCTTTTAAGTAACTTTAAGTAAGCATTCATTTGTTCCAGATTTACATTAAAAAAAGTTATTTAATTAATATATCCGATTAAACTATTTTTATAATAATATCAGATCATATAATGTTCTTTAAAAAAGAATTATTATTTTATAACTTATTGTTCGAACTTCGGCGCGCGTATTTGGTTTGCAACGGCCCCATTGTGGTGACGCGTAAAGAGAGCGCTCAGGCCTTGTCCAACAGTAGGTGTTGGTTTACTTCATACAAATATTTCGATTGGAATGCGAAAGCCCTCTCTTTCGCACACACAATATATATATATCTATTTATATAAAATTCACAGAAAATATTGTTTATATGGAACATAGAGCAGCAAATATTCCGATACGAATGGTACACTCCCATACTACGTTCCTGACACTGTTAAAACAGATTGCATGCTCGACAACATTTACGACCTGCCCTTATATGCCTATATTCACTTTTGTTTACATAATACAAAACGGGATTACAATATGAAAGACAGTTCAACTGAAAATTGTTTATTACATGCAGTAAATACACTTAAATAAAAACTAAATTATGTTATAAGCATATTACATATATCAAAGTAAATGATAAATACAATTAGTTTGTTACTTGATCCCAAACTGTAATAAAAGAATTCCTAAATATAAACATGAAAGTAATACTGCAATTTTTAGGTCTGAAAGTTTTAATTTCTTAGTGGAAAATATTTAAAATTTGGATTAAACCTCCCTTGCTTAAAACTAAATACTATTAAATAATTAGAATATAAAAAGATGTGTGACAATTATGCATACCATCTAGAAATATGCGCTTATTAAAAGAATGATGCAAATCTATTAACCATGATAAAAAAAAAATAATATGCAAGTAAAAAAATACCAAATTAACGAAATCAAAATATACTACGTATAAAATACAAAGAAATGTGAACATTATAAAATATTTTGTACTAAATAAAATGCAAATAGATGAAATAGAAATTATGCTACTGGTTGTTTGCTTTTTTTTTTAAAACTTTTTGTATATTTGTCAATAGCTATTTTTGGAAAAACTGCACTGATTATAATCTGGTCTCGCATTGGCTTTTAATTTAATGTCCGACACCAGTGAAAAATTTAAAATGTTATAATAGTATTGACAAAATGAAATTTAACTAAATGTTTACTTTCCTCAAAATGAATCCAGTTTAAATACAAATTGACGTTCAAAAATATTTTTAAATTAAATCATTTTCATGAGTAAACTTTCCTAAATAGTCATTAATTAATTTGACTGTGTTACCGAAGGTTCATATAAAAATGGTCCTGTTATAAAATAATATATTCCCTGAGTTCCCACTCTCAATAAAGCGATGCGACATCTGACCGAGTTTCACATTTAAATATATTTTTACATATTTTAATTTTACAGTACCAAGTTTTCTTTAGCAATTTTCTCCTTACCCAATCGGCACCATAAACATTTGTATAAACACAGAATTATTCTCCAATTACATTTCATTTAGCGAGAAACTGGTTTGACAGACTATCAAAATTAAAACTCGAAATTTATGATTGATTTATCAATTCTTGTTCTAAAATACTACTTCAATATTCTATATTGCTGGACGCGAGTTCTGTGGAATATGTGGAAGATAATATTAAATCTTTTAATCCCGTGATTATAGAAGTATTGTCCTCGTCGCAATTTTCTCCTATATATATATATACTTAAAATGTCTGTTATTAATGTTTCAACGGAATTTTGGAAATTATTACATGTAGGATTGTCATTTCTGCAGTGATGAGATCTTAATTTCCAAAAAAAATTCTAATGGATCTTGGTTGATATTATGATGTGAATAAAATTTAATTCCTTCTTCACTATATAGAAAATGTGTTAAAAGGTGGAAGCGTTTTAAAATTATTACCCAATTGTTTACACTATGAACATATTAGTGATGTATAGAAAATTTGGTAAAGAGTGGAAGCGTTTTAAAATTATTACCCAATTGTTTATACTACGAACATATTTAAGTGTACCTACGCTATCAACAAATCGCATACCTTTTAGTGTTCTTATTGCAATTACCTAAAACTAGTCACGTACACTTTTCTCACTTACTCGTAAGTTTACCCTTACAATATCTGGGCACTACCATTAACACTATCAAATAACTCGTCGAAGAATTGATGATCTCGCCCGTGTCTGCCATTGTTGTACTCTTCCCTGGAATCACTGGATCGCCTGGAAATTAAGTTGAATTTTCAATAAAACACATAAAATGTTTTTATTGAAAGAGAAGATTATTTCAAATATTTACTGTCAATAGGTTCAGTGCAATAAATGGAAATTATAATGCATAAATTAAAATAATAAAACTTATAAATGTTCCAGCACTAAATCAATCGGTGGTAACAAAGTGATAATTCCATAAATTTCAATTAAGTTTAAGTATGATAAACATAAAATAATAAATTGAACTTTATACATTACCTCTCTACAATACATTTCTATGGCCGCCTGATTCGTTGAACTGAAAACCCTTACACAGCTATTCACTTTCATCTTACGCATCTATCCTGATATATCACCCTCATATATAAATAAAATATCCTTTCATGTTGTTGCTCTTTTTTACATTCATTCCCTAACACTAAATAAATGTGGAAGATCACATACAACAAACAAATTAGATCTTGACACTCTTATACACATATTTGATTTATAATTTTCACCTTTCATAACATATTCACGCTGGGTTTCTTGCATGAAATTCCATATCATTCATCTATTTGTTATTCCCTGATCACACACAACATATAAAGGAATTGAATTACACTCTTTCACCACTTGTACAATCTTGCAGAATATTTTCGTTAATTGGTGTTGTGCCCTCAAGTAAATAATATGCAATCACTTGCTTCCATGATTCACATACACCTCTGATCATAAACACAAACACACCATCGGTAAACTTTTTTTCTCTCTCTTTCTCATCGAAATTCCTTTTTCTACAATATGACGTACCGGGAGACAAAGCTTTTTCAAGTCATCAACAATAACATTAGAAGAAAATCCGGGTCTAAAATCTATTTTACTCATATATACATCGCAAAGTACGGATTGACAGCGATTTCAACTCCTTGTACCACATTTGGGACTATATTTATACATCGCCAAACACAAAGCCTTCATAACGGTGGCCTCCGTGTTTGCATTTTGCGTTCTTTAGCATTATATATAATAATATTCTTCGAATTTCATTCAAATATTTGTACATCGCTTTGGTAACTTTACCTTTCTGTATTGCCTCCTATGATTTGGTGATGAAGGTCTGGGATATATCTTCGCAAGAAAGAATTTATTCTAACGTTGATCTTGGCTGGGTGCAGATGAAACAATTGCAGCAAGATATATATCGTCACTGGCAGAAAACCATGGTCGCACAGCTGCTTCTGCTGACGAAAGACATCAGTGTATCAAATGGTTTGAGAAATATGACACATCAGATTAAAAAATTTTAATTCCGAATCTGAATTTAGTACATAATCACTTGATTGTATATTTCCGAAAGTATTTAATGTACGTACTTTTAAAATCAGACATTTTAAAAAATTACAATCATCTGGCAGAATATTAAATACATGCGATTTACATGCAGAAGGTATGTATAAGGTGGTCCAGTCTCCAATCCTTCTCCCGCTGGTTGATCCCCTGCATGAATTATGCATACGTCATATCGGAGAATGGATTTGTATTTTTAGTATAAGTATTTTGAAAGTGGGGAATTAATTTTAAATTTATACAAGATTAAATAAACTTAATTTGTGTACAAGATTAAATATTCTTTTATTGCAGATAACATGTGAAAATTGACATAGTAAAAAATTCATTTGGTATAATAATTTCGATAGCATATTTCAAAAATGAATCACGTTATTTACAATAATTACCATCAATTTAAAAAAACGGAAAACGTTATTAAAAAAATATTTTTTATTATTTTTGCCATGTTTATTTTAGACAATTTTTTTTAAATAATGTATTAAGATGTTCAAAAAAACTTGTTCCGTATCGATTATTGTTACAGTTGAATGTTTTCTATTTAAATTTAGCTGTTTTAAATGACGATATAGTTTTGAAAATATTGCAAAAAGCAAAATAATCAGCCAAATTTGTAAAATACTTCCATACAACCAAAAATTTAAGACAAAGTTCCTTTTTGCAGGCCTATCTTATGGCCGTAATGAGGAAATTAGAGTTTAACCTAATTAACAGTTAGTTTTTATATATACTATTTATTTTCATTATTTACACTACAAAGTAATAACATTCAACTGTTCCAATAGAAAAACGAAGAATAATTAGACAAAAAGAGCATCGTACTTAAAATTCATATTTCAAAATACTCGAACTTGTCGTATTAAACAAATATTTATATCCGCGAACTGCGAAATGTGAAGCAATACTTAACGTAATGAGTAAAACGTGTATACGAGTATGTTTACCATACTCGTATTACATACTTTGAAAGTATTACGACTTACACAAGTATTAAAATATTCAGGTTGTACCTTATTTCATATACAATTTAAATATAACAGAGCGAGAAAACCTGAGTACAATATGCGTGAGTGAAATAGCTGTAGCTAGTTAGACAAAAGGGGGATGAGTAGGGTTATGCCGCAGCCCGTTTGTACGAACGTCCGGTCGGCCATACCATACAAGTACTTACAATAACAAGCATTTTGTATTTTCATTACCAAGTACGTATTTTGATCTGGGATATAGATTATTTTTATCGGTGACAATAAATACGCTTCACCTCTACTGTAAATAACTTTATTTGAATTGGCTTGTCAATGCTTGGCATCTTCAAATTTCATTAAATATATGCATCATTTTGTGAAACATGCAAAACCAACACCTGAAAATCCAGTGTTGTTGCTCCTTGATAATCACGAGAGCCATATTTCTGTGGAAGTCTTAGACTTTTGTAAAGAAGTTGGCATTGTTCTGATGACCTTTCCACCACACTGTAGCCACAAGTTACAGCCACTTGACTTAACAGTGTATGGACCACTTAAAAATTACTACAATAAAGCTTTAACAGACTGGATGATCAGCAATCCTGGAAAAATTGTAACAATATATGATATCCCCAAACTAGCAGCTATTGCTATACCTCTAGCTTTCAAACCACAAAACATACAAAAAGGATTTGAAAAACCTGGGATATGGCCTTTAAATTCTAATATATTCTCAAATGAATTTTCTTTGCTCTTCAGTCACTGATCGCGATGCACCCGTAACTGATGAAGCATTATCGTCCAGAAATGACCCTATAATCCAGCCAACTTCAACTCAAGTCCTTCCAGAACAGCCTGAAAGAGAAAATCAAATTGAAGCAGAGCTTGTTAATTTAAATAACATTGCTGTCATTGATTCTTCTTCGTCATTTGCTACAGATCAAATAACAATTGAAGTCGCTGAAGTTGTAACCCCTGAAATAGTGAGACCATACCCAAAGGCTTGCCCAAGAAAACTGATTAAAAATTCAAGGAAGAAAGGGAAGACAAGGATATTAACAGACACGCCTGAAAAGAGACTGATAGAATTAGCAGAACAAGAAAGACAAACCAAGAACAACGCTAAAAGAGAGAGGCAGGAAAAAAACATTCTTAAAAATACAGAGAAGAAACAGATTCCTAAACTTCCACCAGAACTAACATCGAATAGAGTAAAAAAAAGGAAAATGAGCAGTAGTGATAGTGATGTAGAAAATGTTTTACTTGCTGACAGTTCTGAGGGATCATTTGTTGAAGAAACGTCAGAAAAAGATTTAGATGAAAATGATGTGATAATGATTGACAGAAATTTTCAAATAAATGATTTTGTGCTCGTCAAATTTAATACAAAAAAGACTGTTGTGCACTATGTCGGTCGAATCGAAGACATTTGTCATACCATGGCTACAATAAAATTTATGAGGCTGAGTAAGATAAGAGACACCTTTTTTTTCCCTGAAGTAGATGACATAGCTAGTGTCCCACTAGAGGACATCAAAACTAAATTACCAAGACCAAAGACATGCAATAAAACCAAACGTGGTAACTCTAAGTACACATTTGATAAGCCTTTATGGGTTATAACTAATCTAAGATAAGTTATGATCCTATTTAAGATGTTTTTTATTTGTTGTTAACTTTTATTTTTGGATTCTATTATAGATATAAAGTGTTTTATAGGCCATGCCCAAGCCTCCCACAGGGTGTGTCCAAACCTCCCTGCCATAGGGAGCATTGGGCACTTTTGACTTAATTTCTGAATTATCTCGTAATGTTGAGACTGGTTATAATTTTAAATAAGTTCTTTGTAAGATATCTAGCCAAATGTGTGGTGCAATAAGAATTGGCAATAAATGTTGATTATCTATAAAATCTGATTTTTTATGCATTAAATTGTGAAAAAGTGCCCATCCCTCCCCTACCTCCCCTAAATCTTAAATTTATGGTTCTTTTTTTTAACTTTTGCATTCGCCATTACTATAAAAATATAATTATGGTAATGAATTTTTATGATATAAACTTGCAATGTACTACGTAAAGAAAAGAATACAAATATACGTAACTAAAATAATTTCCGGCCGTTTAAAAATTGTTTAAAATATTTTTTAAACAATTTCCATAAAAATGTATATTTCCAAAAAAAATATTTGTTATAAGTATTTCGAAAGAATAAGCAAAATCCCAGCCCAGCTAGGTATAATTTAAATAATCAACAATAAATATTGCCAATATTAAACTTTTTAAAGATGAAAAAAATATGTTTGTAAATTTAAAATATATTTAAAATTTAGGCAACTAAAGTGAAATGAATGCTATAAAATAACCAAAAAAGATATATGCGACAACCTAACATAATCTAACTTAAACCAACCTAACTTGACCTAATCTAACCTAACTTAACATAACCTAACCTAACTTACCTAACGTATGTATTTGTAATTAAAATAATTTCAGGCCAACTTCCATAAAAAATGTATATTTCCAAAAAAATATATTTGATGTTTCCAAAGAATAAACAAAATCCCAGTCCAGCTCGCCCTGGCCGGATCGGGCTGGGCTTTATAATCAACAATAAATATTGTCAATAATAAACTTTCTATTAGTAATAAAATGAATAAAATAGTATGTGAACTTGAAATATATTTAAAATTTAGGCAACCACAAAGTGAAATGAATGCCATAAAATATCCAGAAAAGATATATGCCATAATACAAATAGACCAGGGGGCGGTTATATGGGGCCTCGATTTGGTGACACAATCTCGTCATGAAAATATCGATATTTTTAATGGTACAGCGACCTCTAGCGACGGCTATGTGTCACCATGCAAGAGATGGTACAAACACACTAGCAGGGGGTGGTCAAGTAGGTACTAGATTTGGTGACAGCATCTCTTAAGGAAGATGGCGGCAAATTTTAATTGTGTACAGCGACCTCTAGCGACGGCTATATGTCACCATGCAAGAGACGCTAGGAACACTCTAGAAAACACAGACAGAAACCGCTCAACACTGAGTCTGCTTGAAACGAGTGACAGATATTTACTGCGCAAAAACATATTACACGCATTTAATATTATAAGTTTTGTATATTAATTAAGTAAAAAAGGTGTTGTAGCTATTGTTTTGTTATGTGTTCAGATCTTTGTTATTTTGTTTTATTATATATTAAGATCTTTGTTTTATTTTGTAATGGCGTGTATTGAACCGGGGTGTAATTCCTACATAAGACAATGGACAAAATGGTCATTTTTTTCCCTGCATCATAATGAAAGCCGGTAAGTGTTATCCATTATTGCTTATTATACAACATTTCAAAAATTAATATAAATTTTATACACTAACGGCGCAAAGCAATTGCGACGTTGCAGTTGTTTGTCAAAATTTAATTCGAAGAGTTGCAAAGTATGGTTAAAACGAATTTTTACTGTTTTGTTTAAAAGAAAACTTGCACTAAAAGATGTTTTAGTTAGTTATCGACAATATTTATATAAAAAAAATTGATTTTAAAAATATTACCACACAAATTACAATTTTGTTACAAAGTTTTTTCTTGTCAGAAAACTCCGAGAAATTACTTCTGACACACAGTTGGGTGTATTCGCCGGTAGTAAATTGGTTTTCCAAATATAATTTTTTACTAAATAATGTTATGAGCAGCATTTATATTTAATCAAACGTTGTTTGTTGTAAGTTTTCTTCCAATTGAAAGAGAGGAAAAGGCGGATTGATTGAAATTATTATACCTAACTTAATGTTTTGTTTTTTTGCAGGGCAAAAGCGTGGCTGAAATTGTGTGGCAGGGAGAATTGGGCAGTTACTTGGAATGACCTCAGACGTAAACAGAATCTGCGGACGACACTTTACTAATGAGAACTTTAAAACTTTTCAGCCTAGGAAATTATTATATAGCAATGCTACACCGAGCGAGTATTTGCCAACACCAACAGAGCAGCAGTCGAACAACCAAGCACAGCGCTCAGGCACAGTTGCGACAGGAAACTATCAGCAAGACCTTAGGGGCTTCTTTAGGAGAATGTCTAAGGTTATTTAAGTGATAATACCAAAATGTCCTTATGCACTCATTTTTTGCTTGCACAACTGAATATGTCATATAAACATCATGTATAATTTTGAAATAACACATGTCATAAATACAACTGTTATTATATTTAAAGGAAGACGTACACTTAGAGGCAGCGTCTTTGGGGTCTAGATCGTTGAAAAGCGAAAAAGGCGGAAAGCTGAAGAGGTCCACACTTGTAAGGAAGATTCGTCAACAGAACAAGACGATTCAGCAGCTCAGACGGAAGTTAAGAAGATTGCGAAAACCTATGCGGCGTAGTAAGTAATATGGAAAGTATACAAATTAATAAAATAAAACAAATGTTAAAACTAATTTTATCAAAAGAATCATATATTTTATTTGAACATGAATTGAAAAATTTTTTATTTATAATTATTTATTGGCCAAGCGTGGAGTTTTGACAAAAGTTTGAAAATATACTCCAAGCACTAACAGATATCGCTATAATCATGTATGTTTTTGCTTGTTTTCAGTTGTTGAGGAGTTGCCCACTTTCCATTTATGCAATTACCACCTAGTTGATTCCAGAGTGCTGCCTGGAGACGCCTGGTACTATTTACAATTGTATTTTCTATTTTATTTAAAGTTTTTTGAATTTTATTCTCATAGTAATGATATTTAAAATATATTAAATTGTATAGTAATGTTATTTTCATATTTGTCTTTTGTGAAATATTTTTATAATTTTAATAAATTTATGGATTAAAATTACTTTTTTTTTTGATAACGCCATCTGTGATCAACAGAAAGTAAGAAATTACGCCATCTATGGACATTAATAATAATTACACAAGTCTTTGGTCAGGAGAAGTGAGGCGAGGGGAAAGGGGAGTTACTTTGACAGCGTTTCGCCATGTATGGAAAAGTGTTACTCTTTTTTTATATGGGCTAGTATGGATCGTGTCCGTTCTGTATCGTATCTATTCTGTGCACACTAGAAAACTCATTCAGAAACCACTCAACACCAAGACTGTAAGAGACAACTGACAAATCTTTACTGCGTAAAAACATATTTCACATATTAATATTATAAATTTAGCAAATTCATTAAGTAAAGTGTTGTAGCTATTGTGTTGTTATATGTTAAGATCTTTGTTATTTTGTTTTGTTGTATATTAAGATATTTGTTTTAGTTTGTAATGGCGTGTATGTTACATGGTGAAATTCAAAAATATGGCAAAGGACAAAATTATCATTTTTTCCCTGCCTCGTAACGAAAGCCGGTAAGTGTTATCCATTATTGTTTATTACATAACATTTCAAAAATTAATATAAATTTTACACCCTAACGACGCAAAGCAATTGATGTTTTGTTACGACGTTGCAGATGTAAACGTTACGTTGCAGACGTAAATGTTTTTAAAATTTAATTCTAAGAATTGCAAAGTATTCTGATACGCGAGCACTAACTCTTGTAATGTTGTGATGAATGGATTATATTTTCAAATAACACGATTATAAAAATAATATTCCATGTAACAACTGCATTCTGGTCAAAATGAATTTTTACTGTTTGAAAGAAAACTTGTACTAATAGATGTTTTAGTTAGTTATAGGTGTCGATTATAACATCAAAAAAATGGATTTTAAAAATATTACCACACAAATTACAGTTTCGTGACAAAGTTTTTTCTTGCCGAAAAACTAGGTGAAATTTTTTCAGACATTGTTGGGTGTATTCGTCGGTAGTAAATTGGTTTTCCAAATTGAATTTTTTGCTATATAATGTTGTGAGCAGCATTTATACTTAGTCGAAACGTTGTTTGTCGTAAGATATCTTCCAATTAACAAAAAAAAGGGGGATTGATTGAAATTATTATACCTAACTTAATGTTTTGTTTTTTTTGCAAGGCAAAAGCCTGACTGAAATTAAGTGGCAGGGAGAATTTAACAGTTGATTGAAATGATCTCCGCAGACGTAAACATAGAGTGGAAGATACTTTATTAATGAGAACTTTCCAGCCTAGGAAATTATTATACAGTGATGCCTTACCGAGCCAGTGTTTACCAATACCGACCGAAGAAACCAGAGCAGCAGCGAACAACCAAGTATGAGCTCAGGCAGTTGCGAAAGGAAGCTACCAGCAAAATCTTAGCGGCTTCAGTAGGAGAATGTCTAAGGTTATTTACATGAAAATACTACAATATTCTTATACACTCATTTTTAGCTTGCACAACTGAATATGAACATCATATAAACATCAGTTACGAATGTATAATTTTCAAATATCACATGCATTCATGAATTTTATTATATTTAAAGGAAGACATACACTTAGAGGAACTTCTTTGGAGTCTGGAGTGTTGAAGAGTGGCAAAGGCGATAAACTCCAAACTTGTAAGGAATTATCATCAATAGAACAAGAAGATTCAGCAGTCTAGACGGATGTCAAGAAGATTGTGGAAACCCATGCGGTATAGTAATTTGCAAAGTATACAAATTAATAAAATAAAATAAATGTTTAAACTTATCTTATCAAAAGAATCATATACTTTATTTGAACATGAATTGTAAAATTATTTTCAAAAATAAATAGCAGCCTCCCCTCTATATGATTCTAAAATGAAAGAAATTTGTGAGAACCTATATTATAATTCACCAAAAGACTAAGAATTTGACTACAATTGAAGATTTAATGATGAGCAAGGTTTATTTTTTGTTGAAGATAATTCACTTCATGTAATAAAAAATTGGGAAACCAAATTTCAATTAGTTTTCAGAAGATATATATTTATTGATAATTTAAAAGAAAAAGAAAAAAGATAGTAATGAATGGCAAATATGTTCTACAGAAGATTATTCGGAATTGTTATAAAACATTACATTAAAATGAAGATTGACTGGTCCCTCAGAAGTTTAAATATGCTTAAAGAAGGCAAACCGTTTGGGAAAGAAAATAAAAAATTACGAAAATTATGTAACTTGTAATAATTTCAGTCCCTCTTGTTAAAAATATTCTTTAGATGTTAATATTATCCTACTGTTATTTATCTTCCAAATTATTAATTAACTCCTCTGAATAGCAATTTTTTTTTATTTTCCAGACTCTTCTAACAGCTTTAGGAAACATCAGCAGAAATATGGCTAGTAAGATCCGCATCCAATCAGCCTCAGAGATAAAACAGAGTTGTCACATGTGCGTAATTTTAAAATTATTAATATAATTATTAGAATTATTGATGAATACAGTTGTTGCAACTAAAGTCGTTAATTAGTTGTCCTTAAAGTGTCTTAAATATAATAAAATATCAGAAATATTATAATTTGATTACATCATGTAATATTTCATCGATGTGATGTGTTGAAAATAATGACTGAATGTGTTGAAATATTTCATCAATGTGAACCTAATTTTTAGTAAACTTATTTGTAGATTAGAGAGCTCTTGTGTGATAAAATTGAGAATAGAATAAAATATTTCCGGTATCTGTTATACTTGAAACTGTCAAGTGGTCAAATCGGATCATTTTCAATTTAAATGTAGTATTTTTATTTTATATATATGGGCATAGCCTGTGTTTGGCAGTGTGGCATAGCCTCCAGAAAAAAGACTATCCAAAATAATTCAAGTTATATTTATAGAAAAGTTGTTGAATACTAATATTGACTCATGATTAAAGCAAATATTTTGTGACATTTGTTTTTTTAATACTATGTAAATTTAAAAGATTAGATGATTTTTTGTGGTGCTACCTGTAGATGCCTGATGCCATTTAAAATTGAATTTTCGAATTTATTTAAATTTTCTTGAATTGTATTTTCATAGTAATGATATTTAAAATATATTAAATTATATAGTAATGTTATTTTACCATTTGTCTTTTGTGAAATATTTTTGTTAAGTTTTTAATAAATAAATTTATGAATAAAAATTACTTTTTTCTTTGAAAACGCCGTCTATGAGCAATAAAGAGTAAGAAATTACGCCGTCTACGGGCATTAATAATAATTACACAAGTCTTCGGTCAGGAAGGGTGAGGCGAGGGGAAAGGGGAGTTACTTTGACAGCGTTTCGCCATATATGAAAAAGTGCGACTTTTTTTATATGGACTTTTTTTGTATGGATCGTGCCTGTAATAACGGACTTTCAACAGGAATTAAAACGAAAAACCAGACATTGTAAAAGAACAAACTGTAAAAAAAATAAGTCTAAAAATATTCTCTCTTTCCATCCGTCTGACTCTTCCTGCGCCGAAACAGGACACAATCCCTCGCAATCCTCTTTCAGAAGCAAATTCGAAATTACTTCCTTAAACCCCGATCTCATCTAATCCCTCCCACCCTGCGAATTCTTTTGAGAGCCGTTTATACGTCTCTGGCGGCGTTGGACCATTTATTGTCCACATTCAAACAAAAGAACCCCGGCCTTATTCCGGATTCTCATTTCATGCTGTTAAATTTGGTTCTGCTTAAAAAAATTATCATGTTGATGGCATTATTCGAGATGGAGTGAAAGAAATTGGTAGGAATAGGATTTCGGTGGAATTTTAATCTGCTGATGCCGCCAACCGCTTCGTTAACGACTCTGCCTTCATGGGACAGAACAAATTGTTCATCTCCTCCTTTAATGTCAGTCGTACGGGCTCGTTGGGAGAAACTGCCCACTTCCTCTTGATAAAGCAAAATGTATCTTTTGCAGTGGATTTTTTAATGACTGATGAAATTTATCTAAAGCCATATTTTGATTATAAAGTAGGTAATATCGTAGGCATGTCTTATACTAACCAAGAGGCTGCAACTACAGTGTACGTTTTTATGATATAAAGTCTATTGAGCTCATTTAAATAAGTTGTCTATATTTTATCTGTAAACAATATTAATGGTACAGATTTATACCAATATATTAATGAAGTTGTAACAGGCTTGCACGCTATAGGTTTTAAAGTTATATGTGTAGTTAGTGACAATAATTCTGTGTATAAGAAAGCTATGTCATATTTCAATTCCCCACCTAAATTTGGTATAGCATATCAACATCCTACTGATAAAAGTAAACCGTTATTTTTGATACTGCAAAAGTGTGTCCAAAAAACTAAGCATAAAATGCGTAGTTTCAAAACAAGGCTGTCAGTGCAATTCAAGACAGCTCTGAAAGGGTAAGTGCTTCCTACGTGCAATATAGCTTAAAATGCCGGCTTGGGCTATTCCCACCTGCAAAAAAATCACTGCACTGAAAAACAAACAAATGGGGATTACTTTTTATATGTAAGAACTATTACTTAATTTCATTTTCAATTAACTATGCAATTTTAAAACATCGAAGTAGATTATTATTAATAGAAGCGCGCCATTTTTATTGGTGTTGTCACCTCTTAAAAAAATGTTTACGCAAATTAAAACATCTTAATTGCTCGATACTGAAAAATGTAAAATTTAATTTGTAAAAAAATCGGGATTTGGAAAATGTCGGAGAATTTGGTGAAACGTTTAAATTTCCTTCATCATATTCAATTTTAGAATATTTTACGTATTACGTATACAATCACTTTATGTGGGACTACGGCAAGAAACACATGTTACATTCATTAATTTCCGTCGTCTTCTTTAATTTCTTGAAAAATGCGAACTGATATTGTTTGAAATATGAAGGAATTTTATCACGACATTGAATGCTAATTAATATAAATAATTGTTTCGTCCTATTTTTAATTTCTTTAGTCTGAGATGGAATATTTTCAAATTTTTATTATGGGCTTTTTCACATCTCTTTTTACTTTAAGTCACTAAGATAATTGTTTCGTTTTTGTATCAAAAGTGTTAAGTAATGAATAAAATGGTAAAATGTGACAAAGTTTTTAAATAATTTTAATCTAAATACTTTGGGCATTGATTGTGGTCAGAATAAAAATTTTAGAAATTTAACATGGCGGCCTTAATAATACTTCATATAAGCCAAGCCATGACCATATAAATTAATGCAAATGTGAATCCTAGTACTGCAAGCAAATATATTTATATGCGTCGATTTCCTGAAGTTCGTGGGTAATTTTTTTCTGCTGGTAGCACCGTGTGCGTTGGGGGAGGGCGCTAGTAGGCGGAGCGCAGAGCCCCCTCCACCGATTTTGAGATTTGTGCGTATGCACTTGAGATGGAAATATCTGTTATTTTCCCATACCTATTATAATGAATAACATCATTATTCAATAACATAGTATCATACCTGTTAAAAAATAACATGTTATTGGACATTATTGACAATAACATTTGTTCAAGACGTTCTTAAACGATATGTTCCATGAAATTAATTCCTTCTGCGTGTGCATACAATATATGTATAGTACATGCGTACTATAACCGCTATCTATATTAAATACTACTGGAGAAACATTAGTTCAATTTTAATTTGGTTTTTGATAGGATATAGGTATTTTTCTGTGGACGATTTCAATCTACATTTGATTAAATTATGTTAAAAGAAAGCCAGGCAATGGTCAATACGGTGAAAAGTTACATTTCGAACCATATAGTATTTTCCTAGTTTGATAATTTAAACAAAATGAAACAATAACGCATAGAAATTGCAGTTGGTTAGCGATCAACAGTAAATTCTGAATGAATATAACAAAGAAAATTCAAATAACAAGTATAGATTTGAACATTGTAGTAATTAATTGGATATTATCATTCGGTAAAAATTTCATGTCATTCGGTAATGTTCCGTCAATACGAAATAAAAGAATAAAGCATAAAACAAATAATATATAAAACAATGAATTGCATTAAGAAAAGGAACACACTATTTCTCGCTCTTTTTATTCAGACGACGAATGACATCCGCTCCTTGACAATAACGCAATACAATATTTTAACATGTTACCAAGCGTAATGTTCGTTATAACATAATGCGTTCTTTCCAATCTGTAGTAGGTATGGATCACAGAATAGATACGATACAGAGCGGACACGACCCTTACTAGACCTTATAAAAAAAGAATAACACTTTTTCATACTTGGCGAAACGCTGTCAAAGTACCCTTTCCCCTCGCCTCACTTCTCCTGACCAAAGACTTGTGTAATTATTATTAATGTCCATAGATGGCTGAATTTCTTACTTTCTGTTGATCACAGATGGCGTTATCAAAGAAAAAAGTAATTTTAATCCATAAATTTATTAAAATTACAAAAATATTTCACAAAAGACAAATACGAAAATAACATTACTATACAATTTAATATATTTTAAATATCATTACTATGAGAATAAAATTCAAGAAACTTTAAATAAAATAGAAAATACAATTGTAAATAGTATCAGGCGTCTCCAGGTAGCACTCTGCAATCAACTAGGTGGTAATTGCATAAATGAAAGTGGGCAACTCCTCAACAACTGAAAACAAAAACATACACAAAGCAGACATGATTATAGCGATATCTATTAGTGGTTGGAATATATTTTCAAACTTTTGTCAAAAATTCCACGCTTGGCCAATAAATAATTATAAATAAAAAAATAATTTTTCAATTCATGTTCAAATAAAATATATGATTCTTTTGATAAAATTAGTTTTAACATTTGTTTTATTTTATTAATTTTTATACTTTCCATATTACTTACTACGCTGCATAGGTTTCCGCAATCATGTAACTAAAATAATCTAATAAATTATAAATATTTTTAAATAATTGCGTATCGTTACGATTATTTGTAACTAATAAAAATTTTTTGAAATAATAAATTATAAATATTTTGAAATAATTGCGCAACGTTACGATTATTTGTAACTATTAAAAATTATAAATATAATTTATTATTTCAAAATATTTTTAATAAATTTTTTTTTAATTGTACATTCGTTATGAAAGTAATTTTTTTAATACATCAGCCACGGCTAGAAATTGTTTTAGTTACAGTTGGGTTGGGTTGTGTTAGTTTAAGTTATGTTAGGTTAGTGTTGTTTGGTTGGGTTAGATTACGTCAGCCCAGCCCAGCCCAGCCCGGCCCGGCCCGGCCTGGCCGGGCTGCCCAGCCAGCAGCCCAGCCCTACCCAGCCCAGCCCTGCCCAGCGCAGCCCAGCCCTGCCCAGCGCAGCCCAGCCCAGCACTGTCCAGCCCAGCCCAGCCAGCGTGTGTGCGTGTGCGCGTGTGTGCGTGTGCGCGTGTGCGCGTGCGCGCGTGCTCGCGTGCGCGCGCGCTTGCGTGCGTATGTGTCTGTCTGTCTGTCTGTGTCTGTCTGTCTGTGTCTGTCTGTCTGTGTCTGTCTGTCTGTCTGTGTCTGTCTGTCTGTGTCTGTCTGTCTGTGTCTGTCTGTCTGTGTCTGTCTGTCTGTGTCTGTCTGTCTGTGTCTGTCTGTCTGTGTCTGTCTGTCTGTGTCTGTCTGTCTATGTCTGTCTGTCTGTGTCTGTCTATGTCTGTCTGTGTCTGTCTGTGTCTGTCTGTGTCTGTCTGTCTGTGTCTGTCTGTCTGTGTCTGTCTGTCTGTGTCTGTCTGTCTGTGTCTGTCTGTCTGTGTCTGTCCTTCTGCGTCTGTCTGTGTGTGCGTCTGTGTCTGTGTGCGTGTGTGTGTGTGTGTGTGTGTGTGTCTGTGTGTGTGTCTGTGTCTGTGTGTGCGTCTGTGTCTGTGTGTGCGTCTGTGTCTGTGTGCGCGTCTGTGTCTGTGTGTGCGTCTGTGTCTGTGTGTGCGTCTGTGTCTGTGTGCGTCTGTGTGTCTGTGGTGTGTGCGTCTGTGTCTGTGTGTGCGTCTGTGTCTGTGTGCGTCTGTGTGTCTGTGATGTGTGTGTCTGTGTATGTGTGTGTCTGTGTGTGTGTCTCTGTGTCTGTGTGTGTGTGTGCCTGTGTGCCTGTGTGCCTGTGTGTCTGTGTGTGTCTGTGTCTATATGTGTGTGTATTTGTGTCTGTGTTTGTGTGTGTGTCTGTGTGTGTGTCTGTGTGTGTGTCTGTGTGTGTGTCTGTGTGTGTGTCTGTGGTGTGTGTGTCTGTGGTGTGTGTGTCTGTGGTGTGTGTCTGTGTGTGTGTCTGTGTGCTGTGTGTGTGTCTGTGTGTGTGTGTGTGTGTGTATGTTTGTGTGTGTATGTTTGTGTGTGTGCGTGTGTGGGTGAGCGCGCGCGCGCGTGCGTTCGTGCGTGCGTGTGTGTGTGTGTGTCAGTGTGTGTGTGTGTGTCTGTGTGAAAATTAACTTATTTTCCATTGCTATCTGCATTATTGTTCGTAGTACATGTATAGTTCCCAATAATATGATAAATATGACCATGTGCATTGCCCGCATTTAAATTGTGAATATATTTTTTGTAACTGAAAAATGATTTCCGTATCACCTTCTTCATGAATATACATCAAACCTATCTCATATATATACAGTATCGGTCATGTTTGTTTCTTGAAATGTATTCAAAAAGCTAGAATAGCCTTTTATTGAAAAGAATTTATGTGTTGTTACTGTTTGTTTTTGTGTTGTTTATCCTCCCTAACAATTAATTTTTATTTTATTTCTAAAGAATAAAAAATAATCACTCAGTATTTAAGTAATTAAATATTAATTAGGTAAATATGTTGTATATCGTGTCTTAGGTAAATATGTTGTATTTACCTAAAACACAACATAAAAATGGAAATGTATTCTTTGTTATAATTAGAAACGTAAGATAAAGTATTTCAAAAACATTAATAAGTGCTGAATGACTTACACTTTTTTGAATTATCAATTCAGTTGGACTGACAAAACTACTGATAAGATGACCGACAAAAGAACTTGAAATGTGCAAAAAGTACTTGAAATTTCCATAACCAAATTTCATATGAATACAAAATCATGCTTTCTATTTCTTGTATTTGACAAAATGAAGAAAATATCCAACTACAATAGCGACAGAAAAGATTAAATCTCACATTTGACAATATTTTGATATTTTTGGCAATGATACTATGTTTGCTGTACATTTGTTGGCCTCATACAAGATTTATCACAGAAGGAAAGGTGTAGAAAATCAGTGAAATAAAAACTTGTTGAGAAGTACACTGAGCTTTCTGCTGTTTCATCTATGTGTAAAATTGTAATGTTTCTACAAATAGGTCCATAAGTACGAGGACACTTGAACTGTCGCAAAAGTAATTAATCTTGTTTGAAACTGTAGATAGATTGTAGAAAACTGTTGTAGGAAGCTAAGATATAAGGACAACATAATGGAAAAAATATAATGATTTGATTGCAAAAATGAGCACTCTATACAATGAACCTATGACCTTTGCAGAAAGACGTAATTTTGGAAGGCAATTATGGTACTGGTACCCCAAGTCGCACTAACATTTTGCCAACAGCTGCTAACATTTTTCTTGATATAATATACATCACTTCTAACTTTCATATATGTATGATAGAACGTACTAGAACTGAAGCAAATATCTCAAAAACTTACACAATTCCAATAACTTCAGACATATGAACTTGTCTCTAAACCAATTCAAATTTTCTAAACATTGCACCTCATTCGTTGTCTTCTGAATTTAGAATTAAACAAGATCTTTGGCCTCTAAAGCCCTTTCTAAAATATCATACACAAGGAAACTTTACATTTTACAATTTACATTCGATAATAAATAGTGGTAATAAATACAAGTGGTAGGATTCTGTGTATGGTATTGACAAGTCAAAAGCATATATCTTATATTTTATTACTTTAATGATTTATTATACCACTTATAATTAATACAAAGCTTTAGATAAAATTATTATATAATGCACATATCAAAACTAGTTAATTAATTGTAAATCATCACGTTACAACACTTAAGTTGTCTTGTTTGTATACGAGTATTCGATGATAATTGAAAATTTCGTTGCTCATGATTCCTCAAACTCGAATCAAGATTCCTCGAACTCTCCAGAAAATCTGTAGAACTCTAAAAATCAAGTAATTGTCTAGAAAAATTTTTCTATAAAATGGAAGGTGAAATATCCGGCCATCAACAATTGGGAACAACTGTTGGCAATCATATGGACGTTACCACTATAATTTTGTGAAAAAATTTGTTGTGACAGCAATGACGAAACTTTTTAGGGAAGTAGTGGAGTGGTTGTTACTTATTATTGACATATTGCTATAGTACAATGCCAGCTGAAAGATTGGATGCGTTGGTGAATAATGCAATGGGTGTATTATGAGTGAGCAAGTAAGGTGCGTTTTTAATGCTAGCTAGCTAGCGTATAAACGCTTGGTCTTGCTTCTTTGTGTTGTGAAGATACGCATTCAACGGCACTTGAAATGATGTGGCATAGGCATGTTTTCTCATTTTCCATGTGAATACTTTTGAGTATTACCTTTTCAGATTTATGTTGGTTAATACTCTTCATCCCTTTGCCAAAATTTAAGTTTTGACATAAAGAAAAATATTTGCAAATTGAAAGTATTTACGAGACTCTGTACAGTCTATTTGAAATACCTAAATTTTTCCATGAACTAATTATAAATATTGGTAAGTAAACAATTGTTGTCCGTGCATAATATTCCGAATGTTTTGATTACTGTACAACAAACATGCTAAAGCTGTTAATTTGTTAAACTTTCCTCTCGCATCCAATGAAACCCAATAGCCCTTTTCAACTGTTTAATTAAAATTTAAAATTATCAATTCGCATTTAAATCAAACATAAAATTAAAATATGGGAGTAATTTTTTAAATTATTGTAAGTCTTGCTTACAAAGAATTAAGGCTTTATAATAACATATGTATGTTTACACCCTATGACACTTGTGGCAATAATACAATTTATGAAAGTAAAAATGAATTTAACCTCAAAACTGAAACTTTGGCAAATCTCTCATGTATAATTTCTCTATGTTATGTTGTCTTATGTTTAAAATTGGAATCTGACAAATTGCAAATAAAAGACTATAATAAAAAAAGCCACAAACTATCGCAATAAGAAAATATCTGAACATACCTGAGCACTACTGAACAAGGCAAAAGTTTCATTTTGACTTCCAAATTTGGAAACCCAAGAGAAGAAACAACCAATTGCAAGCATAATAGCATGTATTACGATGCAGAATGTGAGATATAATATTAATGTAAAAATTAATACATAAAATGAAAAAAAATTATGTTGCAAAAGTTATGTTAAATAATACTTATTATGTCAAATATTACAAATAAATTTTCTATTTTTTTTTCAATAATGGCTATAGGGAATAAATCATAAGGATATTGTTTTGAAAAAAAAATATAATGCTACAAGACAAAAAAGACTTTTTTAATTACAAGAAGTTAGTCTAGAAGTAATTATTTGCAATATTAACATTACCAATTTTAGGCGTCTAAAAACTTAATAAAATAAATAAACCAAATAAATAGTTATACATTTAGTATAATCTATCTTCAGACAGATTGACACTGACAGTAATAAAGGTGTACAATTGTTAATTTGGTAATTCATTCAAAAAGTATATCACAGAACAGTATTATTCTGTGTTTTCATCATTGCATCTTTTAGCACCGCCCATTGTACTCTATTTACTTAGTTAGTAGATGTAAGACAAAGTTCATAATTCAGAAATTCCCTTAACATATGTCAATTTGTTTATCCATGACGCATTAATAAAAAACTGATTGACATTTCAAAATAGTCCTGTTGATATTAATGATAATTATAAGTGTTTCATTCTTTTTTCCGTTATTATAAATAAATATCTATAATATAATAGCTATAAAATTGACCTCAGTATTGAAAAAAATCATAAATAATAAAATAAATCAAGTTAGTAAAATTATGTCAATAATATCAACATTTATTTCTATATGCATTACACCATCTAATATTATGTTACATTGTGATATTGTAAAATGTGTTGCAGAGCACGACCAGCTTCTATATTTTAATTGAGGCAAACAATTCAGACGAAATATGTAATTGTGTAATAACTTTAATATGAAATAATCCCTGGCATGATTGTATCTATTTATTGCTTTAATATCAAATTTTTCTTCAACTATTCAGCAGCAATATATTCATATATTGTTTACTTGTTGATACTCTACAACATAACCACTAAGGCTAGAATATTTTCATGTTGATCTCTACAACAATTTCAAAAAATATTATGACGTCTTGTAAACGAATCACCAAGAAAATACAGTTAAAATGTTCGCCACCCTTTCATTTTTTCACCATTCAAGCTTCATTGCTTCTTTATTTTTTAACACACTTTTATTAACTTCACATGTGTGTTTGTATACAATAATGTAACGGAATCTTTCTATTAAATTTTCACCCACTTTCTGATGTCTGAATTATTTAAAATTTCACATATGTATCTAAAACTGATGAAAATACAATAATTGAAAAAAAAATTATTTTAGCCTGAAAATACAATTGAAAAAAAAAATTATTTTAGCCTAAAAAAATTAGAATATTGTTTAAAAACTAAAAAATATACTTTTGTAGCTTTAAATATAAAATGTTGGTTAATATTTTGGTAATAACCTTTAAATATAAAATGTTGGCCAAGAGTGAAAGGAAGTCTTGGATGATAAAAAAATAACTTTAATGTAAAACAAAGCTTGGGGTGCTCTTGAATTAAATTTTCACAATGACTCAACCTTTATAAATAGCTAGAAATAAAATAATTTACGACAACTGATATGAATCACCTCCCACTTTTTTATATTAAAGTTAATTTTTTGTTATCAGAGATGTCATTTCTCACTTGACTTAAATGTTTATACTTAAAGATTATTTTCTCCTACAAACGTGCATTTTTTTAAATTGTAATTTTATTTGAAAATATACTTTGATAACACAGAGTTATTGTATATTTTCTACATTTACTATTTGTTAATATATTAAAATAAAGATAACAAGTAGCGCCATTTACTGGCAAAAGGGAGGATTTACTTCATATAAATATTCCGATTGAAATGCGAAAGCCCCTTCTCTTTCACACACTTAACATATACCAATCAGTGTAACACAAAATATTGTTTATGGAACATAGAACTCTATGATACAAAATTTAAATTGTTGATTTATTGAATTGGCTTGTCAAACTGCAAATTTATAATTTGAACATTCTTTTATAGGACAATTATACATTTGGTTATAATATATGTAATGTTTCCACTTTTATTTCAAATTTTGTTTTCTTTGTCACATGTGTTCGTATAAGCAGGAAATTATTTTGAAGATCGTTCTTGTGTTACTGGATTGTAGTGAAACTTATTTTTATTGTTTTAAAAATGGCATTGTATCAATCATGCATTCCAATGTTAACACAAGTAACAGAAGTCTCCAATAATTTAATTTTCATTTTAGACGAGCGGATTGAAGAAGTTACGGCATGTGGAGAATACCAGCCATAGTCCTCGGCACTCAGAAAAACCTCCACTGTACGGCCCAACCCCTAATAAAGAACAATATTAATAAAAATAACATTTAGTAACTTTGTTTATGAAATTATTAACTTGGAAGCTTTCTCTTTGTAAATTGATAAATTAATTTTATAGTAATGTAAATAAGTCATACTTCAGTTATCTATAAGAGTTTATAGATAATCCACTGATTCCTAAAGAAAAATACGGGTATGTAATTATGATGGAGCAATCATTACAAACCTATAAAAGAAATAATTTATAAATTTACAATATTTGATGTGTACATTGTTGGTTAAAAAATCTGTGAGTAAAAACCAAAATAGAAAAGGTGGTATAAAAATTGGATGAAGAGAAATTAAATGTTTTTTTGTAAGTGATTGGAACGTTTAAGTGAAACTCAGAGAGTCACAGATTTAGTACGGATACAAAGTTGTTTGTCAATATTTAAGAATAGATCCAAATTACAAGTTGCTACAAAAATTTTTCACTGTGCCATTAATAAGTATATTGTGTTCATTTTCAAAATTTGTTAAATTTGGTCCGCGTTTAAAAAAAAAGAAATTTCTAATTGTATTGATTGTCAAAAATATCCAGACTTTCCAGTTTAAATTCTATAGGTGTGATTGATAAATACCAAATATTGTGTGTGTACCCAACCTAAGCGATGCGTGTAAGCTTCTGATTAAAATAAAAGATTGTAGAACTTTCCTTCAAAAATTGAAAATGAATATATCTACAGTATCTCGCTATAACTGCAAAGAAACGTAAGAAGTTACAAATAAACTACTGTCATCATCTAAATTAGAATCTGTGGAAGGCTGTTTGTACTTACTATGACCCATATTATTGTCAAAACTCCATTTCCTAATTAAAGTTAAATTAGACAACTCTACTGGTATACCATTTAAAACAATTTTTTCTGACTCTAAGATCTGTAAAGCTGTATGATCTAATAAACTTTGCAACTCAATCTTGGCTTTTGATTCCGTTAGTATCATATTGGTAGGAAAGCACTTTTTGTATTCATTCAAAAAACAATTCTTATAGCATTCAAAAGACTCTGATACAATGATAAAACTTCCCTCTTACTTGAAGTCTTACTATTAACAAAGTTCATTATTAACAAATATTGGTGTTTCGTAAGCTTAGCCTCTACAAATTCATATCATTCCAAACTTCATCTGCACTAATATTCGTTGATCCGAAGTTGAGTAGTGCACTAACTACTGAATTGTCAAACAGATAATTCCATTAACCGTGTACATTTCAATCTTTTGCTAAAGTCACTAAGTAAAATAAAAAAAAAATCATTAAAGTAAGTTGTACTAGGTTGAGCTAAATCACATTTTGATTCACATTGGTGATCAGTTGCATTATATAAATGCACGATTTGATTCACATTGGTAATTCAATACACTCAATAACACTAGTTAGTCATCATACTTTTTAAACATTTTTGGTCTATTACAATTCACAAGTTTATAGTATTTGTCAACACTTGCAGACTTTTATGTAAAGGACAAATGTCTATATTCTCTGCATTGTCAAAGTTTCCTAATAGCACTGATAAAATACATTCATGTTTTTCTTTAGCATGTCGTTTTACTGAATTCCATAACACAAAGAAATAAGTCTTATTAAAGGTTTCAGTAAATTATCTGGAAAGAAAAATATACAGTTTAACTAACATTATAAAAATCTTGTAGACGTGCTACGAAAAACATATGCTACAAATTAACATAAAGAACCATAGTACCCACAGGTTATGTAAGGTTATGTTGGTTAATGTATTTTACATTAGACTACACTTATATCGTTATGTAAAAATATGTTACAGCAATTGTGCATCATTGCTGAAAATTGTGGGACCAATATGCATTTTTATCTCAAATTACAATTAACCTTTGTAGCACTAAAATATTACAAATATTACAAAACTTTTAAAATTCAAATGAATTAAATATTGCGAATGAAATATTGATCCCGTTTCACAAACACACAAATAAACAAAAAAATACGTATCGGATAGTTTGTTTATTGTACTAGTTAATGAGGTAGTTAGGAGTGAGAATTTAAGGTACTGATTTTTCTATTTATGACCTGTGAATGGAACCACCGTGCAATGATGATAAGTCTGAAAGAAACAATATAACCACCATTATTAAGTAAGTTCATATTAATTAAAAACTTAAGTATCGGTTACCATTTTTAGCTACACTCTTGCAAAATCCAAAAAGTATTTAAAGTTTCATATCTCTTAATAGTGCAAGGTGTACTCGAACTTTTAACTAAGGTAAAAATTTATCACAATGTTTATTACTTGTTATTGTATAAGCTCCATCATTAAACCAGCATCATTAATTCATCTGTAAAATAATTGATTTGAATTATTAATTTGTTAATTTTGGTACCATTCTTGTGCAAACAAAATTAATCCTGATTGGCTAGGGTGTCAGAGGTTCACATCATTCTAAACAATTTTGTGGTTAATTTTCATATAACAGATTTATAATCGTAATTTAAATGATGTATATTTCATAATATAAAAGTAAGCAACTTATTTAGTTATTACCTTACTTAGAATTATTGATTTTATCACTTTTGCATAGGTTAATTCCTCCAATAGCAGTAATAGATCCAGCACAAAAGTCACCTGCTATCGATAGCTGGAGTGGGTGAGTTCGCCGTCTTTCATTTTTGACGCCGAAAATGTCGCTGCTACTTGGCTTTCTGAATTTTTCTACCACAATTTTAATAGTTTTATTTCCTTAAAGCTAATAATATAATTCTAAATAGAAAACAATATTTATAGGAGTATTAAAATTTCTTTTATTCATTAAACATTAAAGGGCTGTCATTATTAGATTGCCCTTTGTGCATATTTTATTACCCTTTGCTCTGTATGTAATCTGCCATTTTGGAGCATATATCACATTAAATTTATGATGATGATAATTTGCATTGCCTTTTTATAATGTCACATTATCTCATTGTTGAATTTCATTGAAATTGGTTTTGGTTGTTTAGCCATGAAGAAGTAACAAGGTGACTTTTGGATTTATAACATTGGTGTGGATTCAGAAACAAAACTAATTTTGTAAGACAAACACGGTGCCCTAACTCTGAGTGTTAAAGCAATAATTATCGTAAAACTATCCATAGCAACCAAGTTCAATTTGGTAATAGATGTAATATTCAACAATTTAGATCATTGATTCCCAAAGTGGGCTATATGAACCCTCAAGGGTCGATTTTTACTTTCAAGGGATCCACATCAAAGAGAGAAAAAGTATACTCAACACAATGAGGCTTGCTTAAACAGGCTCATTTTGCGATATGAGCATTATTTGCTCAAACACCTTTTTCATTTGAATTTTTCTCTGAACACAAAGTTTAAAAGTAAACGTACATTTTTGATGTATACAACTATTACTCTAAATAATGATTTCAGAGCCTTCTTTAATATATTTTCCTTGTACGAATAACTCTAAGACTTTTATAACTATTATGTAAATTCATTGACAGTTAATGAAACTTAAACTTCTATTTGCTTCTAAATAAAATAGTAACCAATCTGACACAGTAAATACACACACACACAAAATTGCTCTTTGCTCGTATTTTATTAGTGGCAATTGAATTTTACATTTTGATATTTCATCAAAAATAATAATATAAAAATCTCATAAATAAAATAATAATATAATCATTTGTCATCCAACACTTGTTAATATGTCTTTGATTACTTTAGACGATTAGTGTTTCATAAATCCAATACTTGTGAGAAGTAGGTTATTGGAAAAAATAAATGTGCTTGTGGCATAGGATTCATTCTATGAAATGATCATTTAAAAAACTATACGCAAGCCTTTAAACAGATCTTATATTATTATGATATTAAGTGCAATGATGGATTATTAAAAAATTAGCGCATGTTGATCACAGTCTTTCGCTTTGTAAGATAATATAATCTTCTTTTTTATTTTATTTAGTTAAGATTTTCTTCAAAGTAATGAAAGTATGCACTTAGCATATCCAAAAAAGAACAGCCTGTATTTTGGATTAAGTTAGTAGTTATGAGAAATATATAAAAGTTCAATAAAAATTCCCAAATGGTAGAAAAATACTTTGAAATTCGATTGCTGTAAATTATATACTTTAATATTCATTTTACTCGAAAAAAGGTTTTTTTTTCAATCTTAATTAAATTTGCTGCTAGATAATGTTCATATGTAACCTTTCTTTCAGATTTTCTTTGTATCCTTTAACACCATTAAACATATATTAGCTGTATGTGGATGTTTTATTTACACCGATGGTATACAGGTAATTAAAAAAATAACTTTTCATAATATTTCATTTCTCATAAACTTAATGACATACTTTCTTTAATCGAAGAAACTTTTTCACTGTGAATTTCAACAAATAGTTGTGTACTTGATGATAATTGGTATTCCAGTAGTTTCCTTTTTAATTATCATTAAACAAATGTTGTCACAATGTGAATCAAAACCTTCACAAAACATGAAAGTTTGCATTTAAATTAGTGTTCTTCAAAAAACTGCATAAGTAAAAATGACTACAAATAGTGGGTAAATAGTGAATTAGTATGTTGTATTTTTCAATTTTGTAATTGTTTTCGCTGGCGTAGTACCTACTGCCATGGATTATATACCGCTATCTTTGAAAAGTCAAATACGTCAGTTGCATATAAGCACGGATTTATAATATTATAATTCTGAGCATATAGGTTACTGTCATGAACGCATTGTGTCACAAAATGTAAAATTATGCAATTAATTGGTGCAGAAGTCAGAGTCAAAAGACAATGTAACATTTCATTTGTGAACATATGACATTTATATTATATCATTTTTTCAAAATTAATAGGTACTATCTATAAATTATTTGTAATAGTAATTGACAAGACTTTCAAAACACTAGTGAGAGATATAATCTACGTACCGATTTTTATCGATAAAAATTATTTGTTTATTTATTGGTGCTATGAACGAAATATGAACAATGTGAATCCACATAATAACGATATCATTATTACTCCTCAATCTATGTATACAGTAATATTTTTACAACTATCTTACAATAAATTCTTAAAAGAATAGTTTTAGAATTTTTATAAGTCTTTCTTTGAATTGAAACAAAAATTAAAGAAATATTTTTCGATCCCTCAAGATGTTTCCTATTAAAATATTGAGTGTTAAATTTTAAAAGATCTTAAATTAAAAGAGAAAATGTTAATAAAGGTGGTCAACAATTTTTTTAAATATTTACCATTTATAAATTTTTGTATTTAAGGCATGTTTATTTTTTCCAAATTATCGAACTTATTCCTTTTCAATAATGATTTACACCAATTCTTCATTTATGATTAATTTTGTGCTATGACTCATAGATGCTACTATTCATAGTTTTGTTTAAAGAACTTAAATGAAAAAGAGAGGATCTTCGTCACTGTGGACTCCAAAGAAAGTTCAGCAGTTTCATTTTCTGTAACTAACTTTTCAAAATATTTTATGCATTTGAAAGGAGGTGGTTGAAGGTGGGTCTGATGTTATAGAAAAAGAATGAAATTTAAAGGGACACATATCAATATGGTTCCATAGCAGTGTTTCAGGACGTTGATCAAATTATGTTGAAAATCATGTTAAAATATAAAGTAGTCACAATAAGAGGTGCTTAAAAAATAATGATAGGAAGACATTTGTAGGCGTGCCCATAACAAATAAGGATAAATAAATAGTGTGCATTATACTCTAACTTCAGAATGGAAATTTTATTTACGTTTACTAGCAATTGAAAGTTTGTAGCACAATCATTCGGAAAATACTGATTTTACAAAAAGGAATGTTTTAAATGAAAATGTAAACAACTTTCTTCTAGAAAGAAATCTCTGAAACTTTTCTATAGAAAGTAAACAAAATGCAGCGCGATTGCATTTTTTTCCATAGAAATGTATTTTATATTTATAATGGTGTCTGCAAAACATTTTAATTTATGTATAAAATATTGTTTCCTTGAAAGTTAATTTTGTTTTATAATATAATATAAATAACGTTTATGTACAAATCTGTTTCAAAAAGTTTCAATGAATGTAACATGAAAGAAAAAGATATGTTTGAAAGAAACATACGTCAAAAGACTTGTAACCTGATTTTTCTTCAAGATCTATTTCTTCAGAACTAAATTAAATGGTACAGAAAACATATAATAAAATTACAATACTGAGAAGTCTCCACAAGCACAATTTCAAAATACGTTTCTGTCTATGCAACTCAAGAAAAGTCGCAAATGCACTGATTGTTTTAAAAGTGTCACTAAGGCCAGATGTGTATTCTGTTTCGCAATCCATTTTTAATTATTACTCTACAAATAAAAATGTTATATTAAGGGATGTTATGTCAAGAATTACTATGCAATAATGAATTGTAATGTGTATGTACTAAATCAATTTGATCAAAATCCGATTACTGGTATAAAAAGTCAGTGTGTAAAGCTTCACTTTAAACCTTCACAAAGTTGCCGGGTGCAAGTATGGAGTTTGATGACATCAATCTCAGCACGGTAATGAACAGTGAAAAAGCTGTTTAAACAAGGGTATATTTATCGACACCTGAGGCTGGGATGGATGGACCACATCACATGTCAACATTTTATTATCTCCATTTGAATACTATCTCCATAGCATGTGATTCTACGTCAGCATAGCAGAAGAGTGGAATCACACGGATCGGGAATAGAACAAGGTATATTTACTCATCGGGACTTGGTTGAACATGAAACGTCTTTGAGGTATTTGGAGTGTCTGCTAAAAGCGTTCTAGAGAAAATGGAGGTACTTAATGGCTCATTGAGTAGGGACAGTACTTAACCCTTTTTGTTGTACTAAATGGCTCATTGAGTAGGGACAGTACTTAAACCACTTTTGCTGGCGGAAGCATTGTAATTGTAGATATGTGGCACTATTAGGGGACCTTTGATGATCCCTTCTTTTGTATGAGGGGGGGTTGTTAGGGGTCCCAGGAGGGTCCTGAAACAGCCCGGGTGGAATAATGGGAATAATATCTCCATTTGAATATTCTTATCCCTTTTCAAGCTAAGTAATTTTTTGTATGGATAGATGCTCTTTTGCAAATAAAATTCATTCCTGTTCTACTAATTGAATTTGACCCGATATTTTATTCTAGCAAACTTTGTATTTAGACATAGATACGAAAAAAAATTGATATAGATTCACTTGTTCAAGTTTTAAAACTTTGAAATCAGTTAGATCCTGATAATAAGAAGTCATACTTCAAAAGTTTTCAAAAATCACCTGAAAATATCATACTTCTTCCATCTCTAATTCTGTAGCATGTACTTTCTTCAAGCCAGACTTTTTTATCCAAGTACTTTCATGGTTATCGGTCCTTGCAGAGAGTTTTATATACTTTACTACTCATAAAATGTTGCATTCATTTTTAATTAACTTTGCACTGCGTAATATAACCTGAAATGTTTAAATAGTACTGAATAGTAGCAAAATAAATGAAATAAACCAAGAAAAAAGTGTATTTAATTTGATTTGTTTGCTTCCATTTATATATTAAAAAACGTTCTCTCCCTCGTCAGTTGTTCCATCATTATTTCACTTTATATGCATTTCGTTTCCAATATATATTTGCATTGAAAAATTGGTTTGTGTATGTGTACCCAATAATCGAAATTATTAAAAATATAAATGTTTACATATACCTGCTATATCCTTGTACACATTTAAATCAGTGAAATAATCACAAATAGCAACAACTCATTATGGAAAAGAAGGACAAGTGACACTATCCTATATTATTATCTACTTATAAAGGTGTAAATAGAAAATGTATGTACTCCTATAATATATTAAAAACTGTTGAAATTAATTTACTAAAAAGTTAAGTATTTACCTCAATTTGATTTGAAAAGTGTCTTTCTTGCACCTTAACATACTTTCGCAGCCAATCAAAACCTTGGGCAAGCAAGGAAGGATTTTACGGAACAAACCTACCTATCCTTTGCTTACCAAACAATTCTTGGGGATGGCTCGTGATTTTCCACGTAATGCGGAAGGTTGTACCATCATGTTCAAATGACACATCTTAGTCTAGCTAGCGGAATACTGTATAAGTATCAGATCAGTGAACCACTGAGTAATGCTAGTTATCTTTGGCGATTTAAAGTCAATATACATACTGTCGTTTATACCAGCCAAGAAATTTATAGTTTATCTTGTTTGTTGAGATAACTGATGTATTTTACTGAAAATTGTGGTCAACAATAAAATTCCTACCTACAGTAAAAATAAAATAACCATACAAATTATCATCATTGCAGTCAGCAAACCCATCAGCTCATCGTTGACCTGAAGAACGTCGACTGCCTAATTGACAATTGCACGAGTCACGCTGTAAATACAACACCACGCACAATCAATGTGTCAACAATTAGAAACATTGAAGTGCATCAATATTACAATGACATACTGGCGAAATATCCCGGCATCACTTGCCTCAAATTGATGGCAATAACGCCCTAGCATCGAGTCGAACATTAAACGACTGGAACAGTACATACTCGTTAGTATTTGTTGATACTTTATGACTAAAATCACCCGATCAGAACATAATGACACACATATTTTCTTTTCTTTTGAAAATAATTATAATTAAATGTGGCACATATTAAGACCACATTCAAATATTCTTTAACTTTTAGGTAATAGGCATATAGAATTTTAACAATTTTTCTCGTATTTTCAGTAAATTAATTAGATTTAAATATTGTAATAAAATATTTAAAGTATAAATAAAAATATTTATTTTCTGTAAGTATTGTGCCACATATGTGCTAGTAGTTCTCAAATTATATGTGAAATATATAAATTGTTTGAATATTTACATGTTTCACACTATTTTGAATAGATTGAAGTGGATCTAAAGCAGTAAATCCATAATAATTATTAGTAAATCCACAATATTATATCTATTCTGCTTATTCTGTAACAGCATCAAAACTTATTATGAATTACGCACAGTTGGATTGAATTTACAATTTTTTCATGCTTTGGATAAGCACATATTTGTATCAATTTAAATATTATAATTGATATGTATTTCTACGAAGGAATCATACCATTTGTGAATTATATTTAACCATTTAACTAAAACCAATTTCTTTTAAACCTTACTTACATAAAATAAAGAATGGAATAAAATTAGGTATTAATTTAATGCTGAAGATGGACGTATTATGCCTTTGTAATTTCCATGTACAAGGTCTCTGAGTAACGCCATGTTATAATTAATGTTGGAATCTGAAAAATTAAGAACATGCATCAATATTGTTAAATCCGAAAGAAATAAACCTGTAACCATAAAAATAACTGCAAACACAACTGAACAGTGCATAAGGTTTTTCTAGATAATATTAGTTACCAAATCTATTAAATTCGAGAGTCGGATTCTCACAGTAGATGCAACCAATTGTGAAAACTTGTTGCGAATAAAAATTACGGAAAATGGCTTATTCAATTTCCAAACACCGATCAAACATTTTTTGAAGTACTTCTTTAGGCGTGCTATGAAAAAATTTATGAGAGTGAAATTTTACGAAGCAACGCACAATCCTAGGTGGAGTTGCTCACTAAACATATATTTACATGTGTGTGGTGACTGATACTATATTCAGAATAATTATTGAGGTATTTTGTAAATCCACAACACGTGTTTTATATTCACAAAAATCTAAGTTACATCTGTACTTTGAAATAATATTGTTTAGTAATTGAAAATTGGTAGTGGTCCGTATAATAAAAAAAACATTTATTTATTGTGAATAATTGTGATAGGAATAGTGCTTGTAAGCAATTTAAAATATATTTTAAGTGTATTTCCCTAAGTTAGATTAAGTTTTGGTATGTACTTATGTGTATTATAAAGTATAAATTATTACTTTATCATTTATTAAATACTTAAAATTAATACATTAAATTAAATTTTCAGCATATTAATTTTTTAATTATTAAATGATAATTGACTATAATTCTAGATAAGATCAAATTTTTTACTACTCTGTATGAGAAAATAAACTTTCATTTTTGAAATTTAATTATTTCATTGAATTTAGATTTTACTAACCATATTTATAATCATGCTCTAGTTCTCTTGTTATTTTATTACCCATAATTATTTGAGTGCTAAATAAATCTAAAGAAGTATAACTTCTAACCTGCGTACATTAATACACACAACTTTTTTTAATTTTGGGGCCGATAGCCGTTCTGATATATTGATACACACTCTATTTATAAGTGCATGTCAAATAAGCTACATGCTTTTCAGTAACAAGAAAAAACTGTGTATCACAGTGTAGCCTGAAACATTTAAAAACAAGTATACTCATGCAGAGCTAGGGATTGGACCTTGTAGGTAACACAGTATTCTCAATTATTGGTCATTCATTACAAAATTGGCAGACAGGCTTAGTTCTGCAGCATGCATATGCTAAAGAAATTCATAGCTTGACAAAATATATAGACACAGCTACATTAGTTTACTTTTATTATTTTCGTAGTTTAATGCCGCTATATAAAAATAATTTTTATCCTGCAGAAGCCAGCCGTCCATGCAATTTATGAATTAGCACCCCAGGAGTATCATGCGGAGATAAATTTAAAAAATTAATACACTTGCACTTGAATCTTTAATATTTGTAAACTCAGTGGATTTAAATAGGAATTGTAGTAAAGGTACTTAAATAGGTATCCACAAGGAATAAGAATAAACTAAAAATGAACTACATAAAGAAAAATGAACTATGGAAGTTTTATTTTCAAGTTTCTTTAAAATCATTAATGTAAAAAGGGCCAGAAACTGGTTACTATTGCAAATGGTTAATAATAAAAAAAATAGGTTTAATCATTTTTCATTTATTTTATTCTTTTCTTCTGGGTTCAGTCTTATGACACAATGATTTTTTGTTGTTTTCGAAGAGGAAATTGCAAGTCTGCAGTCTTAACACATTGGTATTAATAGCTGTGCTCGTTGGAGTCTCCTGAAGGTTTAATAGAAAATGACTATGTATCTGTGATTGTTGTTGCTTTGGAGGCCTGAATATTGGTGCATATTGACTCCTGTTCGGAATGCCTATCGCTTTGTACGTGTTAGGAGTTAGGAATTATAGGTACTTTTATATTGGCAACACTGCTCTCTCTCTGCTTGGCAAAATAAAATGTCGGATTACTGTTAAGATGTGTAATTGTGTATTAAGGTTTTCTAATAATAAATAAGAAGTTAAACATATAAAAGTATTTCTAATTCATTAAAATAACATGGTAGCAATCCGTGGTTAAGAAGTTTTCAAAAGTAAAACGTAAATAAGGAATTTTTGAAAATATAAAAAGGTGAACATTGGCGTTTAAGAACAGCGATATAAATATTCCAATTTTGGATGAAGCAGATTATAGTAACTGGAAAATATGAATGTTTAAGTTTCTGCAGTATAAGAAGTGCAAGGATGTTATAATGAGAGCAAAATTTCAAACAGATGACGACAAGTGGGACGAAAGGGATGTCCAAGCAACAAACTACATTTACAGTGCAATAACTAACAAACAGTTAGAATATATAAGTGAACTCGATACAGCTTACAGCATAATACAAAAGTTTGATGAGATGTACTTAAAAAAGTCTACAGCTTTGCAAATAGTGTGCCGACATAACCTTGAAAATATCAAGTTGACAAAATTATTCTGAAGTATCTTTATTCTTCGATAACTTTGAAAAGGCCGCGAACGAGCTAAAACGAGCAGGGGCAGAGATTTCAGAAACAGAAAAACTAAATTATATGTTAAAATCACTGGAAAGTTACAGCTATATAGGTGATTTAATTGATGTCTTGCTGGAGAAAGAAAGAACAGTTGACTATTTAAAAAGTAAAATAAAACTAAAGAAAACGGAAAATGTGGGTGAAATGCCAAATAATGACACATCAAATGTTTTTAAAGCAAATGCCAAGCCGTCTGATTATAATTGTTCAGGTTGTGGTAAACCTGGCCACTTAAGAAGAAACTGTCAAGCTGATAATGTAAACCGTAATCAAGGACGTGGATATTTTCATAATAGTCGAGGACGTGGATATTTTAATAATAATCAAGGAAGTGGATATTTTAATAATAATCAAAGACGTGGATATTTTATTAATAATCGAGGACGTGGATATGGTAATAATAATCGAGGACGTGGATTTTCAAATTATAGAGGACATAGTTCATCTAGAGGTAGAGGACAACAAAATTATCAAAATAATAATAATGAGAGTCAAGGTAACAGTTTTCATACTAATATTGCAAATAATACTTACACAACGAGTGAAAAAGAAAAGCTAAAGAACGGTCAAATAGAATGGTTACTTGACAGTGGATGTACAGACCTTATTATTAGTACTGATGAGTATTTCGATGCTTGTGAGAAATTAAATAAACCTGTCAAAGTAAAAATTGGTGATGGAACAATATTAGAAGCCACAAAAGTTGGTAATATTATAACTAGCTTCTTAGTCTATGGACAAAAATCTGAGGTAAACCTGACAAATGTTTTCTATGTAAAAGAAATGAAGGCAAATTTATTAAGTTATTCAAAAATCACAGACAAACATTCAATTGTTTCAAGCGGAAGAGTGTCAAATATTTACAATTATTATGGAAAGATTATAGCAGTTGCTATTAAGGATGAAAGATTATACAAGATGAAAAGTTACATGAATGAAGAAATATTGCAAGCGAACATGAGTAGAAAGAATATGACAGTGAAAGAAAAACTACACGTACATTGGGTCATATAAGTTTTAATAATTTGGAATTAATGTGTAAAAATGAGTGATTAGAAGGATTACCAAAAGATAATGAATATGAATATTTAAAATGTGCTATATGTATTTAAAATAAAATGCATAAGTTACCATTTCATAACAATCGACGAAGGGCAGAGGAGATATTAGATATTGTACACACAGATTTAAATGGGCCACATCAGACTACAGGATATCATGGAGAAAAATATTTTTTGAGCTTTATAGATGATTATAGCAAGCTGGTTAAAGTTTATTGTATCAGATCAAAAGATGAGGTATATGACTACTTTGTTGAATATGTAAATGAGGTTCAGAACTTAACAGGAAAAATGATAAAGGAACTGCGATGTGGCGATGGAAAAAAGTACATGAATGCAAGAGTTTTTCAGTTTGCAAGAAAGAAAGGAAACCTTGTCCAGCATATGTTCATGAATTAAATGGAACAGCAGAGAGATACAATCATACACTAATGGATATGGGTAGATGTCTTTTATCAGAAGCAAAGGTGGAAAGAAGATTTTGGCCAGAAGCAATTAAAACCGTAGCTTATCTTAAGAACAGAACATTGACTAATACTATTGTGAACAAAACACCATATGAAATATTTTTCAAAAGGAAGCTCATCTGTTAAAAATTTAAAAATGTATGGAAGTAAAGTTTTTGTGAGAATTCCAGAAGAACGGAGAAGGTCTAAATGGGATAAGAAAGCAGAAGTTGGAATTTTACTTGGTTATACTGATACTGGATACAGAGTATTAATCAACAACAGAGTTATTATTGCTAGACATTGTGACATAATAGAGGAAGATGTTAAATTGTATGGATTTGAAAGTGAGGAAGAAGGTAAGATTAAAGATAATATGGAAGGAAGGGAAAAGGAAGACAAACAGACACAGGAGAAAAAGGATACAAATAAATATTTCGGAAATAATGAAACACATGAAGAAGAAAATAAAAATGAGATTATAGAAAGAAGATCAAGAAGACAAGTCAAACCTCCACAACGTTTTGATGAGGAATTTGGTTATTATTGTTTATACTGTAACTGTTGTGACGCTTCGGCTCCTAGCGGTTTTCAGGAGGCGACTACATGTGATGAGGCAACTAAATGGAAAGAAGCAATGAACAGGGAGATGGACAGTTTAGTGAAAAATGATACATGGACCATAGTAAACAAACCTCCTGAGGACAAAAGGGTAATTGATGTCAAGTGGGTATATAAAAGGAAGAGTGAAAATGAATATAAAGCAAGGCTAGTGGTAAGAGGTTTTCAACAAACTGACTGTATTGATGATACTTATTCTCCTGTTGCTAAGATGCCAACTCTTAAACTACTATTATCTTATTGTTGTAAAAATTCTTTAGTTATTCATCAAATGGATGTTGAAACAGCTTTTTTAAATGGTAAAGTTTTGTCTGAAATTTATGTAAAACAGATAATCATTTGGCTTATGAAAATGGAACTGATAAAGTATATAAATTAAATAAATCATTATATGGTTTAAAAGAAAGTCCCCGTGCATGTTATGAATGTTTTAACAATTTTTTGATTATTTTAGGTTTTCGCAGAAGTATTTTGTATGTCAAAAAGGAGAACAGCTTAACGGTTTATATATTATTATTTGTTGGTGACTTAATCATATGTTGTGAAAATGAAGATGTAATTGCTGATATAAAAACTAAACAGTTTAAAATGAAGGACATGGGTAAAGTAAAAAATTGTATTAGAATAGAAATTGAATATAACTATAATCAAGATAAAATTTTAACTTTAAGTCAAAAATCTTGTATTGAGTCATTAGCTAAACGTTATGATATTGAAAGTTCAAAATTGTTTAAAACCCCTATGGAAATAAATTTAAAATTGGAACAATCTGATATTAATGAAGATGTGAAATACCGAAATTTAATTGGTGCACTCTTGTATATTAGTTCAGGCACCAGACCAGATATTTGTTACAGTGTAAATTATTTGAGCAGATTTAAAAACTGTTATAATGAGACACATTTCAAATATGCTCTGAGAGTTTTAAAGTATTTGTGTTTGATAAGGGATCTTAAATTAACATATTGTAATAATAGTAATGCTGATATTTTGGATTGTTATGTGGATGCCGACTGGGCAGGAGTTATTTTGGACAGAAAGTCTACTACAGGATTAGTTATTAGATTATTTGGAATTATCATTTATTGGAAATCAAAGAAACAAGGTAGTGTAACAAAGTCTTCTACATTTGCTGAATATGTTGTGTTATCAGAAGCGGTAATTGAATTAAAATTTCTTATTTGTTTATTGAATGAATGTTTTTACTAAAATTTGTAAATCAGTTAAAATTTATGAAGATAATTCAGGCGCTGTAGCTATTTCTAAATATGGAAATTTTACAAAGAATTCTAAGCATATTGAAGTTCACTATCGTTTTATACATGAGAATGTTAGGAAATGTTAAATTCATTAAATTCAAAGAGATGTTAAATTCAAGAGTAAAATTAAGTGTCAAGTTAATAGAGATATTGTAAGTGTTTATAAGTGTTTGTTGCCAATATACAGGTAAGGAGGCATGTAAGGAATTATAGGTACTTTTATATTGGCAACACTGCTCTCTCTCTGCTTGGCAAAATAAAATGGCGGGTTACTGTCAAGATGTGTAATTGTGTATTAAGGTTTTCTAAAGCACCCATAGCGAAAAAGCTTAGGGCGCATAGAAACTGTAAAAATTACGTGTATTTTATAGAAAACCTCGCTCAACCAAAACTGTTATGTTTTCCGATGACTTAATTTTTAATATTACGTTATGTAGAATTATATTAAATCCCAGTCTTGTCTTGACTTCTAAACGTATTTCTCTGGTACCTCTTAAGTACCTCTTAGCTTAAAGCATTCCAAAAACTACATTATTTGTTCTCATTGCATAGTTCTCAAAACAAATTTAAAATCACTGTTCGGGAGAGTTATCACGACAGCTCTATTTTTATTGATTCTACAACAAGCTAGTATTTTATTTCACTATTGTATTAAAATGAAATCAGCTTGGCGATATCGCTTGTCAAAATTGGACATTGTCTACGCATGAGCCATAGAAACACTGACACATCATTTTGTAGAATAGAAAGAAGTGTTTTTATCTACCAAAACACCACGTGACCTTTCGACGTCAAATGTTATTTCCATACATTTTTAAGTTTTCTACAAACGAAAACGAAAGTAGAAAGGAACTTTGTTTAGACCCACAGATTCTGGATATATTAAATACCTCAAAATCTCGACTGATAACATTTCCCTAGGTTTGGTACAGTTTCGAAGAGATGAAATTTTCTGATCTGATGTCAAAAAAAGCAAATTTAACAAGTTCCTATTGGTATTAAACTGTGAGGATTTCAGAGTGTGATGTTCGTATATTTTTAGGATCTCTTTATGGTGAGTTTCGAATGAACCTTCTGACATTTGCCCTATTGATAGCATATTGATATTATTTCAACACAATGCCCTATTGATAGCATATTGATATTATTTCAACACAATGAATTGATATTATTTCAACACAATGAAATATCTTGTGCGCTGTTACCGGCATGTAATACCAATCCACATTTGGTTTGATTAAAAAATTAACCAAATTTCTCAGCGTTAATATCGTAACCACAAGAAGTAACATTGGGAATAGCTTCCATTTTTTTAATCAGTTCCACATCAATTCCTATTGCTTCCTATTTATAAATAATCGTAAAGACTCCATGAGGACATATTTGACGTAAAACATCTTCTTGAGATTCAACAGTTCTAGAAACAGTGTGATCCAATAAGGCTGAAATTTAGACTTCAGCATAGGTTTACTTTCACCTCAATGAAATCGTCTGAAGGATGTCCTGGTGCAGGTTATTGACGATGATGATTTTGCGAAAAACCTGAATCTAAATGTAATAATCATTATTCAGCACCTTATTGGGCTCTTCTCAATCAGTGCTGTACTTGACAGGTTACGACGAGACCTTCTTTGTAACATTGGCTACTGTAAAATGCCTTTCAGCTCGCAACTGAAGGGCATTTTGCAGCAGCCAATGTTACAAAGAAGGTGTAGAAGTAACCTATCAAGACCTAAACCGTAACCTATCAAGCACCGATTAAGATGATGAGAGTGAAATTTTATGGCTATCCATCAAAACCTCCATTTTCATTCATCTTATAGGAGGGGTACACTCGTCGAAGGTCTTTGGTTTTCTGTCTCGTGAGTGTTCAGGCTGGGCTCTTCTCCACCAATGGATGGCAATGTAATCAGCTCAAAAGTTTCAGTTAGCCACACATTATTGTATTTTAAGAAATTGTTCATGTTCTGTCCTTATTTGGTCCACCTTTTAATGGCACCAAAAACTTTCATTTCTAGGGATTCTAGTTCTGCTTATTTTGCATCCTTTGTATCCAATAAAATTAAAAATGACTGGTTTTATTAAACACCAAAGTGCATCTGAAAAAAAAGTTATGAACCATAAAGTACCACTTATGTGACATAAATAGAATCTGAAAACTATCATAAAAAAATATTATTGCGTTTGCTACCATTTTCATTTCTTAGACCTTTAAAATTTAAACATTACAAAAAGAATTAGAGAGACAATGTTCAAAGTCTAAACATAAACAGAAAAAAACTAATTTTTAAAAGTGCATACAACACTAGGGTCTGTAATGTTATTACTACAACACTAAATCCAAGTCAGAAACTTGGAATTACCAATATATAACCAAAAATAATACTTGCCGCTGGTAGTGATCATAAAAAAATGGTCCGTGGTAGTATTATAAAAACAAGTGAATACAAACTACACTATGACCAAATTCCCTTAACCCTTTGTAATTAACATATGTTTTTTTTGCTTTTATGAACATATTAAGAACTTCTGTAAATTTAAATTCAAGTGACAGGTGGTCAACACTCGAATACCTGCCATTATTGAAAAACAGATGAGAACTTGACTTGATTAGGTGGCTTCAAATATTGGATCTATATGTATTTACTAAATACTCTGTTTAGAATTAAGACTTGCAAATTCAGTGAGAGGTAATCAGTACATAAAAGTTTTGTTAGCAAATTATCAATGAAATGATTTTTTTAGTTTTGTCAATTTTTTGTTGCACTTGACTTGCAACTGTGGGATTCCGCATCCCAGTCTCCGAATATTATGTTATTACCAAAGGACAGAATCAAAGTGACATCCATCAACCATCGGCATCAGCAGTAGTGTCGAACTTACTGATTGATGATGAGCCTTTCTACCAATATGGAATACATGTTTTCTATCGAAAACCCGAAACGTAAAGATTTTCCCACTATTTTTGAGATTTCAAGAAAATTCTCCCCAATTTTTTACCGATTTTACATTTCTGAATTGGCAATTGTTTTCGTTTCGTTTATGTTTCATGGGGGATTCCCCACCCACGTTGAGAGTTGAGTAATTATTTCCGATAGTTTTTAATATAATAGTTTTTGAAGAATACCCTTTCGTCCTACAATGCGTCATTAGGGGATGCTCAAAGTTAATTCGCTTCTATATATAAGCAAGAATTTGAATTTTATTTTTTTATTCATTCAACAACAGTTTTCTGGAGATTGTCATTTCAGTCACATTGCAATTTGTAAATAGTGTAGTGATAAAGAAATATCTATATAGCGATCTACAATTAAAGAGTTTTTCTGTTTTATATTTTATAAGTTATATTCATACAATAGGAATATGCGAAGCCTGAAAATTCTTGAATCGAATAGTGGGTGTTGGTGGCAGATAAATCATAGAAACATAGTGTGTGTATGTAAAAAAATCATTTACACTTATCTACTACTAATAATTTCACCTATTTGTTGGGTACAAATATATGAAATGTTAATATAGAATATAAAAAATATGGTACCTCCTCAAATTTTTTAAAATAACAAATAATGTGGTGATTAAATCAGGATTAGGAATTAGTTATTGCAATACAAACCATGCAAGAATCCTATTTGATTTACATAGCCAATTATTCATAATTCAATTTTATTAAAAACGTAAGTAGGTACCTACCCTATTTCTTACTTGTTTTCTTATTTCTTATATTACGTCTATTTTAATTTACTATATATTTTTACAGAATGGCTGATGGTAGAGATGGTCCGGTTGTCGGGATACCAATATAAAAAATGAAGGCTCGAAGAATATGCAGAGCGACAAAAGAAAGGTGAGCCTAAAAAACCATCGTCACCCAAACATCTACAAGAAACCAATGTAGTAACAGTGGCTCCGCTTAAACCACATGATGAAGGTACACCAGATATAATAAGTGAACCTGCTGCATCTGTGCTATTGCAACTATAAGTGCTTCAGCAAGCTCAAGGTCTATCTTGGATGCCGATTTAGCAATGTGGCCCAAAATAACAGAGGCAGAAGGAATATATTTAGTAAATAGAGAGCCTACTAACCCATTGTATGAATTTGAATTCTCACAAGATAGCAATGGTCGAAGGTCTGCTTCGAGATAGTAACAGAAATCTTAATAACAGTGAATAAATTTTTGAGAGATTGGCTTGTGTATTCTGTGGCAAAAAATTTGGTGTATCGTTTTTGCTGCAAAATATTTAAAACAACTAAAATGGCTAAAACAATCGGAAGCGTGTAAGCAATATATAATCTCATGAGACATCACAAACACATAGGAGCTGTAAAATCTGGTCTGAACTTTCACGTAGGCTTAAATTGTCACAACAATGGATGTCGAGTCATAGAGAATAATTAAATAAGAAATAGAATACTGCAACGGAGTTTTATTAAATATTGCCTCAATCATAAAAGTAAAGGCAAAAAGTGGCTTGGCTTTTCATTGTACTTCTGATAATCTGTTTCAATATAACAATAATCACTCTTTAAAACTAGTAGAGTTGTTAACCTAATTTGATCCTGTTATGTAAGAACATGTATGCAGAGTTTTGAAGAAAGAGAAGAAACAAGCAATCTACTTAAGTAAAACTATTCAGAATGAGTTCATTAATACAATATCAGACAGTATAATAAGCTATATACTAATAATGCAGACAGCATAATAAGCTATATATAATAATAATATTCTATTATTTTAGATTATACTCAGATTAATAAAACCACAGACCATTCAAGAACGTCAGAAATTGTAATGAATGAAAGATTTTTAGGATTTATACCAATCAAAAAATCTATAGGTCTTAAACAGACAGAAGTTATTTCAGTATAGCTATCAGCACTTGTATTGTCTTTAGATAATGTAAGAGGGCAAGGGGACTATAATGGATCCAATATAAAAGGAATTGAAAGTGGGGTCAAGCCAGGATAAAAATAAGAATCCACGGGTATTTTATGTTCCTTACACTAGTCATTCTTTAACCGTTAGAGTGCTGACGAGCGCCATTGCCACAGATCAAATATAACAATTGTGCGAGCAATTGTGCGAATGAGATAGCACTTTCGCGTTTTCAATACTAAGCTATATTCCCCTATTGCCCATTTGTTGAGCACTCGCTGCAACTTCATTAGAGTATTTTTTCATTAGAGTATTTTATTTTTGACAGGTGTACTTTTCTTACATTTTAGGTTATAAGATACGTACAATTGAAACAACTGTACGTATCTTATAACCTAAAATTCTGAAATTAAAAAACTTTATTAGAAAAAAATTTGCCAGTTCGAGCGACATAACTAAAAAGAACCAACAAGAAACTTAGTGGCTACATACAAACACATGCAATGAATATTTCTATTTTACGAAACTATCTGCCCCTTTTACATATCAAGTCGAACTTAAGTAGCTTGTATCATTAATATAATATACTAATACTTTCAATTTTAATACGAATTTTCATTAAATAAATTGTTAACTCTCCTTTTATTGTTTACTGTATTATAACTCTGAGTTTTTAACATTGATTCATTTATTTAATTCGACGTTTAACGAAACAATATCAATATTTTATGTCTTACAGCTTTATTCTATATCTTAGTAACATAAAGTCTTACTATTTCTATTCTTACTATTTTGAATTTAACAATTAATCTATGAAATGAAAAAATATACTCACTATGGAAATTATACTTTACGAAGAAAAAAAATGATGTTATCGTGGCAATTACACTTCAGTTTTGTGCTACTAAATGTAAGAAAAGGCTAAAAAAATAAAAAGGGTACGGTTCTGGCATAAATGTTGATTTAAAAGATTTTTGTACTCATTGTAGGCTAATTTCTATATCCTACTTAATCTATCTTATACATTCAGTTTAATATCCCTAATGTAAATAGTCGACAACGCTTAATAAAGAATCAAATACAAAAAGTAGAATACAAGAATGTCATAATTATTCCTGTGTTGTTTACACAATTACAAAAACATCTAAAAAACAAATCTAACCTATAATACATATATAAATAAATAAATTATTTTGTTGAAAATTATTTTCGAAATAATCTTTTATTCATTGGCACATTGGCATACATTGACTACATCTTCAGCTGAACAAATCACTTGGATGCAGTAACAACTTATTTTTATCTTTTAAATCAATATGCTCGTAGCTGTTGTATATTATATATTAGCATTATTACTAAAAATCTCATTTTCACAATCTTTTGTTTTAATCAGAAGAATACACATCCAGTATTTGGTATAAATTAACAAATTTGGCAAATTTTGAAAGCCAATGCAATATACCTATCAATGGTACAACGAACAACTTCGGTAGGAACTTGTAATTTGGAGCTATTCTTAAATATTGACAAACAACTTTGCATCCATACTAAATCTGTGCCATTTCTTCTTCAAGTTCTGATTCAATAATTACCTTTTAACAAATATTCTCTAAATTACTTAAACCTTCCAATGACATAAAAAAAAAATTTAATCTCTCTTCGTTCAATTTTTGTACCACTTTCTGTTTTTGTTGTTTATTTCACCTCCAACTGCAAATAAAAGAACAAATTATTTAACCAACAATGTACATATATAATATTGTAAATTTATAAATGGATTCTTTTTGATTTGTAATAATTGCTTCATCATAATTACTTACTGTATAGAAAGTTTTTTTCTTTAGAAATCAATGGGCTATCTATAAAATCTTAAGCTAACCGTGTAGTGTAACTTACTTACATTACTATAAAATTAATTGATTCGCAAAGCGAAAGCTTTCAACTTAACAAATTCATAAGTAAACTTACTAAATGATAATTTTATTAATATTTAGCCTTTATTACGTGTCGGGCCGTATGACGGTGACGTTTTTTTGAGAGTGCCGGGGGCTAGGTCTGCTATTCTCCACATGCCGTAACATCTTCAATCCGCTTGTCTAAAAAGAAAATTCAATTATTAGCAACTTCTTTGTTGTTGATTATTAAAAAGCGAATGTAATTTTGATGATGAGTTAGAACAATATCAACAATAAAATATATAATTGATTCGATGCTGTTTTCAAATTAATAAGTTTCAACTTACCATGAAATGTTTATGGTTACAACCCAATCTACAAGAACGATATTTAAAATAATTTCCTCCTATTACGAACAAATGTAACAAATACAACAAAATTTGAATTAAAAGCGAAAATATTACAGATATTATAACCAAATGTAAAATTGTACTATAAAGTAATGTTAAGTTACAAATTTGTAGTTTGACAAACCAATTCAAATAAAATCAACGATTTTAAATTTCATATCATAGTCTTTTTTTTTCTTTGATTATATAGCGTTCGTTATCGCTGTTCTATGTTCCATAAACAAAAATTTATGTTTTACTATAGAATGATGTTATATAGATATATATATATATATATATATATATATATATATTATGTGTGCGAAAGAGATAGGGCTTTCGCATTCCAATCGAAATATTTGTTTGAAGTAAACCCATCCTGGCCATTGCTCTCGTGCGCGTACTAACTAAAGATGCCACGAGCGTGATGGCGCTCTTGAAATCAGTTGCTGTTTAGCGCGCAGAGGGGAGGCCGCTCGCACGCATCGCTAATTTTTTATCTTTCTACGTCTTACATAAAGTTCAAATTATAATATTATTATAAATTACAATATAAAACGGATCCAGGAAAAGAAAATTTTTAACCCCTAATGTCGGAATACGAAAATAATTCGAGTAAAAATTATTGCTTTTCAAGTTGTGAAGAAAGTGATAGTGGGAGGAACATTGTGGTGCGCTCACAATTTGGCATAATGCAAATTTTGAGTAATAGTGATAATAGTGACGATAACAATTATTTTCAATTAAATGAAACTACGTGATGTAGTATTATTTCTACTATCTTTAATTTCTTTACCACGACCTAAGTTTCGTTGTATTACAACATCTTCAGGTGGGATATTAGCAAAGATATAACGCCAAATATATTCAAAACAATTATTTTGCTGATAAAGAGGATGTAACGGACTGCGAAATACGATGTGACCTTGATTTCAGTTTTTGTTATAATTTTTGTTCACAATATATATTTCCATAATTTTCTTTGTATTTTATTATCCTTGTACAAGTTTTTATTAAGAAAACACCGAAAAAAATATTAAAATTGTATAATTTTTGGAAGAGATAGTTTTTTTCGAGACAAGGGTAAATGACATCAAAAACAAACTATTTCTTTGGCATTTTTATGTATATATGAGTAAAAAACAATGGCACTAAAACGGCTAAACTTAGTGGTAAACGACATGGCATGGTCTTCACTGGAAACTACAATTTTTTTTATTATTGTGCAAAAGATATACCAACCTTTCCTTTGCTCGTCAACGTTGAGATGGTCAATTCTTTTGATGAATGTAAAAGATATTACTCTAAAACCACTCAGTGACACAAGATGGGAAAGTAAAATCGAGACAATAAAACCACTAAGACATCAAATATAGCAAGTTTACAATGCATTGCTTAGTGTTAACCAAAACACAGATACAGACACCTCTACACGAGACGAAGCTTCTGGTTGGTTAAATCAAATTAAACAGTTTAAATTTTTATGCTTTGCGATAAGTTGATACGAAACTTTGAATTGGATCAATTCTGTCAGTAAATTAATGCAAAGTAAAGGTTTTGACATAGTTTCTATCAATCAATTAATAAGAAAAAATAAAGTTTTTTTTTGAAAACTCATACTCAGGTTTCAGCAGCTAAGGCTTCGGTGTCTTCAAGAATTTTACTTAAGTTCTTGAAGACACCGAAGTCTTAGCTGCTGAAATCGACAGCAAGGTGTTTCATTTTGAAAATATGTCTAAACATAGTATTCTATCCAAAAAGAAGCGTTTGGTTACAAATGTGATGATGAACAAACATTGACCCCCATTAAAAATATAAGATTGCGGTATATTTTTACATTATACATTCAGCTGTAAACCCCTTGAAGTTATTTTCCCAGATTACTGAGCATAATAAACATTTTGCTTTTTTGTATAACATATATGCCTTAAGAAAATTGCCAAAAGATTAATTATTAGAACATTGTAAGAACCTCGAGACTATTTTTACCCATGAGAACTCAACTGATATAAATGGATTAGAACTTTCAGAGGAGCTAACAGTAATTTGTATGAATTTAGATAGTAAGTTGTCTCCTCAAGACATTTTAAAATTTATAACATATTTCAGATTAGGTCCAAATGTCAGTATTGTTCTCACAATTCTTTTGACTTTACCAGTAACAATTGCAAGTGGTAAAGAAGCTTTAGAAGAAGAAAAAATTATCTGTGGTCCACTATGACACAAAAAAGATTATCTGGATTGACAATGATTTCAATAGAACAAAAGGTTTGCGACAATATAAATTTATCAGAAATTATTAAAGATTTTGTAGAACAAAAAATGAGAAGAAAATTTTTTTAGTTTTTATCTAGAGTTTAATATTCTCAGAAAAAAATGTTGTAATTTGTTTGATTTTTAAAAATAACGAATTCGTTTTGTGTCTACATAATTACTGTGCTATTTTTTATTTGAATTAATTTTTAAAAATCGTTTCTTGTGTTTTTTTTCATTCATTTAAATTTCAGGGAAAACTTGTCATTAACAAGTCGATGCAATAGTTACATAAATATGAGCTAACATATATATAAACATTTTGCTTCATGTCTTTTAAACTACTAAACCTCTTTTGATGAAATTTTCCCTGTGCTCTAAGTTGGAAGATACGTAAATCGATAAAAGAGAATTATTTAAAACCAATTAGTTTTTTTTAAGAAATTGGTGGACAAACATACATTCATACATATACATGAAAGGACAATGCCAAAAATTGTATGGAGCTGTACCCCAGAATGTACAGAAATAAATTGGACATATTTTAAAACTGCGAACTTCCCCTATCATGAATTTGATAAATAAAAGTAGCTCAGCAGTCTTGGTCAGGAGTTATTCAGGTTTTAAAATCTATTAGATACGTACTTATGCATACTTTTCAGAAAATTTGTCGCTTTATAATTGTAATTTCGTTAAGTAATAATGAAACTAAAACTTAATACCTCCTATGAAACATAAATGTCTAGAACACTTTTAATTGAGTAAAATTATCTATCTGTACAATGTGAAATCTTACGTATTTTTCATACCGGAAGACAAAAAAATATCAAAATCAACACTGCATACGCGGGGGAATTTGTGTTGGCATGACAGCTTGTCTATCAGTAATATTGCCAGAAACAAAGGTGTATTATCCTAATTTAATAAATATTATTTTTCTCAATCAGTTATTCTACAAAAATCTTTTCTTAGGAAAAAAAATGCATTATAACAATTTAATTTGTATTTTTGAATTAATTAATTTTATGGATAAACGAACATAAATTAGAGTCAACATAAATTCTTTTCTTTTCTTACATATAATTGAAAAAAAAAACGCAATATTATAATAATTTAATTTGTGTTTTTGAATTAATTAATTTTGTGGGGAGGTAAGGGTTGAACGGTTCATAACATCTTAACCGACCCAACTGTCAACCTCACCTGCACGCGCCGAATGGCGGCGGAGGCCAACTGGCCTCCGTGGTGCTCCCTGCTAGACAACAGACGAGGCTCTGGCGACCGAGTCAATAGCGGTATAACTATATTAATAGGCTACCACAAGCCCTAGGGGACTAAATACCTCTCAAAAAGAGTGGCTACAGGTTACTGAGACAGTACCAAATTAAAAAATTAATTATGGAAGCGAAACATAAAACTAAACTACCCCAGGAGGGTACCGGTATTACCGGAGAATCCCTCCCCGAGTCAATCTCGGGCAGCCCCTCAGGATCTGGGGGGGGCAAAATTTTGCTCTCTATTGAAGATGGATATATTGGGAAGGCGATTACAAATAGTAAGGCAAAAGAAAGTATAGACTTGACGGAGACAACGGAAAAATCTAAATCTGAAAATCAACGACAATTTAATCAGATTGAGACAAAAAAAACGCTGACACAACAATTATTCCACACAAGCATGTTCCACAGGCCAAGATCGTCATCGACCAGTGACATTCGGGCAGAACCCCAACAAACCACAGAAATGGTAACGGACTGGGCTCAAGTTACAAATAAAAAACGACTAAGGTCTAGCCCTGAACCACTAAGATCCCAGAAACAAAGCAAACTTGATTCTTACTGGCTATCTCAACCCTCACATATACCTACATCAAACAGCTTTGCTCTCTTGGAAGATGAAGCAGTACAACATCTTAATATGGAAAATTACACTAAAATTGTAAAAACAAGTAAGCCACCTCCAATTTTCGTTGACAGAGTGAGCAATATCCAACCACTAATAGACCTATTAGAAGCTCATGCTCTCAATAAATATGAGATGAAGATACTTCATAAGGAACAGGTAAAGATTCAACCCAAAACGTCAGAAATGTACACCAAAATCGTCAAAGAGCTGGAGAAAAAAGAAACTGAATTTTACACATATAAACCAAAACAAGATAGGAGCTTCAAAGTGGTCTTAAAAAATATGCATCCCTCCACAAACATTAACGAAATAAAAGAAGCATTAGCAGAACTTGATCATGAAAGCACCAATATTTGGAATATAAAACAACATGCGACTAAAAAACCACTACCAATGTTTATAGTGGAAATAAAGCAGAAAGAAAATAATAAGTCCATTTATGACATAAAACATCTACTGCACTGCAAAGTAGTATTTGAACCTCCTAGACTTAAGAGGGAAATTCCTCAATGTGGAAGGTGTCTTCAATATGGACATACAAAAGCTTACTGTAGGAGAAGCCCAAAATGCATAAAATGTGCAGGAGATCACTTGTCAGCTGACTGCCCCCGTAAAAGCAGATCTGACCAAGTAAAGTGTATACTGTGTGAAGGTAACCATCCAGCAAATTATAAGGGTTGCAAAGTCAACAGAGAGCTACAAAATATTAAATTCGCACAGCCACCAGAAAGAATTAAGAGACCTCCACAAATCGATAAGACAAAACAATTATCTAACATGACAACAACAACAGGCTTTAAATATGCAGAAATTACAAAAAATGCAACTGATAAACAGCAACCTAAAGAACCTATGAATCAAATTAGTAATAGTAATGACATAAGTGATAACAATGACATAAGAGAATTAATGACATTAATGAAACAAATGATGCAACAGTTAACAGCTATGACAAATCTTATTCTAAATCTCACGTCCAAATTAACTCCAAACTGGACTCCATAAAAATATCTCTTTGGAATGCAAATGGACTGTCAAAACATACCCTTGAGGTTAAACAATATATGTATTTAAATAACATTGACATAATATTAATATCAGAGACGCACTTTACTAGGAAGAATCATTTCAGTATACTAGGACACAAATTCTATCACACAACGCATCCTGACGGTAAAGCTCACGGAGGAAGTGCAATTTTAATTAAGAATAATATTAGACACTACTTGGTTAACCACTATTGTACAGAAAAACTGCAGGCTACTAACATAGTGATAGAAGACTGGTCTGGGCCTGTGACCTTATCAGCCGTTTACAGTTCCCCTAAACATAACATAAAACAAGAGGACTATGAGGAGTACTTTGCAACATTGGGGCCAAGATTCGTCGCAGGTGGTGACTTTAATGCTAAACACACGCACTGGGGTTCTCGGATAATCTCACCTAAGGGACGGCAATTATTATTGACTATTAAAAAATTGCATCTTGGAGTCGTTTCTACTGGTGAGCCAACATACTGGCCTACTGACACAAAGAAGAAACCAGATTTAATAGACTTCTGTGTCACTAAAGGTATCAACAGCGTATATTTTAGCTGCAATTCCAGTACAGATCTCTCTTCTGATCACTCACCTGTTGAGATAAAATTAAGTCGTACAATTCTTAGAAGGGAAAAACTGTGCAGACTTCATACCCGTAGAACAAATTGGAATTACTTCAGGGAATTAATTACAAACTCCATTAACACAACGATACCTTTAGAGTCAGACGAGGACATCATACAGGCAGTGGAATACATTACCAATAGTATCCAACAGGCTGCATGGGAAGCTACACCTCAGCCTCCTCCCACCACTAACGACGGTCTTCATTGTTCTCTAACTATCAGGGAACTGTTGGCTGAGAAGCGTAAGGCTAGAAAAAAATGGCAGACTACAAGATATCCAGGTGATAAAACAAAATATATATGTCGGTTCCACAAAAATTGAAATGGTCTGCGAATTTCTAGACACAATACACCAACTAGAGCCACCAATTGAAAAATTCAACAAAGCCGAAATAAAATCAGCAATCCGAAAACTAGACGTAGGGAAAGCACCAGGCTACGACCTCATAACAGCGACTGTTTTAAGAGAATTGTCTGATGACGGTATTAGAGTCCTAACACAGTTGTATAATGCCATTATAAGGAGAGAATTTGTGCCACCACAATGGAAAGTGGCAAAAATTATCATGATTCCTAAGCCAGCTAAAAGTCCGCAAGAAGCTAAGTCATATAGACCAATTAGTTTACTTCCAATTCTCTCCAAAGTCATGGAGATCTTGTTCCTGAAGAGGCTTAGTCCTATAATCAAAAAGTCCAAATTGATACCTGACCATCAGTTCGGCTTTAGAAGACACCACAGTACAATCGAGCAAATTCACAAGATAGTTGAGGGAATCGCCAAAACATTCGAAGAGAAAGGTTACTGCACAGCCTCATTCCTTGACATATCCCAGGCGTTTGATCGAGTTTGGCATGACGGCCTGTTATATAAAATAAAAATGACATTGCCAATAAGATTCTACAACTTTATTAGATCGTATCTGATTGGTAGACACTTCTTTGTCAGCCAAGGAGAAGCAACAACAGAGCTAAAAGAAATCCTAGCAGGAGTGCCGCAAGGAAGTATAATGGGACCTACTCTGTACCTTCTGTACACAACAGATTTACCAATATCAGATGATGTCATTATGGGGACATTTGCAGACGATACAGCTATTATGGCTTCTGACGATACACCAAATCGGGCATCTTACAAACTGCAGGCCAGCTTAGACAAAATAACAAATTGGCTAAAAGACTGGCGCATTAAGGCGAACAAAGCCAAATCAGTTCAAGTCACATTTACTACCCGAAGACAAACGTGCCCGCCTGTAACACTAAATGGTATACCGATCCCACAAGCAGAAGAGGCCAAATACCTTGGAATGTATCTAGACCGTCGTTTAACATGGAGGAAACACATTTTTACTAAACGCAAGCTGTACTGGTTAATTAATAAAAACAGTCCACTGTCAATGGAAAATAAACTCCTAATATATAAAGCCATAATAAAGCCAATATGGACATATGGCATACAGCTGTGGGGCACAACTGCGAACTCAAACCTGGAAGTCTTACAAAGATTCCAATCAAAAATATTAAGAATGATAGTTGATGCACCATGGTATGTCACAAACGAGAGACTTCACCACGACCTTGGTATAAAATCTGTGAAGGAAGTAATAAGAGACACCATTAAAACTTACAAAGAGAGACTACAGATACACCCAAATGAGCTGGCACACCATCTTATGGATGACATATTACCCAGTGTTCGGAGACTGAAAAGAAGAGTACCACAGGACTTATATTAAATTAATTAAGGAAATGTCATAGGATGTTTACCTTGCAAAACCTATAATATTGACACAAATATTGCTGAATGTCTCTTGGACAGATTGTAATAAGAAAAAAAAAAAAAAAAGAAATTAATTTTGTAGATAAACAATTACCAGCCTATGATATCACAATTGTCAACCTTATATCAACATAAATTCGATTAGGTATATAAAAAGTATTACAGATTAAAAAAAAATGTTTTCCTTTATGACTACAGAATAATTGTTCATTACGTTACATGGGGATATATTCATAACCATTGAAAGACAGACCCATATAAAATATTTCCAGTTATTTATTATTATGCCAATTAACATCTTTAAAGTAAAATATACTTTTTTTGAATAACAGGACATTATTGTCTACAGATCATTTGAATATATTTTGAAACTATAAACTTCCCCAATTATGAATCACAAAATTAGCAAAGCTGTGCAACTTTGACCAGGAATTATAAATTTTCTTGCAAAAAAAAATGGGCACTTATAGGAATAAACCATATCAGAGTTATTTTATTATTATTTGATGCATTTTATATGGCGATATGATGAGAATATTGTTATTTATTATTGAGATATCGTTTTTACCTACTTCAGTCGTTAAAAATGCGAATAAATAAAAAAAATGATGTAAAGTCAATAGACGAGCGTTTTCAAACTGGTACATTAAAAGTGGCTAAAATTTTATTTTTGAATATTTTTTTATTAATTTAACATAAAATTTAGTAATAAAATTTACTAAAATCAATGCGCATAATCTGCTAGGCAGGCTTTCGACAAAGTTTTTTATCATTTCCTGAGGAATACATTCCCATTCAGCGACGATCAATATTTTTAAGGACCTGAATGTTTTCTGGAGCTGGTTTTATGGCTCTGACGCGTTGTTTGAGATGATCCCATATGTGTTCTATTGGACTGAGGTCGGGACTTATAGCTGGCCAGTCTAACCGACGAATTCCGGCCTCCTGCATATACGCATCAACGTCTCTAGAGCGGTGGGCGCGAGTGGTGTCATCCATAAAAATGGACTCACCTCCAACTGTTGTTAATGCGGGTTGGGCATGAGAAATAAGAACCTCTGTAATGTACCTTTGCGCATGCTCATCACTAATCAATATACGAGCTTCATTGGAGAATAAAACACTATTCCAGTCTTGTTGAGACCATGATGAAAAATTTTGAGCGAATCTCAATCTGGCAACTCGATGTTCACGGAGCAATGTAGGGCCCCGAGCTGGGCGATAGCTACGTATATTGATGGGCTGGAGTCTCCTTCTGACTGTCCATAGGCTTACTCTATAATACTCATATAATTGTCATGACATGAGCACAGCAACCTACAGTACGATTTCCTGCAACACAATTACACCAATAGCTTAGGATAGCATTAATTGATTCGTTTTGACTTGAAGATTGCTCATCATACAACATATATGTGAAATATTCACGATGTCTAGACTTAATGTGACCTCTTAACAAGACTGGATGATTACCTCCAATGTGCAATATAAGTTCTTCTGAAAACTAGTTCTGGACATATTTCAACTTCATAAACACCTTGTTGTCGAATATGCTCACTGTAGTAAGAACGAGCTTGATGTAATGGATATGGTCCTAAAGAAATGAGCTTTAACTTGAAATGGGCTTTAACGTTTTCATTGAACCGGAGAAAAGTATCAAGTTGAGAAAGATTTGCATCAATTCTCGTAAAAATGACTCTCCTTCTGTTTAAATTGTTCTCCAATGTAAAATGATCCAAATGATTAGGGTGATGCATGCGTGCGATTGCTCTCACAGAAATTTCTAGGAGGATTTTCAATTACTTTATGGAACTTATTTAAAAGTGTAGCAGCAATTCTAAAATCCATCATCACATGAGCAGAAACCTTATTAAAAAATCTTGTTTGAACAATTTAAAGTCACGTTTGAACCGTCCATTTACAATTTCCACAACCCACCTGCAAAGCATAACACATCTGCTTCTATTAGCTTGTAGAGTACTTAGTTGACTTTCTCCATGAACTCTAGTTTCAGGTTTGTACACCTTGAAACCAAGAGTTGCTAAATTGGGGATTACAACTGTAAAACCACAGTCAAGATAAAGACATAATTTTCACCAAAAAATTGATACAAACCATTTCCACTTGAAATTAAATGGTTCATTATTTCTGTATCAGTTTTTGTTGCAGCATAGGGTCCAAATACATCTATGATATGCCCATCACAACAGACTACCAAAAATAGTTTCATTAAATTATGAAATTTATGCAGACAATAAGTTTCTTTGGTACTTATAGTTAGAACATTTGTGGACACCTAGATAGGTACCATCACACTGTACAATAGCCCATCTGTCACAAGGATCAGAGTCAGGATTACTAAACAACTTACCTGGTATCAATGTATTACTTTCTGCTACTTGTTGGCGAGTTATGTGCGTTATACCAAGATGCAGTGGAACGATGTGATCAGTAAGGCATTTTCTTACCTGTCCCATTTTGTACTCTAATGTGGATCTAGGAATTTTGGAAAGACTAGATATCCTGGCGTCACTATCCCCACTCCCATATTTCATTAAAAGCATTGCTAATGCAGCTTTACTCTCTCTATTTACAAAAGCTTGTATCGGTATACTATTATATAACTTGACAACAATATCATTGGGCATAGTTTTAACATTTTCAAAATCAAGAATATTTTCTTCACTTTTCCCATCAAAAATAGTTTTTATTTGATATGCTGTAAAGGTATTTAATAACATTGTATTTTCCAACAAGTTTTCTCACTCATTTAAATATAAATGTACTTCACATACTCTAGCACTCTGCGGGATATACAATTTATAATCTGCAAGTAGAGCTTATTTTATGGTATTAGGTATTAAATGACCAGCGTTACTCCAGCATGTATCAAATACACATCTTCTTGATGTGTTAGCACACCATTTATAATGCGGTAGCACAATTGTTGAGACATTAGCTTCCATGATGTTTCTTGAAACAGGTGTAAGCGGAAGCAGAGGTGGTATGGGTATATGAACATTTTGTTCTTGTTGATTTTGTGCAACAATCTCGAATCTCAAATTATCAACTTCCTCCTAGCTATTTCCCTATTGCCTCTCATGTAGCAAGCATGGCACAAGAAGGTGGCCCATCTGATCTGAAATTAATAAATGATGCAATATATCAAATAATTTTAGTGTTGAGAAAATACAAGAAATATTAACATATTTAGATTGATGTTTGCACTCATTCCATAAAACCTAAAGACCCACTACTGAGAATAGATATCAAGTTAAAAAAAGTCTACAATACATTGTAATTATAAGAGAGATACAGTTGTTCTGGCATCAATGAAAATCTATTGAATTAATTTTTTTATAACTTTCCTTTTATTTAGCATACAACTTGATAACGAAGAAAAGTTTCTTTCTGCTATGTGGACTAGATCAATAACAACAGCAGACAAAATAATGAAATGGTAAATAAAGCTAATTTCTAAACTAGAGGTGTGCAGTATAACTATTATTTTACACTTACATATTACTGTTATAAAACATTCACAGCTCTCACACTTGCTTTTTCAATTGGGAGTATACAACGTAAATCACTTGACATAAAGTTTTCAATAAAATGGAGGGGAAATTATATTGATGGTATATAATGGATTTTATTTCTATGGCTGGCACATTTCAAAGTTATCAATTGGTTAATGTATATATAACCAATCCATATATACGGTTGCACTTAAAAGTTTTGTCGCTACTTAATCATTATTCAGATATCTACACATATTTTGGCTTTCACTTATTTGAAATAAAATAAACATAGAGTTTCAAAAATAAAATCAAATAACTATCATATGAAATGTAAATAAATATGAAATGCAAATAATCTTTGTTTATTTAAAAGTATTGTTGAAAAACAAAATCTGTGTTAACTTTCTACATAATATTCATAATTTCTATTCTTATAAAACTTTTTGCCACAGGCTTTCTAATTCTGCACATGTATGCCAAGTGTCTATACGCAATCGAGTTCGGATGGACTGGATTATACCTAGTATGAAACAAGCATAAAGTATGAGTACATAGAATACACTAATATATGGAATACTAGTTTGTTCAAGACATGTGACAAGTATGAGTCTTTTTTCATAACGTTTTTTATTTCATTCTCTCCTAAGGGATTTATAAGATGAACAGGGTTTATGCAAATAAATCAGTAATCGCTTTGTGCCTTTTGCTCTTATAGTAGTTGAAGTCATTATAGAAAAATATAGAATGCTTACATATTTTATAACAGTTATCTGCAGAATATCATGCTAATATGTTTGTTCATGTCATGTCTAGTATGTTTGTTCCACGCTAATACTTCATACTTGTACAGTTTACAATATATATGCCCCACTTTTATTCTAAACCTCACTTATTCTCTTCTAAAACTTTGTTTCTTCACATTGTTACATTATATGCCAATTAATAACATTTTGTTAATATAGTCATTTTACTCACATGTCGATGCCATGATGCAACTAGGGCAAGAGGAGTGTTTTCTAATAATACACGCCTTCTAGGAAGTGTGACAGATCTTCCACAGCCATAACAAATGTTGTTGTGTCCAAATTATCTCTGCCTTGGATTGGTTGTAAGACATCTTAAAATGACATTATAGCAGGCACGATATATAGAGCTCTGTGGTCGTAACTGTTGTGAGAAAACAAATATTATATTAATTATATATACTACATGTTCCTTTAATTTTGAGACACAAATTAAAACCAATTTATTCTGCAGATTCTTTTAAACCTCACAACTACTTTATCAGAACCTATATATTACAGGTTTATACTATTACTCATACACTAGCTGCGTATCTGACATTTACAAAGTATACTGCCTCGTGGCAAAATTTAGTATTATAGTGCTTCAACCATTTCATTGTCATATTTATTGTTTTAATTTTTCATCTTAAATATATTATTAGAAAAAGCCACTCTTAAGCATTAACCATAATACTAATGAAAAACTATCTATCATATAAGTAATGTGTGCAAAGATAAGTGACTTAAATAGCGCAAATAGCAATCAATAAAACAAAAATTGTTATTCTCCTATGATTACAGTACCTTACTCTTCTATCTGTACTTTCTCTGCCTGTTTCTATTCCAACCATACTTTCTCTTCAAAGAGTTTCCCGTTAATATAAATAAGGGTGTTTGTTCGCTTTCTTTGTATTTTTTTCAGATTACTTTAGGTCAATGAAAATAGATCAGTTAATAGCAATGACAATATACACATTCAATGTGGGAAATAATTTTTACATACACTAATAGGATCATTTGGTTACTTAAAACACTTAACTCCATTTCTGATAGAATATTGATATTTATTTAATTGTGTTTTCTGTGACTAGTTCCCGATTATGAACTCATCAGTTTATGAACATGTGCTTCCTTCATTTATGTTATGTGTAAACTCTGCAGTAATAACATACGAAGAATACAGAAATTCTCATACTGATAAGTCCATGATATGTGATCGATCACCGAAAATTTAGCTAAATAAATAAAAGAGATCCACAATGAAAAAAATACTAACCAAAGGCAGAAAAAATCTGTTACCAGCTTTATTAGAGAAAAAGCCTTAATATCTAGAGACAAAAAAAAATATTATTTACTTGTGAATATAAATTCCACAATAGTAGGAATCATAAATTGGATCCAAAAACTGGAAGGCATTTTCCTTTTTGCTGGAAAAACAGATTGTAGTAGTTTTTCTTAAAATCAGATTTTTTCTGTTCAGAGACTTTATTTACGTCTATGAAGTGTAGACTGCAAATCATTAAACATTTTTTGGATTCCCATGGTTTTCAATCTACATTAGAAGAATTTCGACATAGATATTACTGAAAAACATAATGCACGTTGCTTTATTCAATTTTTTTTAATTAAAAATTGTTTTAATAACCAGTGACAATGACATGATTTCACACGAATTCTTTTTACTTTCGTTTTTTGACCCACTATATTGATGATTTTCGATTGATTTCTGCCCAAAGTCTCTTATAAAAGTAGTAGTAAGTAAATCTTGGAAATACCGTTACTTTGAACCAATCTTTCCTTTTTGAAATATTTTAGTAAAAAACTTCAAACCCTATTTATAAAACATGTTGCTGTTTTCTGATAAAACCCACGTGGCAGCGTTTTAGAGCTGTGCAGCTAGTGTTCAAAATATATCTTTTAGATCAATATTAATATTTTAACTTAAGATACATAATTAATTCATTAGGAACAAAACATGAACTCACTTCATATGTCAACCATTCGAATAAAAGATTAATCATTTCTGGTGGCATAGATGATATTAAATATCTTCCGATCCGTTCTCGAACAGTAATGCCACAATTTACACAGGCTTGTGTATCAATTTTTCAGTTTAAGTTTTACTATACGATTCATAAAAAGTGGAGCGCTTACTAACAAGGGGCTACAACACTTTTTTTTATAAAATAAACAAATCTATCACAGAATGTATATATATATATATATATATATATATATATATATATATATGTATATATATATATATATATATAAAATAATTTCAAAAAATTTTGAAGTAAGTTAAAAATTGCACCATCTCTGGAATAACATGCTTATGAATTATAAGGTGTCATTGTAAAGGGCAGCAAATATTATTTTTGCCTGGAGCGACTAAATAGCTAGATCAGGCCCTGGACACAATAGGTATCATATATAACGCATATCATATGTAGTGTAATGTAATTTTATCGTAGTTTTGATCAACTTAATACAATAAAAATGTAATTTTTTTAAATCTTAATGGTGTATGTAATATTTTAATGATCCCTGCCATGCATACCCTACAGTAATTTTCACTTTCCCAGCTTCAGATTGGGAATTCAAATAGTAAGCTTTGCTTACTTTGCTTACTTAACTAAGTTTTTGTAATAATGAGGAATGCTTACAATCAGGCGGAAAGAGTTATATAGTCTTAAAACAACAATCACTCTTCATAGAGAGCAGAGGATAGAAGACTTTTATGCTTACAACATACACAATGTATTGGAAGAAAATGTATTATAATGTCAAGTGAAAATTAAGGATATATCTGTAACAATTTACAAAGGTTCTATTTAATAAAATGAAGTAAGATTGAATACCGTAGCCAGATTAACCTTAACAGCTAAACAATATCAGGTGCTTTCACTGCCACTTACTAAACTTACATTACATAATACTGATTAAAATCACTCTATTGAGACAAATCTCTGAGAAGAGTTTAAATGAGTAATGGTATTAGCATTTCAGTTACATACTGTTTAACCTCTTCACTTTTTTCAATACGCTGGATTTTATGTCAACTTCAATACAAAGTAATGCTCTAGATTTAATTCAATTGAAATATTATATAAAAATAACTATCTTTCAATGTCAAGTGCACTTAGTGTGGTTATCTACAACACAAAAAGGGCCCTGTCAACATTGAACAAGATGTCATCTCTCGTGAGACAATCGGCGCAGATAAACATGATATGTTGAAAAAAAATTATAATTATAATAAAAAATAAAGTAGTTTGTAAGACAAAAATAGGGAAAAAAGAAAAGTTTGGATATATTAGCAAAAATTATTAACTTTTGTTAGCAACTGAATGTGCCTATTTCTTTTAATACCAATTATTCCTTACACAACGATAACACTTAATCAAACACAAAATATAGAAGGTGGATAATTTAATACTTATCTCAATTATACTACCAAAATATTCATATTTTTTCATTAAAATTTGTTATAAGCACCATGCCAACGTAGAGCTCTCAAGTGGAATGACGTGTGTGGGTGGATGCTCATCAAGTGGAATATGTAAAAATGATTATGATAATAATTGTATTGAAAGTGTGAAGAAGTTGCAAGTGTGTGAAATGTTATTAATTTTAATAAAAATGGAATTTTAATATTATACATGATTCTACTAAATTGTAGAGAAGTGTTGGCAAATCAAAACCGCATTTGAATATATACATTGTAACATTTACAGTGTCTTCATAAAACACCATTTCATTTTGATAAATATTCTATGGAGAAATGATACTATATTTTAGTGCATTTATTGTCCTAAATCAAACTAATTAATTTACTAATATTTCTTTTTCGTTTGGCAAAAGATACTGAAAACTTATCTCATTTACTTTTTTCCTTGATTCCTGGATAAATTCTTGCTAATCAGGTGTTATTAAGTAAGGAGATGGTGCTGTATTAGTAGATAATAGGATTAAAATGAAGTTTTATTGAAAAAACAAATCAATTGATTTGTTTTTATTATTTGTATTTATTGTATTTTATTATTTGTATGCGCTGTATTTATTTCATAGAAATATGGAAATCATTTTCATGAAATTTATGCACAAATGTGGGCTTTTGGACAATTTAAACGCAATTGTTGTAATTTTTGTCCTTCATGTGCTGTTTTTCATCATTATATTTTTATTAATAATGAAGATCCAGAACTATACAAATTCCACTTTTTAACTTGGATCTGCATTATGTTTTTCATTTATTGACTATGTGGCAACTCTGGTCAAAATTATTTGATATATTCGTAGTAAGAGACAAGTTGAATTTTGATGTTAAATTGGTCGATCAGCAGACAAAGCAGCAACATTTTGTTTGATATATTTCATTTGTAAGCTATTATTATCGCAAACTACATCATTGAGTAAATTCCTTCCAAATCAAAACAAAACTCATATTCGTTAACCTCTGCTTCAACCTATACTTTATATTGGAATCTGGGAAAAATTTTGTACCACGATATTGCTGTCTCACTGCTCACATATTATTTTCTTTTTAGTTCATCTTAAAATTATATCATGCTCTTAATATCCTCTTATTTCTTCCTAGGCTCAATATCAATTCAAATATTTAACAAAATGTGACTTAAAATTGTTTTCGAAATACCAAAATATCCTCCGGATGTTTCAACATCCAACATATTTCTGGGGTAAATCTTTCAGCATGCTTGCAATCATATTAGGAATAGAGTCTATTTATGTATACATACTACAAACAACAATTAGTATAAGCGTCATCTTTTTAATCCCTTTAATCTGGTTTCAGAGTTGGTCACAGCACCTCAACAGCACCAGTTAAGGTTACTGATGACTTACACTGTGAACAATACTCATCTCTCTATTCTGATACTTCTCGACCTAGTGCATTTAATTCTGTAAAATTTGATTTTTTGTTAGCATCCCTGAAGACAGTCTACTTTTCTCAAACTCCACAAAATTGCTTAAATATTATTTATGCAAGCAAGCCGTTCAATTAGCAAAAGATCATTCACAATGGGCTGATTTGGTAGCCAAAATGCCTCTTTTTTTTACACAATTTTAAGTGATTTTCTCGTCAAAAACATCCACTATTACTTAAATGTAGAAGATATTCAATTATACATACATACACAGACCACAGTAATATTTACACAGTAACATTCAATTATTTCATGCAGTAGAAAGTGAGCCAAGTTTCGAATCTCCAGCCTTCATTATTCATGACCTTGGCACATAATATTGGTCATGTATGTAATGCACAATTTCAAATAGTTTATGAATGCTGTATGGACCTTAAAATGAATCCTCTTATTGTTACTGAAACTTATACACACATATCAAATTAATATGTTCCTGGCGTGTATATGAACCAAGTTATGAAAAAAATTATTCACACTCCGTAAATTCAGTTCGCCTTGGAATACATCTATCTCCATGTCTGTATGAATATATTTCAATTAATGGTATATTCCATGGGAGGGATAAAGAGGAGACGATAAATGATAATTTTTTGGGATTAAATTAATTGAAAATCTATTAAACTTGACCTATAATCAGTTTTAATAGATTTGGAATGCATGTTCCCTTTATTTTATATTCAGATACTGTAGAGAAGATTAATATTGTATTTTATTTTTATACTCTGTATACGTCTTAATGCTTAGTTAAATTCTATATCATTTCAAATGACCCTTTTTTAAAATGCAAATATATTCAAATGATATAAAAACTTGAAACTGCCGATCGAAGATAAATACAATGCGAGAACGTGAGTTTTTCCAATTTTAAAAGATAAGTATTTCTGTTACCTAATTAGTAATAAAATCAATTTTTTATGAAATTGGATGACTAAATTGAATGAGAAAATATTTTTTTTCTTTTTTTACAACACGTGTGTATTCTTTTTTGTCCTCATTCGGAAAAATAACCATTCTTTTCAGAAGCCTTCTAATAAAGCTGCTATAGAATATAATAATGAACCTTTTACAAGGATATCAACGGTATATGAGAAATAAAGGAACTCTTTCTCTTATTTGAACATAATAAAAAAAAGTAAGTTTTGATCAATTTAAAAATTCGGAATTGATATGAACGGCACCACAAGTTGAGGAGACATTTGGGATTTCAAATATGATTAAAAGTTATAATGTTAAAATTCTACTTTTTCTTCGAAATATTTTTTAACGCTTTTATTGTATACTGTGGAGTAAGCAACTATGTAACTTGTGTTTCACATTTGTTCTGAAAATTCTTTTCATTTATTAAATGTTTTATTTTGTTAGTAAAATTTATTCGTAAAAGATAAAAAGGAATTATATGAATTTTGATAATATATAAACTAAATTTTCCAATTTCACAAAGAATTTTACTTTACAATTTTGTTCACGATTAAACTTAATTATCGAATAATTGTTTGACTTTAGTCGGTTATAATTTTTTCTGGGCAAGGAACGTTGTAACCTAATAATGAAAGCATTCGGCTAAATATGCATGACACCATGACAGAAATGAAATCTATTAGATTGTATGCATAATGAAAAAAACTTACTTTGGAAGGTAGTATCACAAGATGAGAAGTAAAATTGTGAAAGCAAGAGAAATAAAATAGAAAAGTTGAGTTATACAATATTTGAAAAAAAATTATTAAATCACAAGAGAAAACTGTGTGCCATTCAATTCACACTAATCAGTTCAGTATCAATCTCTGAAATAATTTGTTTGGGAAATCTCATCCAATGTCTTGTCTCCATCTGCTAAACACAGTTTCATACAACGTGAGATTTGTAATTCAGTGTCAAAGCAATATTTTTGTAATCAGGTCCAAATTCTTGAGGGACAGTGGTATAAGTGTTGGAACTATTAGAGTTGCAAGTACTATGATTACTAATATATTTCCCGCATCTCTGGCAATTGCCACCTCAACTTTAGAATAATTGAAAGATCAGGTTGCAAAGTTACCCAATCTTTTTCAATTGACTCATGAACCTTAGATAGTAACCTCAAATTAGTCATTGTGTCTCTATCAAAATATTCTGTTAAGCATCCAAGTCAGCTGTCTGTATATTTACCATTGATTAATAATATTATATATTTTAATTAATATATTTAAAAAATTCAAAGACCACAGAAACGGTTACAATGATTTATTTGGAATCAAACAACTTTTGTGTTTCTAACTGTATTCACAGTATTTTGTGGAATATAATTTTTCTGTTCAAGTTGCCAAAATTTGAAATCAACTGGAGTCTATGAATTCGTCATTAGTAAATGCTCATCGTCATCTTCATCATCTATCATGAATTCGTCATCATTTAAGCTCAATGTGACATCACTTCAAATATTTTTTCCTTGTTTTCATTTGAGATTTAACTTTCTTTTTTTCAAATTGCATTTATGAGAAACATATTATAAATTCTGAAATGCATTATTCTAGTTTTTCTAAAATCATGTGCAAACTTCGTCAAAACCTCTTAATATGGAGTAAAAAAAATAGCACAAGTATATGTATGTAAATTAATCCACTAAGTAACTATTATAACTAGACATTTATTATCGTTTTAGTAAATTATAAAAAGTGCACACTTTTTTTATTTAAATAGGAAGTAAATGTTCTTTAGAATGTTTACTTCCTATTTAAATAAAAAAGAACATCGAACTAGAAATAAGTCTGAACGAACTAAAAATAATAAATTATTTTACGTTTGTCAATTAAATGAAAAAACCTTTATGTGCAAAAATATTCACTTGGATCGAAGTTTGAGGAGATATTTTTAACATATTTTATTATTTATTAATTACAGTAATACAACCTTAGCAACCATTGCATTGTAGTGCTCTTATAACTACTAATGTACCAAGGACAAAGCAATGTAATTTAAATTTGTTTAAAATATTTTTTTACAATTACTTTTCCATCCGACATTATATCTAATCCATTGTTTTCTTAATTTCTTTTTAATTGCTTAAATTAATAAACAAAAAGTGCAAATTATGCGAGGGAATTTCAAATCGTCGAAACACAACACTATTGGTTAGAACAAAATATGATGTCAGAGACTATATAAACAAGCACATATTGTTGATAAATTGTGGTATTTGTTGAATTTAATAACGAAAAATAGTGTCCTTGCAATATTTTACATTTTTAGCATCCTAGAAGATTAGATGCATTAAGAATAGATGCACTCATATGACACGGAATTTAGCTTCAAATCCAGATTTCAAGTCCGCTGGGGTCAAAGGAGTGAAAGCTGCAAAATAATTGTTTTAATACATAATTTATAATCTTGTATTATGTACCTTTTTATATATAAATATTCTCATAAACAGTAAATACTCAGAGTAGCAAACATACCTATAATCTTTTAAAAATATATCTGTGCACTATCTATATTTTATTAATTTTTACCTTATGTTATTTACGTACAGTAAGTTTATTACGCTTCACTTAACTCACTTTTTATGTATTTTGGCAATATTATGTAGTGTTTTCTTAACATAAAAAAAAAACAAATGTATTAAACTTTTGTAAACTAGTTTATGTACACAGTTATCTATTGCTTCTGTGATTGATAGTCAATACAAAACTCACTTGTGATTAACTGAAATCATACTAGCTACCCAAATAAAACATACTTATATACATTAAAGTGATCTTTATAACAATGCAAACGACTAGCTGGAGATACTTCATCTTTTCTCATAATGTGCCACCATTATTTTCATATGTTTGCACCCCTCGGGACAAGAAAAAACACTATCAGGTGCACTTCTAATATATTTTTGCACCTAAGCATAATACAATACTTGTAAACTGACTTTGAAGCTTCTTCCATGGTTTATGGCTGTTTTACTACAAATATATTTAAAGTAATGAGACATCTACAGTAAACAAATGCTGGGTATAAACTGTGACATCATAAAAGGGGCACGAAAATGGCGGCATTGAAACAGCTTAAATTTATTGACAATTTTAAATATTTTTTTTAAACCAAATTGAAAATTTTCCAACAGAATTTATATTTCTGTCTATGTTATAATGATGTAAACAGTGAATTAGAAATGAAAAAAATTACATGTATATTCCCTAATACATAAATTAAATGGCTTTTATTAGATTGTAACAACTTGGTTTTTCAGCACTTAAAATATTCAAATATTTTATCAAAATGTGGGCAGACCATTCCTCGACAGCAGTGCGTTGTGATTATTTACGTGAAATATTTCAAATGGCCTTTGCGAACTCACTTATTGAAGACCTGTTTTGATGTGTCAGATTAAAATGAACGCAATGAGATTTATGCAAGTCGACGATAAACACCACACTGAATGTCAAATTTCATAAAAATTTCATCTTTATTTCTTCAAAAATTGCTAATTTTGACACTGACTGACACATTCATCAAAACCACACGTGTACACTGAATAAATGTGACTAGCTTATAAACTAAAAATTTGGAATGTATTTAGGGTTTTGCATGCATACAAAAGAAATTGATTAATCCTGAAATAAATTTTTACACAAAATTAGAAGTGATGTGTAGTTGCTTTACATAAAATTTTCATTTGAACTTAAATGGTTACATTGTAATACGTTTCTTTCTTTTTTAGGCATTGCATAATCAGTGATTAACAAATTCTGATCTTTTTTGTGCTGTACATCTATAAAAATCTACCTTTCCTTGTAAGTAAATACATTTGCTAGGAAAGGCGGAAAGGCAGACACATTATTAAAAAATTTCTGTGGTTAATCATTTCGAGTCACTGCTGCTCTTGCTCATTAGATGGATTACTTGATTACATATAATTGTATTGTTTTACTCTCTTAAAAGCAGTATAAAGCTTTAAGTATATCCGTGTGTTTAAGACATTTTAATATATAAAAGTTATGTTAAAAGCTTAAAAATGTTTATGCATAATTCATTGCATTTTCAATTTCAACTTTATTCTAATTCCAAATAAACAAAACTACTTGGAACCTTTTGGTTATTTTCATTTCCATTCTTTTGCAATCTGTTTTTAAAAATATGTGAACATCCATCCATCGCAATCCATACACAAAAAGTGTGGATAAAATTTAAGTTTTAAAAAAGTGGATAAAATATTTAAATTAAAGTTTGTTGATATGTATCAGATAACATATTGTGTACTTTGTTTATATACTCATTTAAATAGTACCATAATCGATACTCAGTGCTACGTTTAACTATAACATGAGGATTAGTTGTGTCAATGTAGACTTTTTGAAACCGCTCATTTATGCTAATTATTCAAATTAAAATATACTTTATGTATTTAGTTTAGGGTACATCAGTGTTGTGGTAATGTAACGAGCAAACAAATCAAAATTGTGACAACTGCACAGCACTATAGTTTACCATAGCGTGTGTGTCGTAAAGTTTATGTTACCGAGTTTTGAAATTTCCCTTAGTACAGTAAAGAGAAAATAATAGTATAATAAACTAAAGTATTTTTGAATCCTGGTCTTTTAATGATATAAATTCATTCACCTGAAACTGAAACGAAAAAGTTAATAATGATTTACCACCAAGTTCATCATTTTGTAAAGAATCAATAGAAAATTATCATACAAACACCCAGAAGCATGAATTTCATATATGATACTAATGGAGAGCAAAACAAACGCTCAGTTACATGTATTTGATTTCTAGTGAATGAGATACTCCTGCTAACTGACCTAAAACTGAAAAAAAGGAACCCTGTTAGGGTCACTCGGATGTTTTTCGCAAATGTTGCATCTGGATATTTCAGGCAAAAGAGTGACCAAATAACATCTGAAGGAAACTCTTCGTAATGTCCTGCACCAATCTATTTGGTTTTGCTACAATAATATCCACTAGCTTCATATGACTTGACTCAACAAATAGAGTAGATGTATAAAATTGAGTCTTGCAAAGAAGCTCGTAATCCAACAAAAGGGTTTGCTTAAACTTTCTGCATGATTACATATTTGTACTTTTCATTAAAGTGATTCCTTCAATTCGTTGATAATTTAATTGGGATCGAACAGCTACCGCAAATTTAATTTGTATGGAGCATTTTGAGTAGATTTGCTAATTAACACCCGGTTACAAGTTGGTTACACTACTTTAGTAGTAACAATACAATCAGATTCAAAAATAATTTTTAATACTAATATTTAATCTTCGTTTTAATTTCTCGGTAAATAAATACTGGGCTATTTCTCTAGAGCCATTGATATTCTTTCTTAATATATTGGTTTTAAATATAGTCATGCTTTTGATGTGGCTGTCTAGCTAATTCCACCACTTTTATTTGCAACAATTAAAATATTCCCTTCTTCAAATTTATAGTTTTATAATGTATTACAATAAACTTTTATTTTTGCAAATGACTTTATTTGGAAAAGAAACATACTTACATGTGTACTATAATGTAAATTTGAAATCTCTTAAATCTTGAACTACAAAATTAAACCTAACATCTAATAACTAACTAACAAACTAACAACTAATCATGATAACAATATATATTAGGAAAAAAATTTGAAAATAACTGCTTAAAAAATAAATAAAAGCTTATTAATCTGCATTAGTATAAGTTTTAATGTAAGGTAATTGGAAAATAATAGAACATATCACGATATAAGAAACCATATGATCTTTTAATTATTACTACCATTTCGTCGAATTAACGTGTTGAAAAGAATGCTATATACAAGGTATTCAACTTATGTAAGTATTCTTCGAGTAAAATTAATGTTCATGAATATAACTATTAACTTTTTTGTGCTTATATATTTTTAGTTTTTTTAGGATGTTCGTCAATTAGGTCTTTAATATATTTACAATATAATTATTACAACAAATTGAAACAAATAATTATCTTCATGCCAAATATAAGTTGAGGAAAATGGTAATAATATAATAAATTTGTGGATGTTATAAATAATTTTTTTTAATTTCGAGGCACATAAACGTAGTGTGAAAGACAAAACTTACATTAACATTTGCATTTAAACATGTATAATATTTTCTCTATGAAGCTTCAACAACAAGTTATTATCTTTCACATTATATTCTACTTCTAAGACTAAAAACGATTATGATTTGGAATTAATTTTATATTTACAATCTTCAAAATAAATATTGTTAAAACTATTGATGAAGAAAAAATAGAAAATAAGCAAATTTAAAAAATAAATGGAACATAGTACCAACACTTTACTTTTGAAATTCACTAAAAACTTCAGTTTGAAATTACATAATAAACGTTGAATATAATATTTTATCCGAATCATTTTAAATATCATCTATCAATGTACAATCAAACCTTATTAGCAAAAGAACACATTATCTAAAAAATGTTTAATAAAGTTATTGTTCTTGTAGTCATGGAAATAAAAAAAAGTAGAAATAATTGTAAATTTCATAAAAAAATTTATTTGGTTTGATGAATTTAAATATTTATGGTTAGAAATACTTAAAAGAGTCAAATTATTTGTTTCAATAGTATCTTTCTCTACTATGTTTATTCTTTTAACGTGATTTTGTTACTTTGTTCCAGAATAAATGTATGAAACTCAGTTCTCACACAAAATTATTTAAGTTATAGAAAAAATGTAATTTAGAACAAATTGAAGAAATGTTACATAAGGAATAAGTTAATTTTATACACGATTGTATAAATTATAATACGAAAAGTCCATTTATTTACGTGAATGCACGCATAATAACTGAACAATTACAATACTTGTAACAACAAGATTGAAAAAACTAGGCAGCAATGACATTCACAGGTCGAAGAGCTAACAGACTGCGAATGTTATGTCATTGCTTCGATGTATAATTTCTTCAAACATTGCCAATTCACAATCAAGTTAGGGGCCTTAAATAATAGGATTATGAATGAATAACATTCATACAAAAGAATAGAGTAGATTATTTGGTTGTCTACACCTAATTCATGTGTGTCATGTGACGGAGTCAAATGGCACACATGAATTAGGTGTAGTTAAAAAATATCCATATAAATAAATAAATTTACAAGTTTATTTAAATACATCTTAGTTACACAGCTTATTCTTTGTATTTGAATAGGGGAGCAATATGTATAAGACTGCAAATCAAGTCAGACTATTTTCCTCTAATTTTGCTATTTAACATACAAAGCTGACTTCGAGAGATTCATACTCAAATAATACATAGAATTAATAAGTTCGTTTCTAAAAATTAGAATATATATTTTCTGAAGTCAATATTTTGTTCCTACATTCGAAAAATCGTGATGACGGTTTATACAAATGAAAGATGCAGTTATTGATCAATTTTTAAAATGAGATATTTATTATTAATAACCTATATAATTGATTGACAACCTATATAATTAATGTGATGAATTTGCTTAGAACAAAGTAAACGATGATCATTTTGATGCAATGACAAAAGCTGTTTACTTATTTGTATTTGAATAAATCTATTTAAGTAACAAATGAAAATCTGCTTAATGTAGTAAGGATTTCACTTGTATGCTATTAGAAGATTCTCGGTAAAAGTCTTTATGAAAGATGAACCTTATTCAAATAACTTTATTTATATAATTATTTTACAAACCGAAATCTGTTGAGTGTACTCGGGTGAAAGATGTACAAAGAACTCAACTCAGAGAGGAAATGAGATGAGTCAACTCTGGGTGATTTTATATGAGTCTCGTATTTAGATTAGATAAATTTAAGATTAAGGCATCAATGGATGCCTGTGTACCGTACTGGCATTAAAGGAATATATATCTATATATAGGTACATATAAATGAAATATATTGTCCTATTTTACATTTATTTACAGATTACGGTAGACGTAATTTCAATACATACTGTTAAAGAAAACATGCAAAGGCAAAAAAAATTATCTTTCGGTCATTACAAGAGAAAAATAGAGAAATTTAAAACTGATTAAGTGTTCTATTTAACACATTTAATATTTTTGTTTTACTATTTCTTGCAGATTTATTTTAGAACAAAACGTTTTAACTCTTTACAAAAAGAAACCATATAATTATTTGAACACTCATAACTTTTTCAAAGTTTTAAATACTACTAAACTACACATGGCAAATCGAAAAGTATCAATAGCTTCGAATTGGATTTTAAGAGAGCTTAAAGTATGTTCAAAGTGGAATAAAAATAAAAATTATATAACCAATAATTCTTTTTACCTAATGAGATTGTCTGATTTGATTGAATATATTTGGCGTTAATTTTGTAAAAATTTATTATTCACAACTAAATGAAACTAGGTGATGTAGTATTATTTCTACTTTATTTAAATTCTTTACCCCAACCTAGGTTTCATTATACGTTGCTCTATTTCACACTTATTTACAGATTATGGTAGATGTAATTTCAATATCTAGATTTTATTACAATTGCCCTCTTGAAGATGTTATCATACAACAAAACCTAGGCTGTGGTAAAGCATTTCACGTAGTTTCGTTTAGTTGTGTTTAATTTTAGTTAATAAATGAGTGAGTATCAATAAATTTTATTTTTTTAAAGGTATGATTCACAATTAACCAATTAATTATTAAAAAAATTCTAGACATGTATTAAGTACAGGATAAATTGAGATAGAAACACTGATTCCAACATTTTTCTATAAAATTGATTACACTGATATAAATAGGATTTTTATAAAAATTTTAGAAAACATTGAAAAACATTTTTTAGTGTTGGTTTGTTGAAAGTGTATGGATCAATTGTGAATTACTTCCATTTCCTTTGGTTTATGTATTTAATAAATCGTTTATTCAATTTAGAGATATATTTATTTCTTTATTTATTACTTTGATGAACAATTATCTGGTGAATTATAGTGTCTTTATGAACTAATAGGATAGGTAGATAACAACATGTAATAACAAAATAAAATAAATAAAATTTAGAAAAAACAAACAGAACTAAAAAAATTAAAAACAAAAAACTAACCTCATTTGACATGTCGGGAGGGGTCTTGGATAAGGAGCCGAAAAAATAAAAAAGAAGAATATGAAAGGAAATGGAGTGAAGAAAATAAAGTTAGTGGAGATATGATTTTTTTAGATGTTGAAAGTCTGGTGTTGCAATTGAGTTTATTTCATAATATGGTAGGATGAGCGGTGAATGAATGCTCATGAAAAGAGGAAGCATGTTGGGGATAAGGAGCAGGAGAAGTTTCTCAGAATGTATGCCCAGGCAGTTGATGCTGTTGCTGTTAATTAAGAAATTAATCAAACATTAGACTCAAGTATTTTACAGTTGAAGAGAACAGGACACCCGCAATGATTAGTAACATTTGTGTTATGTCAAATATACTGATCCTAAAATGGAGTTTCCTATTACCAATAACAATAATCCGAGATTAAAGGATTGACAAGGAGACCCATATTATGAGCTCAATGACCGATCAAAATTAGATCCACATTCAATGAATGAATAATGTTAGTAAATTACTGTGGTCTGTTTATGTATGTATAATTAAAGATCATCTGCATTTAAGTGATACTTACAGTGGAAGTTTTTGACGAGAGTATCCCTAAAAATTGTATAAAAAAAAGAGGCGGAGAAAGTATCCACATTACGGAACACCGGCTACCAAATTAGCCCATTATGAATGATCTTTTGCTAATTGAACAGCTTGCTTGCAGTTATTATAAAATTTGAGCAATTCAGTGAACTTTGAGAAAAGTAGGCTGTCATAACAAAAAAATTTGTTTTGCCAACACTTCTCTACAATTATAGTAAATCATGTATAATATTAAAATTAATAACATTTCGCACACTTGCAATTTCTTCATGCTTTCAATACAATTATTATCATAATGATATTTACACATCCAACGTGAACTAAACTACGCTGGCATGGTGGTTATAACAAATTTTAACTAAACAATATATATATGAGTATATTGATAGTATAATTGAGATAAGTATTAAACTATCCACCTTTTATATTTTGTGATTGATTAATTGTTATCGTTGTGTAAAGAATAATTGGTATTAAAAGAAATGGGCATTGCTAACAAAAGTTAAAAAGTTTTTACTATTATATCCAAATTTTTCTTATAAGATAAGGGCTCTTAATATAACAATTATTTTTGGTGACGTTAACCTATCGAAGAAATGACAACCCATTTTTAAACGCTACTCTCTTTATAGTTGGCTATAATTTTACATTTAAGTGAATTTCCAATGTATAGTACAACTTCATTACATTTGATTTACACCTGTGGGCAATACTTTTTTGCCTATTTTTGTTTTTTAAAAAAGTATTTTATTGTTCATTATAATTATTATTTTTTTCAACATATCATGTTTATCTGTGCCGATTGACTCACGCCAGATGACATCTTGTTCAATGTTGACAGTGGCACTTTTTATGTTATAGATAACAACACTAAGTTCACTTGACATTGAAAGATAGTTATTTTTATAAAATATTTAAATTGAATTAAATCTAGAGCATTACTTTGTATTGAAGTTGACATAAAATTCCAATGTACTGAAAAAAGTGAAGAGGTTAAACAGTATGTAACTGTAATGTTAAAACCATTACTCATTAAGACTTTCCTCAGAGACTTGACTAAACAGAGTGATTTTTATCAGTATTATAGAATGTAAGTTTATTGAGTGGCAGTAAAAGCACCTGATATTGTTTAGCAATTAAGGTTAATCCGGTCACAATATTCAATTTTACTTCATTTTATTAAGTAGAACCTATGTAAATTGTCACAGATATATCCTTAACTTTCATTTGACATTATAATACATTTTCCTCAAATACATTGTGTATGTTGTAAGCATAAAAGTCTTTTAGCCTCTGCTCTCTATGAAGAGTTATTGTTATTTTAAGACTACATAACTCTCTCCTCCCGATTGTAACAATTCCTCATTATTACAAAAACTTAGTGCAAAGCTTACTAATTTAATCCCTAATCTGAAGCTGGGAAAGTGAAAGTTGCTGAAGGGTATGCATGACAGAGATCATTAAAATACATACATACACTATTAAGATTTAAAAATATTACATTTTTATTATATTAAGTTGATCAAAACTACGATAAAATTACATTACACTACATATGATATGCGTATATTGTGTCCAGGACCTGATCTAGCTTCAGGCAAAAATAACATGTGCCTCCCTTTACAATGACGCCTTATAATTCATAAGCATATTATTCCATAGATGGTGCAATTTTTAACTTACATAAAAAAAAAGGAGGTTTCAGTTCAACCTACATGTATGTGATATTGTTGGAATTATACAATATCAACATATGTTCGTTTACTTGGGCTTCTAAACAAGTATACCAAATTTCATGTATGAATATATGTTTGTCCACAAATTTCTTAAAAAAAACTAATCAGTTTTAAATCATTCTCTTTTATCTACTTACGTATCTTCCAACTTAGAGAACAGTGAAAATTTCATCAAAATAGGTTTAGTAGTTTAAAAGATATGAAGTACAATGTTATATGAAGTCAGCTCATATTTATGTAACTGTTGTATCGACTTGTTAATGACAAGTTTTCTTGAAGTTTAAATGAATGAAAATAATAATAACACAAGAAATGATTTTTCAAAATTTGATTCAAATAAAAATGTGTCATGGTAGACCGCAGATAATTTTTTATTTGGGAAAGCTTCTTTCACCACTTGAAATTGTTACTGACAAAGTCAAAAGAATTCTGAGAGCAATACTGATATTTGGACCTAATCTTAAATATGTTATAAATTTTAAAACGTCTTGAGAAGAAACTTACTATCTAAAATCATACAAAGGACTGACGGCCACTTTGAAAGTTCTAATCCATTTATATCAGATGGTGGGTTAAAAAGTTCTCGTGGGTTAAAAATTGTCTCGAGGTCCTTACAATGTTCTAACAATTCATCTTTTGGCAAATCTCTTAACGCATATATGTTATACAAAAAAGCAAAATGTTTATTATGCTCAATGATCTGGGAAAATCTTACCTTCAAGGGGTTACAGGTGAAGGTATAAAGAGAAAATATACCTCGATCTTATATTTTTGACAGGGATCAGTGATTTGTTCATCATCACACCTATAGATTTTTTGATTGGTATAAATCCTAAAAAAAACTTTTATTCATTACAATTTCTGACGTTCTTGAACGGTCTGTGGTTTGATTAATCCAAGTATAATCTAAAATAATAGAAGTGTATTATTTCAATTTAATAATAGCTTCCAGAATATAGCTTTTTATACTGTCTGACATTGTATTAATGAACTCATTCTGAATAGTTTTACTTAAGTAGATTGCTTGTTCCTTCTCTTGCTTCAAAACTCTGCACACATCTTCCTGCATAACAGGATCAAATTAGGTTAACAACTCTACTAGTTTTAAAGTGATTATTGTTATATTGACACGGATTATAAGAAGTACAATGAAAAGCCAAGCCACTTTTTGCCATTACTTTTATGATTGAGGCAATATGTAATAAAACTTCATTGCAGTGTTCTATTTCTGATTTAATTATTCTCTATGACTTGACATTTATCGTTGCGACAATTTAAGCCTACGTGAAAGTTCGAACCAAAATTTTACACCTTCTATATGGTTTTGTGATGTCTCATGAAATTTAAGCATATTGCTTATACACTTCCGATTATTGTAGCCATCTTTAAATAGACCGGAAGTTATAGTTGTATTAAATATTTTGCAGCAAAAACGGTACACCAAATTTTTTACCACAGAATACACAAGCCAATCGCTCAAAAATTTCTTCACTTTTATTAAACTTTCTCCTACTACTTCAAAGCATACATTTGACCATTGTTATCTCATGGAAATTCAAATTCATATAATGGGGTAGAAGAATCTGTATTTACTAAATACATTCTTTCCGCATCCGTTATTTTATCGGGTATGCTGCATCTGTTATTTTGTCGGTATTGCTGAAACACTTGTAGTTGCAATAACACAGATGCAGCAGATTCATAGATTATATCTGGTGTACCTTCACCGTGTGGTTTAAGTGGATCCACAGCTATTACATCGGTTTCTTTTAGGTATATGGGTGATGATGGTTTTTTAAGCTCACCTTTCTTCAGGAAGGGCTCTAATACCCCCATTTGCTTTTGTCGCTCTGTGTCTTTTGAGAATGAAGGCTCGACCTTCATTTTTATATTGGTATCCCAGCAACCGGCTCTACCATCAGCCATTCTGTAAAAATATATAGTAAATTAAAATAGATGTATTATAAGATATAAGAATACGAGTAACAAATAGGGTAAAAATTTAATCAGGTATTTAAATTTTTAATAAAATTGAATTATGAATAATCAGCTACATAAATCAAATAGGATTTTTGCATAGTTTGTGTTGCAATAATTGATTCCTGATTTTGATTTGATTACCACATTATTTATTTTAAAAAATTTGAGGAGGTACCATATTTTTTATATTCTCTATCGATGTTTCATATTTTTGTACCAAAGAAATAAGCGAAAATTATTAGTAATAGATAAGTGTAAATGATTTTGTACCTATTGTATGAACATAACTTATAAAATATAAAATAGAAAAACACTAATTCTAGATCGCTTTGTAGATTTTTCTTCATACACTATTTGCAAATTGCAATGTGACTGAAATGAGAGTCTCCAGAAAACTTTTATTGAATGAATAAAAAAACGAACAAGCGAATTAACTTTGGACATCCCCTAACGTTGCGCTGTGCGATAAAAGGGTATTCCTCAAAAAATATTATATTAAAAACTCAGAACTACTCAACTCTCAACGCGGGTGGGGAATCTCCCATGAAATGTAAACGAAACGAAAAAGGTTGCCAGTTCAGAAAAAAATCTTTACATTTCACAAAAATCTTTACAAAATGGAGTTTTTGATGGATAGCCATAAAATTTCACTCTCAACATCTCGATCGGTGCTGGTCTTGACAGGTTACGTCTACACCTTCTTTGTAACATTGGCTGCTCCAAAATGTCCTTTAGTTGCGAGCTGAACGTCGACATAACCTGTCAAGTTCAGCATCGATTGAGAAGAGCCCAATAAGTTACAGAATAATGAAGAAGCTTTATTATTACATTTAGATTCAGGTCTTTCGCAGAATAAATATAAATTTTTCTGCCGCCTGCACTAGGACATCCATCAGATGATTTCATTGAGGTCACAGTAAACCTATGCTAAGGTCCAAAATCCCGGCCTTATTTGATCACACAGTTTCTAGAATTGTTAAATCTCAGGAAGATGTTTTACGTCAAATATGTCCTCATGGAGTCTTTACGATAATTTATAAAGATGAAATAATAGAAATTGATGTAGATATGATTAAAAAAAATGGCAGCTATTCCCGATGTACTTCTTGTAGTTACAATATTAACACTGAAAAATTCGGTTAATTTTTTAATCGAACCAAATCTTTGTATATGGATCGGTATTACATGCCGGTGACAGTGCACAAGATATTGGTTCATGGTGTTGACGTAATATCAATATGCTGTCAATAGGGCAAATGTCAGAATATTCATTGAAAATTCACTATAAAGATATCCAAAAAAATTAAAGAAAGAAAGAAAAGAAGTTCCGATTGATATTAAGCCGTGGAAATCCTCACGGTTTAATATCAATTGGAACTTCATGAATTTGTTTCTTTTGATATCAGATCTGAAAAGTTATCAGGGGAGGTTTTAAGCTATTTAATATGTCCAGAACCTGCTTCTCCTGCAACCATATTTTTTACTAGACAATACCTCTTTGTGCAGGGTATTTGTCAAAAATCAATATCTGGACCAAGGTTTATGATGATATGCACATATTTTCTAACTTACTTAATTTCGGCCTATAGTAAAACAGAATGGCGAGACCAAGTACTAATATTCCTATAGTAAAACAGATGGCGAGACCAAGTACTTATTTCATCATGTTATACTTTGTAAATTTCTTTATGGTTTGCCACAATGTACTCATGCAGTCGATGGACAGATTGCTGTTATTTAGTGTACCTTATACTAGTGCGTTCCTATTGCAGTTCAAAATATCTTTTTATGCAATTCAACAAGAACTATGGTTCATATATTAAGATACACGCATGATTATTTCAAATGTACAATAGAAAAAATTTTACGTGAGAATATAAATGACATAGATAAATTCAAAGCTCATGCTCCATAGTTCGATTATCAATGAAGTGAATAAAGAAAAAAATATTTCCCAAAATCCTTCCATTTATGCATTACAAAAATGTACCAATGAATATTTTGGACCTATATAGCAAAATATATCAAATATTTAAATTTCAAGTCTTCACACACATTAAACAGTTTAGTAGTATCTAATAAAGTTTTTTTTTAATAAATATATACATTAATTTGTATTTTTTTCCAGGTTCTTCTACATAGTGATACACAGTTTTTTCATGTCTCTGTCGAATCGAGTGTATATCAAATATTTCTGTCAGAAAATGTGTTGCTAATCTATCTATCTATGTTACTAAACACAGTTTGATTAGCCAATTGATAGGTCCTTGATGTAATGTTTGGGCTTGGTGATTTCAGTGAGGCTTTGGTAGTCACCACAGGTTCATAGGTCATCATTGCTTTTAGGTACTACATGGAGTGGTGATGAATTGCTCATAGTGATGTAGCGGTACCAGTCTCACTTGGCTATGTAAGAGCATTCCGATCATTTTAATGTTCGACTCGAAGCTAGGGCGTTATTGCCATCGATTTGAGGCAAGTGATGCTGGGGTATTTCGCCAGAATGTTATTGTAAGATTGTTGCATGTCGATGTTACGCATTGATGACACGACGTGTAGAGGTGGGTCATGACGTGATTGTCACGAAACTAGCGACGTGGAACACGTCAACTGTTTTGAAACTAGTTATTTTAGTAACTAGTTTTTTCATAAATTCTGCTACTGTGATAGTCTAGGTTATTTTATTCTACCACAGTTACAAACGAAACAAAAACAAATTAAATCACAAGCTACGTTTTTGTAGCTATACAGTTACATCATAATGTAATACTAACTGATGCAAAATAACTTCCCTTCATACTTTATTCAGGTTTTAGGACTGACTGCATTATATGTACTTATTAAATTTGTTTAATAATTATAATCAATTAGTAATAACAAAAAAATTATGATTAGTGTAAAATTATCAATGTAGGCATATTTAAAAGTTAATTTGATTGTATTTAATGCAATGATTGAAATATCTCCCACAAAACTAGTATGAATTACAACCATGACATGATGTTTTTTTACAAGTTCTTTTTTTCAAGTTATTTATTAGGTATTTATTATTTTCAGTTTATTTACACAATCTACACTTATATTGTATGTTGTCACCAACATAACGAAAAAAAGTTACTTTTTCTTTTCTAGAAGTACATACGTAGCACAGGCAAAATAGGCAAAACAGGCAAAATTAATTATTTGTTATTGTTCGTTCATCAACGAATTAAAACAATTTGTGAGTAATGCTTCCCAAAATCCAGAGCTGTCCAACAGGACCATTGAGATTATTACAAACACAGATCATTGTACTTTATTCTCTGAGTACAACATTATGTATGGAAATTAAACGTATTATAATAACTCTTCCGCTGTTTTGTTTTTGGTAGTAGTGGGGCATGGCACGTGGAAAATTTGAAACTAGTTATTCGGTTACATGTCGCGTAGCTTGTTTCTGAAACTAGTGACGTGAAATACATTCCCACGCCTAGTTGGTTGTGCATAGTGTTGCATTTACGGCATGACTCGTGGAACTGTCAATTAGGCATTGGTTCTTCAGGTCGACGATGAGCTGATGGGTTTGTTGACAACAGTGATTATAATTTGTACGCTCGACAAAGATTTAGAACGGGCCTCCAGTGTTTTTCCACTGCAGGTAGGAATTATATTGTTGATTGTTTATTACCACAATTTTCAGTAAACTACATCAGTTATCTCAACAAACAAGACAAAAAATAAATTTTTTGGCTGGTATAAATGACAATATGAGTATTGACTTTAAATCACCAAAGATATCTGACATTACTCAGTGGTCCACTGATCTGACATTTAGACAGTATTCCGCTAAATAAACTTTAAGATATGTCATTTGAACGTGATGGTGCAACATTCCGCATTATGTGCCATATCAGGAGCCATCTTCAAGAATTGTTTGGTAACCAAAGGATAGGTAGGTTTGGTCCGGTATAATGTTTTTTTGCTTGCCCGAGATTTTGATTGGCTATGAAAGTGTGTTAAGTTGAAACAATCGCAAAATTGAGGTAAATACGTAACTACAATTTTAATTATCATCATCATCAGTAGCTCGATAGTCCTTGGTGGAACCTGGCCTTCTTAAGCAGACTGTTCCAAGCCCTCCTTCTGAGCACCACGGGTTTTCCAGTTTGTTATGTTGAAAGCGTCGAAAACACTTTGTAGGTAGTCCGCCCATCTTAACATGTGTCTTCCTCTTCCTTTTGAGCCAGTAGGTTTGGCCAGAAAAATTTGTTTTGTCGTTCTATCTTCTTTCATTCTAATTACATGGCCAGCCCATTTCATACATTGAATTTTGTAAATTTTAATATGTCTAGTTCCTTAAATAATCTTTCATTTGGCTTTTGTTTTGAAGTCTGCCCAAATCTAAATTAATGCGAACTGCAGTTATGAGTATGCGAATTGCTGTTACGCAAAATTAATGTTATGAGAAGCAGTGTATGCATAATAATTTAGAAAAGAAGGTCAGTTTACTCACTTTTTTCCACATGTCTAATGATTTTTGTCCACCACCAACAACAGTATTTAATATTTTTCTACCAATTTTTGCCACAATCGGTCGGCTCTTATGCGCCCTTGAGGACCTTTAGGGATCTTACCAGGTCACTGTACCTATAACGTAAACCAACAAAGTGACGCATTAATCATTGTCATTTTCTAAATGGAGTGGTATGATATGAAAAACCCTTTTTTTATTAAAAATTAATTTCTATGTCACATACCTTCTCATAAACTCAACAAGACTTGCTCATCCTTTGTTTTAATGCCATCTCAATCAAATTATCTACAAAACAAGTTAAACTTATAAATAAAAAACATGAAAGTTTACGAAATGTTGCATAAGAATTCATCACTTTAAAGAATATGAAAGTCGCACATAATAACAACCACTGCACGTTTTAACGAAGAAAATACATGAATTTTCTTACTAGCACTGAATAAAATAAACTTTAAATAAGTACTGAATAAAATTAACTTTTAATAGATACACTTTAAACAATTGCCACTCGAGTCGACTATTGTTGACATATAAGCATTTGACATAAACAATATTTAACATTTTATGGACAAGATGCATAAAATAAGCATTCTAGCATGCTAGGTTTATGTAAATTTGTCTAGCAATCTACATTCGTTAACGTTGAAGCATTAATTAATGTAGTAAGCGAATTGATAAGTTTCGAATGCATTTTGTCTAGGGCTGCAGGTCATGAAGCAGATGCGAGTTGCGGGTGTGGTAACAGTGCGGTCGGCTCTTTCTTACGCAGCGGACGTTCGCGTTTTGTTATATTTTTATTGAATTGTTATTATATTACCATTTTCAAAATATGAAAATGATAAATGTTTTCTAAATCCTGCGTGTTCAACTAACTAGTTTTAGTTGATTCTAAATAAACATGGACCATTATTTCTAATTTCACGTTTTGAATAGATAAATCCGTCTCGTTTTCTATGAACTTTAGTACGAATTCTTCACATTTGTTGAAAACTAATTCACTTTATTATTATTACTTAAATTACAGAAAAAATGTTTCATAAGACATTCTCTATTCTTAACTATTACTCCGTGTTGACCTTGTAATTTGCTAACAAATTTTTTGGTATTATTTAAATATTTACGGGCATTCTTTACTGATTTCTCCAAAATATCTTGTCCGTAGTTTTGAATAATGAGTTTTTATTTTTTTTTTCTTTATTTTTTCTATATCTAATTACATAAGCAAAGCTTTTCAACACGGAAAGATGATCAAAGAATTAAAACGGATAACAAAGACTATTAATTCTCCAGTATTTTGTAGACATGTTGGTCTACAACTAAAATCTCTACCGTGATTATAGGCTCTGGGGATGCAAGAAAATATACAACTTTATTTGAATAAAATTCGATGAAGTAATATGGGAGTATTCTGAGCAAAACAGAATTATTGAAACACTACCGTCTCTGTATGTTCCGCCAAAGTCATCACATAGCCCTGCCTCAACATCTTGCAGTAATAATAGATATTTTAAAAACAAATCCCTGAATTTTGCTGAATATTTCCTATGTAATCAATTCTCTTCCCTTGGCGAAATTTCCGATAATGTATATGACACGGTACAAACTTCAAATATGCCAAACAGTGTCACAACTACATCAAACGTCGATCATTGCTGCAGCAAGCAGCATGTTAATTTTTGAGATGTATTTTTAATTAGATAGGTTAAAAAATTTTTATATTTATTTGATAAACATTTTTGCAAAATATATTTATTAATTTTTATTCCTTGATAAAATTCTCTAGTGAATCATAAATTGCTTCCCATACTTCTGGAATAAATTGTGAATGTTGATTTTCCAACTCGAAATATGTGTGTGTCTTTAAACTATATTTAGTAGCAAGAGCCTGTAATTTAGTTTTTGCGAGAATTGTACTTTATGGTGTCAGGTATGCTCAAATTTGTGATTGCATTTTTGTTAATTTCCCTCGTTATTCGACTAAAATACATCATGTGTCGACTCTTTTCAGTTACTAAAATATTTAGTGATAAGTAAATAACTTGCTACTCAACTAAAATAACTAGCATAATGTGAATTAGCTTCAAGACTGTGACAGATGACATACCAAAATTATAAGGGTTCCTCATTTTACAACATAAACCTAAAAAAGAAAAAGGGGTGTCTAAAAAGAAAAAGGGGTGTAAAATATATGACTTAATACCACTACTTACCTAATCTAACTGAAACTTGGAATTTGCATACATGAACGACAATAAGCTTCTTTAGCTTATCACTTTTCATTTTGCATACTCTATCAGTTATACACTAACAGAAGGGATGATGGACGCATAAATGTCGCACTATACCCCAATGTATATATAATACACTATACCCCAATGTATATATAATAAATATATTAGCTATGTAATAACAAATCTAATACGTAGGTCACTTGGAGAATAATTTGGGAATGTTTTTGAGAACATCTATAAATCATATGCATTTCAAAAATAAAACTTGCAAATAAACAAATTGCAAAAAAACATGTATACAAGTTTAAAATATGATATCTTTACAAAACTAGGCCGATGACAGTTTTTTCCATTTGTCGATATAGTTTATGTCGTCAAAAATATCATAAGATGAACATTTACAGAATGAGATTGTACGTTCCTATGTTATAATGCCGTTCTGTCAATGCTCATTTTATAACATTTTTGTGATGGGTAGTGAGATGTGGCTATATTGTTTCCATGTACCTATAAATCTTAAGTCGCATATGGTTATCTGGAGAAGATCATCCAATTATGCTCAATGAAATGCGTTCAGTTAAAAACCAGCCAACGCAAGTCGGACTCACGCATGAAAGGTTCCGTAACACCAAACAATATTAATCTTTTTAGTGCCATGGTTTTTTACTCATATATACTTAAAAATGCCAAAGAAATCTTTTGTTTTTGATGTCATTTACCCTTGTCTCGAAAAAAAAACTGTATCTCTTTCAAAAATTATCCAATTTTCGGTGTTTTCTTAATAAAAACTTGTACAAGGATAATAAAATACAAAGAAAATTATGGAAATATATATTGTGAAATATATATTTTCGGTTTATCGACGCAGTAGTTTTTTTTTGTAAAAGTTTATAATAACTTTGAATTATTAAAATTGAAGTTTATTTCTTCTTAATTCTGTTCAGCTTAATATGTATTCTAAAAATAGTTATAAAGTGTGCTCTTTTATGGCGCAATTCTATGCGAGTCATGCTGAAAGAAATTTTTTTTCTGAAGGAAATTCGTGGGAATTTGTATTTTATCAACTTACAAGAATATTTTATTACATACACACATCACATACAAGATATTTTTTTCCCCTAAAGAAAAGCTTTATTTGTAGAGCAATAACATTCGAACCATTTTCAAAACAAGTTTAAACAGTTATTATTTATAATTATAAATATATACGATACAGGAAACGGCTTTGTAAAAACAAAAGTTTGTTTACATTATCGATCGACCCCAGCGATCGGCCGCGTGAACGGGCCAAGGCCAAATACGTGTTCGAACAACACCGACTACTAGAGAAAGCCGGACGCTTACGTCACAAAGTGGCTGTCATTTACACAAATGAGGCCATCTCTATATTAAGACATCAGCGCAGCGAGTGGTTCATTTTAAAACTAATGAAATATGTCAAGATAGCATCTTTTATCTGGATATTTCGTTTCTGTCCTTTTAATACTCGAGTTGACTTTAAAGTTTTAAAATGGTAAATAAGTGCTGTGTACCGAATTGTAAAACAAATTACGTTGGTCACGACACACACACACAGTTTTTTCATTCCTAAAACAAGAAGAATTGAACAAGAAATGGACTCATGTAATTCACCGGCAACATTTCCAGCCTAGCAAATATTCCAGAGTGTTGTTTTTCCAGAGTGAGTTTTAAGCGTATCATGTAAAGAATGACATGTACTTATTTTATTATAGGTGTGCGAGCTACATTTTGCAGAAAAGGACATCCGCCGTACCGCAGAAATGTTCGACGAGAAAACTGGAAAGAAGATAGTTGTGTCTTTACAAAAACCTCGTTTGTTTAACAGTGCTGTGCCTTCAGTGTTTCCAAACTGCCCTAGTTATCAAGAGAAAGTGTAGAACAGAAACGTTTGCGTATTAAAAATAAAACATTAGAATTAGTTCTTAGTGAAAGTATTCAGTCACAAAACGAATATGAAAAAAATATATGTTTAATTGTTTTAGTGAATTTCTAGCATGCTTATCTAACTACGAGGTTAGGATTGGATTGTTGTAAAGAAAGTTGATGTAGTAATTTTTGTTATAATTTCTTTGTCGAAAGCCCCAGAAATATCAGTTTCAGCAACCTTTGATAATAATTTAGAACTAAAATTGTTTCAAAATCATAATGAATTTTGCAGTGAAAACTTTCCAAAAAAGATTTGTAATATTAAAGACATTTTCTCAGTACTGGATATCTTTAAAAATCAAGCTACTAGCAAACAATCTTTTGATGATACTTGTTTTAATATTGTTGATATGTTAAAGTGCGCTTCTGTAAATTTAGATGATGACATCAAATGTAAAAAAGTAGATTTTTTTGTGAGAACAGATAACTTTATTAACAACAAAAAAAGAAAGACTTAGATACTCTACAAACTTTTTAATTTATTTCAGTCTATTATATTCTATTTCACCTCACGCTTATCGTTCATCCTAAAACTCTTCAAAACATTTGTTCGAAATACAACTGCAATCCAAAAGATGAACAGTCTGATTACAATTTTCTTAGATATATTAAGCAAAACTTCAGCCTTTTAAACAAAGTAGATGTAATTGTTACTTTCAGAAAGAGAAGCAATTGTTACTTTAATGATTGATGAAATTTATCTAAAGCCATATTTTGATTATAAAGCAGGTAATATCGCAGGTATGTCTTATACAAGAGGCTGCAACTACAGCGCACGTTTTTATGATACAGTCTATTGAGCTCATTTAAAGAAGTTGTCTATATTTTACCAGTAAACAATATTAATGGTACAGATTTATGCCAATATATTAATAGTGTAACAGGCTTGCATGCTATAGGTTTTAATGTTATATGTGTAGTTAGTGACAATAATTCTGTGAATAAGAAAGCTATGTTGTATTTCAATTCCCCACCTAAATTTGACATAGTATATCAACATCCTACTGATAAAAGTAAACCATTATTTTTATTTTTGATACTTTAAAACATACTTTAATCATTTTGATACTTTAAAACGTACACATTTTAAATTTCATACGCAATAATTGGCTTATTCAAAAAAACCAGACATTTGTTTATCCAAATTTTGATGATTTACTTGATACGTCTAATAACATTGCCTCGTTTGCTAATATCAAATCTTTATATGACTTAGAAAATTGTAATTTATTTAAGTATGATCACACTTTAAATCTAATATCAAATCTTTGAATCCTTGTAACTTCGAGTGTCAGAATGTAAAATTAGTATTAAATGTATTTAACAAGCATGTTCACAATGGTTTATTAGTAATCGGTATGCAATATAAATTACAAAAATATGAAACTACTGCAAAATTTGTCAATATTGTTTTAAAATGGTGGAATATTGTTAATGTAAAAACATTGTTTAAGGACAAGAGATTTATTACCCTATAATGAAGCCACTTGCACCTAACGAAGAAAATTTATAAGTTTTTAACGCAATGTTTAGCATGGCTAGATAATTGGGAAAGTTTAAAAAATAATGATAGTCGATTAACGAAACAAACATATCTACACTTGACTGATTATTGTTGCAATCAATTAAATTTTAAATTTGTATTACCCGGAAAAATTCAAACTGATAGTTTAGAAGATCGTCTATGTTGGGTCGTCTATCGTATCTATGGCAGGATCACAGTATTTAGTTTCACTACGGCAGGTATTTGAGATGGAGTCAAAACTTAGAATTCAATCGTTATTACCATTAACACTCACATCTGATACTTTAGATAAATTTAATGTCAATGTAGCTGACCTTAATCGCAAAATATTAGAAAACAGTAATTATTATGAATACAATGTTAATGAAAATTGCAATAGTTTTAACATTTCTATATTGGAAGAAGATATTTTAAATGTTCAAAATCAGATACCTGTATTAACTTATATTGCTGGCTATTGTATCAGGTCGTATTTAGATAATAATACATGTAAAATGTGCATTGACTATTTAGTTTTAAGAAATGAGCAAATCCATGCAGATAAAAAATGTGCTATGATTTGATAAAAAATTTAGATAGAGGAGGATTGTTACTACCTCATTCAGATATTGTTAATATAATTGTATCATCATTATCATCATCATCATCATCATATATATTAATACGCTAAGGTTAAGATGTTACCTCACAACTAATCCACATAAATTATATATCATTTTATAGATAATTGCTTGCTCTACCGGCATCCACAACTAAAAAATTTATTATTGCTATTGTTTTTGCAAATTAATTAATTATTAAAATTATATACACAAAACAGCAATGCTGCCATCTAACGGCTCAACGTCAATATGATTGACGGTCGGTAAAATTTTTGTTTAATTTCAAATCCACTCACGTATAAATAAAGTGGCGCTTTAGCTCAATGCTTTTGATACTTGCGCCTCTATATGTCAATTTTAGTAAAATATTTGTTTGATCTGTCATCTGAGCTTCATAATGGAATAAAAACGTAATAAGCAGTGTGCAAAATTAGAAATGAATTGAATACCTGCAATCAATTTTGATTTATTAAATTGAGTTGAATAATTTATTTACATGATAATTACAAGAACGATAATATAAAATGCCTAGGCGACGAACACTGGAAAATCAAACAGAAAGACGTCGAAGTAAGTCAGCCCGTAGTCGTGAAACACCTGAGCAACGAAATATAAGACTTGCTAATTACCGTGAACGAATGAGAAAACGTCGAGCGTCAACTTCGAGAGAAAACTCATCTGTAACAGAACCACTCCAAGAATCTTTACCAAAAAGACAATGTCAAAAATAATCACGAAGTCGTATAATCTCATCCAATACATATAAGGCAGCACGATTATTTAAGCATGATCATGAAGTTATTTCTAATAATATTGGTCAATTAAATAATTTTTGCATACATTGTAGAGCGAAATTATTTACTTCAGAAATGACAATTATTTACTTCAGAAATGACACAAATGTCATCAATTTGCTGTCATCAAGGTAAAATAAAATTAGATCCAATTGAAGTACCTGAATTGTTGAAGAATTTAATTATACGTAATGATACTAAGACTAAAAATTATCTTGATAATATTCGTAATTTTAATAATGCATTAGCTTTCGCGTCAGTTATTGTTGATATGGTCAATATCCCTGGACATGGACCATATTGTTATAAAATCCATGGCCAAACCTATCACATGGTTGGTAGTTTGAGTACGCCATTAAATGACCCACCATCCTATGCTGGATTATTTTTATTAGATTCCAATGTTGCTTTAGATATTCGTATGACTCATCCAGGAAATAAAAATTGTTCTGTTGAGATTATGCAAGAGTTACAAGCAATGTTAAATAGTGTAAACCCTTACGCTCAATTATTTACTTCTATGAAAGATATATCAGCGATTTCAGTGAATAATTTGAGTCTTAAATTTACTACTGATAATGCTTTTGATAGAAGAAGATATAACCGTCCATCAACTGAAGAAATTTCAGCTGTATTTGTATCCAATGACGGCGCTCCATCGGGAAAATACGATTTTATTATTTATGCTAAAGGTACAAATATTCTCCATCGAATATATTATTTGAATCCTCATTGTGATCCTATGTGTTATCCACTTCTTTTTCCGTGTGGAGATGCTGAATGGAAACCTGGTTTGCCTCATGTTAATATCTATAGTACTACTGTAAGAAATGTAATGACACAGTTACAATACTATTGTTATCGTATAGCAATGAGAGATGAATTTAGTATAATACATGCATCAGGAAAATTATTTCAACAATTTGTTGTTGACAGCTACGTTAAAGTTGAAGGTTCACGTATTGCTTATATAAAATCACATCAAAAAGAACTACGTGCTGAAAATTATAAAGGATTAATAGATTTTCTGCGTAGTGATGCTCGAGAAAGGGGCTTTAAAGCTGGAATCCCGGTTATTCTTCCATCTTCACATATTGGCAGCCCTCGAAATATGTTACAAAAATACCAAGACGCTATGTCTATAGTTTCTCGATTTCGAAAACTAGATATTTTTTTTACGTTTACAATCCTAAGTGGGAAGAAATAACTAATAATATTCAGCCGTATGAAAGTGTTGAAAATAGACCAGATTTACTATCACGAGTTTTTTATCTTAAATTAAAACAGCTGCTTGAAGATCTTCACCGAGGAGAAGTTTTAGGTGTTGTGCATGCATACGTAGATGTCATAGAGTTTCAAAAAAGAGGATTACCTCATTGTCGGGAAAGACAATAAAATTCGTGAAATTGATGAAATTGATTCAATTGTTTCGGCAGAAATACCTGACATAAACACAAATCCAAAACTTTACAATATCGTTAAGAAATGCATGGTTCATGGCCCATATGGTGATACTAATCTAAACTCTCCATGTATGAAAGATGGAATTTGCAGTAAAAAATATCAGAAAGATTTTATTGAAGAAACCAATTCCAATGTAAATGGATATCCATTATATCGCCGAAAAAATAATGGTGTCTTTTTTAAAATTGGTAATAAAATAATTGATAACCGTTGGATGGTTCCATATAATCCTTACTTCAGTCTCAAATATCAAGCACACATAAATGTAGAAATCTGTTCGTCTATAAAATCTGTTAAATATCTATACAAATACGTTTATAAAGGGTACGACTGTTCATCATTAATACTACAATCATCTTCTGATAACGATCAACTTATGAGTATTGATGAAACTAAAATTTTTTTAAATTGTCGTTATGTAAGCCCTCCGGAGGCTGTATGGAGGTTACATGAACGATCACTGTATAACCGATCTCAAACGATTGAACGTTTACCCGTTCATTTACCAGAAGAACAATTGGTATATTTTTCCGTTGAAAATGAGAATTTTTCTGTTATTGATAAAGATACAAAGCTAACAGGATATTTCAAATTATGTCGAGAAGATGAAAATGCGTGCCAATTTTTATATTCCGAAATTCCAGAGCATTATGTATGGAACAAAAATTTATGGAAACCACGAAAACGATTAACTAAATGTATCGGTCGTATTTTCACTGTTAATCCCCTTGATCAAGAACGATATTTTTTACGTATACTTTTATACCACGTTAAAGGTGCACAGACCTATGAATTTCTAAAAACAGTAGATGGTAAAGTTTGGCCTACATTTCGTGACGCTGCTTATCAATTACATTTACTCGACGACGATAACGAATGGCACCATTGTCTTGAAGAAGCTTCAGCGTTTCAAATGCCAAAAGAACTATGTCAACTTTTTGTCTATTTATGTGTGTTTTGTTATCCATCAAATATTATTCAGCTATGGGAATCGTTTAAAGACTTTTTATCAGAAGATTATCAACAGAATTATGACAAAGAAAATAGCTATAATTTAACATTAAGAGATATTGATAATCTTCTCAAACAACATGGAAGAAATTGTAGTGTGTTTGGTTTACCCGATTTTACAGTAACAGAACAAAACTTAATTGAATCATCATCGACCTATAATCTTGATGGAGAAATGGAAAAAGGTCAAAAATTTTTTTCACAATTTAATAAAGAACAACGTGAAATAGCTGATGAAATTTTACATGCTATTCGAAACAACACTAAACAAGCTTTTTTCATTGACGGACCGGGAGGAAAAGGAAAAACATTTCTATATAAAGGATTATGTCATATTCTACGAGGTAAAGACAAAATTGTTTTAGTTGTAGCTTGGACAGGTATTGCTGCTAATTTAATCGAAGGCGGGAGAACGTCTCATTCGCTATTTAAATTCCCAGTTCCTCTTTTAGAAACATCTGTATCTCAAATTCGTCCAAATTCTAAACAAGCTGATATCATTCGTAAATCATCACTTATTATATGGGATGAAATTTCCATGGTACCTAAACATGCTCTATCAGTATTAGATAAACTTTTGAAAGACCTAATGAATGTTCAATTACCATTTGGTGGTAAGACGGTAGTCTTTGGAGGTGATTTTAGACAGATTTTACCAGTTGTAAGACATGGAAATCGAACGGAGATTAATGTGAAAAATTCTTTTTTGTGGTCTTTTATTCAAAAACGCCGTTTAATCCAAAATATGAGAGCAGAGAATGATATTGAGTTTAGTAAATAGCTCTTAGATTTAGGTAATGGTGATTTACCAGTTCATGAAGAAATATCACCTAACACAATAAAAATTAATAAGGATTGTTATTGTCCAAAGGAAGATTTGATTAATAAAATTTTCGGCACTAATCCTATAAATGATACAAATATACAAGAGTTTATAAATATTGCTATATTGTGTCTCAAGAATGAAGATTGCAATTTAATTAATAATCAAATCGTTGAAACACTGATAACTGGTGATACTAAAACTTATTACAGTTCCGACTCAGTTGAATATGAAGACCAAAATAATGATGAACAACTCTATCCAGCAGAATTTTTAAATGCCATCAATGCTTCTGGTTTACCTCCTCATAAATTAACTTTGAAAAATAATGCTATAGTTATTTTAATAAGAAACTTAAATGCTAAAGAAGGTTTAGTGAATGGTATTAGAATGGTAGTTCAAAAATTAAATGAATATAGTATTACAGCAACGGTGATCGGTTCTAACAAAACTGTAATTATTCCAAGAGTAATATTAATCCCTTCAGATTCTATTATTCCATTTAAATTACGAAGAAAACAACTACCAATTAAACTTGCATTTGCTATGACCATAAACTGAAATACTCGCTCTAACGTTTGTCCTTGGGATTTCCCAAGGACAAACGTTAGAGCGAGTAGGAGTTTTTCTGCTGTCACCAGTATTCACTCATGGACAATTATACGTTGCCCTTTCTAGGGTTCGAGATTTAAAAAAATGAACCATATCAATTATAAAAAGTGACAAACAAATTGTTACAGATGAGTTTATCTACACTTCGAATATAGTTTATAAAGAAGTTTTGTAATAAAGAATAAATAAAATAAATAATTTTTGTAATTTTTTCAAGTGATAATTATTATTTTCTTATTTAATGCGAATTATTCGCACGGGTATCGCATTTACATATTTATATATATATATATATTATTTCTAAAAGGTGTTTTTTGATCGAGCGGCTTGATCTCTTTAACTACTGCACCAAAAATAATAAATAATAAAAAAATTCGAAAAAAATATTTTTGTAAATAAATAAATAAATTTTTATAAAAAATTGGCATGAGCGCCATCTGTGGGCGACGCATCAAATATCTTAACCAAATTGTATACTTGGAACACGCAAGATGGCGCCGTTTACTGACAATACAAACGAATATTTCTATAATTGGGTCTGATTTAATTAACATTTTTAACTAACTAAAATAAAAAATATGGAAAAATTGAAAAAAAAAAATATTTTTTCTATAAAAAAAATTAATAAAAAAGTTGTTTTACTAAATCATTGTTGATCATATATTTTTTTTTTTTTTTAGAAAATACATTTGAGATGGCGTTTGGATCTGATCGTATATTTAATTACGAATGTAAAAGGCACCATCTCTAAACACTCTGTTGTAACTAATATGACAGCTGTGAGTTCATTTTCTCATGTGTAAATATTTATAATCTACCACGTAAATTAACATAATGCGAAGACTTCGCACGGGTCACGCTAGTTTAATTATATTATTGTAAATAAGTTAATGTCTAAACAATACGAACTTCAATTTTTAAAATGTGACAATCAAAGACATTTGGTTTTAAATATAACGTCTACCTTTGTAACTTTTATTGTAACGTACCCATGCATTCTGTTAGTAATATTATGTTATATAAAGGGTAAAAATGATATTTTAAGTAGAAAAACAAATGAGAGAAAATTATGTACATTGTCTAAGTAAGTTGTAATTTTGTTAATTCGGGTAGATAATTATAAGTTATTTTTTTCATTGTAAAGTTTTAAATAGAATGTAATGTTAATAATATATCGTAATATAAATTAAAAACAATTTTTTTGTTTTTTATGGACTATCTGGTAATATTCTGGTATGAATAGATCTGTAAATGGTAACTTTGTATATTTGGAAAATAAAATTGTTTTTGAGTTAAAATAAATCTTCTTTCGGTGTAATATAAAACATATTGGTAATGATTATAAATTTTTGATTAAAAATAAATATATTCTCTTAAAAAATCTGAATTTTTTGTTTTTTTTATGAAGAGTTGACCTGATTTTAAGTAAGTATTAATTGATTAATTATAAATATATTTTAAGTAGAAAAACAAATAATATGAAGAAAAAATTATATGCACTGTCTAAATAAATTGTAATTTTCTTAATTTGTATAGATTAAATTTAATAAGTTTTTTTTAATAATTTTTTCATTGTAAAGTTTTGAACATATTATAATGTTGATGATATATTGTAACATAATTTAAAAACAGTTTTCTTTATTTTTGATGGACGATCTGGTTACATATCTTATTTGGAAATTCTGTAGTTTGTATATTTGGAACATAAAATTGTTTTGAGTTGAAATAAATCTGTTTTTGTTACACTGTGAAACATATTGTTAATGTTTATAAATGTTTAATTTACAATAAATGTATTCTCTGCCAAAATCTGGAAGTTTTTTATAGAGTGGAAGTGACTTTAAATAAGTATTAGTTTGTTCCAGATTTACATTTAAAAAGTTATTTAATTAATATATATATGATTAAACTATTTTTATAATAATATTAGATCATATAATGTTCTTTAAAAAAGAATTGTTATTATTTTAAAACTTATCGTTCGAAATTACGGCGTGCGTATTTGATTTGCAATGGCCTCATTATGGTGATGCGTCAAGTGAGCGCTCAGGCCTTGTCTGGCAGTAGGTGTTGGTTCGAAAGACTAGGACGACAATACTGATGGAACATATTTTGGAATATGTTTTATTTAGAGTAGTGTCGAATTATAATATTGGCGTTAAGAATATTGTTTGTAATATTTTATTTTATAATACAATTTGGAAAGAAATGTTATTTAATTTTTATTCATAATTTAATGAAACTACCTGACGTAGTATTATTTCTACTTTATTTAAGTTCTTTACCACGACTTAGGTTTCGTTGTATTACAACATCTTCAAGTGGGCTATTAGCCAAAGATTACTAGACGGATTGAATGAAATTTGGTAATGCTATTTTATAATTTGTAGCAACATATGAGTGAAAAAAATGAAGAAAAGAAGATTCATAATAACTTTTGTTTTTCTCAATTTCATGGGAACAAAGTTGCATAATTAAAATAAATAAATAACTACACTTGTTGACAAATGGCTGGCTGTTTGATGAGTATGCACATACATACATAGAGACATGCATATATTAACATTAATATACAAAATTAGTAACAAAATGCAAGTTCTCTGTATCATATTGTAATTATTTGTTAGCCCAGCCACGATTATGGGATTACAAACAGTAGTATAAGTAGTATACAAACAAACAGTATTATATAGATATTATAAAAAAATTAAGTATTAAATTTGAATAAAAAAGTATTCCCACAATTGGAAAAATAGTTATGAAACTAAAATTTTACAAATAGATTACAAAATTTTTATACACACAACAGTATAATTCCATAAAAGTGGCATATTTTGTGTCTTCTTACATATTAAATAAATAAAATACATTCACGCGCTTACATACTAACCTTGAACTATTCATAAATTGGGAAACAAGTGAGTAGATTCTGGGCACTAGAGGTGGACTAGCGTGATCTTTGGCACTTATTTACATTGAATGACCTGGGAATATAAACGGCGATGACAGAACATAACGGAATTTATGGATAGAACCCGAAACGCGTCTTAATATTTGGAAGCGGCTTGATCTATCTATTCAGTCTGCACCTTGATATAAATTAATGCAAATACAGCATTTTTTAAAATCTGACTATAACGTCCTAGGCCTCACCAATATTAACGCTGATCTCTGAGGTTGAGGCCACCATAGCACGAGTCCGACTGTAACTAGATTGCCTTAGCGGGAAGTCTCATTCGGAAAAGTGAAGAGGTCGAACGCGAGCAGGACCGTACGAAGTGCCAGAGGTGGACGGTCTGAAAAACAAAACAAACAATTATGCACAAACATCTAAATTAGAGATTTCGAATACAGATATGAAATAGTACTTATATATATTCATTAGCACGATCTTAAATATTGATCACTTTATATTCGTTACTCTTTACTTTCAATACTTCATACTAAAACAATACAGTTATTTCTGCGTCTTCCCCAACAGGTTGCAGGTGATTCAAAGTGATTGGTGAAACAATTTAATTCATACAATAAATTTTTCAAATTTCATATAACATATAATACAAGATTTCATTCAGAAATTGACTTACGTTCTAGACCGAAGGGGGAGGGCGGACTTCGAATTCGGTAAGAATCTGGACTGCAAACATAACGATGGCGGATAACTAAATGACAGTTTCTTCCTTCCGCCGAGCTGGTCTGGGTCGGTCACCGGTTTCCTCTTGACCTCTGCCGCCACTGTCATGTCGTCACCAGCGTCCGTGTCCGCCATTAAACTCGTTTATGCTTTAATAAAAATAATTACGATAGAAAAGAAAAACCTTTAAGCAGTATATTACCATGACCATAAAATTTTTTATGAAATAATATATATTAAAAACCAAATATCTGAAAAAAAATTCTTCAGCTGACTTATTATAAAAACATGAATTTGACAAATTTTGTACCTGATGATTTTATTTGCGATGGAATGTTTTAACCTTTTCTAGTTATTCCACTTTTTTATCCATTAGCATTTATTACACAATTAAAAGCATAATTTCTTATAAATTAATAAGTAATTATAATAAAATTTTAAGTAAATTTAATTAACAAACTTCCATAATTTTTGTCAATTTCAACAATTACAATTTGCTTATATGGAAGCAACATTCAGGAAACAAGAAAAGTCTATTTGTATTAAGGCTTACATTTTTTATATATTTTATGGCATTCATTTCATTTTGTAGCTTAGTTTTTAAATATATTTTAAACTCGTATATTATTATTTCATTTTTATCATGTTATTATTAATTTAACAATAAGAATTTCTGATATTGATTGCTGATTATTTAAAATTTATTTTTTAATTTAATTTTTTACTATTATTGTTTATTATTCTGGCCTGGGCTGGGTTTTTACTTATTCCAACGAAATAATTATAGCAAATGTTTTTTGAAAAAATATACTTTTTACGAAAGTTATTTTTTTAACAAATTTTTAATACATTAGTTACGGCCGGAAATTATTTTAGTTACATATATAATTCGTAATGTTTCTTTTATATACAGTATATTATAAATTTATATCTTAAAAATTAATTACCTTAATTATGTTTTTATAATAATGGCAAATGCATTTGATAATTATAAATTAAAAAAAGAACCATAAATTAAAGATTTAAAGATAGTGGGACACATTGATATTTTTAATATTTGACGTTTAAGCATTGTTAGAAATTGCATTTTTCTAAAGCAATTTAAATATTTATTTGTAAATTATTTAATGTCATTAATTTTCTTTTATTCCTTTGTATGTGTCAAGAATGTAATGTCTAACAACAATAAATTTACTGTGAATATAGTGAAAAATAGGCATAGGAGCAATATACAAATTTCAACATATTTCTGACGAGTATGTTTTTTAAAAGGTTTTTTTATTATAAATAATTGTCAGCCAGGTTTTTTTATTTAAGATATGTCGTTTTTAATATATAATCTTTCATATGATATCAAAACAATTGTCAAAACTTTCCTGGTACTAAATCGCAGTTGTTTCACAATAAATAACTAAATACTAAAAAAAATAATAACAACAACATATATTAATGAAAAATAATAATAATAAGAAAAAAAAATAACAAATACTATAATATGAACAATATGAATATAATATGAACAAGCTTACATTGTATAAAAAAATCGAAAAACAAGAAAAGAAATAGGAATCCTATGTCTAAACTATTTAATATATCAAAGCGCCCACGAAATTTTTTAATTCAATTGTTTAACACGAAGTACAAAACAATAGCAACGTATCCGAATAGAACCATGGTTCCAATAATTACAGAGCGAGACGGCTACAGCCGAACTGAACGCAACAGCTGTCTCTGTCCGTCACACATTCCTTCCAAATCACGTAATTATTGTTTACATTGACAAAACAATTTTCAGCATTCGATTTTTATAAATTTTTTATACGCAAACTACAAACAAAATATAGTATGTTATATACCAAATTTTAACTATCCATATTTTGAATAAGAATACTTATTAAAAATATATCACATTTTTATCAAATTATGCCATTTTCACATCATATGTATTGCAAAACAATAAACAAATTGATTATTGAAAACGTGATTACACGCCCGTATGGAACAAGTTATATGCAAATTGTCAACACGAATATCTTCCAATTTTTTGTTGGAAACATACCTTTATTTTTTCACAAAACATACAATATACTGATTCTAAAAAAAATATTTCCTGCTATGAATACGCAATAATGCAAATATAGGTAATTTATAAGCCATTTTGTCTCGCTGCGTAGGCATACGACACTTTCAAATTATGCAAATTAAATTAATGTTTGAATATTCAAAAAAACAAAGTAAATTATCACAATCCAAATGATTACACTTTATTTTGGTATATAATAAATGATATTTTACAAAAACTTCCTGCGTCATTTCGTCAACGACTAACCTGTCAAACGACACTGACATTAGTTCTAACTTTTTCGTGTGATTTTATAGGCGTATTTTGTTATTTTAAAATCATAAATAGATTGTGTAGCCATAAATTCGACATCTTCATCAGAATCTGATGAAGAAGTTCTGGATTTTATAAATGACATTACAATTTCCAGAAATTTGAGAGTTCGTGGAAATCCCTTTGAAATCTTCACAGATGGCAGAATTTAAAATGAGATTTCGATTCAATAAGAGTACAGTGCGACATTTGTGTGAAATAATTAATTGTAGCTTTAACTCGTCGAAAATACACTTTATCTGTATTGGAACAATTATTTATAATATTGCGCTTTTATGCTACCTGCACTTTTCAGTTAATGGTCGGCGACGATTTTAATATTCACAAGACAGCTGTGTCAAGAATAGTCTTTAAAGTAAGCAAGGAAATAGCGAAGCTTGCGCCAAACTATATTCATGCCAAGAAATGAAGAGGAAATAAGACAAGTAAAGGCTTTGTTTTATAATATTGCTGGTGGCACTCACCTGGAGGAGATCAAGCAGAACTATTTAGAAACAGGAAAGGATACTTCTCTATCAATACACAGGTTGTTTGTGTTCCCAACTTATATATCAGAGATATAGATGCTCGGTGGCATGGTACAAACCACGATAGCACTATATATAATAATTCTTTATTGCGAGCTTGTTTACATAACAATGAATTTGATGGATAGCTTTTAGGAGACCGTGTAGTAGTAGACATTTACTGACACCTTTTTTGAGTCCATCAAACAACAGGGAGCAGGACTATAACGGTGCCCATATAAAATCACGGAACACAGTAGAACGGACATTCGGTGTATGGAAAAGAAGATTTCCATGCCTTTCACAAAAACTTCGACTAAAACTAAATCGTGTGCTTGCAGTGATTGTGGCAACAGCTGTCTTGCATATATAGCATTGCAGGATAATGATATCATTGCCATAAGTGAGAATTTACCATTGGAAGATGTTGAAGTTTTTGAAGAACCAATACCGGCGTCTTCTGAAGGAAACTCTTTGCGCAGGTTAATAGCGCAGAACTATTTCAGGTTGGTAAATAAATAAATATATTTATTTAAATTTGAATAAGATAGAAAAGTAAAAAGTATGCTGTGACTATAAAAATAAAGCACTTCAAGAATATATAACAATTTATAAAAAAAAATTAATTAAAATAAAGTAATTAACTACTTTACAACAAATTTTTCGTAATTTCTAGATAAATTTTTACATTTTCAATTAATAACATTTTCAATTGAAGTAATAAATATATTACATATAATTCAATTGAAGTAATTCATTGATTTGTTTTTTCATTTTCCTATTAAAAATAGATGATGTTATATTATTTTTTTTCTTTTCAGTTAAAGTGCACGTAACACTCTTCCTGCGAGGTAGAAGTCGAGAATTGCTCGTCTACATTTTCTTTTTGTTTCCTATCTGAAAATAATAAACATTATTACCATTTATTTAACAGCCATTTTAATTTTTACATCTAAGCTATACTAATTTTAAGTACTATGTCATTCTAATTTATGGAGAAGTGAATTCATAGATGTCAGTAAATTGGTACAATGTAAATTTTACTTTGTTTCCAGGAATTTATGAAGACCTTTCAATGATTTTTTTAGAACACTTTATAACTAATTAACATTTACCTAATGATACGAAGTAACTTATTGATTTATTAGTAAGCCAAAGTATTTAACAGTAGAAGACAAAAGGTATCACAAATTCATTAAAGACCACATGCAATATGAAAATGTTATGCGCAATGTAAAAACCTGTATAAGTATCGACTCTTTTAAATAGCAATTCTTCACTTACGCACTGTTAGGTATTCCCTGACAATATGTATTTTTTCTTTAAAGCTATATTTTGCTACTATTTCTTAAGAACTTCATATAACTTCGTCCCATGGAAAAATTCAATTGAATACACTTCGGCAGGTACAATCTACTGTTAAATGTAGAAATATCGCAACTGATACTTTTGATAATCCGAAACAAATTGAACACGATTGGATTAAGCGGTAAAAGTTGACGAATACTTCATTCATGGGTAATTAATCTATAATGGCGACCGAAAGGTTAGAAATTAAAATAATATTTTTGACTTAATACAATCGGGTTTCCACTAATTGGTATAGTTTCCAACATATTTCTTTAAATTGTCATACAGGGCATGCAATTGTTTTCGAGTTCTCGGACCAGTATCAGTAGCCGCATTATATTTGCAGGTCAACGCAGACCAAGCATGTTTCTTGGCTTCAATCGTTGTACCATCAGTTTTTTTTGTCGATTACATTAATGAATTCTTTTGCGATCTCTATCAATAATACATTATCTTTTTCTGTGAAGTTCTTGCTTCTTCTTCGACTGGAATCCATTTTGATTCAATGAAAATTTAGTACGAACGCACACTTTCTTTTATGATAAATACACAGTAAAAAGACGCTGGTTGGTTTCTTTGTTGGAATGGTTATGATCAGAGTTTCGACACTCCATACAAATATATTTTTTCATACGAATTCTAGAATGTGCATCTGCTATTTCTTTCTAACACAACCAACTTCATTGTACTTTACTTTTCTGAAGTTTTTTTGTCTGCCACAGATTAAGTAATCTATGCTATTGCCAAAATGCGTAGCAAAATGGCAAAATATGTAAGTAGCTTCATCGAGACTTATGCTTTTTACGCTTTCTTCTAACTGCTTTTGCATTTTTTATTTACATACTTTTAAATTTGTAAATGTTTTAATAACGTACTTTTAAAATCGTAAAATAGTTATTTTTAGTACGACCTATTGTTTGAGAACGAAAAAACAGCAACATGGAAAGTAATTGTATTTATATATGCGTGACATGCCAGAGGAAGTATAAAATTGTTGTCGAAAATAAAAAATGGCTGTATATACCCGGATAGATGAAGTAGCTGTGCAAGAGTTTTCAATTCAACGATGCAGGCATCTATGGAAATTTATTATAGAAGAGGTAATGTAAAAGTCAATTCATTATTTCATGTTTGTCATACTTAATTTAAATTTATAGAATCAATACTTTTTTTATCACCAATTGATTTAGTGCAGGCACATGATTAGTTTTGTTATTGTAATTTATACATTATAGTTTCTATGTACTTTCCCACGCTTGTAAGTCATTTATACCGTAACTGGAAATTATTGACAGCAAATGTCAGAAATTATTCTTTGAAACATTTCATAAATTTCTTTACCAAATTATTTAATAGTGTTAATGGTAGTGCTAGATAATGCAAAGGTAAACCCTAGAGTAAGAGTGAGAAAATTGGGCATGACCAGTTTTGGGTAGAACACTAGGAGGTATGCGATTTGTTAATAGAGTAGGTACACATAAATGTATTCCTAGTATAAATAATTTGGGATTTAAAAAGCTTTGCCCTTTTAACTCATTTTTTATATAATAGATGAATTCAAATTTGTTCATCATGTAAGGTCAACCAAGATCCATTAAAAAGTGTTTTTGGCAAATTAAGATCTCACAACTACAGAAATATCAATTCTACATGTAATCATTTTCAAAATTCCATTAAGGCATTAATTACAGATAATTTTGAAGTACACATTCCCCAGAAGCTAATTCTGGTGAGAACAACAACCCCTCTGTAATTACAGGATTAAACGATTTAATATTATCTTCCACACATTCTATAGAACACACGTCCAGTGGCATAGAATATTCAATAGTATTTTGGAACATATATCGTTAAATCATTCACAAATTTTGAGTTTTAATTTCAATAGTCTGTCTGGTCCATTTGTCACTAAACGAAATGTAGAAAATTGTGTTTATGTTAATGCTTTGTTTTGGATAGGGTAATTAGGAAATTGCTAAAGAAAACTGGGAAATGCAAAACATATGAAAATATATTTAAATGTGAAGTTCAGTTAGATGTTCATCACTTCGTTGCAAGTAGGTACTCGGTGAATCGACTATATTATAACAGTATCATTTTTATTCGAACCTTTTTGTAACTCAATCAAATTAGTTAATAATTAAGAAAGTTCGCTTACCAAGATGATTTAATTTCACATTTAAAAATGTTTTTGAACTCCAATTTGCATTTAAACTATATTGATTGTAAATTACAAAGATTTAGTTAGATTTGATTTCGTCAATATTATTATGACACTTGAAATTTTTCATTGGTGTCGGACATTAAATAACTTTAAAAGCTTTGACAATGTGAGACCAAATTCTAATCCAGTGTAGTTTTTTCCAAAAATTCGTTGTCAAATATATAAAAACTTAGGAGAAAAAAAGAAAAAAAATTTATAGCATAAATTGTATCACACCTCTATCTACCTGTCTGAGATGTTTGGGGTTGACGGGCACGCGAGCAACTTGCGACCAGTGTGAAAACGTATAAAAGTGACACGAATTAAAACCGGTGGCTGAAAGAAGCCAAGCGCTCCATATAACTTGTATGAAGAATGCCCATATTTAAAAAAATCGGCGACGGTTCGCGCTGTCTGAGATGTTTGGGGTTGACGGCCACGCGAGTAACTTGCGACCAGTGGGAAAACGTATAAAAGTGACACAAATTAAAAGAGGAGACTGAAAGAAGCCGAGCGCTCCAATACAACTTGTGTGAAGAATGCACATATAAAAAAAATCGGCGACGGTTCGCGCTGTCAGAGATGTTTGGAAAATGCAAATGAAGATGAAAAACGACCCGGAAATTAAGAGGCCATCTTAATCTTATATGACCGGCCAACTTATAACGTATATTAACATTAAAGCTTTTTTAATGTTTTTGATATAAATATGTCTAATATTAAGAATAATCATCGAAAATATACATCGAAATAATAATAAAAGCTCAGTTATTATAAAAACATTATCCTAAATACGTATACAATTTGCAGGCTACAATGGGGAATGTTTGTTTAATTATCTATAAGACAAATATACCATAACTATATCTGTATATAAAGTAATCAAATCTAGAAATATAACAGCGTAAGTTGACACATTGTAGCTATCTCACTCTAACGCCTTATAAAATTAATGAATAGCATATCTGGTCTAGATTTTAACAGCGTCGAAATTTTGATTATTTTCACAAAATGTTTGAAACGCCTGACTATTTCGCAAAAAAATGGAGGGTTGTCCATTTTTACCGTGTAAAATTTTAGAATTAGTATCAATAAAATAATGGTGTAATACTCGTATTTATAACATTTTGTATAGTGAAACTTTTTGAAGTTACTATTTTGATTTTGTATATACTTTAATAATACTCCGGGAATAATTCAATGAATTTTATAAATAGTCGTCAGCTGATCGAATATTAATGTGTGGGTGCTGTGTATTTTAACTGTCAAATTCGATTGTTTGTAAACATTTCATCTTGAAATTGAATGGACTATAATTAAATATACTGTAATTAACTAAGTGACATACCCTTATTATTGGAAAAAAGGTGAATTTTTAGGTCATTTCCTAAAGACCTCATTTAACCGTACTTAACTTAAATCGTTAGAAGAGGGTTAATGAGGGTAGATTAATAGAGATAGAGGGTAACACAAAATGAAGACAGAGTGGCCATCGAGAATAGAATTAGCTCCTGAAACAAAAAAATTTATGACAGAAAATTTAAGCCCCCTGGAAAAAGTTTAGCTACCGCCTTTACACATAAAACTGGGAATGATGAAACAATTGTGAACACACTGAATAAAGAAGGGGGAAGTTTTAAATATCTAGACCAAATTTTTCTACCTCTATCTGAAGCTAAAGTGAAGGAACGTATTTTCCTTGGACTGGACATAAGAAAATTGACGAAAGACACAACTTTCGATAAAAAATGATTGAAATTGAACTAGAAGCCTGGAAATATTTCAAGGAAGTAGTGAACAATTTCTTAGGAAACCACAAAAGTCCAAATTATGATTAAAATTTTCGGAAAAGTGGGATGTTCGATGAACAAAAGGCACAAAGCAATTAAGGAGCTATCCTGTTCATCTTATAAATCCCTTAGGAGAGAATGAAATAAAAAACGTTATGAAAACAGACTCATTTTTATCACATGTATTGAACAAGCTAGTATTCCAGATACTGGTGTATTCCATGTACTGGTATTTTATGCTTGTTTCATACTAGGTATACTCCAGTCCATCTGAACTCTATTGCGTATAGACATTTGGCATACATATGTTCATTCATAGATTTTGAAGGCCCGTGGCAAAAAGTTTTACAAGAATAGAAATTATGAATATTATGTAGAAAGTTAACACAGTTTTTGTTTTTCAACAATACTTTTAGATTAAAAATTCCTCTACCGATACAAGAAGCAAAAAAATATTGAATACTTTATGTGAAGTGGTTTACGTTGTATACTCCCAATCGAATATTCAAAAAGCAATTGTGGGTGCTGTGAATGTTTTGTAACAGTAATATGTTATTCTACGATATTATTTCTACGTACTCGTAGCAATCACCTAGTATAAAATAATGGTGATATTGCATACCTCTAGTTTAGAAACTAGCTTAATTTACCACTTCATTATTTTGTCTGCTATTGTTATCACATTATGGTCTAGTCCACATAGCAGAAAGACTTTTTTTAACTTGATATCTATTCTCAGTAGTGGGTCTCTAGGTTTTCTGGAATGAGTGCAAACATCAATCTAGAATTTCTAGTATTTTCTCAACACTAAAATTATTTTATATATTGCATCATTTATTAATTTCAGATCAGATGGGCCACCTTCTTGTGCCACGCTTGCTACATGAGAGGCAATAGGGAAACAGCCAGGAGGATCAAAGTTGATAATTTGAGATTAGAAATTGTTGCACAAAATCAACAAGAACAAAATGTTCATATACCCATACCACCTCCGCTTCCACTTGCACCTGTTTCAAGAAACGTCATGGTAGCTAATGTCTCAGCAATTATGCTACCTACAATGACCTGGCGAGCCATTGCCAGGATCCATTGGATTGGTTCCCAGTGTTCCTTGACAGAGATGTGTTGCTCGACTAGTGCAGTCTTCTTCGCTCTATCACACATTTATTGGTGTTCAGATGTTCTCTGGATTTGGATCTTTACAGGATTTAATATATCAACTACACAGTTTAAAGCTTTATATAAAAACGTGCTATACAGCAGATATTTCTTCCTGTTTAAACCCACTATCATTAAACCAGCCGCCTCCTGGCTTATATTTCTATATTTCATACGAAAAAGAGAGTCACAATATTAACTTGTTTGTTCGACAATGACTTGTATGAAAAAAATAAACAATTTCACTTCACCTTTTGACACATGTTACCATTGTACTAGTATAGTAAATACAAATCATTGCACTGAATTGTTTTTCGATTTAATTGAAAATAAATAAATATGTTTCATCCATTACTTTTTAATTGTCGACAATAATTTTAAACGTTTAACACTGATATTATTTCTTTGTATGAATTTATAAACTGGTAGTATAATTAATGATTAACTGAATTAATTTAAATAATTTTGATATCGCGATGTTACTATCGATTATATCATTAAATTTTAACATCCATTGTACACCAGAAACTATTTTGTATATATCAAATGTAGTAAATATTTATTTCTCAAGGTCTAAATTGGATATAACTTATTGAATTACCAAACATATTTATCAAGCTACATTGTAGTCTGTTTTTACCATATTTCATTTAATTATTTACATAATATGGTGGGTTTGGCTGTAATTTGCCTCTACAAACATTAACTTTCTGCTGTGGCCAATGTGAAATACACAATATAATCGTACCATGTCAAAAAAAATTGATAATTTATGTCTTTTTTGTTATTCTGCTGAGTAACAAAAAAGACATAAACCAACCACCAAAAAATTTCAACAATATTATCCGCAGTTCGATGCATCTGACTTCCCATGGTCTGCTTTTTATCATAATTATTATAATCTATATGATTATTGCAATGCCTTTAGAATTGTATTATAATTATGTGGATTTTGTATTAGGTTTGACCACCTAAAAACATTTCCTCATCTGTACATTCATTTCTCCTACCAAAAGGAATTGAGTTAATGAAATTGCAAACATCTTGATATTTATCCTAGCGTTACCTCACAGATATTAGGTTTCTCGCTCTTTAATATAATTCACTAGGAAATTTTCTTTAGCATTCATTTTCATAAAAAAAAATTCTTCATATTTTCCCTAATAATTTTATTTTCATACAATTCTATTTTTTGATTATTAGCACAACTACATCATTGTATGTAGACAGTCCTCTTTAGTTTTAAATACTCTTATTCGCCACCATGGAGAGAAGGGTAAAAATAAATATAAGATGGCATCAATAAGCTATACAAAAAAATTAATTAAACAAGATTATTAGATAACTCTTTAGATTACTTTTCAGTTACTCATGTTTCTGATTTGCTAGGGAATATTACAAAACTATTTTCCCAGATTATCTTACATTACATTATTACTTAGATCATTTTATCGAAATTATGTTAAATTATTCTATTAAATTCTATTATATCTTGATCTTCTAAGTTACATTTTGATGAGTGATAACATTTCAAGGAGCGATAAAGAAACAATAAGTTAAATCAAATAATAAAAAAAAACATAATTGTCACAGACTGAGAATGTGTCTCAATAATTGAGTCATAGGCATGCAAAAACAATAAACTCTCGACTTAATTACCCCGACTTACTAAACTATGACTTTCATTGTTGTTATGGAAAGTTAATACTGGCTTACCAAAAAATACGATCGTATCTATTAACCTTTTTAAATTATTTGTATTTCTACCTATCCTTTCATTATGTTCCCTATTCACAATAGCTAGTTGCCCCTCGATTTGAATTTCTGTATGCATGCAGACACCATTTTGTCCATTTACATTCCATTTACTATATTCAGTGCCGAATAATAAACAAGGCCAGCAAAACATTTAATTTAAAATGCAACTTCCGTTTAGCCACCATATTAATCGTAAAAATTACTGTGAACATGCTGTACACTAGATTTATTAGGAACATTTAGTTTAAAAATTGAAAAATCCTACCTCAATCATATAATAAATGGATCAACATTAGATAGTCGCCATTGTTTCATTAGTTTTATGACAAAAATGCATGCTCAAAAAATAACCTAATAAAATATTAATTTTAATGCACAAAGGAAACTGTAAGTATTTCACTGGCAAAATATAATGTGTGTATCTAAAAAGTGGAAAACTATTAAAATTTCATAGGTCTGCAAATTTTAACTTTTATTTTCCCTTTTTGGATTTGATAGGTGATCTTAGGGTATTTTGGTGTGCTGATTACGAATATGTAATTAGATTTTCCCCATCATTCTCATTTTTTTCGGTAAAGCCCTACTATGTATGAAATCACAAAAAAAGCCAATTTTACTAAGTAAAAAATTCATATTACAATAAAAAAATAATTACATAACTTTAAAATATTATAAATATATTCAAATGACGTTAATAAATGAATTAGAAATATTAAATGCTTTTATCTTAATTTTTTTTCACCGAAGCTCTGATCGTGAGATTTTTGCTTAAAAGTCAGACTTGGATCATCTCGCTTTAGCAACAAACAATAGACTGCTACCATCCTTTTATTCCACCTTTCCCGATAGAGACGTTCTATCTCTTTCAAATCCTGATTAAATTTTTGCCTTGCTCTACACTACAGCTTCCAGGCTATCACGAACTTACCCCAAGTCCAAATTAAGGAAGTGAAGTTTAATGCTCATCGAACATCCCATTTCTCAGAAAATTTTAATCATAATTTGGACTTTTGTGGTTTCCTAAGAAATTGTTCACTACTTTCTTAAAATATTTCCAGGCTTCTAATTCAATTTCAACCATTTTTTATCAAAAGTTGTGTCTTTCGTCAATTTTCTTATGTCCAGTCCAAGGAAAATACGTTCTTTCACTTTAGTTTCAGATAGAGATGGAAAAATTTGGTCTAGATATTTAAAACTTCCTCCTTCTTTATTCAGTGTGTTCACAATTGTTTCATCATTCCCAGTTTTATGTGTAAAGGCGGTAGCTAAACTTTTTCCAGGGGGCTTAAATTTTCTGTCATAATTTTTTTTGTTTCAGGAGCTAATTCTATTCTCGATGGCCACTCTGTCTTCATCTTGTGTTACCCTCTATCTCTATTAATCTACCCTCATTAACCCTCTTCTAACGATTTAAGCTAATTACGGTTAAATGAGGTCTTTCGCAAATGACCTAAAAATTCACCTTTTTTCCAATAATAAGGGTATGTCAGTTAGTTAATTACATTATATTTAATTATAGTCCATTCAATTTCAAGATGGAATGTTTACAAACAATCGAATTTGACAGTTAAAATACACAGCACCCATACATTAATATTCGATCAGCTGACGACTATTTATAAAATTCTTGAATTATTCCCGGAGTATTATTAAAGTATATACATAATCAAAATAGTAACTTCAAAAAGTTTCACTATAAAAAATGTTATAAATACGAGTATTACACCATTATTTTATTGATACTAATTCTAAAATTTTACACGGTAAAAATGGACAACCAGCATTTTTTTTGCGAAATAGTCAGGCGTTTCAAACATTTTGTGAAAATAATCAAAATCTCGACGCTGTTAAAATCTAAATAAAGTCTAAATTTTTCTTTTCCGTTTCTTGTTTCTTCATTTTCTTGCCACAAGGATTGCAAGAATTGTTGAATGGAATACAATTTACATGCGGCCATAATTTACAAACAAATTATTGTAGCTAATCTTCTATTTTTTCTGTCTCGTTTTATTTTTTTTTTTATTATTTTTACTTTTTCTTTCCTTTTTTCACTAATATAATATAGAGATGCTAGTAAGCAGTTCTACAATTGGGTACATATAAATCAGGTACTTTGAAGGCGGGTCTTTTTGTGAGCATCATTAGATCTTTATGTTAAAGGCCCGGTTGGTGGTAATTCTGTTTGAACCCGTTCAGACGTAGGATCCTCAAGTATCATTGAAATCTCTTCAATATTATTAAAATTTTTAAGATTATCAGATATGTAAGCATAATCTGGAAAGATTAATCCGGAAGCTAAATTTAGCGCCATTTATGAATTTGTTGTTCGATTTGAGGTTATGTTATCAACGGGTTATTATATTCAACGAAAAAACAGTAAAAACATAATATATTTTAAAAATTTTAACATTGCAACATCAAATATTAACGTACTAAAAAAAATCTCAGGTAAATTGAAACTTTGAAATTTAAAAACACTTTTTAATTTTTTTTCAATAAAAAAATATATACAGACACGTTCACGTACACGTTCAAGCAGAAATTCTCACCAATCTTAGCTCACGACATATAGAACAGACAGTGAAATTTTTCGGTTGGTCGTTTTATCGAACAGGCCATATAATATTTAATTACCCTACACTAATACCCGGAAACTCAGCCTTGATTGTATTTATATATATTATAGTGCATTCGCCGTGATTCCTTATGACGCATTTTAATAGTCGTACAAAAAGAAAACGCGTTATGAGCGGAATAGCGGAAAATAATATAATAATTGTAATATTATTGTGAAAAGAAAAAATATATCTACGTTTGTGTTTTGTACAAGTAATTTAAAAAATAATATATTTATGTCAATGGCTGCGGAAAATGTAATGTTTACCTCATCTCAAAATCTTCGACAAATAATCAAATATTTATTTCATACTGACACACCTATATTAATTTTTATACTACTCGAATAATCTGAAAACATTTGAATAGATATTAGAAAGAGAAGAAATGTAATACCCATTTTTATGGTCAATACACCTTGAGACTTAGTTAATAATATTATATTGACACCCTACTTTCGTTCGACTTTCAAAAATCAGATAAAAATGCCAACTTGTGCTTATGAATTTTGCCGAACAATAAACTTTATTCTCCATTCGGTTATGTATACTGGTAAAACTAACTTATTAGTCTTTGGTTTGAGGACAACCAATGCGGGTTCGTACGATTATCTACCTGTACGCCTGTTGCACAAACACGAAACTTAACAATTGTATTGAAGTGGATATATATAAATTTACGTAGGACTAAAAAATCTTAATTAATCCGACCGCACAGCTAGTATAACTATTTACGACATTCATTATTTATATATTCAAAAAGGACACACTTCTTGTCCAAAGGTATTTAGATTCAGGAGATCAATTATATTTTTTTGTTTACTGTATGCCCACCTATGGCAACTTATTTATACAACGTATATTCAATGCTTGCTTGCAACACTTATCAACGTAATGGCGGGAGATGTCCGTACATCTCATTTTCCAATATTGCTCTCTAAATTTTTGGTGTTTCATAAAAATATTTTGTATTATATTAAGTTTATTATATTATTATGTGTTTTATATTGTTAAATTCGTTGTGTTAAATGTGTGATATTTTTAAGTACGAGTGTAATTAAAATGGCGAATATTATTCTAAAGACCGTACATATACAGTTGTTCAATAATACTAAGTAAAATACTAAGATTGCCGAAAAAGGGCTTTTATGAATTTTATCCAACAGAAATGAAATAATTTAAAAAATTTGTGGCAATATTTGTTAATATATATAATTATTTATTTATTTATCTACTTTAATGTATCTAATTGATACATATGGCGGACTTATTGCTACGTGAGCAATCTCTTACAGCCAACCATAACACCCGTCCAGCCACGCTCGACGAACGGCCGGGAATCGAACCCGGGTCTCCGCGATGCACCGCGTCGTCACAGGCCGTATGCCTTGTGATCAACCCAACACACCACGGCGACGACAATTTTTATATACAATTTAATATACAATTTTTGTGCTGAGGATATGTGTTTCATGTAACACTTTTACTACAACAAGTAATGAAAGAAACTTTGAGATTATATGACCATATATTATATTGTACCTTAATGTTTACCACATGCTTAGTATAGTAGATCACTGTACCCAAACTCTTCATGTAGGACAGTCAGTTAGACTAACCTCCTTAGCAAAGTACAAATATGTATTGCTTCAGTATCCTCTAGATCAGTTTCACTGGCTGAGAAACCAACACCTGGGAATGAAGGGAGATGCCCCAAATGTCACAATACTCTAATAAATAATTGCAGGTTTTCTATAGAGTATTGTCACATACAGTTATTTATGTGACAATACGCTATGGAAAACCTGCAATTAGCCTTAGCTGCTTCTTTTTCCCTGTTCAGTCGTATTGTATGTAGATTTTAAAACTTTACCTGTTGTTCTTCTGGCGTTTTATTAGTTTTTGCGGATATATGTTTTACCTTATTTATACCTAATAAATTATTAATTTGTTAAGTATAAACAAGGTAAAATTATTTCAACGAAACATACATTTATGCTTTCATTTCTTCATTTAATATATCACATCACCTTTGTTTTAACATACTGTGGGTGACATACTAACTAATGTCTTAACTTTCTTTGATCTCTCACTACTTTGTCTCTCAATTTCTCCAACTTCAATTAATGTGGATATTTTTTGCAGTGGAAACCTGTTCAAGATGAAATAATGTTCAGTCACTTAGAATAGGTTATGTTATACAATGCAGATTTTACCGTTCGACCTTAAACAAATTCTCATATACTAAATGGTGTTTCTCAACCGTACACCAAAAATTAATTAGCAAAATTCATTAGTTTAGTTACAGGAATAGCTTTAAGTAATTTTAAGCTCGGCCAATTTCCTTTACCACATTGACACATCCGTATAAGGCTATTTTATTTCTTAATTACAGTTCTCAAAAGAGTTATAATATGATAGATCTCCCCCATGAAAGCGAAAAGTGTATTTTGTTTTATTTATTGGAACGTAGTTTGAATTGTGAATGTGTAATTTTAACTATTTTTGTTTGATTCGATCGCGACCGCACGCCGGGCAAAAGTCAGTAACATGTGTTTACGTTTTATTTATATTAAAATGCTATTTAATTTGTTTGAAAAAATTTTTTTTTATTCTTGGTGTACATAATTAAACATTTTACTTTTTTAAAACATTCATGACAACTAGTACTGACTGGGTTTTTATTTAATTTCGAACGGTCAAATACATTTGTTTTATATTGTTTTATTCCTATATTACAATTCCATTTGACTTATTTTGCTATGATGCATTTGATTCAAGATCAAACAGATAATAGAGGACCCCCTAAATAATACATATTGCAATAACCAATGATTAGTTTTAAGTAGAATAAGTAAAAATACATATTCCTCTCCGTTAACACTGAAGTAACAAAATATCAGCTGTCTTACTGTCGTAAGCTTATGAAAGAATTGTCTTTTTATTCAAATTTAATTTTGTATAATCATTTCCAATCTTTATAAATGTGAAACATATCAGATATTCACTTCATAAATATGGTAGAAAGACCTGATTTGTACCGAGTAATTTTAACTGTAAGAAATCAATGATAACGTAATAATATTATAATTAATAATGATTATTGATAATATTGTTGTAATCTTTGATGTGTAAGAATAGCAAGAAAAATAGGTATTATTAGTTTATTGTTAGTTAAATTGGGAAGTTAAATAAATTTTAAAATTAATCAATGTTCAGATTGTCTAAAATATTACTAGGGAAGACCGATCGAAACTGCTTTATTAATTTTTGCTAATATATATTGAATATTGTATCTTATAATTTATAATAAGATTTTATTTATGTACATATTATTTTAGCATTTTATTCATTTACATTACTTGATATTTAAATAAGAAATGGGTTCTGCAAAATAGGAATTAAACTAGTGATGGTTTAGCTTTTGTTCACTGCATGAAATCTATTAGTTTGTATGTTTTAAAAATATATATAATTTTAAGAAGAAAAAGTAGCCTAAAAGATAAAATTGTTAAAGATCTAGAAAATATTTACAAAAATAAATATAATATTGTCAACATATAAAAATAGCTATTATATTAAAATTTAAAAATAACATCAAGTTACTATTATCAATTGTATAGAAAATTAGAACTTCGTCTATCTTTTAGAATTCAAGTTGAATGATATGCAAAGAAAAAATAATTCTTTAAGAATATTAAGAAATGATTGATTATAAGTTTGGCTTGTACAATAATATGATCTCTCATCCTTATGCTTATTATTCGTCACATTATCGCAGGCAATTTATCATCAGCTAGAAATTATAAAATGTACCATGCAAGATGCTACCAATACCATCTGGTGATACATTAAACGTTTCAGTGCTATTGTTTTTTACTCATATATACTTATAAAAGCCAAAAAAATCTTTTGTTTTTGATGTCATTTACACTTGTTTCGAAAAAAACTGTCTCTCTTTCAAAAATTATTCAATTTTAATAATTTTTTCGGCGTTATCTTAATAAAAACTTGTGCAAGGATAATAAAATAGAAAGAAAATTATGGAAATATATATTGTGAACAAAATTATATCAAAAACTGAAATCAAGGTCACATCGCATTTTTGCAGTCCGGTACATCCTCCGTATCAGCAAAATAATTGTTATAGTCACTATTATCACTATCAATCAAAATTTGCATTACGCCAAATTGTGAGCGCACCACAATGTCACTCCCACTATCACTTACTTCACAACTTGAAAAACGATCATTTTCGCTCGAATTATTTTCGTATTCCGTAAAAAATTAAAAATTTTAAAAATTTAATTAAAAAAAAGTTAAAAATTGTCTTTTCTTGGATCCTTTTATTAATTAATCCTGTATTAATTAATAATATTATAATTTAAACTTTATGTAACACGTAGAAAGATAAAAAATTAGCGATGCGTGCGAGCGACCTCCCCTACCGCTCGTTGCAAATTTAGTTAGTACGCGAACGAACGCGATGGCGCTCGTCGGCACTCAAACGGTTAATACACCTTTGGTAACACTGCTATCATTTTTTGTATGTAACAAATCAACATTATTAATGCAAGGAACCTAAATTATTAATAAAGCCTAAATATGGTGCAGCATGTTGTATAAAAGCATTTTCATAATTCATAAAAACGTTTCAAGTGTGTAGTTTTTCAAAAAATGTTATCTTATATTTATTCTTAACATAACCCCTTTACATCCATTGATATTGACAAACATGTCATAAATTTTTTTTATTTCTATTGTTTTCAAGCGACCTCTATGTTTCTTTGATCCTCCATATAAAATGTTTCCATCAATTTGTTTATTCAAATAATATATATAATCTTAAAAGCAGAAAAAAGTTACATAAAATATAAATTATTTATGAAAAATATTTTAATGTTGACCATTTTAATTATTGATAACATCGATTTATTAGTATGTGAGAATTGAAAATTGGAACCTCATCAATTTTAAAGAATTCCATGTAAATGGGATACAAAAATAAATAATTCTTTATGAAATAATGAACGGTAACGTTGGCTTGCACATGAAGAAATAGAATTCATGTGTTTAATTACAATCAATGATTGTTAAGATAAATGGAACAAATATCTAAAAATATCTGTTATTGACACATTATTTGTTTAATTTACAGTTTAAAGAGTTTAGTCCGATATTTCGTTACCATTTTTACTTGTTATTGGATTGTTATTGGAAATGCTTTGTGAGAAATTATCTTTATTCTGTCATAATTACAGCAGCTAAGTGTATCTTTACAATTTTAAATTTTAACTCGTTGGTTGCTAAAAAAGCTGAACTTTATGTTCATAAAAAAGGTGTTCTACAATTTGAAATTAAGTAATTTTTGAAATAGGCCAGTTAATGAAAAATTCAATCCGTCTGACATTTTTCCTCTATCCTTTCTCTTTTGTTAAATTTTGTCATACCATTATTTTAAAATTAAAAAAGCGCAGCCTTATTTTACATAATGTGTTGTTTATGACAATAACCGAAAATGTTAAGTCATTAGATTCTAAAGAAACAAACACATTACGAAGTATAAATGTTAACTTGTTAGTGAGTGTTATAGTGTATTCCGATACAAGCATCTGTACCTACATCACATTGAAATCCACCACTTTAAATCACACTTGAATCTGAGTATGATTTCTATATAATAATGAATATAATTATTTTTAAGTTGTATAATTATTCTCTATTAGAAAACCATAGAATTTATGAGTATCAAATGAAAAAAAAAATAACATTTGGAGAATATGTTGGTTATGGACGTTATAATCCATTTTGTTCTAATATTGCAAGTTCTCTCTAACCTCCAGCTCTCATCTCCAAGCACAAGATGGTTCAAAACTTCGCATATTCCAATGGGAAGAGCCACAACTCATTGACATACTTGCGACCAAAGCAGCATAATTCATTCGGAGAAATATTCATATCGCCAACCCTTTCCAAAAACGGAGCACGTAAAGTCGATTTTCTGTAGTCTCATTAATGGAGTCGAGTCATGTGCTAGTTCGCATGTGGTGGCATCCAGATACTTTTAGGGTCATATCTTCAGAAGCAAATCGACAGAAACAGTGGCTATTTCCGGTTGCCTAACGGTGCCATAACAGAGAGTAGAATTTTTGTTATTGATTGCATTTATTCTGCTATTAACACAGAATACCGAAGAAATAGCTTCAATAGTTTGTTCGTTCATATCGGTTAGAAATAAGTGTGTTGCATTTGATCATTCAAATAATTCTATAAACTTCTAGCTGAGAATTTTGTGAATATTCAAAAACAAAAAAGTGAGTCATTACTTGCTTTCAAGAAAAAATAACAAGGAAACCAATTAAATTTCTTTTAATTCTCCAACTTAAAATCTAAATTAATTATTGAGAAACTCCGTCGCATGCTGGTCTATATATCACATTTTCATCTTTCGAATTATTTGACAATGCCACGTAAAATGGTAGATTTTCCTAATCACTGATTGAGTTTTGGTAAAACAGAAAACATTGAATATATTTGGCGTTAATTTTGTAGAAATTCATTATTAACAATTAAATGAAACTACGTGATGTAGTATTATTTCTACTATCTTTAATTTCTTTACCACGACCTAGGTTTCGTTGTATTACAACATCTTCAGGTGGGATATAAGCAAAGTATCTTTGCTTATATCCCACCTGAAGATGTTGTAATACAACGAAACCTAGGTCGTGGTAAAGAAATTAAAGATAGTAGAAATAATACTACATCACGTAGTTTCATTTAATTGTGAAAACAGAAAACAAGAAATTCGAATCCAATAATAGTGAACAATAAACAATTCTATTTTATTATAGGCCAAACTCAATTCAAACAGTTTCCGGAAGTTGGGAATGACACGAGTTTCTTTTAACATACTTTTGACTTCATTGGAACTGAAAAAGTTCGTTACAAGATTGAAAATTGAAAAACCATTCACCAGCGAGTAGCGGTAGCTAGGTTTGATGACTTGTCCTGCCACTAGCCGAGACGTCTTTGAATTGAAAAGAAGTGTACATCGAAAAACAACAGGCCGAGTATACATATCTGTAACTTTGATAAATTGCTTTAGTGTTCATTGGTGAAATAAAAAAGTTTGAAAATAGTTTCCTATATATTCCTATAAAAGATAGTCCTATTTATAGCTAGAGACATGAGCTTTTAGTGTTATAATATTAACTAAAGTGGTTCATTGCTGTCTCATAAATCTACAAAAGTGCGATAGAATGATTAGCCATGTCACTTAATATTACAACGCTATAAATATACACGTTTAATTATGATTATGATACTTGCTTGGATAACAACGCTAACTTGAAGCGTAAATTTTATAAGCGGTAATCCTATTTAGACTATTATAGAAAGTCATTGTATTTAGAGTTTGCACACTGTCTTACATTTACAAAAACATTAAAAGATTTGACGGGCTAGTTTCGTATTAGTATGGGTCATGGGAAGGGATTTTGTCATTAGTTTTCAGGTTTCAATGTCACATTATATTTTCCTATTTTATACAGATCGAAATGAGCAATAACAGACCTAGAGATACGGGTAGACACTATGCTTCTGGAAGTGCAAAGCGTAAAGCAAAAGATGAAAAAGAAAAGAAGAATCAAGCTGTTATATCAAAAACTCGTAAGCTGTATGAGTTTTTTAATGTTCAGAATGATGATATTGAAACTAATAAAAATGAAATTGATAACCAAGAAGTTGCATCTCATTGTCCAGATGATGACAGCACCATAGGAAATTCATTAGTACCTGTAACTAATTCCGATATAGTCACATTATGTGCAACTGCCATTGCATTCAAATCTACAGAAAGTCCTCCTAATTCTGCGATATTATCTTCTAGCCAGAAGGAAGTTGAACTTACAGCAAGTCTTCTATACGCAGAAGCTTCATCTTCAAGTCAAAGAGAGGTCGAAAGTGTATCACGTGCTGGCGATGTGACTACATTGTCTATAAGCGAAAAAGAAAATAAAATATATTCCAATGACATTGGCGAATGGACGAACCACTTTGATCGAGATTATTGGATTGCAGAAGGAAGTGGCGAAGTGCAGCATATGAATAGTAATTTGTTGACTTCAGAGAAGATGTACGAGAATGAAAATAAACCACGTTTCTGTCAGAAGTCATTTTTTACATTGAGACATAAACTAACGGATACAAATCACGTGCGAGATTGGTTGTGTTATTCGGAAACTAAAGGAAAACTTTTTTGTTTTGTTTGCAAAGTTACGGTTTCCGAAGGGTCGGCGCGATTTACCAAAGACGGGTTTGATGACTGGAAAAACGCGCATATTTCGTTGAAAAGACACGAGGAAAGCACTTCGCACAGACAAGCAATAATTCCACTGTTAGTTCGAAAAAGCAAGGATGCGCGTGTTGATTCTCAAATTGTGAGTCAAATAGAGACCGAAGAAAGATATTGGAGGATACTTTTAGAACGACTTACTGCAGTTATAATTTTTTTAGCAGAGCGAGGTCTGGCATTTAGGGGTAGTGATGAAATTATTGGCTCACCTCACAATGGAAATTATTTAGGCTTATTGGAATTGATAGCTAAATTTGACATTTTTCTGGCCGAACACGTACATCTTCATGCAAATAAAGGGAAAGGACATACGTCATACTTGTGAAAAACCACATACGAAGAATTTATCCATTTAATTGCATCACCACCAAATTATTTGCGAAATTAAGAAATGCAAATACTATTCAATATCATTGGATTCATCACCCCAGATATATCGCATGTAGACCAACTGACTCTGATAGTGCGCTATGTCTTCCCATCTGAACCAGTCGAAAGGTTTGTAAGATTCTTGGACATGGAAGGCTATACTGGAGAACAGCTTGCTCAAAGTTTACTAGATTTTTTAAGTGAGAAAGGTATCAACATCAAAGATTGTCGAGGTCAAAGTTATGACAATGCCAGCAACATGAGCGGGAAATACAACGGCTTACAAGCACGAATTAGGGATGTAAGTAAGTACGCGGAATATATTCCCTGTTTTGCCCATTCATTAAATTTGGTTACAAAGTGCGCTGCAGAATGTTGTACAGAAGCATCAATTTTTTTCGATTTCGTTGAAAGTCTATATTCATTTTTTTCCGCTTCAACCTATCGATGGAGTCTTCTTACAAAAGCACTACAAAATGCTGGTTCCAATATTCCAATTTTAAAAAGATTATCGGACACTAGGTGGTCCGCACAAGCTGATGCGACGAAAGCACTTTCAAAAGGTAGAGTGTCGTAATCAAACTTACGGACTAGTTTCGAAAATAAATAAGTTAGAAACAGGAGTAATTATTATAGCGTGGAATGAAATTTTAGAGCGGCTACAAGCGACTAACGTCTCGGTACAGTCGTAAGATCAAGACCTTAACACAGGATACGCTCTGTATAAATCATTACATGGCTATATCCAAGCAATGCGATCCACATTTCCGGATATAGAGGCAAAAGCCAAAGTCTTGATTGGCTATGAAGAATATCAACAATTGACTATGAGAAAACGCAAGCGAAATACAAAGTACGACCAATTTAGCGGTTCTACTTCACTCGATGAAGTTGTAGAAAATCAAACACTTGGACAACGATTTGAAATTCAAGTGTTTATTGTCATAGTCGATAATGTGCTGGCTGCATTGGCTAAACGCATGGAAGCTTATCGTCAAGTGACCAGTGTATTTGGAATACTTCGGTAATTAATGTCTTTAACGGCGGAAGAGATTTTGAAAAGAAGTCAAATTATCGTCAGCTCTTACCCAGATGACGTGGAAGATGGTTTTGGCAATGAACTGGTGCATTTTGCTGAGCTGCTGGAAACAGATATGGCTGCTGGTATTGACACCAAAAAACACGAGGCTTTGGAACTCCAATTTTATAAAATTCTAATAAAAAATTCATTGGAATCGTGTTTTCCAAATGTAGAAATAGTGTTACTTGAGTTTTATGATCACAAACTGCAGTAGAGAATGTTCTTTTTCAACATTAAAACAAAGAAAAAATGTATTAAGGAACACAATGGAACAAGAACGTTTGAATGACCTCACTATAATGAATATAGAAAAATATTTACTTAGAAATACTGATTTGACGAGTGTTATTTCTAAATTTGCACGCATTAAATCACGAAAAGCCTTTTTGTAAATGTTCTGTTTTATTTACATCCTAAATTTCAATAGGCAATGTAACTCAAGGGCCCCTGTTCACATTTGCTACGGGTCCCGCGCCGGCTTTATCCGGCACTGATTATTATTGGCATATGTTTGACTTATTGTGGATGAAGAAATCCGTGAAGAGCTGCTATTCGCAAAAACTTTAGAGACGGACACTAAAGGCGAGTTAATATTTAATGTTCCGAATGATTTTTTGAGGAAAAATCGATTCCATTTACTAACATTATTTCGGTGGCAATAGATGAAGCTACTGCCATGTTCGGGCGATATCGTGCGTTTATAAGCCATCTTTAAAGAATTATACCAGGAGTAACTGCAATTCACTGTGTCATCCACCGACAACACCTGGTAGTGAAAAAATTGAGTGATAGATTGCACCAATCGCTTCAATTTGTGATTAAAGCAGTTAACAAAATAAGAAGCATTGCGTTAAATACCTGTTTATTTGTACAATTGTGCGACGAAAATTATGAAGACTTCAAACGATTGCTCTTACATACTGAAGTATGCTGGTTGTCGAAAGGTGCATGTTTAACAAGATTTTATTAATTTTTGGAATCAGTTTTTGAGTTTCTGGAAAGTAAAGATCCAGATTTAAAAGGAAACCTGACCAAATTGAAAGCAGATATTGCGTATTTGATAGATCTCTTCAAAAAATTTAATGACATTAACTTGCAGTTACAAGGGGGCACCCTAAATTTAATAAAACCAAAGGGGGAAAAAATGGATAACTGAAATATATGAAGCAAAATATTAGTCGGCGTGAATTCTCCCAGTTTCCAAACTGTCACAGGCAGAATGTCTTGATGAGGATATTCATAGATACGCTCAACATTTAAATGCCCTGCATGATGACTTCAAAAACAGATTTGAAGATATTTTGACGATGGAAATATCACCATGGATCATAAATCCATTTGATGAAACGAAGTGGTGAATGTGATATAACATGAGGAGCTATTCGAGCTTAGCACCATTGAAGAGCTGAAGGTGAAATTTAAAAAAGGCTATCAAACATTTTGGCTGCAGGCAGAAATACCCGAAAAATAACCCGGGCTGTGGGAAATTGCGTGAAAACTTTTGATAGCGTTTCCCTCGTCTTACTTTAGTGTCGTTACAAACCTATTAACAAAAAAAGAGTAGATCACAGAACGGAAAGATTGGTGGTTATTCCTTACAAAACTGAAGTCAAATATTGATAATTCGCTGTCAATCCATCAAGTAGGGTAGACTGGGCACGATTGAAATAAAGGACGGTTCAAACAACACGAATATCTCCAAACCGTTGACGGGACGGTGATGAGTCCAATGAGAGAATGAAGTGCACGACGGATCTGACACGACCTCAGAAATGCATTGCTCTTCGCGCACTTTAACTCTTTTTAGAAGACTCTTTTGTGTTTTGTTAACCAAAAATGAGTATTTTTGCTCGGAGAATTTTCCAATTATTGTGGTTTCTATTTAAGTGAGAGTATTGAGTGTGTGTTTTTGTTTGAAATTAAGCTTGTAGAATATGGCACCGAGACTAGTTTTTATGTGCCATTGTTGTCATAATTACTACAACTGCTTTTTACCTAAAATATGTGTTGGGGACGGTTGAAACATTTTTCTTGGGTACGGTTGAAACTTTGTAATTATTTCATTTTTCTTTTCTATAGATGCCAAAAGTAAATGAAGGAAAAACTTAGAAAGGACAAATAGACTGGTCGAAGCACAAAGATGTTAATAGTATGTGAAAACACGAAGTAAACCACCTTTCGCTCCTAAAATATACTCGAAAGCGAGATGCATCTAGCGCGAAAGAAAATCAAAACATTGGATATAAAGCACGCAAACAAGTTTTTGATGAGGAGCAAGAGTGAGTGCTTTCAAAGTATTTGTTTTGATGTTTGGATATATATTTTGGCCTACCTAAGAAGGAGGTAAGAAAATTGACCTAAGAACTTACAGTAAAATATAATTTATCACAACCTCAGACTTGCGATGACAACGAGTTAGCAAGTGAGAAATGGTTTCGCATGTTTATGAGAAGAAATCCTGAAATGTTTATACGCGTAGCGCAAGCTACAAGACTCTCCAGAGCGACTAGCTTAAATAAAACCAATGTAAATTCTTTCTATGACAATTTGACCATTGTCATGGAACGTCATAAGTTTAAGACGCAAGACACTAATAACGCTGACGAAACTGGGCGTGATGCCCAACAAGTAGATTTAGTAACTTGAGGGTAAGTAGATTTAGTAATTTAACGGGTATATTAGTCGAAGTTACCTTTACAGCGAATGCCGTCTGAAATGAGATTCCGCCATTCTTTGTCTTCCCGCTAAAATAGGATTTTAAAAACTATCACAATCGAGAATGCGCCGTGTTATCAACACTCGCTTGGAATTCTTTTTTTGCGCAGCAACACACGCCTGTACAAACCAACTGTTCAATATAAACTAACAGCGGCGCGCTTCGCGATACCCAAGGACTATCCCGAAACGCCGCATGACGCGTAAATTTGTTTGTGGTAGGTTGCACTCCAAAACATCCGGACCATTAATTTAAAACAATTATTAATTTTCACAATGTGTATTATGTAAGGTATGAATTTAAAAAGTTCACAATCTGAAATAGACTCTGTTCTCAGCTCGCGCGTTTGATTCTTTTCTTCCACGGTAACAGACATCTGTACACACCAACCGTCCAATACACATTAACTGCGGCGCGCTTCGCAATTCTCGCCGAATACCCTCAAAGGCCGCATGATGCGTGCATTTGTTTGTCGCAGGTTGCACTCGAAACATCTAGAACATCATTTTAAAACACAAATTAATTTTCACACTGTGTATTATTTAAGGTATGAATTTAAAAACAATCCCAATCTGGAATGCACTGTGTTCTTAGCTTGCGCATTTGATTCTCTTCTTCCACAGTAACACATGTCTGTACACATCAACGCTTCAGTATAAACTACCTGTGCCACGATTCCCAATGCTCGCCGAATACCCGCAAACGCCGCATGAAGCGTGCATTTATTTGTCGCGGGTTGCACTCAAAATATCTGGAACATTATTTTAAAACACAAATTAATTTTCAATCTGGAATGCACTGTGTTCTCAGCTTACCCGTTTGATTATTTTCTTCCTCAGTAACACACGTCTGTATACACCAACCGTCCAGTATAGACTAACTGCGGCGAGCTTCGCAATTCTCCCAAATACCCGCAAACGCCGCACGATACGTGCATTCGTTTGTCGTGGGTTGCACTCGAAAAATCTGGGACATTATTTCAAAACACAAATTATTTACACACTGTGTTTTATTTAAGACATTATTTTAAAAACCACTGCAATCGAGAATGTGCTGTGTTCTCAGTACTCGCGTGGAATTCTTTCCCTGTATACACGTGTGTACACACCAACTGTCCAATATAAACTAACAGCGGCGCGCTTCGCAATACTCATTACTTGGAGAGGCTTGTAGCTTGCGCTACGCGTATAAACATTTCGGGGTTTCTTCTCATAAACATGCGAAACCATTTCTCACTTGCTAACTCGTTGTCATCGCAAGTCTGAGGCTGTGATAAATTATATTCTACTGTAAGTTCTTAGGTAAAGTTTCTTACCTCCTTCTTAGGTAGGCCAAAATATATATCCACAGATCAAAACAAATACTTTGAAAGCACTCACTCTTGCTCCTCATCAAAAACAATGTCTTGATTTTCTTTCGCTCTAGATGCATCTCGCTTTCGAATATATTTTAGGAGCGAAAGGTGGTTTACTTCGTGTTTTCACATACTATTAGCATCTTTGTGCTTCGACCTGTCTATTTGTCCTTTCTAAGTTGTTCCTTCATTTACTTTTGGCATCTATAGAAAAGAAAAATGAAATAATTACAAAGTTTCAACCGTACCCAAGAAATATGTTTCAACCGTCCCCAACACCTATTTTAGGTAAAAAGCAGTTGTAGTATTTATGACAACAATGGCACATAAAAATACAAGGATTACCCGGAAACGCCGCTTGATGCGTAAATTTGTTTGTGGCTGATTGCACTCCAAAACATCAGGAAAATTATTTTAAAACTATAAATAATTTTCATACTGTGTATTATTTAAGATATTAATTTAAAAGCAATCAGTATTTGAAATGCGTTGTGTTCCCAGCTTGCGCGTTTGATCCTTTCTTTACACAGTAACACACATCTGTACACTGCAACGGTCCAATATAAATTCAAACGCCGCTTGATGCGTGTATTTGTTTGTCGCGGGTTGCACTCAAAACATCTGGAACCTTATTTTAAAACACAAATTGATTTTCACACTGTATTTTATTTAAAATATGAGTTTAAAAATAATCACAATCGAAAAGGCGCCGTGTTCTCAGCACACGTCTGTACACATCAATCGTTCAATAAAAACTAACTGCGGCGCGGTTCGCAATGCCCGCGGAATATAGCGAAACGCCGCATGACACCTATGTTTGTTTGTAGTGGGTTGCACTCGAAACATCTGGAACATTATTTTAAAACACAAATTATTTTCACACTGTGTTTTATTTAAGATATTATTATAAAAACCACTACAATCGAGAATGTGCTGTGTTCTCAGCACTCGCGTGGAATTCTTTCCTTAAGCAGCAACACAAGTCTGTACACACGTCTGTACGCAACAACTGTCCAATAAAAACTAACAGCGGCGCGCTTCGCAATGCCTAAGGATTATCCTGAAACACCGCATGATGCATAAATTTGTTTGTGGCTGATTGCACTCCAAAATATCCGGAACATTATTTTAAAATTATAGATAATTTTCATACTGTGTATTATTTAAAATATTAATTTAAAGGATATCACAATTTGTAATGCATTGTGTTCCCAGCTTGCGCGTTTGATCTTGTCTTTCCACAGTTACATACATCTGTATACTCTAACGATCCAATATAAATTAACTGTGGCGCGCGTGGCAATTCTCACCGAATACCCGCAAACACCGCATGATGCGTGTATTTCTTTGTCGCGGGTTGCACTCGAAACATCTGGAACATTATTTTAAAATACAAATTATTTTATCATTATGTTTTATTTAAGATACGATTTTAAAAACAATCACAATCGACAATGCGCCGTGTACTTGTTTGTCGCGGGTTGCACTCGAAACATTATTTTAAAACATAAAAACTATTTCACACTGTGTTCTATTTAAGATATGATTCTGAAAACAATCACAATCGAGAATGCACCGTGTTCTCAGCACTCTCGTGGAGTTCTTTCCTTGCGCCGCAACCCACTTCCGTACACACCAATCTTTCAATACAAACTAACTGCGCCGCGCTTCGTAATGCCCGCGGAATATCCTGAAACGCCGCAAGATGCGTAAATTTATTTGTGGCGGGTTGCACCTTAAAACATCCGGAACATTAATTTAAAACTGTAAATAATTTTCACACTGTGTATAATTTAAGATATTATTTTAAAGGCAATCGCAATTTGAAATGCATTGTATTCTCAGCTTGCGCCTTTAATCCTTTTTTTTTCACAGTAACACACGTCTGTACACTCCAACGGTCCAATATAAACTAACTGTGGCGTGCTTGACAATTCTCACCGAATACCCGTAAACGCCGCATGATACGTGTATTTGTCCGTCGCGGGTTGCACTCGAAACATCTGGAACAATATTTGAAAATACAAATTATTATCACACTGTGTTTTATTTAAGATACGATTTTAAAAACAATCACAATCGAAATTTCGCCGTGATCTCAGTACTCAATATTTTAAAACAATAATTAGTTTTCACACTGTGTATTATTTTCGAAATTTCAATCGAGAATGCGCAGTGTTCTCAACTTGCGCGTTTAATTTTTTCTTTCCACAGTAACAGTTTTCTGTACTCTCCAAAGGTCCAAGATAAACTAGATAAACTCGCTTTTAGCAATGCCCGCGAAATACCCCGGAACGCCGCATGATGCGTAAATTTGTTGGTGGCGGGTTGCACTCCAAAACACCTGAAACATTATTTTAAAACAATAATTAATTTTCACACTGTGTAATATTTAAGATATAAATTTAAAAACAATCATAATCTGGAATGCACTGTGTTCTCAGCTTGCGCGTTTGATTCTTTTCTTCCACAGTAACACACGTCACACGTCGTCACAGTACACACCAAAGTTTTAATATAAACTAGGTGTGACGCGCTTCACAATGCTCGCCGAATACCTGCAAACGCCGAGTGATTCGTAAATTTGTTTGTCGCCGGTTGCACTCGAGACATCAGGAACATTACTTTAAAACACAAATTAACTTTCACACTGTGTTTTATTTAAGATATTATTTTATAAACAATCACTCCCGTGGAATTCTTTACTTGCGCAGCAACACACGTCTGTACATACCAACTATCCAATATAAACTAACAGGGGCGCGCTTCGCGATGCCTATGAATTATCCCGAAACGCCGCATGGTGCCTAATTTTGTTTGTAGCTGGTTGCACTCGAAACATCTGGATCAATATTTTAAAAAACAAATGAATTTTCACACTGTGTATTATTTAAGACATGGATTTAAAAACAATTACAATCTGGAATTCACTGTGTTCTCATCTTGCGTTTTTGATTCTTTTCTTCCACAGTAACACACGTCTTTGGACACCAACCGTCCAATATAAACTAGCTGTGACGCGCTTCCCAATGCTCGCCGAATACCCTCAAACGCCGCATGATGCGTAAATTTATTTGTCGCAGGTTGCACTCGAAACATCTGGAACATTATTTTAAAACACAATTTATTTTCACACTGTATTTTATTTAAAACATTATTTTAAAAACAATCACAATCGAGAATGCGCGGTGTTCTCAACACTCGCGTGAGATTCTTTTCTTTCACAGTAACACACGTCTGTACACACCAATCGTCCAATATAAACTAGCTGTGACGCGCTTCGCAATGCTCGCCGAACATCTGCAAACGCCGCAAGATACGTAAATTTATTTGTGGCGGGTTGCACCCCAAAACATCCGGAATATTAATTTAAAACTGTAAATGATTTTCACACTGTGTATTATTTAAGATATGAAATTAAAAACAATCACAATTTGGAATTCACTGCGTTCTCAGCTTGCGCGTTTGATACTTTCTTCCACAGTAACACACGTCTGTATAACCACCAAAGGTTTAATATAAACTAGCTGCGACGCGCTTCACAATGCTCGCCGAATACATTCAAACGCCGCATTATTCGTAAATTTGTTTGTCGCCGGTTGCACTCGAAACATCAGGAACATTACTTTAAAACACAAATTAACTTTCACACTGTGTTTTATTTAAGATATGATTTTATAAAAAATCACAATCGAGAATGCGCGGTGTTCTCAGCTCGCGCGTTTGGTTTTTTTTCTTCCACTGTTACACACTTCTGTACAAACCAACCGTCCAAAATAAACTAACTGCGGCGCACTTCGCAATTCGCGCCGAATACCCGCAAACGCCGCATGATGCGTGCATTTGTTTGTCGCGGGTTTTTTTTTGCTCTAAAGGGATCACTTTTTTATGAGCAAAAGAAAATGAAATTAATTATGGAAATCTGTTAATTATTTCGGTTAACGGTTCGACCTACGTATATTAATACCGATATAATCGTAGAATGTCAATGACAATTATAACAATCATAAATTAGAATGTTTCGTAAGAGTCTTTTGTAAGTTTTATTATGAGAAATAAAAATAAATAATTTAATCTATCTTTGTTTGACAAATAATAATGTAACACACACACTAGTGATGAATACACATGGTCAAACATGTGTATTCATCACTAGTATGTGATTGACAAAGGATGATTAGAAAGGGTTAAATATTTTAAGCTCACGTTTAATTATTGTTTTTCTTTCCTGTGTAAAAAAATATTTACAATTTATGTATTAAAAAATTACTTACGTTTAATGACAGAACGCAAAATCCAAATCCTATTCAAAATTAAAACTAGGGACTAACTTATGTTTCATGCTGGTGCTTTATGAAGTGCGATAATTTTTTACAATTTGAATGAGCAACAAACACTTTAATTTTCACTTTGTTTTTTATATATTTTTAATTAAGTATAATATATAGATAAAGGATTCCTAAGAACTAAGTTAAAAAATGAGAAAATAGTAGCATGTATCATACAAATATCCAAACAGTGACATAAATCAAAGGCTAAATCTAAAAGCCTTATATCGTGGTCCATAAGAATTGAACTTTTTATATTTGGCAATTCGTGTATTTATCGATATGTTTATTTTTTCATTAAGTTTTAGAAAATTTTAGTCTGACTTGGTTTCATTTAATTTTATTTTCTGTATAAATTTTTTGTTTTTTTTTTATTACCTTTTAGTGTTTTCCACCGAAAACTTCACAGTATTATAGACAACATTTCTTTTATTTAATATTTAAAAATAACATGTAAGAAAAACGTTCGCGAAGATTAAGTAATAAAAAAAAGGATAAATTTATTTTATTTCGATTTAAAATGTCCCTAAATACATATATAAATAAGAAAATAAAAAATATGATGTATTTGTTTAATTCTGTCCTTGTTGATTTGGTCACTAGCTACGGAAAAAATAGCCTCACTTATATTATTTTTCCTGAAATTTTTCAGCCCCTCAGTTTACAAGTAATTTTCCAAATTCGTATAAAAAGTAATTTTAATAACAAAATATTAAATAGTAATTTCAGAAAAGTAAAAGCAACATATAGAAACATTGTATAAAAAACAAAACGAAATAAAAACTAGTCAGTCAATAATTTGGTAAAAATTACGAAAAAATACTCCAAAAACATTAAAGGGGCGGGGCGTGATCTTTTCGAAATACACCCGTATTTCGAAAAGATCACGATGTCAGGTTTCTAGATTCAACCTTGGAACGTCACTATTTAGATCATCTGTGTAAACATTTTAGGTCATATCTATAATTCTGTCTTTTCTGGTTTATTAGAAGTAAGGTATAAATATTGTATCCAAAATTAACATAAAGTATAGAAAAATATATTCATCGATAATGTGATTTTTTACTGTAGCGGATTAAAAAAGCGACTCTTTAAAAATTACACATGAATACGAACTTTGCTAACAAAAACACTATAAAAACCTCAACTTTCATAGCATGCGTCTTGGGCAGAATTTTTTTGTAAAAAGCGGATAGTGTATCAACTATGAATAGAGATGACCTCGGTTTGCTAGAAAATACAATTTCAAGTGTAGGATGACAAAAAAATTAAAAAGTAACCATTTAGTTGGAAAAAAAGATGATGTTAAAATATCATTTTTAATAAAGGGTATTTAGATTCATTCTTCTCAATTAATTCCTCAGGTTTGACGTCGCAAATTGTTACCTGATTCAATCGCATAATGTACCTAGGTTAAATAATAATATACCTAGATAAAAATGATGGATTACATCGCTTCTGATATGTCGAGGAAATATGGAGGGAATAAAAAAAGAGCTAGATTTTTTATTTACTTGCAAGTAAGTGCTATAATCTCCGTCACGTGGATCATGTCTCACCTGCTTTACACAGTCCTAGACATTAAACTAATTTTTAGTTTTTGACTTGGACATAGAACATTTTTCTGCAGATCGGACTTTGTCTGTAGTGGTAATTTTAGTGACAAATTGTGACAAGTAATAGACAGTGGTCTTATAAAATGGAAGATTATTTTTATTAATTACATATAATAAATATCTTTGAGAACTAAGATGGCGGTTTGTCAGTTGATGGATATAATTTTACAGTTTAATGTCTTCATATAGATTATTTTGTTGGTGACATTGATAAATGTCGTCACCGTAATAAGGGGTAAACGTCGTAATAATGGGTAATAAATTGTTATCTTATACACAAACGTATATAACTAAAAAATGTGACATTTCTCAGATAGCTTTGCACACACACCACTGTTATTTCATTCATATTTGCGCGATTGTGCTACGTGACATCAACTGATATCCCCGCCATTTTTTTTAGATTTTAGAAGTGATACCAACGTAGTATCAACGGATAGAAATGTCAGTATTAAAATGAAGAATTTCGGTTCGATCTGCACTACTGTAGTGGATATTTTTACATTTTTATTCGAGTTAGTACTACCATCAGAAAGAAAGTAGACTGAATATATTATATGAAAATAGCTAGTGCTATTAGCCGATGAAATAACATATTTTATTATTTGTGAATGACCTGGAAATTATAGCACAGAAGGCAGGTTTTATTAGCTTTAGTTGAGCCTCCATATCACATATGGAACCTTAAAATGAATATTGGGGGTAAAGTAATTTTTATTTTTCGAAGAAAGGAGAGAAAATAATAAAAAAGCCTACGATGTTCCTATGTCGCCACAAACTTTAATGAAACAATGCCGGCATGTGAGCAATTTTCACGTTTTTAATATTTGAACCAATTTAATACATACCGAATAACGTCCTCTTTAGTTATACTTTCGTTTTCTCTTAAATGGGTATAATTTTTTTCTAGTAAGAATCTTTGATAAATTTACATAAAATGATAACAAATGAAATGATAATACTTCCTCACTGCTATGTATTCTTACACGGTTTATTTACTATGGCAATAATAGGTGTAGATGGAAGCAAATAAGGTATATGCACCAAATAATGCTCACCTAAATTAAAAGAGAAATAATTTTAATAATTATTATTTTGAATTTATAAAAACCTGTATTAAACACAAACTTTGTTTCATTCCAAACTACAAGCAATGAAAATGTAATTTTTTGAAAGTAATTCCAAAATTACAATATGCTTTTAAAATACTATTCTGTAGGTCTTATAGTGTGAAATACTTTTGGAAAAACAACACTACGCATATCCCTGACAGAAATTAAATTAAGATCAATATCTAATATAATTTAAATTTACTTATCGGCGTAACGAATTAAAATAATGCTTCGGACACTTAAATAAAATTAGTTCTGTTGCAAATAGGCATTTCTCTAATTGTTTGGTTTATTTATGTTGAATTTAAGAATTTTGAGAATCTGATTTGGCGAACTTCAAATTTGCTATGCATGTTAATTTTAGAAAACACATATTTACACTATGATCAAATAGATAATATTAAAAGGAAATGAGTAGCATAAACATTACAAAGTAAAGTTTGCGATTGAATATTCGTTTGCGTTGTTATAATATTTTTTATATGGTAATTACCCTAATGATGAGAACTACTATCTTGATTTTTTGCGATCCCGTATACTCTAAGTATATGACATGACAAAAAAAATCGATTACATTTATTGTATATAAATATTACGCCTTCCTCTGCAGCCCATGTTACACAGATATATATATACACACACACACACATACATATAAATATGTTATGGCGAAAAATGGAATTGATTTATAAAATATAACACAAGAACCGTTAGTATTATTTAACAAATTTTAATTGAATTTTAAACTATTTTATTTATGTAAGACGAACTAAACACTCTGCTATGAATCTAACCAAATAAGGAAATAAAATGGAAAGTAACAAAACGTCTCACGCAAGGCGACCCGCACGATTCCTAGCCCGATCAAAATGTTACCCGAGCGGCGGTTCGCCTCTCCTACAGCACATTGTGAGGGTAGTTATGAGGTGAAGAGGGGGGAGGTGATCGTAATAATATGTATATATGTGTGTAAATATACACATGGTTAAATGATTATCTTTATAACTACTAAAATATAAGTGAAAAGTATAAAATGCCCAAAAAAACTTTAGAAGTTATCAAAGATAATTAATATTTGTACGAATGGAAGTAATTAAAATATAAATTAATGTGACAAAAGTGTTTTCCTTTTAATTAATAAGAGATATTTCTACTCTTAAATGCGTTAAAAATAGTGACAGACAAAATTGTTTTGGGAAGAAATTTATTATTATAACTTGGACAAATTGTTTGACAGAATTTATAAAATAACGTTCGGTTTTTAAAAATAATATTCAGCTCTTCTCTTTGTATCGCTTTCAATGATGATGTTTTTAACTAAATGCTTAGTGAATCTCTTAGAGAATCGCGAAAATATTTTTGGATTGTAATATGAAATTATAGAACAAGAAGCTTTATTTTATCTGGTTGCACGGTAGTGTGACTAATCAAGTTGTGAACTGCACGAATACACACTTTACCATTTACGCGAAGGACTTCGCTGCTATTTTGAATTGCTGTGGCAAATGCAGGCAATCTGTCAAAAGAGAAATTCAAGATATTAAAATATGTATAAGGCGTTCCAAAATAAAGGAAGTTATTTCAAAAGTAACTGAAATAAAATAGTCGTAAATTTTATTAATATACAGAAAAACTAGAAACTTGTATATATGTAGTGCTTATGATAATAGCAGGGGAATAACCTGGAATCGTTTTATTAAAAGCTTATGTCACATTATAGAGTAATAAATATGGGACTTAGTCTCGAAAATGCTCTAATTTATATAGGATTCACTGTTTTCTCGTGTGGACACGCTTGTGTGTCGCAGGGTCTAGAGTGAAGATGCTTGGCGGCGTCTGTTCTATTAGTTTCGACCTCAATAATATTAAGGCATTAAGACGGGCTATTATTTAATGCACCCAAATGATAAAAACCTAAAGACAGGATTATATATATATATATATATATATATATATATATATATATATATATATATAATACATGCAGAGATAGCGGCAGAAGTACATAGGTTATGCTAGGGAGAGAAACAATAAGTTTTGCATTTGAAATGAAGGCTTAGTTCTAATTCTCTAAATGTATTTTATTTCTTGATCTTACTAATAAAGTAATTTTTTTCATGTTTTTTTTTAATATACTGGCATTCTGTGGGTAAATCTTGTGAAAATCTTGACATAAAGAAGGAACTCTGGAGAGGGTAGGGATTAGTACGTTGAGCCCTTTTGAGATAAATATAATTATAATCGCTACCACGATTCGTTTATTGGCTTCTTAATAATGGGTCGCGAAACGAAGACTGTGTATCTGCTTTTGATATATAAATAATTTCAAAAAAGATCGAATATAATGCGATCCATAGATCGGTTTAATTATCCCGATGATCCAGTTCTTCAGCAAAATAATATAATACGATTTTTATAACTTTGTTTATTCTCTTACTTTATTTATTCAGAATAAACATGTTCTTGATTTATATTGACGTCAGCTCTACTAGCTTCGTTTACAAATTAAAAAAAAAATTTTTCTAATTATTTTTGGTGATTCCTATTAAAAGATGATAAAAATACTTAAAAACATAAAATCTTTTGCACACTTTATTACTTTGGTGAAGAAAAATTTTACAAATTTTGTTGTAAAAGTTATATCGAGGCAATAAGTATAATTGAAGCATTAAAAGCATCCAAGGAAAATTATTCAGTTGCATAGAAATCACTGAAAGCCCGTTTCGATAATAAACGCATAATCATGCAAAGTCACGGTCCTACATTTCTCAAATTACCAACAATTAAAAAATAATTAAAAAAGCTTCTAGAAACTTATACCGGATCTTTAAAATAATAATCAGAGATAGAAGCTCTGAGAAAAAGCTAAAAAAATTTAGTATGCGTAAAATAGGAGTCATAAAATACAAAACTCCTCAATCTGCGATCGAGGACAAAGTGCCTTGCATTGAAAATTACATTTCTGGCAATAAGGTCATCGGAGTTCATCCGGCCGTAAACTCCGTCAATGGACCATGGTTTCAATATTCATGTTAAGATATTTACCTGCATTGTATTCGATAATAAGACGTACATGTGAAAACACATAATTGTTATTTAAATTAAATACGAGACTTTGTTTGCGAGAAATATCTAAACATGAAATAATGACGCTATGTTACAAGAAATACTTCGTCGGAAACGATAAATGTACTTAAAAACAAATACGAGAACGATATAAAAACGTTATCAAATGAAAAATTTATTTTAAATGTCGACTTCATAGATTTATTTTTGTATAATTATTATTAAATAAAAATTTCGTTAGCTATACGGGGTGTCATTTAGCTCGTTTTTCCATTCGTATTATATATCTGTGCACCGTATTGTTAATATGTTCGCAGAGATAAATGATCTTTCATGAAATTTGTCACCATTCTCAATCCCTAAAAGTAAACTTATTTCTTTTTAATAATAAATAAAACGTTATCTAGTGTTTTAATAAAGTTGACTAAAACATAAATACAACTTCTCACATATTATTTAAAACTTAAAACGAAAAACTTTTTTTACACTGCGTGTGCGGAAAACAATGCAAAAGTCGACGTTATGAGGCGGACCAACGTGAATGTACTGTTACACTGGACTGCTTGGCTGGCCTATTCGCTGGCCAGCTGCGCTATTCAGCTATACCGGTCTGTTAGGCTGAGCTGATAGACCGAGCTGCTAGGCTGGACTGTTGGCTGGTTGCTAAGCTGAGTTGCTAAACTGGTCTGCTAAGTTGCGCTGCTGCTAACATGACAGACCGACCTAGCTAGTTGGACTAGCTGGTCAACCTAACCTTGAAAAACAACCTAGTAGGCTAGCTTAGCAACATAGATAAGCAAACCAGCCTAGATATTCAGCCTAGCAGCCCAGTCTCGCAGCTTAGCCTAGTAGCTAAGTCTAATAGGTCAGTATAACAGATGTACCTTGAAACCCGGCCTAGCAATCAAGTCTAGCAACCCGGCCTAGGAACTTAGCCTAGCAGACTAGTCTAGCTAGCAGGTATAGGCCGGCTTAGCAAACTGGCCATCATCTGGCAACTTGGCTTAGCAAAAAGACGTCGTTTTATGTTATGAAGGTGTAAAAGATTTTGTTTTTTCTGAGCTCGAACAGCATGTTTCTAAATTTTACCATTTTTTTTTTCATTTCGATAAACTGTTGAATGAACACATATTACAGTGCAGGGTGACAAACCATCTACGCCTCCCCGCACAGGCGCATAGTCTTTGAAAAAAATAATTTCAGACACTTCTGTACTGTAATCGCAAATAACGCTTAAACATTTTTGTGATTTATGGATAAGTGTGAGGATAGATGAGAGATACATTCTTCTATCTCTCTCGCTGGAAAACAGTTTTCTTTAACTTTTTTTTTGTAATTTTTTAAAATTATTATTGCGTTGGGTAAAGTTAGGTTAGATAAGGTTAGGTTAAAGAAGTGGTAAGAAACCTCTACTTTAGGCACACCAGCTGATAAGTTCGCTAATTCAGAGAACACATCTGAATATTTCACAGATTGTGGACGTCTGTATAGATATGGGACAAACCATTCTAATGAGCGTTGAGATATATTCCAAGACTTCAGACAAGCCAGTAAAATATCAAAGTCATATGAGTTCAATGCACTGTTGAAACAAAAATGTAGAAGTATTGTGAGTTAAGTGTTATTCATGGCTAAACGTATATCATCTGCGACTTTCACTAACGCTGTCGAGGACTATGAGCAGTTTAGAAATCAAACTGATGTGGATTTAAATATTTGCATGCATCAAGATATCGAACACTTTGAGCATGCACTATGCGCTCAAATACTTTGGTAGAAGTGGTAGTTTGGAAATGGTTCGACATTTTATAGGATGTACAGATAACAATAATTTTGGTAATAGACCGTACACGTTTTCTTCTATTCAGAAAAGAAGGTGGCAGATGTTAGAGACGTGTTAAATATATCAGCAATGACAGATGTCACACTATCTAAAATAAGCTTAAGGGCTTTAATATTTAGTTCATCACATCCCATAGAATTGGTTTTTATCGCCAGGAAGTTGGTTTTAATTTCCAAAACACAGGTGTTAATAAATGTAAATACTTGCTTAAAAAAGAAGGATACTCTCTAATATTTCCAATTTAATACTTGGGTCCAGTAATACGGAGGGGAGGGGGAGGCTTAGCAAAGACAAACTTCCAAATATTAAGATCAAGGTAGCAAGACGCATCAGTATGAGAATAATCAACCCCCAGAGCGCCGAGGAATTTCAAAATATGTGTAAGAGGGAAGTGGAGATGTAATGCTTTTTGGCATTTCTACACATTTGTGTATATCTATTCCTATGCACTTTAAGTTTGTATGAAACATGTTATTACCAATGAAATTTGATTTAATTACATAGAAAAATCTTTCAATCTGTATAGGAAAATCTTCCTATAAACAGTTTAATGGAACATATTCTATTGCGTGGAAATTTCGAAACTGTCCGGCCTACCCACTTAGAGATAATCAATGATCGATAATTTTGTTAATATTCGATAAGCAAATATAATTTTTCGTTATGTAAATAAATATTATGTAGTTATCTAGTTTATTTTATTAGATACTTTGCATTGAACATAAATAAGTACGGCAATTTAAATTCTTAAAATCAAGTATCATGTGTTGACTAAATGCTTTATCAAAAAAGGCAAAAAGTCCCTCGGAATTAGCAGCTACGATACAAATTGAGGCTAGTATCGTTTGAATAAAAAATTTTAGCAGAATGCAGTCGTTACTTGTTACGAAGATTGCATTCAGTTAATATTTTTAATTTCTTCAGCTTATTCTGGCACAAAACTCGAAGATTTAAAAAATTCTGTCCATCGGTAATGTTAGTAGAGATGATATTATTTTATTTGTCTAGCGACATGATGAGATTATGGTAATTTTGCATATGATTTTATCAGTACTTTAATTATTAATAATAAATCGATCAAATAAAAGCCGCGAAATGGAAGTGGACATGGAAATTTATGATTCCAGAAGCAGATTAAAATATAGCAATTTTGTTTGCCATGGTGAACAAACGAGTTAATTTTGAACCACGGTAATAATAAAGATATTTGCATATTATTTTTATGGGTCAAAAATATAAGTATATAATCGAATTTTATTTCATCGTATTTAGTACACGATTTTTAATTGTGATTCATACATAAATTCATACGTAAAATATTTACCTCAATACAGAATAGCTACGAAATGTAAAACTAAATAAATTTAAATGTAAAGTTCTCCATCAATATTTACCTCATCTTCCATCGAGGTGCTGTTATTGTTTTTTGTTTGCATGTAGAATATACACTTATAATTTGCATATAGCACTTATGGCTCTGTACTTGGCTTCGAGAAATGATTCTAGTAGCAATATATCTGGAATCGGTGTACTTCATTTATTACAGTAAAATTGAGAAATAAAATAATTTGTTTATCTATGGAAATAAACGGGCAAAATTTTGTTTCAGAACTTTGATTGAATGTAGCTAGTAGTGGATTTATTGATCTATTTTTTCAGTGAGATAAAATATCAGTTGATAGATAAAATATAATTACGCGTTGCGAAAAGTCTGACTGTTACATTCTGAACAAAAACAATAGACTCTTTTTAGTCTTTATAATCAGAAAAATGAAAACGTTTCTCATACTTTCAACTCAAGTCATTATATCTTAAAGTTCACAAATTCCATGTTACCATTAGAATTAAAGTAATTTGTTTTGCAATCGACGAGATTTCTCATCTTTATAAAACTTCAAGGTGTATCTTTAATATCAAATAGAAATTCAATGGGCTAAAATTTTTAAGTCTTTGACAGTTTTTTGATAACATGTACATTGCAAGATAGATTTTTTATCAGATTGGAATTGTTTACTTTACAAAATAATATCTCCAGCCACGGATTTGATCCCGGTACTGTGGTAACACTTTTATATGAGTTATTTTGCATTTTTATTTTTAACAACTGACATTTTAAACTGATCAGCATTCATGCATAAGTTCTATTGATGTAAAAGAACGATGTCACTGATTGAATTAATTTTTCATGCAATTTATAAAGTGACAATACTTTTCACTAGTCTTCTCTAATTATTTCATCATAGGCTTTAGTAAGATTAAAAAAATGTTAATTGAATCAATAGCGTGTAAACGCACGTGCACGAACACGTGCTCAATTACACACACATGCAGGTAGGACGCTCGCTCGCTCGTTTTTTTATAAGGAAGGGTTACAATCCTGTGATAAAATGCAAAAGTCAGTTAAATTGTATACACGCGCATAACTAAAATAATAGTCACTTTGTTATGTGTTTCCGGTTGAAAAAGAATAGTTTAGAAATTTTGGTTTCCTTCAAGTTTATATAGACACAATTTTTAGACCATTTATTTTTCTCAGTACCAACGAAATTGTAACTATTTTCACACTATAATACATTCGATTTTTATTCTCATTTAAAGGTGTGTTTTACTGTATCATTATAGCGCAACGATCGCAAGAGTATAAAAGCATTTCCAAAAGGGCTTGCTCATAAAAACAAAATAAGAAAAGCGTCCTTATCAAAGAAAACTTTAAATGAGAAATTTTGGCCAAATAAAAGAACCATTTTATTTAAAGAACCATTCACATACGCGACATATCACGCTCGATGTGATTTTTCTTGAATTCACTGAAATATTCAAGCATAATTTCTGGATACAAATTTAGGTGAATTTTACTCGAATCCCTGTGGATTAATTTTACATGAATAAGAAGATAAAAGTGCAAAAATTATCAATCTGTTGTTATTTAAAAATACCGGATTGTAACAGAAGGAACCCTACAAGGTTTTTTAAATTACTAGTTCAATTTATTTTAATTGTTTTCTTTTCTTTAAGGACAAAAAACATCGAACATGCCAAAATAACATAAGATGTTTTCAAACCAACTAGTGACAATATACATGATGGTTTTCATTACGTTTTTAGGTTAAATGTTTTTATGAATACTCGTTCAAATTAAAATAAAATACAATAAAAAAACTTTCGTTAATGCCTTATCGTATATAAATTTTCCAAATTAGCATAAACAATATGACTTACGCACACATCTTAAGTGAGTTTAATTAATCTAAGTAGATTACCAGGATATTAAAAGGTACATAAACAAAAGTTATTGTTAATTTTTAAATACCTCCTCGTATGAAGGAAGAAGTAGATTTCCCCCTTACTTCGGTTTCTTGTAAAAATATTTTGATAATTTATACAAGGATAGAAAATGGTCTATAATTGTATAAAGCGCAACTATATTACAACTATGTCAAATATTTATTATTCATCATCCATGTATGTTTCCTAGGTAAATAAATATCTAAATACCTGCGGCGTTGCGTACATATAAATAAATTTAATTAAGAAAAATACGCTACTGGTACCTAAGTTTTTATTTTCGGAATGGCTTGACCTTGGCTGTGAAAATATTGTGCAAATTCATTGTAATTTGATCGTGCTGTACACATTTGGAACATCGAAGTGGACGCATACAGTTGTTTTTGGTATGTTTTACAGTATCAGTCTGCCCTAGAGGTCCAGAGATATTATCCGGGATTGTTTGTGTTGAACTAGATTTGTTCAACGTACCTTTTTGCTATATTACATTGTAATGTTTGACTAATTAATCATCATTAATACAATCGACTGATGACAAAAAACTTTAAAATAAAAACAGGTTTTAATTTTAAATTAAAAACAGGTTTTAATTTTAAAGGGATTAGGAAAAATAACACGTCAGATTTAAAGTGTTTTTTAGATACAATGATGCCAGAAACCACATCGTTTGGGCCAAGTTCCACAAAAACAGAGGCACAGTGTCTTGGCATATATCACTCATTAGGCAATTAGAAATTTATGTAAGCAAAGTTTCTATTTCAATATTTCATTTAAACTCGTTAATATATTGTGTTGTGCTTTACATTATTTTAAAATACACATTTCAAAATACGTTAGTTGGTTTATTTTAATGATATGTTCTTACAGTATTATAGTGGAAACAATTTATTTTGCAAAAATTGTTATTCAATGTTAACCGATAATATTTAAATTCACTTTGGCTTCCTTCATTTAATTATGACTAAGTTTTTTTTTTGAAAACATTGTGAAGAAAAGTTATTATTTTGTGATAAAGTGTAGAATTTTTGAAGTTATACTTCTTTAGGCGCGTTATGAAAAATGATGAGAGTGAAATTTTAAGATTCGTAACACAAAAGTTACAGTATGAAGTTGCAGTTATTGAGACTATATATTAATACCAATATTTTGTACGAAACTTACGTTGGGGGCGTAGCTCAGATGGTAGAGCGCTCGCTTAGCATGTGAGAGGTACCGAGATCAATACCCGGCGCCTCCAAGACAAGTTTTTTACTTTTTAGATTTTGCATTTTATTTGTCTTTCGAATAATTTAAAAATGTTTGATGTCATTAATTGTGATTCTTTATTTATATTACTAATAAATCTAATATCCAAGTTTCACATATAAATACTTATACAGAGAGGCAGATGATATTTAAAAACAATATTACCATTTGATGCAGATTTATTTGATGATGATTTTAATTTATGCAGATAATAGATAAAGACAATATTACCATAAGGCATTTAGCTTTATGGTAATATTGTTTTTATCTTTATTTTGTATTCACTTTTCATACAGAATTAAAATATAAATTAGTTTATAATTTCCTTACATCAGCGCAGCGCCATCTTTTGATAGATATGATTATTAATTTCACGTAACAAAAATATTTCAAGTACATAATATTGACGCAGTGGGCCGCTTTTTCATTTGAATTTATTGGATAAAAAAATATAAGTGCGATTTATATATGTGCTGATAAATTATATTCAGTAGTGATTTAAATTCAATAGTTTGATTAATATTACTATTCGTAAATATTAGTGAAAAAATTGTGTTTATAGATTTTTTCAAGTGCTCCAATATAATTGAGGTTGTCTATCCGTATGTATTATTTAATGATGCCAAAGAAGTATAACTTCTCATAAGTACACGCACCCATTTTTTGATTGGCTTGCTTTATATCGCTGTATCATACAATCAGGAATATTTGCGAGAATTTTAACATGTACGCTGTATTTATTTCGATTAACATTGAGTGTATCAAATAAACCACTTAAAAAGGTAATTTCAGTTATAATTGGCAATTTACATTTATTTATTATAAATGTCTTATTTATATATGGCTTAATTTCAGTGGGCTGGTGTATTCTTGTCAATTTTGTTGAAACTAAAATATTTTTCATTTCTTTTAAATTATTACTAACTTTTTTCTGCGTTTTTTTATTCAGTTTTCTCTTGACCAACATTTGGTAAGGACTCCATTTCTAAGGAAAAGCATCATTATTGCAATTTATTCAAGTAGTACTTTATGTAAAAGTTTAACAAATTACGAATTTACATAATTTGTGACAGAAGCAAATAGCTAGATTGTACGATCTTGATCATCTATAAAAATCGTGTCCCTTTTATCAACGAAGAGGCGTATTCTTTTGTCAAATCTTTTTACGTACCTCCGCAAGAAGCCGTTGAATGTACAGTTGGCTATAGAATCGGTTAAAGAATGCACGTTACTGCTTTGCTTACGTTGCATTATAAGCTGTGCTTACATATAACTGAATGTGCTTAGATGGAGTTTTTGAAACTGGCAAGCCAGAAAATGAGATTTACATCTGTATACTTTGACTTCACCAATAAATTAATAGCTTTTAATATTTTTTTTTGTTATTTTTTACCTAATTACGATATTATTTACACAAGCTGTCTTTTTTTTTTAAGAGTTTTTTATTGTTAGCTCATCTTTTTTCAACATTTTTTACTGTTTCATATTTTTAAGCTTCTTTTATTTTTGCTTTTATTACTTTCAATATAGGAATATTTATTTGTTAAATAAATGTTCGCAATTGCTTGTCAATAACATTACGAACAGCACGATCAAAAATTGTCATGCCAATTTTTTAGACCGTTTATCTATCTAGAACTATTTATAACCTTAAACAGAAGAAATGCTAAATCACGCTGTTTTTAAAGTTTGTAACAGAATGACAATGTTTCTTTTATTTGGTTTATTCATCACAGCCCACTTGATCATTTATGTATAGCATTTAGAAAAAAGTCTATGCTACCGGCCATTTTGCGCAATAATTAGAAGTTGAAAATACTATTTTTCAGTTAGGTAATTTTTATAAATAGTGATATCGTATTTACTAGAAGGTATGGAAAATAGCGGTTTTAATAATATTAAATAAAATAAATTGTAAGTGACAAAATAATTTTTATAAACCCTAAATTCAAGTGTTTTAAGAACAGTTTAGCGTTTCAAAATTGTCCCTAAATTTGTTGCATGATCATTTGTTCAAATTTATAAACAATATTTTTTATTTGACCATGAATAACGTCTTTTAAAAATACAATCGCGAGATTTCACACATATTATTATCTCAAACAGTAAGACATCGACACGAACATCATAATTTTGTACACTAATTTTTCATTTTGAAATTTTCAAAATTTAATTCATAAAAAAGTTCATTTAAAAAATTATGATAAAAAAAACGAGAGCAATCATACGTAATAGTGAACTTGTATCAGTATTTGTAAGCAGAACTGTGTCCTTTATAATAGAAAAAATAATGGACACCAACTTATGCAATCTTTATTATTTGTTTGTGAAATATCTGTACAGGGTTTTTTTTATTGTATAAAAATGCGATTTCAAAGAATTGTCAATATAACAAAACGTTAAATCTAACCTAAAGGGGTTAGTGAAAGGCAAAACGTGTCTTGAAAAAGCGATTGGACCAGAAAATAACTCAAATGATTACGTTATTAATGAACTAACAAGGATTATTTTGAAATTTATGCATCGATGCAATTTATGTCTGTATTTTTATAGGTGCAATTAGTAATAACAGATGGATCTATATATTTTCACAAACCAACCTATGGCTAGGATTTTCCCGCATTTCTGTACTTAATCAATATCCTTAGTGCTAATCTAGATCTTGGAAAAGTATAATTTTGGCAGAGTCATTTATAAGTAAAATAATATACAAATGTACCAGCATAAACATACAAACCGATGTTGAGTATTCTTCTTCATTTGGGGTTTGGGAGAAAGGTACTCAACATCGGTTTAGTTTTTAGTAGCGTGAAATTGCTTATTTTACAGTTTAGGAAAATTTAATTGCGAAGGATTAGGCTTTCATTTATTTTATAGCAATTTAAAACTATGTTATTAAAAAAAACAGTAAAGGCACGAAATATTTTTTAATAATTCAAATCAGTAATTACCAATTTTAAACTAATTTTTTGGATACTAACCATTAACTCTAAATCATTCTTGCACTCTTTTAAAATGTCTTTTAAAGAACCTATTAATTTGTTTGTAATAACGTTCTTCATAAATTTAATACTTACACAGTTATCTATTATAGTTTTCTGAATAAAACGAACAACCAACGTGAGAATTCTTGGTATTCAGACGAGTTGAGCTTTTTAACTGTTTTAATCTTCTTTAGATATGTCCACATAGACTAGTCTCAAAATGACATCATGCATTTCTTCTTTGAAGTACTGCTTGCAGGTAAAAAGGCAAGATATTCTAAAGTGAATATCTAAATAATTTCATGTTAAAACGCGATCTAAGGAAGTCCCCTCAAATATCTCCCCTCCTCCTGAACCTGGTTTTTTGTTTGCTGGATATGTTTTGTAGTAACGTTCCTTTGAGATGGCTGAATTATTTTTCTTGCCCGAATCTCGTTATATATCTGACAACCTTTATAATTGGCAGGGTGTTTTCAAAGACAAAGGGCACAGGTAGCTGGTGTATTCCTATTTTTCTTTGTGCAATCTATTGTTCTAAATTTTCCAAATTAGCATAAACAATACGACTTACCCACACATCTTAAGTGAGTAATTAATCTAAGTAGATTACCAGCAGTGCCGGATAAAGCCGACGCGGGGCCCGTTGCAAATGTGAACAGGGTGACCTTGAGTTACATTGCCTATTGAAATTTAGGATGTAAATAAAACAGAACATTTACAAAAAGGCTTTTCGTAATTTAATGCATGCAAATTTAGAAATAACACTCGTCAAATCAATATTTCTAAGTAAATCGTTTTCTATATTCATTATAGTGAGGTCATTCAAACGTTCTTGTCCCATTGTGTTCCTTAATACATTTTTTATTCGTTTTAATGTTGAAAAAGAACGTTCTACACTGCAGTTTGTGATCATAAAACTCAAGTAAATGCGTAACACTATTTCTACAATTGGAAAACACGATTCCAATTAATTTTTATTAGAATTTTATAAAATTGGAGTTCCAAAGCCTCGTGTTTTTTGGTGTCAATACCAGCAGCCACATCTGTTTTCAGCAGCTCAGCGAAATGCACCAGTTCATTGCCAAAACCATCTTCCACGTCATCTGGGTAAGAGCTGACGATAATTTGACTTCTTTTTAAAATCTCTTCCGCCGTTAAAGACATTAATTACCGAAGTATTCCAAATACACTGGTCACTTGACGATAAGCTTCCATGCGTTTAGCCAATGCAGCCAGCACATTATCGACTATGACAATAAACACTTGAATTTCAAATCGTTGTCCAGGTGTTTGATTTTCTACAACTTCATCGAGTGAAGTAGAACCGCTAAATTGGTCGTACTTTGTATTTCGCTTGCGTTTTCTCATAGTCAATTGTTGATATTCTTCATAGCCAATCAAGACTTTGGCTTTTGTCTCTATATCCGGAAATGTGGATCGCATTGCTTGGATATAGCCATGTAATGATTTATACAGAGCGTATCCTGTATTAAGGTCTTGATCTGACGACTGTAACGAGGCGTTAGTCGCTTGTAAGCGCTCTAGAATTTCATTCCACGCTATAATCATTATTCCTGTTTCTAACTTATTCATTTTCGAAACTAGTCCGTAAGCTTGATTACGACACTACCTTTTTAAAGTGCTTTCGTCGCATCAGCTTGTGCGGACCACCTAGTGTCCGATAATCTTTTTAAAATTGGAACATTGGAACCAGCATTTTGTAGTGCTTTTTTAAGAAGACTCCATCGATAGGTTGAAGCGGAAAAAAATGAATATAGACTTTCAACGAAATCGAAAAAAAATGATGCTTCTGTACAACATTCTGCAGCGCACTTTGTAACCAAATTTAATGAATGGGCAAAACAGGGAATATATTCCGCGTACTTATTTACATCCCTAATTCGTGCTTGTAAGCCGTTGTATTTCCCGCTCATGTTGCTGGCATTGTCATAACTTTGACCTCGACAATCTTTGATGTTGATACCTTTCTCACTTAAAAAATCTAGTAAACTTTGAACAAGCTGTTCTGCAGTATAGCCTTCCATGTCCACGAATCTTACAAACCTTTCGACTGGTCCAGATGGGAAGACATAGCGCGCTATCAGAGTCAGTTGGTCTACATGCGATATATCTGGAGTAGAATCCAATGATACTGAATAGTATTTGCATTTTTTAATTTCGCAAATAATTTGGTCCCGTATAATTTGGTCCCGTCCCGTATAATTCTTCGCATGTGGTTTTTGACAAGTATGACGTATGTCCTTTCCCTTTATTTGCATGAAGATGTATGTGTTCGGCCAGAAAAATGTCAATTTAGCTATCAATTCTAATAAGCCTAAATAATTTCCATTGTGCGATATGCAGCGATATGCATATAATCTATTTGTCAAGGATCTTTCGATGGGCCGCAAAATATTTCAAATGCATTTATCTACACTTGGTTGGAAACTGAGGCCTTAAAAGGGTCTAATCAGATATCTTCAGCATTATTTCATCGACTGATGAATACCACTTTTGAAGATACTCATAATCATGTGATGGTTGTGGGGGACAAATAAATTCAATTGAATTGGGAATGCTGGCCTACTGGTTAAAAACCATGGCTCCAAGTAATATAAAATAAATTACAATAATATTTCCACATACATTCGAAAATTTATTTGAAAATATATTTATTTAAAATTTAAATCAGATCAACTATGATTGAAAACAGGTTAATAAAATTAAGAAACTTCATCAATAGAAGGAAAATTGAGAAAATATTCTGTTACACACATTCGGTAAATTGACAATTTATAAAAACGAGGCAGACTATATCTTTTAAATGTATTATATATGACAACATCTGTCTGTGATGAGTGAAATGAATTCAACCGACAAGTGTTCTGTAATCAAGTGTGATAGTAATATTCAGAAAATGGGACTCTTTGTGTCATATTTACTCTCACAGTAACTAATTTTTCTCTATATCTAAAGAATTTTAACCACTTAAAATCCCACGTAAAATTTAATAATTTTTGCTCGACTATTAATCATTATCCTATGTTATGTACAACTGAAAATATTTTTAATTATTGTTATTCAGTCAAATCCAGATTAATCACTATGGGCTGTTTACAATAACAATTTTAAAATCTAGAAAAATTAATATATCCAAAATTTATTTAAATTTTCGGTTTATTCAGTTTAAGGGAAATTGTCCACATGGCATTATAAATTACCCGTTAACTACTCTCATCACCAACACAATATGTTTAAACTGAGGAATAAGACAATTTACATCCAAGAAAGATTGTTAAAATGTTTATAATATCAGAATGTCAACTATAGTAAATGGATTTCAATTTTTTATTTTTAAATTTTAATAAAATTTACAGTGAAATACCTACCTGTAGAGAACCTCATCCACCAACAAATTATTATACGCTATGTTGACTTGACTTGAAATCGGACAGACATGAGAACACTTCACTGATAACTTATTAATTAATCATTTGGTGCCTACTGTCTGTACATCCCCTGAACAAATAAGCGTTACACATGAACGAGTAAACATGGCAATAAGATAATTTATTTCGAAGAACAGTTGTTGAAAAATATTAAAATATGTATTATAAGTGGACTTCGAAATCTAATGAATTATGCAATGAAGTACCCGTATCGAAAAATTGTGTAACATTGTACGTAAAAAGAATTTTAAACTATAGTCAAACCAAGCATGCTTCTGCTATCTTTTAATGAGTGAATTAGAATATAATGAAATAAAATTAATGCCATTAATACAAGATACAAATACAAAATTAAAGGAACTAATAATGTTATATCACAGGTTATAAAACGTGATGATTTACTATAAGCAGTAAGGTATGATGATTTACTATACGCAGTATCAGTATACTTTGCGCTTTGTCATTTCTAACATAAAAAAGAAATTTCACTCGAGATTAGTATCTGTTAACAGTAATCGTTGAAATGAAAACTCGGGCACAAAGCTTTACAGGTAAAAAAATATGAACTATATACAGTTATAATTTCACAACTCAAATCTTTCTAATTTGGATCCAAAATGTGAAAGTTTATAAGTAAAATAAAGTTCGATCCGTATCAAATATGTACACTGCACTACCAGTCCCATACTAGATTGTAATATACACACACAAAGATGCGCGCACGCACGCACGCAAGCGTGCACACACACATACTACAATATCAACTGAAAATAAGAACAACAGTCCATTGTCATCGTCACATCATTGTACTTATAAACCTTGATCACTTGGTTGACAAACTTTGGTCGAAGCTTTTTCTGTTTCATTATACTCTGTAATGTAATGTTATGTGTATATACACTGTTACTAAAGATGGAATTGCTCTTTTAAATATGAAACATTGTTACCCACCAAGAGTGGTGGTCCAATTACCTGGGATGATTATTAAATCAACTATGCGTATATAAAAGCCTTAAAAGTGGGATTACACATAAACTCTATTATCTGCCTTCAAAGTTATAATTTGTTTTATTAACCAGGGTATATTTATGCAGTAACAGCAACAAATTTTATTGGTTTTCAAAGTTTATTGCTTCTTGTTGCTATATAAAAGGTTGTTTAATTATTTTTTTATTTTGGCACTTAGCGACCATGGGCGTTAACAATAAGATGAGAAGTTTATAGTTTAACTTCAGCATGTGACTATAATCACAATATATATAACTACAATTTTTGGAATCCCTAAATATGGTATATCCCACATAAACTCAGAACTCAAAAGCAGCACCTGGGCTGACCAAGGTGAAGACCTTTATATTAGGAAACGCAAGTATATATTCTAACACCTTATTATATTCACTGTCACTATTTTAAACTAATGTTTTATATACAATGGATAGATTTCGATGACAGCTGACGATTAAAACTTAAACAAACATTGTAGCTTTTCCGAATCAAAAGTTATACTAATTGCAAATCTCGATACGCAGCAAAATAACCTCAAAATGGCGACGCTTCCCCCTCCACCGCGCGCGATGCGTCACTGTTCTCGCCTATCGTAATGAATTCTTTGATCCTTTAGCTATCCAGTGGTATAATTTAATGTTTGATGTAGAGGATAGATTCGAAACTGTAACGCCAAACGGTAACCCCCGATTTTGTTGTTATTAGGTTTTATGGTTTGTCCCCATATGGTAGCAAATTTAAAGACGTATTCATGTCAAAAAACCTATATGTTAATCCTAGTACAGTAAAAGGCCACATCAAAAACCCCATTAAAATCATTTTAGTGGTCCCTGCACAATGTGCGAAGAAATAAACATGCTCACAGACAAAAATGCCAAAAATATAACTTTTATCATATGATAACCACTTTTATCATATGATAACCCTTTTTAATCACTTTCCTGTAAATATGTTCAATGTACATATATTCAAATCCTATATTTTTTTTATATGTATAGATTTTTGATGTCCTGTAATCGATCTAATAAGATGTGATCATATGCCTCTGAAGAAAAATTCACGCAAATATGTTACATACCCATATTGAAGACATAGAAATCTAACGGATATTAAGCACTTTATACTTGAAATCAGTGAAATCACTAATTTTCTATATCTTTGCTAATTTTACTATCCAAAAATCACAAATTCATCGCCCCCGAGTAATGGTAAAATTAAAACATAAATAGATATAACGTTCGTGTAAAAAATATGTTTGCACTTAATTCAAATTCTTCTCCACAGTCTTGATCACAACTTTGCTGAAGCCACAACAGGTCATTGGTGCTGTCATTAATTTTTAATTAATGTCACAATCGGCACAGAGCTCAATACTAGCAAAAAAAATACAAGCAGACGGATTTATTGTTCACCGGCGTCCAGAAAAGTTATCAAAGAATGAACGGGGTAAGTGTGTTGACTCAAAACTTCATGATGTAAAAATTCAATTTTAATATATCCTCTATCTTGCTCTGACTGTGTTATTTGTAAAGGTATTATAGACACACAGCCAACTAATTGTTGATACTGATTATATACTCACCGAGAATTATAAAATATAAAAATAATCTGTAACTCAATCTATCAGTCTTTTCAAACCATATAACATATTTTTTCTCTTTTTTTTAAAGTCAATTCTTTTTCTTCACAAATCAAACAATGAAGATTTGTTTAATTTCTGTTGTATTTGCTGTCATGTATTTGTAACCCTTATTATTGGTATCCAGAGGATATTTTCGATGTAATTTGTGATAAATTCTGCCACACTCCCTCATTTTTTTAAATGAAAAGTTTGGGATATTCTTATAATTAATTAATGGGTAGCCTATAAAGTAATACGTAGAAATTGCTTGTGCGACAAGGAATTACAATTTTTTTTTAAGTTCCGGAGATATTTGATCATTGCTTTAAAGATATTATGTCAGTTAGTATTGTGCAATTAGAATTCATTACAATACTACAATGCAATTAATTCAATACAAGTAAGATACAGTTTTTACAGACAAAAAGTAAATTTTTACAAACTTTGACAATTTTTAATTTGTGATTTTTAATTTCTTTCAATACACATTATATTGTTTTGTCCTTTGCTAAAATGGAAAGAAATTTCACTATTTACTATTTTTGTTTCATTCCGCCCCTTATGTAGGTTCATTCTGTAGGGTTAAATCAAATTATGTAGTATATGCGGGCTATGTAGCTGTGAGCAGAAATTACCAATATAACATGACTGGTGTTAATCTGTCTGTTATGATATGTCGATCTATAACCTGTCTGTTAATACTTGCATACTGTTTTATATAATAGACTCTTACTATACGGCATTGTTCTATTTCAATGTGATAATCTAACATTGTAACTGTTAAATCTAACATTATTTTATTCGATATGATAATCTAACATTGTAGTGTAAATCTAAAATCTAACATTGTGACTCCTTACATTGTAATTTTTTAAAACATTCTTGAATCTTACATCTTTACAAAGGGGATAGAATTATGGACATTGTACAGCACGAATGAAATATTTTGTTTCTCTCAATAATTTCACAGTAGCTGTTTAGAAATTAGATCATTAAATGAAGGTGATTCTAACGATTTTTCACATCTTATTAAGATGGCGACATAGAACTGTAGTGCTTCGTTTTAATAAATTATTTATTAATTTAACACGATCTCAATAATGTCTTAATTGTTTAATTTTATTTAATATTAAGATGAAATTGTTAAACATACATTCTTAATCTATCGACACTATCACATACTATATAGCATATTTACTTTCCAATTTAAAGGTACAATTGTCTAGTATTATCACTCTGTCAATACCTGTTTCGTGAGTAGAATGTAACTCAGCAAGTGTAAATTTAGGTTACAACGTAACTGTCAGCTTTGTATTCATATATCTATGTAAGTTTAGATGAATCACGTCTCTCTCTGTATTTCTGTTTTTATATGGGAAATGTGCACCTATGAGGAAGGTGATAGTATTAAAATAGTAGGCTAACATAATGTCGCCCCTTCCAGTGCAATCCACATAGTTTAGGGTAGAGGATACAAAAACCGTGACTCTATAATCATACTTTCCCACTATTCAGAAATTTGTAAAGAATAACCCACTAATATAATATACCTCAACAAAAATGATGATTTATGAAATTCAGCACAATGTCAATAGAAATGAAATAAATAAAGTTCATTGAAATATATAATGTTTGCTTTTATATTTATAATAAAACTCTTTATAAGTTTATAATAAAACTTAGCATTACTTTAAACAGCAAAATGTATCTCATTGCTACTTCATATCTGATGCAGTTCAGTACAATTGAAATTATCCTTGAAATTCAAGGGTAAGAGGAAATTCCTGACTGAGGAAGTTCCTGAAACATTACTTGTCTCTTGAGCTCTCAGATGCTTAAACAAACTATATTTTAATAGTATTGTAGCTCTCAGATGCTTAAACAAACTATATTTTATAGTTTGCTAAATATATTAGCAAAAAAAATAGGCATAGTTAGAAAAATGTATAAGATATAATGTGAAGAGAGCTTTTGTTTGTATATTTTCTATTAATTGAACGGTCAAATCTCAATTCACATTCAAAAATACCTTTGGGTTGGAAAAATACACCTGTTATAGACATATTATATTGAAAATGACTGGGATTTCTTTTGAATTGTATAATGTTGCTGAAATTCAAGATTTTTTCATTTGTCATTTATAATAATGACAAATGAAATTTTAATGGCTTGTACCTGAATTCGAATTTCAAAATATTTTTGATATTCAAAATGGCGGCGTTTGTCATTTGCAATAAATCACCACTATATTTGTTCTTGACCAACTTTAGGGTGCTGAATTTGAGTTACACAATATTTTTGAGATTCTAAATGGCCGCACCTGAAATTTTTAGTAAATCGTCACTATATTTGTTTTTGATTAACTTTAGGGCGTTGAATTAGAATTTCACAATATTTTTCAGATACAAGACAGCAGCATCAGTTATTTGCAATAAATGGCCTGTATATTAGTTTCATTTAGTAACATTGTTAAATTCAAATCTATCCTCTAAGAACAATTAGACAAAACAAGAGACAAGAGTGAGTTTGATTTAATGTAATTATAATAATCTTTCTACAACGCAAGGAAATGAAAACTCTATTTTATATAAATACATAGTAGGCTTCCGTTCTTGTGTCTGCCTATATTTTTACGTCCCAAACTGCAGAAGTACTGAATCCATTATGCCAATATTTTCAAAGATATGATATGGAACAAATTGAACAATTATTTAGAAGTATTAGAGAATTTTTTACAATCTTCATCAATGTAACCTATACTTAAAACATTTTTTACATATTTCATTATAGAATACAATTAAATTTGCACTTAACTAAAAATAATCAAGTATTATTTAAATTTTTTTTCTTTTACTAGCTTACCCAGTTTGGAATAAAATATTAATTTCTTAGTCTATGAGATATTATGTCTACTATAGTGTCAGCTACTGTAGCCGAGTGGAATGTAATTAAATTTTCTTGTTTTTAACAAACATCATGTAGAAGTTTCGTAAACAAATGGTAAAAGTTGAAACGTTATAATTTCGTTATGTTTGTACATCTGTCTCCCCTTAACTGTCTGTCACTCTCTTGTAGTTTCTATAATATTAGACCAATGCAAAAGAACTTTTCAAGTGAGTTCACATAGAGATCTCGGTTAATACGTTGCAAAGTAATAAAAATGCTATCCTTTTAAAGAGAAACACCAACGTGTGAAAACAAATAGTATATTTATTAAAAGAAAAGACTAAATTTAAAAAAATTATATTGATTTCACAATTTATTTATAATTTAAATGCCAATTCAAGTAGATTCCGTTCACAAGAAGATATGTTTTATGAGACAGATTATTAAATAAGGCACAGACCAATGAAAAAAATTTGTGTCTGTCAATCTCAATACCAATGTAAAGTTTTTTCCAAACTTCTGAATCATGGATTTTATGTTTCCTTTGACTTTATACTTATTCCAAAGTCTGTTGGGAAGTTGTCACTAATATGAAACACATTAATATTTAATATGACCTAATTATGTAATTACATAAGGTGTGACATTTATATTATAAATATCGTAAAAATTATAGCATCTAGACTCATCATTATAGTTTTCCTACAACATTTGCGTAAATTTCTAAAAACACTGCTTTTTCATAGTTTTAGGTTTACAGTTTCGAAAATAACGGGGGTGGGCATAATTTTTCATATATTTTTCTCTATATCTCTGAAGACAAACTAACTAAAATTATAAAAAAATATTCTTGAGATCCTTAGAACTAGGCCTTTCAAATGATATCAAATCATTTCAAATGACGATGGGTGCTTAATTTGTCTCTCTTAAAATTTCTATGTAAGTATTTTTGACCATCAGCTACTAACGCCTGTATGCACCAAAAAGTGACGACTTGGAGTCCGACTGTAAGTCAAGGAACCATATTCCGACCATAAGGTGACTAATAGCCGATTAAATATGAAAGAGAGTGATATCGTTTGTGTTCCTGCTAGACGAAGTCAGTCGTGTTTACTGATAGTTAAAAACGTGTTTCGTACGTTCCACGCATTATCTGTCAGTCGAGTCAGACCAAGAATCTACCTTTACCGACCACGCCTCTTTGCACGGTTCACTATTTCAACTGTCGGGTCATTCTATCTTGCGCGGAGCACATATGTAGTAAATAAAACTAACGTAAATGTAAACATGGTGGATTGGGTAGTAGTGTTGATTGAATGAATATATTTGATTGAATGAATAACTTTTATGAGACGAAACGATTGTGAAATTCCTTATAATTCCAAGTTTTAATTCGATACCCTGTCACCAAAAGGGTATTTGAACTTGATGAGGTTGCGCAAATCAGAACTCGCAACAAATAGTGAAAGAAATAATTCATATTCTCTTAAGCAAACGCTAATCGCACTATGTTACTACACCGGCAAGACTTTCTAAATAATTATAGGAGACATGATGAAAGTGATCAATCCACATGCTCGAGAATAATCAATGAAGTCCATAGATGCCTTAGCAGATCCTTCCACAATTCATCTCGATACTCAAAATGGAATCCAAATGCCGAGAGGTAAATTTGTATTGTTTTCTATTTTAATTCTATATTTAGATTTTACTAAAATAAAAATACAATTAAGAAAGCCGTTTTACTACCGGCAACTGTGTCCGAGAAATGTAGTGTCAAATGTCATTCACCGATTTCCGTCAACCTCATTGTAAAATTATAATTTATATGGTAAAATATATTTTTATCAAATTATTTCGTGACCACTTCTCATAACTAATCAAAATATCGCTTAGTGTAAATTGTCTCCCAAAAAAAAAACCAGAAAAATTGTGGAACTATGTTTTTATAAAGTGTGTTGTGTTCCTTGAAAATCAGACAGAATGATTTTGATGCCTAAAAAGTTTCTTTCCTCTCAATGTGCAGGCAGCCTGCGATTCAGATTTAGTCATCCGGGATATAGTGGCAAGGTGGCCAGGTAGTACTCACGATAGTACAATTTTCAACAATTCCGCCGTAAGGGCCAAATTTTTAAATAATATTTCCTCAAATTGTCACTTGCTGGGAGACAGCAGGTATTCATGCTTGCCATACTTGATGATTTATCAGGCCTAACATGAGGAATGGTTAGATAATGGCATTTAGTTACTACAACATACTATGTAAAAATGAATGCAGCAGGTTTTTAGCTCAAAATGAAGCTAAACAAACACGTATAAAATTGTTAAATGTGACTATAAAAACAAACAGTAAGCATTTAAAAACAGTTCTCAGATTTAGCATGTAAAATTTTCAGTTATACAAAGCTATCAGAAATTAAAAATATGATATTATACACTTTTTAAACACTACATTAAAGATTATGTATAAAGCAAAAAACAATGTACTTAAATGCTAAAATTATTAAGAGATATATTTGAAAATACAGCCCCTAATCAAGAATTAAACCAGTTGATATGAATAGTGAAGAGCAAATAGTATTGCTAAATTCTTATGGGTTTGCTAGTACTTCTAAACTTTGATTGATTTTCATATTCAACTATTTAAGCTCTAGTAGATTGTTTCCTTTGAGTAAATTTTTTTAAAATTGTATTTATTCAATAACTTGTATTCATGAAATAGTAATTAAAAGTAGAGAAATTTATATTATTGATCTTTTTCTAGATATATTTCAAGTCACATTTTGACAAGAAACACTGTTGAAAGACAATATGGCGTGATTAAACATACTAGATATATTTACATTTAACATGTGATAATTTTCTTATGTATTTTATGTAGTACTTAATCATTTAAAATATACTGACATGGGTGTAATATATTTATTTATATCATACTCTGTGTTTGAAACAAAGACATCAGAAAAGAGAACTGATGAATTCAAAGTTAAAATGATTCATGTAGTAAATTTTAAATCTAATCAAGTATTATCAATATTTCTAGAAAATTAGTAGCCCAAGGTGCAGTCGAGGAGCAAAACGACTTCTACGTAACTGGTTTCAGCCGTTCCGAAAAAGATCCCGACCTGATGCTGTGAAGTCATCGAGATCTGCCGAAGTGACTGATGCTCTCGAGGCTTAAAGCTGATAGGACGTGAAGATTGCAGAAATGAAGAAGATGGAGTTGGAAAATCATAATATTCTGCTTGACCAGCATAAATAGAATGTGGAGGTGACAAAGAAACACTTAAATTTATTAGATGAAAAATAAAAATTATTTAAAAAATTAAACAAATTTTTTAAAGAGACTGAAATTCTGAGATTGGTGATTATATGATTAGTGCTATGTTGATTTGGTGATTGTATAATTGGAATCTTATATCTAGAAAAATATCAAGAATATAAATTTCTCTACTTTTAATCGCTATTTCATTAATAAAAGTTACTGAATAAACACAATTTTGAAAAAATTTACTCAAATGAAACAATCTATTAAATATTTGAATATGAAAATCAATCCAAGTATAGATGAACTAGCAAACCCATAAGTATTTAGCAATGCTATTTGCACTGCCCTATTCATATCAACTGGTTTAATTCTTGATTAGTGGCTGTATTTTCCATTATGCCGCTTAATCATTTTAATATTTATGTGCATTTTTTTTGCTTTGTACATAATCTCTAATCTAGTGTTTAAAAAGTGTATAATTTCATATTTTTAATTTCTGATAGCTTTGTATAACTGAAAATTTTACATGCCATAACTAGATCCTACATACTAATCTGAGAACTGCTTTTAAATTCTACTTTGTTTATTCTTATAGTCACGTATAATGATTTTATAGGTGTTTATCTTCATTGAAAGCTTAAAACCTGCTGCATTCATTTTTACATAATATATTGTAGTAACTAAAGGCCATTATCTTACCTTTCCTTATATTCTGTAGCAGGCCTGATAAATGATGTCATCAAGTATGGCAAGCATGGATACCCGCTGTCAAATAAAAATTTGGCCGTTACGCCAGAATTGTTAAAAATTGTACTATCCTGAGTCCTACCTGGCCACCTTGCCACTATATCCCGGATGATTAAATTTTTTGTTGCACATTTAGAGAAAAGAAATTTTTTCACCACCGAAATCTTTCTGCCTCCTGGAGATTGTATTCTGACATGACTGCAGTTGATAGCTCCAACATCTCCTGGCAATACGGCGATTGCATAAAATCCTAGAGCAATCTGTAATTACTTCACATTTAATTTTAGACTTGTAAATTGAAAAAAAAAAATTTCTCGAATAAAATGTTCTCCGCCATGAGAAAAAACTTCAGACATTTGCGATTTGCAAGGAATAGAACGTACTTTTGGAAAACTCAGTTCCACAATTTTTCTTGGTTTTTTTTTGAGACAATTTACACTAAGCAGTATCTCAGACACATTTGCCGATAGTAAAATGGCTTTTTCAATTGAATTTTATTCTAGTATAAACTAAACATAGAATTATAATAGATAACAAAAAAATCCACTTTCATCATGTCTCCTATGATTATTTGGAAATTCCCGCTAGCGTAGTAATGTAGTGCGATTAGCGTTTGCTCAACTAGAGAAAGTGAATTATTTCTCTCCCTATTTGGTGCAAGTTCTGATTCGCCCAATCTTATAAGTTAAAGTACCATTCTTTTGGTGACACAATATCAAGCTAAAAACTCGGAATCGTTAAGACATTTGCAATTGTTTCGTCTTATAAAAGTTCTTCGATGAGAAGATTCAACATCTATATAATTTAAAATATTCTTTCTATCAACGCTATTACCCAAATCTGCCATTTTTATTTTACATTTGCACATGATCAAACCAATTCAACAGTCGAAGCGGGCACGGTCGATAAAGGTGAACTCTTGGTCTAACTCGAATGACAGTTAATGTGTGGAACATATGAAATACATTTCTAACTATCAGTAAGCCCGACTGACGGCTTCAGAGCCGACAATCAGCTGTTTGTGGTGCATACAGGCGTAAGATATATGTGAGCTCAGAGTCGGACGGGGCTGGAAAGGCCCGGCTGACTCCCCACAAGCCTGGGATAAGGATAGATGTGATACTATCGGATAATAATGAAATATACATATTATTAATTTTCAATGTTATTTTTTTAAAAAAATACTTAAAAAGAAAGTCGAATGCCCTCAAAATCGGTTAATTAATTTGAAAGAAACTGCAATACAAATTTGCAAAGAAGTGCCTTTTCAAAATAACTTTCAAATATCTAGGAAGAAACAATATTTTTGAATAGACATTATTTTTTGAACAAAAAAACAGCATTGAATGCCCCAATTCAGTTAATCGCTCGGTAAATATTGTTTTCCAAATACGCCATTATTAAAAAAGCGCCATTATTATTTTTGGAGCTCAAGGACCTCTCTAAGTATTTATGAACCATTTTACATATAAATCGTCAGGCAGGAGGTAGGTAGGGTCGGGGGCCCGTGCTGGCTAGGGTCCGGCTGGCAAATGCCACCAGGTACTATATAGCCAGTCTGACACCGTGAGAGTCAATATGTTTAATAAAATAATTTTTAATAAAATTGAGGTAGAAGCTTGAAATCTTACATAGTAATAACTATGTAAGATTTCAAGCTTCTGCCTAAGCAGCTTCGAGAAAAATGATTGTGACACACGGACAAGTGAATAATCTTAGGAGAGATTCATTTTTCCTTTTGTGGTGCAAAACACTACGAACACATGGTTGCTACTATTAAATCCATATGTTTACTTACATAAGTCGAAAAGCCGAGCCATATTTTCTGTACTGCCTTGGGCAAGCGGGTCTCTTGAGCGTTCACTCAAAGTGGTATCGCACTTGCGGTGTACAGCCATGGAAACTGATGCTTTTATTTTACTAAGATATTTACAAAAAAGAAGATAAAAAGAAAAATCTATACGGTGATTTAGTTAACAATGGGAGTCGAAAATAATTTTGGATGGATGGATGTAGATTAGTTTGAGATCCTATGTTCACTCTTGAAGAAGAAAATATGAAAGAATCATACAAATTGCCGTGAATCCAAAACAGACACCATCGCTATTACACGACACCGCTAACGGTTGTATCAACATGTTCATTGACACCATATATTAGTTATCTGTGATTGACACTATTTTCTCATCCAGTGGCGTGGCGCGATAAAATTTTATTAGTAGCAACGGCATTTGCTGCTCTCTTCTTTTTGGTGGTACTACTTTAACTGCAGTTCAATGCATTAAAAGTTGCATTGAACTCTATCATTATGTTTGTCCATCGGCTTTTTTGTCACGGAGTTGGTTCGTCTATCTTCAATTATGTGTTTATTTTCATCTACTAGTCTACAAATAAGTTCAAATTTTTATAACATAGGTGTCACCCGTGTTATGGTAAAGTTTACAGTTTAGAAATACTCATGTTTTTATACTTAACAAATGTAATTTTATAAAATCTTCTCTTCCTAAATTGTTGTAAGAAATGTTAAGTACGGGACAATGGAACAAATTCCTTGTGGAGTTTTTAGTAAAGAAAAAGTTTTTACTAAATATTACTAATTTTTACTAATTTTAAGGTTTTTAGTTGCAGGAACTGGTACACTAGTTTATAATATGTTTTGCATATTAAAACACTTCAGTATCAAATATTATCCCACATGTTTATGAACAATGATAAAACTTTTAAAGGATTGTGTAAAATTGAGTAAATTACATAGGGTATAAATTTACGACACATGTTTTGTCTATCTTGGTTTGTTTAGGCCTATACACCACAAACAGCCCTACAGAATGGTGGCAACAAATATATTGAGGCTTCTTTGAGGACGGACAAAAACTGACACTGCACGGCTTGTCCGTTGCACCTTGTGCCTTAACTCGGGTGAGGTACATCCTCATTGAGCAAGCATTTGCCTCGTAAGGCTGCCACATCAGGTCATCTGGTCTGATCCCGGCTATAGGTTCATTTATGATCTAGTCCAGCCTTTTCTAGAATCGGTTTTTAAATGATAAAACTGCTCTTATGCTTAGACAGTTCCAATATCACCGTACGGCTTTTCGTAAACTACTAAAACAAATGAAGTATATGTGATTCTATACATCAAACTGTGTTTATCTGAAGTAGAATGTGCCTATTATGAATGTAAGTGACTCTGTGCATTAAACTTATGAGAAACTGAATAATATAAATGAAGAAAAATTAAAAGTCTTTTTAGAGAAACATGTAAAAAAACTTTTAATTTTTCTTAATTTATATTATTCAGTTTCTCATAAGTTTAATGCACAGAGTTACTTACATTAATAATAGGCACATTCTCTGTTATGCACTTTATGTGTAAAATGTATAACAATTATACTAACAAAAACAATTTTTTACTTAAAAACCTCTTTTTTTATTTACATCTAGATGGATCAAAATGATCTCAGAATCTTGAGATGGTTGTATTTTAAACTATGAAATATGCCATGTCAAGTTTATAAGCAACGTGACATTACTTCGGCTCTATTTTCCTAACTAAAAGGATTGCAAAGACATATTTCCTCATATAGTCTATCATATCACTATTATTAAAAGAAACTGCAAGAAATAAACTTTAAAATCTTCGTACAAAACAAAACTTTAAACCAAAGTTCAAAATGATGATAGTGATGGCGGACACATGGATTTTCTATTAACGTTTGGTATTAATAACATGGTGTGTAACTTAACTAAAAAAGGATTATTAATAGCGAAGGTATAGACAGAACTTAATATATTCTCACACGGAAAAAGATTAATGTTATAGTTTGTAACTTATGTTAAGCATTCGTAGATTCCACATGGCAATAAACTAATGAATGGTAACTCAAAAGACATTTCATCAGTAATGTAAATATTACATGATTCATGAGCACTTGATAAAATATTCATTCTTGAATTCACTTAGAAAACGAATCAATTGAAGTCACACTTTGACCGATTTTAGTATGCTAGCATGTGTTCGATGTTTGCAAAAAACTTCTAACAGATTTTGAACCATGTTTACATTAAAAATTTGTATTGAAAGGTACAGTTTATTTTGATATTTTGATCTTAAGCGATGACTGGTATCTTCATTGCATTTAAGACACTTTTTATAGTTTATATTTCATATTTTTTGTATTTGACTTTTTTTTGAGATTTGTCATTGAAAATTCAAGAAATATATTGTCTTTTTTAAATCAGGATACAGAAAATATTTTTTAAGACAATATATGCCAGTCTTCATAGCCTTCTTATCACATTATGATGTAGTATCATATCATTTATACCACTTTGATCTTGTTTCTTAGGGAATAAAGCACGGCTCCCAAATTTTCATTTATATTGTGTACAATAATATTTTTTCAATTATTTTTTATATGGAAATAATTCTGTTCTGTTTAATATTATTCAGTACAACAAAATATGTGGAAATATTGAATGTTTTCTTTCGAATTTATAATAGAATAAACATGGTCCCATTTGTCGATGCCATATTCGGAAGTCAACATAGTCTTGTTTCCAACAATCATTTTCCTTTGTAATTGCCTATAACTGAAAAATTTGTTGACCTGTACCGCCTACATGTGTATGTAAGTAAGGTTTTTGAATTTCAAGTTTGTAATTTTGTTTAAAGTTTTGAACAGGATTTTAATTTTAAATCATTTTAAAAGCATTGTTATGAACTAATCTTTAATTTTATTCTTCAGCTATTCATGTCTCTCACTTATATTTTCTAGTATTCTCATTTCATTATTCTCATATGGTTTTCATGAAATTTCAAGTATAATGCATGTACTATTAACATATATTATAACTAATGTAATTTGCAACTACTAGTTTAATAAAATACAAAGAGAAAAAGAGAAAATGATAATATAATCGAAAACAATATAGAATTAAGGGCTCATAACTTATTCTAAAAACTTTCGAATTCTTCAGAGAGCAAGAATATGCCTACAAGGAAAATTTACGACATTATTAGGGTTGGCAACTAACAGCAACTGGAATTAAGTAGGTATTCAACCACTCCTGGGTTGGATTAAGTACTTAATTCATTCCTTTGTAAACTTTGTGTTGAGTTGTGTGTTCTTTGTTGAACAGTTGACATATCAAATAATATATTTATTAAACTATTGGCAATGACTTTACATGACGTAATCATGTATGCCACAGTCATAAATCTCTGTTCAACATTGGAAAACGACCTTATGACTATTATTTTATATGCAAACTTAAAAATCAAAAAGCCAAAAACTAATAAATTTTTAAACTATTCAACTGACTCAACTTCTCAACGGATTTATATACTATCATTACTATTTAGTACCAACCTAAACAATAGCAAATTGTCTCAGCTAAATAATACATATCAAAGGAATTGTAACATTTTATTACCAAGAGAAAAGAGAATTTAGCTTATTAATATTCCATGGAATATTATTTTCTAATTGCCACCTTTCTATAGATTTATACTTACAATATGCCAGGACCTTACAATATTAGTTTATTTTAAGTGTTGTCATCGTTAACACTGATTCCACGGAATAATTTTTGAAGAAACAACATTAATGTATCATTAACACTGATTCCACAGAATAATTCTTAAAGAAATAAATTTTAAAGAAATACTATTACTATGAATGAAATAAGTTATTTTGCCGATTTTTATAAAGCTTTTTTTCATGCAAGTTGTTGAAGCATCGATCTTGTGGTGTATGGCTTGTGGCCTCATTGGAAGAAGCCCCTACTGTCCCGATTGCCGTAACCTGTCATTTCGCTCTATATAGCGATGTGACAGTGGCGACAATTGCGATAGTGGTTGGCAAAATGTGATACAAAATGGTCGTAAGTTGCTTGCGTACCCGTCATTCTCATATATCTGAGACCTGCGAATCGTAGTAGATATTTTTAAAGAGTTTCTTTCACGCAACTTTTGGAGAGGGAGCATCGACCTTTTTGGGCATTTTGGGGTAAAAATCACAACAATTTCCAACGATTTCATTTCATAAAACTTTGTTATAAAGTTCGGAAATATATCTGAGACAACGCGAATCGTTGCCGATTTTTTTTAAATTCTCATTCAATATATATCTGAGACAACGCGTTGCCGATTTTTTTAAAAGTGTTTTTTCAAACAAATCGCAGATTTTTTGAGTTTTTACCACGTAAGTTGTATGAAGCATCAAACATCTTGTGGTATTTTGGATTAAATCATGGAATTTCCCATGATTTCATTTTCATTTTCCATCCAATTTAGTTTTTCTCATGCGAAATTAAACATTTACCAGTCATTCCCATACATATGAGACAGTGCCAACCGTCGTTGATTTTTTTAAATGGTATTTTTGACGCAAGTTGTATGGAGCACTTTGGGGTAAATATCACAACAATTTCCGATGATTTCACACATTCGTCGTCCTTCTAATATGGTTTTAAACCTACTTGTGGGCTCTTTGGTGTAAAAATCATAGCATTATCTGTCGATTGCACATTCAGAAATGGCCTTAAGAGTTATTCAGGTACCTGACATTCCCATACATTTGAGACAGCGTGAACCGTCGCAGATTTTTTTTAAAGGGTTTTTTTTAAAGATCTTCACATATGACAATGATGAATATTGACCTGGCGATGAACATGGACCTGGCGACGATCCAAGCTGACAAATAAGTTTTTTAGTAAAGTATTTTCTATTTGGCTTTTCCAAGATTGGTTTTTAAGTCCAAGTGTCCCTCCTCTAATTACAACATTGGCCCAAAATTGTTTTTTTAATAAATACGAAATTTTTGATTTTATTTTAGAATTGTAAATATAATGTCATGTTTTATGAGCTTCTGTAAATACACAGGTTTTATATTTTTTTTCAATCACAAAACCAATTGTGGTGTTTTTATGAAAATGGTAAAAAAATGGATAAAGTAATCAGCTTTTATTGTATCTATGGAATTGTCCCATCCATATATTAATGTGATAAGGATTCATAGGCACATATTAAAAACAATAGAACTCAAAAATATTGTTTTCGAAGTTTTCTTCTTTTCATCTAATTTTTTTCTGTCTTCGAACACCTCATGGTTATAGTTTTTAATATAAGTCACAAACTGTAAATTTAGTTTCCAAACTCAAAGACTTAGTTCATTTGAAGTGTTGAAAAACATAGGGGAAAATTAGAAATAACATTCATTTTCTATTTCATCGAAATTGGTTCATTCAATTAAAAAATTTGTTTATGTTGCATTAGTGCAACAACAACAAGGAAGTGCTTAGTCGCTTGATAGGCAAATTGTTATTCTTGAAATGTTTATCCCTGAGCCTGTTTATTTGTTCAGCCATCACTTAAAAGGTTTTTGAAAAAGTATTTTTTGGTGAAATTTACTGAGTTTGGGGTAACACATATATCATATTCTATGCAATCAAACAACAAAAAAAAGATAATGGTAATGTGATATTTCAACAAAAATTGTACTTACTTCAGAAAAATTTATTTTATAACAATTATAAAATATACTCTTACAATAAAATAAACGTTACGCATAATCTTATGGTTAATATTTTTAATTTTATTCACCATTTCCAACATTATAATCAACTGGTTTGGCTCATCTTCTAATTTATCGAATGTACACACACACACACACACACACACACACACACACATATATATATATATATATATATATATATATATATATATATATATATGTATATATATACATATGTATATATACACATGTATGTATAAAAAAATTACTCTTTTAATGGTATTATTGTGGTATTGAAACAATTAAATGGCCACCATTTCCAAAATAGTTAACCAATTTTGCTCATCTTTGAACTCGTCGAAGGAAAATCACTCAAGTAATATATAAACCAAATCTTATAGAAATTGTAATAAATGTTTTTAAGAAATTAATCACATACATACTTAACGCTCAAAAGTATTTGTATATATATATATATATATAATGATAAAATAGTAATATATTCTTTACGATTTTATCAATATATATATATATATATATATATATATATATATATATATATATATAAAAGCAAAAGCAAATTTCCAATTGAAGACATACTTTCCAATTGAATTACAGCATGAGTGTTTTATTGAATATTCAAGAAATAAGTGACATGTACATTACTAATTAAATGTTAAATGTAAGAGTTAACTTTCTTTAGTTTATCGCCTTGTGTTAACACAAGCCACAAAATTTAATAGTGACCCTTTCGGTGTCAGAATTTCTGTTTACACCATCCTGATTAATAATTCTTATTTAGGTAAGTTACACACCACGCTATCAATACCAAACAGTAATTAAAAAATCCATGATGCTAGGATAATTTTAAACCTTAATTTTGACTTTTTATCTTGAACTTTGCTATAATACATAGATTTTAAGGTTTGTTTGTTATAGATTCCTTTATATATCATATTAATAGTGAAAGACTAAAAGAATAAATATTTATTTGGAATTTCTTTAGTCAGAAAAATGGAACCGAAATAGTGTCATGGTACTTAGAAATTTGCCGTGGCATGTTTAATTTAAAAAAAAATAGATTTCTGCCTCAAAATTCTGAGATCAGTTTGATCTATCTCAGAAAGAGAGGAGACAAAAATTGATTTTAAGTAAAAAAATAATTATTGTTATAATTCTTTTGTCCTTCACCCATAAAGAGCATAACAAAGAATGTATCTATTGTTCACACATCTGTACATCAAAATGATAAGGAACTATATGAAAATTCTCAACAATTTTTTACAAAAAATTACTATTAAAGTAGTACTTGCTACACTGGCATAAACACCGATAAGACAAACTATTCAGCCTTCCCAATATTTTTTATTGTAGTTTAATGGATGAAACGGAGGCCACATATAGACTTGAGATATTAAACTCTGAGATGGTTAAAACAGATCAAAAATAATAAAATTAACAATGGAAAGTTCATACTAACAAATTAACAAAGGTCTTAAAAAAGTTGAAGAACAAGGTAAAGACTTATTTTATGGTACATCTAACATTATATTTATGTAACATCATTCTCATGTAATAGATAGATATATATATATATATATATATATATATATATATATATATATATATATATATATATATATATGTGTGTGTCTATTTGTGTGTGTGTGTGTTAGACAGAGAGCAAAACAGATGGTAATTAGATTATGAAAGATCTAGAGACATGTATGTAAAAAATAATGTCTTGTAAAAAATAAACTTTGATTTTATTTGAAGGAAGTTTAGCGATTTTGCTCAATTATTCACCATAAATCTTAGCTGTAATCGTACTGTTAGTTTGAAGGAGTTTCCATTGAATAACTTCATTTATACCCCACCATGCATTCAAAAGCATCTTTTGTCCAGTGTTATCTTTTGGTCTATGTATACCTTTTTCTCTAGCTCTTAGCCGCTGGCGTTTATGCTAAAAATTAACATAAGCTATCCATTTTTCTTCTCCTGTAACCAGTGGCCCTAGACAAAATTCATTCAAAACTTATCGATTCGCTTTCTACATAAGTTACGTTATTGATTGAGATGGCATTAAGACAAAAGACGAGCACGGAGCAATTTGCAAGTCTTGAGTAGTGCAACGTTGAGTTTATGGAAAGGTATGTGATATAGAAATTAATTTTAAATGAAAAAAAGGGTTTTTCGTATCATACCACTCCATTTAAAGAATGACAATGATTGAAGCGTCACTTTGTTTGATTTGCGTTATAGGCACTGCGACCTTGTAAGATACCTCCAAGGTCCTTAAGGCGCATAAGAGCCGACCGATCATGGCAAGAATTGGTTGAAAAATATTCAATTTTGTTGGTGGTGGTGGACAAAAATCATTAGGCATGTGGAAAAAAGTGAGTAAACTGTCCTTCTTTTCTAAATGATTATTCATGCACTGCTTCTCATAACATTAATTTTACGTAACAGCAATTCGCATTCTCATAACTGCAGTTCGCATTAATTTAGGTTTGGGCAGACTTCAAAACTAAAACCAAAGGAAAGACTAAGCAAATAAGACACCATAAAAGGGTCTGAATTGCAAGCTCTTTTTAGCATGCATTTGGAAGAGAGATTATTGTCCATTACACATTTGGAAGAGATATTATTGTCCATTACCAGATTTTGTACAGTTGATGGTCAAATTAAAATTGAGGAGCAAGATTTTGGTGTTACTAACTATTGATATTTATTTATCTACTGTGTATTCTCAGTTTTTAAAAATGACTAGAATGAAGAAAAGACATTGACATAATAACATCATCACAAAAATATTTCCACAATACACACTCAAGATGATCTATGATTCTTATTACAGTTGATTTTATTTTCTTTTATTATTCTCAATCACTGTTCTGATTGAGAATAATAAAAGAAAATAATAAAAGAAAATAAAATCATGAAACAACATCAGTATGATGACGTGAACAATACTATTACAAATGTAGTTAATTGGTTTACACTCAATTACCTTGTAATTAATGAATAAAAAAAACATTTTGTAAAGTTTACTTAGAATTTATAATAAAACATTTAAAATCAAATATACTCATGCAGAACCAGGGGTTGGACCTTGTAGGTAACACAGTATTCCCAATTACTGATCATATATTATAAAATTGGCAGACAGGCTTAGTTCTACAGCATATGCAGTTAAAGAAATTTGTAGCTTGTTAAAATATATAGACACAACTACTTTAGTTCACTTTTATTATTTTCGTAGTTTAATGACTTACGGTACTTTGCTTTCGGGAAAGGCCGCTATATAAAAATAATTTTTTATCCAGCAAAAGATAGCCATCCATGCAATTTATGAATTAAGCCTAAAAGTAAAAAATGAATACACTTACACTTGAATTTTTAATATTTTAAAACTCAATGTACTTAAATAGGAATTGTAGTAAAGATACCTAAATAGGTATTCACAAGGAATAAAAATAAACTAGTTGGTCATTTAAGTCAGTTCCAAAAGTCACAAATACATTATGTGTCTATGTTTATGCTTTTATAATAAAGTCCCTAATCATATCCAAAATCTCTCTTCACTAAAATTTAAAAACATTAAACAAAAACTGTACTAAGATGTACCTATTATAAAATTTTTGATTATGTAGATGAAAATAATCCTTCGGAATAACTGCTAGCTATCAAGCTTTCTCATATAATAGCACCTAAATTCAAATTTTATTTATCATTCTCAGGCTTTCTAAAAAGAGTAACCTCCAAGTTTCTTACTGGTTTGTCTTGGGTGGAATCAGACTTCCGACCTTGTAGTAGTTTATAATAAAGTGCTAATTTTAATTAAAATAATTTAATATGACCTATTTCAAGTGTAAATTTTGTTTAACTATGAAAAAGTAATTTAGATTTTTTTTAACACAATAATGGTCAACAAAAACAATTATAAGATAACAAGAAATAAATTTAAAAAATGTTAACTCAGCTGTGGATATAGATATATAGAATAGAACTTTATTTGCATTGAAAAATGTTACATAATATACAGTATCACACATTTAACTAATAATTAATCAGTCGATCCCAACCGCTTCATTTTCGTGCACCCAACCACCAGCACCTGCACCTCCAGTAGTGCCAGTACTGGCCCGGCTCACCGGCACCAGCCATTACCCCTCCACCATCGTCTGCCGCTACCACCCCTCGGCCGCACTGCCCGCCAGTCTCACGATGAAGACTGTTGCAAACGATGACGTTTGAGAGAGCATGCAGTTTGTGGCTGTCGAGCAGCACCATTTACAATGAGAAAGGAAATTAAATATATACATCAAAACACACATCAGATATATACATCAATAAATAATCACAAAATTATTTGACTTAAAAGTATATAAATGAATCATGTGAAAACTATGGAAGGTTTATTTTCAATTTGTATTTCTTTAAAATCATTAATGTAAAAAGGGCCAGAAATTGGTTACTTTCACAAATGGTTAATAATAAAAATAAATAGGTCTAATAATTTTTCATTTATTTTTTTTCTTTTCTTCAGGGTTCAGTCTGACACAATGATTTTTGTTGTTTTCGATGAGGAAATTGCAAGTCTGTAATCTTGACACATTGGTATTAATAGCTGTACTCATTGAAGTCTCCTGAAAGTTTACTAGAAAATTACTGTGTATCTGTGATTGTTGTTGCTTCAAAGTCCTGAATGTTGGTGGATATTAACGCCTGCTCGGAATGCCTATCGCCTTGTACGCACTCTTGCAATTGGGCTTAAAGTGTTTTATATGCTTGATAGATGCTTAAACTTTAAATGTGTATTTAAATTGGTCACAGATGATTTATAAGAAAATGTTATTTACTAAGGTTACATGTGGCACACTTATCGGAGATACCTTCGTAAAAGTTCCATAAGTGAGATGTTTACCCTTAATGAATTTTTTTTTTAGAAAATATCAACAAATATAGTTAACAGAGTTCTATGAGAACTGTGAATACTTTCACTATTGATCAAGCGACCTTTAAAAACCATTTACATTAATTACAAAAATGGAAACGCGAACAAAATATAAACAATAATTAAAGTTGTAAATAATTGTCTAAAACACTGTATCTTTCATCATAAATCTTTCTTTCAATATATTTATGTATATATATATATATATATATATATATAATCACGATTCATATATAATGTTAAATGTATAGAGCAAATACATCCCTCATAACAATATCACAAGATTTTTACATTAAGTGTTATGCCACTTATGTATCAATCAATTAATAAGTATAAACAGTGTTTATCGGTTATAGCAGTCAAAAATAATATGCCCCACACAGCTTTCTAAATGATATAAATACTGAAGCAGTCGCTAAAGAAATAAATCTATTCACAACGTATTGGTCATCTACAGTTAATATTTGCTTGCTTTATTACTACTAAATGCTATTTTTGCTATCCCTAATAGTCAGTAAGATTTTTTTGATACGTGAAACATCGAAAATTCTAGTACAATTGCCATAGTAAACGATTGATCAAATAATTAAATTATACACTGAGATAGGACACACATGTTAGATTTTTTTTAGAATTAGACATGAATTGGAATAAAATTTAATCACAAAATTAATAACCAAACTTGTTCCCCATTTTGCTGAAGTCCACGCATAAATGGTTCAATTTGACTTGAAGACTATATAAAAGAGATGGCTCCACCAAACTTACTATTGAGGTTCAAAATTTTCACATTGTCACAAACCTGTAAATATTTGTTTCGGCAAATAAATTTTTGATTTAACTTTTATTACCGATTCCTCTATTAGGTTTTCTAAACTTACCATTTGAACATTTAGCGAGTGGTATCCTTTTCTATTGTATAAAGGTTCTTCACATCGATTGGTTTCACTATTGCAATGTGGGTATAGTCAATGAACCCTATTATGCCAGGTAATCCATATTTCCTTTGAAACCTGAAAATAGGAATTTAAGATATTCACTTTTGATAATTGTTTGAAGTATCATGACCTAATAGATTTTTACAGCTTTACCATCTATTAAGTATACTTTGTTGGGGTTGTTCAGGTTATCTAACAGATGACTCAAATTATATGTTAACACTGTAGTGCTTTAGAATTTTGAATGCATGCTAGTAATTATACGTACTTACTCTTGTTTTATGTGTATTTTCTCTTGTTGAGATTGTGGAAACACAATCCACTTTCTGCTATTGCAGTGTGATTAAGTGCATCAAGAACCTGCTTATGCAGCGACTAGCCGTCTGTTGCAACAAATTTTGGGTAATGCCAACAATCTGCTGGTATGAACCCGTAGCAAGCTTAGGGTACATAGTATCTGTAAAAATTATGTGTATTTTATAGTAAACCTCACTCAACCAAAACTGTTATAATTTCCGATGACTTATTTTTAAATAATTTTATATTATGTAGAATTATATTAAATCTCAGTCTTACCTTGACTTCTAAAGGTAGTTCTCTAGTACTTTTAGTGAAGTCTGTGTTCTCAAATCAAGATAAAGCTGCAGAAATGTTTGTTTGTCTAGCCTTCCAAAAACAATACATTGTTTGTTCTCAAAACAAATTTAAAATCACTATTTGGGGGAGTTATTACGACAGCTGATTAAAAAATCGCTATTTCGTTTCGTTTTCTACAACAAGCTAGCGTTCGTTTCACTATCATACCAAAATGACGCCAACTTGGGGTTTTTGCTTGTCAAAATTACACATTGTCTATGCATTTGTATGAAAATTGTTGACGACGCCATAGAAACACTCTTATGTATCATTTTGTTGAATAGAAAGAAGTATTTTTGTCTACCAAAATACTATTCGTCAACACTAGACCATATGACCTTTCGATGTCAAATATCATTACCATACATTTTTAAGTTTTCTACAAATGAAAACAAAAGTAGAAAGGAACTTTGTCTAGACCCACAGATACTTTAGCCTCTCGTTGGTACAATGGGTACTCAGTAGCTCCAAGCAGACATTAGCTCTCCTCTGAAGTTGAAAGTGTTAGCTCATGTGGTAGCCAAATGGAATATATTTCCACTTTTTTTTGAAGCATGAAGTTGTTTTTTCATTGTAATATAAGCGCATGAAGAGTTTCAATAAGGCTTTTAAATTTTTCTAAATCAATTGTAGGAGGTTGCTTTGAATGAGGTTAATCGGACAGGTCAAAATTCCCTTCTTTGAATCTTTGGAACCAGTGCTGGGCTGTGTCGTAAGAGACCTTATACAACCTTACATACCCTAACATACCTTCAGCCATAGTTGTATATATATTGTGTGTTGCTTTGCAGGTTTTTCACCCTAAACGACATTCTTTAACATTTCTTCACACACACACACATATATATATATATATATATATAAATATATATATATATATATATGTATATATATATATATATATATATATATATATATATTTATATATATATATATAAGTACCATTTCATTTGCTTTAATCGTTTACAAAAAGATATCACTTCATGCCGTGCTGCCGTGTTGATATTGAAAATGTCGAAGCATAAGAGTAGTTTCATCATTTAAAAATACGCAAATAAACATTATCGATTCTAAAAAAGGTTATATTGTCATAAATGAGGCAAGAGCCAGGTCCAGACCAGCTGAGCCGGCTCATGTGGCTGCCTTTTGAGGCAAATGCTCGCTCAATTTGGTAAGCAAGCTGGGAAAAAATCTGTGTCATAAATTTAAATCCTATTAATTTACTTACTTTTACATAATCCTTTAATGGTTCGATGGTTGCTTCACAAATACCAGGGACAATCTTTAAAATTGTAATGTTTTAATGTACGAAAAAGATACTGCAAACTAGTATACAAGTCTCCTGTAGCTAAAAACCTTTCCTTCACAGTTATGGTTTGATAGTAATTTGTATCATTCTTTCGTATCTTGTTGTTCAGTAGTGAACATAGTATCTCAAATTGATCTCCATCATCTGTCTAAATTTTTATTGACTCTGTTCTCAACTAGTTCTTCGTACAGCCGATTCTGTGTTCAAACAGGTTTTTATGTATTTTTCTAATCCAGTAATTTATAGGGATTTTTATTTTCATCTTCTGTTTTGTAAATATTTCATTAAAATAAAAGCAACAACTTCCATGGCTGTCTATCACATGTGCGATACTATTTTCAGTGAAGGCTCACGTGATCTGCTTGCCTAAGGTAATACAGAAAATATGGTGCATGTATGGAAATGTTATGCTTACAAAATTTGAAAGAAGACCATCTCATGCGGCATCCAACTAAGGCAATAGCTCTGAGGTGAAACGTCTCGGCCTGTCTAGACTTGGCCACAACGAATCGACTAGGTACTTCAATTCTATTTAATTTTAAAAAGAAATAAAGAGAAAAACCTTTTAACAAGTACTTAAATTTGAAATAGAAAATAACTTAAGTACTTTATTAAAAGTTATATTTTAATAAGTAATACCGGCAATTCTGTCTTGTCATGAAAAAAATGAAGATGCTGAAGAACGATCACATGTGGAAGAATTTCTTGTTCTGGAAACCACTTTTGAATAGCTTGAAAGGTTTTATTAAGTATTTTGAAATATAGATGTAATTTTAAAAAATAGATAATAGACAGTTTATAAAAGTAAATATATGTATTCAACAATGGCAACAATGTGTTCTTAGGGTTTTGTACCTCAAAATGAAAAAGCAATCTCTTAAGATTACTCACGCATCCGTCGTACCTATTTTTCTCGGAAAATGCTTGATGTGGAAATTTGAAATATTTATGCGGAAGTTACTGAAAAATATGCGTAAAATGTGTGTTCCACCCCATTATTTCCACAATTCTAAACCTAAAATAATGAAAAAATTATGGTTTTAGAAGCCTACGCAAATGATGTAGACAAACTATAATGATGATTCTAGATGTCATAGTTTTTGTGATATTTACAATAATACATATGTTGCTATCTACATAATTGTAATAGGTGATATTAAATATTAAAGGTAGTCACTATTAGTGATGATTTCCTGGGAGATATTGAAATCTAAGATAAGCATAAATATGTCTTACAAAAGTTCGGAAAACAATTTTACGTTGAGTTTTAGAGACATTTAGTTATTAATTATCAAATTTTTATTTTTTTTTCATTGTTTACATCCCTAATTAGATGTCATGGGGACATAACTTTTTATAAAGAGCACCTACTTGAATTGCCATTTAAGTGAAAACTAAAATGTGAAACTGATATAATTTAGCCTATTCTTGAAATAAACATGCTATTTGTTTTCACACGTTAGTGCTTCTTATAAAAAAAGAAGTAGATGGAGTAAAAGAAATATTTATGCAGCCAGAATCACCATACAGTGCTAGGTACAGTAATTATTAATCTAATCATTTGGAACATATTCCGACATAAATAAAGTTTCTCATTAGAATAAATTTTCATAGATATTGGTGGCAAGGTATTACAAGCCATAAAAGTAATATTTGAGGATATAATGGTAATTAATTCAAACAGCAATAAAGAATATTGGGAAGACTGAATAGTTTGTCTTATCGGTGTTTATGCCAGCATTGAGTACATAGGAATACATAAGAATTATAACAATAATAATTTTTTTACTTAATATTTTTGTCTCCTTTCTTTCTGAGATAGATCAAACTGATCTCAGAATTTTGAGAGAGAAATGTATTTTTTTAATAATTAAACATGTCAAGGCAAATTTCTAAGCACCATGACACTATTTCGGTCCCAGTTTTCTAACCAAAGAAATTCCAAAGAAATATTTATTCTTTTAGTCTTTCACTATTAATATGATATATAAAGGAATCTATAACAAATAAACCTGAAAATCTTTATACTATAGCAAAGTTCAAGATACAAAGTCAAAATTAAGGTTTAAAATTATCCTAGCATCATGGATTTTTTAAATATCGTTTGGTATTGATAACGTGGTGTGTAACTTACCTAGATAAAAATTATTAATGAGGATGGTGTAAACAGAAATTAACAAAATTCTGACATTGAAAGGGTCACTATTATATTTTGTGGCTTGTGTTAACACAAGGCGATAAACTATGAATGTTATCTCAAAAGACATTTAATTAGGAATTTACCTTATTTCTTGAATATTCAATAAAACACTCATGCTGTAATTCAATTGAAAAGTCTGTCTTCATTTTGAATTTCTGCTCATATATTATATATAATGATGATAAAATTGTAAAGAATGTATAATAAGGGACTAAAAACTTGTTTTATAAATTTAAGATTCTTTAGATGGCAAAGAATATGCTTATGATGAATATTTATGATACATTCAGTGAAACATTTAAAAGACTAGCTATATACTTTTGTTACTTATGGTACAAAATTATCCATTTGAACATATTTAGAATTTTTTATGAATTAAAAAAATCCAAGACAAACAGGCTTGGCAGTGTCACAAAGAGATTTACATTCAACAAAGGTGTATTCAGGTTGTTTTCTTTTTATTTTACATACTCATAACATCCTCCTTATTAGAAAAAAGTTAAATTATTATAATTTTACAGCTTGACACAATTTACAGAATTGACTAAACTCTTAACAATAACTTTTCACAACAAAGACTGTTTAAGTAATTAAAAATAAGACAATTAGTGAAACTAAGGCTTTATCTATATATATTCTAAACTTAATTAAATCAATCAGTCCTTCACAGTCATTGCTAAAATGTTTACTTAACAAAATATTAACTCTTATAAGTCTAACCGTCTTGGTGATCTTATGACTCTTCCACACCTAGTGCGCATTTTAACTAGAGTTGTATGCTCTTCAATACCCGGTGATACTGTATGTGATTTAGGAGATGTCTTGATATTAGAACTTTTTTGTAACATATCTTGTTTGTTTGAGGTGACTGTTGAGGTCTCAAAATATGCTGTCTGTTTCTCCTTCCTATAAATCAATCTGACCCTTCAACAGTATAAGACCTCAGCTGATCACATTTGGACCTTACTATGCCTGTAATCGATGGAGTATCTGGTATTTTCTTAAAATAGACTATCTCCTTGTAATTCTGGTAATGATTTAGTCTTTCTGTCATAGTAATCTTTCATTTTATTTTTATTTTCTTCCTTAGTTTTTACATAATCTTGAAATTTGACTGTATTTGGTTTTAAGTTTTCTGTGACTGTTGGTAATTATGTTCTAAGTGAAATTGACATTAACAATTGTGCTGGAGTTGGTAGATTTCCTTTAGATGTATTCCTAAATTGAAGCAAGGCAAGATATGGATCTGTTCCTGACTCCTCTGACTTGGTAAGAAATTGTTTACATATCTTTACCAACCTATTTGGCCTTGGTATGTAGGGACTTAACATATTATGATGTATTCCCCATTCAAAAATAAAATTCTTAAACTCTGCCGAATTAAATGATGGCCCATTGTCAGAGAATAACTCAACTGGGATGCCATGTCTACTAAAAATACTTTTAAGGCAAACAATTACTGTTTTGGCGTTAGCACTTGGCACTGACATTAATTCAATATAATTTGAGTAATAATATTGTACTACTATGTATTTCTTAGATTTATAAGCCATAAAACCAACACCAACTTTTTCCCACGGAAGTAATGTAACATCATGTGGCAGAAGTGGTTCTGGAGCATTTGAATTTCTATGCGACAGGTATGTATGACATGACTGAACAATGTTTTTTTTATATCAGTTGACATACATATCCTCTAGCTGACGCTTTTGACCTTTCAATTCCAAAATTACCACTGTGTATTATTTTCAAAATATCTGGCCTTAATTTTTTAGGTATAACTATACTGTTACATTTGAAAATTAAATCATTTTCTACATGTAAATCAAATCTATACTGCCAATGTTTATGCAAATCTTTGTGAATTTGAGTTATTTGACAGCCATCCTTTTTTACAGTATTTTTTTAAAAATCTGCAGACTTTGATCTTTATTAGTGCCTTTGATTAATCATTGTAGACTTTTTGAAGAGACTGGTAATGACTTAATCAGTAAATTTAAATGAACAATGACATCATCATCTAATTCATCTGAACTTCTTTCAGAAAGTACTACCCCTCTATACTGCTCTTGATACAAGGTATCAGCAATGTACATGTGACCTTTCTTGTAAACTACATTTAGACTATAGGGTTGTATTTTCAACATCATTCTTTGGAGACGTGTTGGAACTTCGACTAAAGACTTTTTAAATAATGTTATTAAAGGAGCATGATCTGTCTCTACATTTACAGTTTGTCCATATATAAATTGATGGAACTTGATGCAGGCGAAACCTATTGAATAGAGTTCTTTGTCTATCTGAGCCACTCTTTGTTGTGTACCTGTTAAAGTTTTTGAAGCATAATATACAAGATGCTGATTTTGCAACGACACAGCTCAGACAGTACTGCAACTAGCATCACTTTGTAGGACTATATGATCATGAACATTAAAATGTGATAACAGTGGAACTTGACATTTTAATTGCTTAACAAAATGTTGTTTCATGGTTGGCAGTCCACTGCTAATCAGTAGATTTTTTTAATAATTGACGTATAATTTTTGTCTCGTCTGCCACATTTTTAATAAAAGGACTTAAAAATTAAGGACGCCTATAAATCTCTCCAAATCTTTTAAACAGGTAGGAGAGATTCTGACTTTGTCCGGATCAGCTGTGATTCCGTCTGCTGAAAACATATGTCCCAGATATTTAATACTCTCCTTGGCAAATGTACATTTTTCTTTATTAAATTTGACATTATACTCTTGTAGTGTTTGACCGCTTACTAAAATATCATCACTGTATACGGCCACCCCTGGTATGTTACTAAACATTTCAGTCATAGTTCTGGGAAAATACTCAGGAGCACAGTTGACTCCATATGGAAGACATTTAAAGCTGCATTGACCAAAAGGTGTATTAAAATTTTGTGGAGTAAGAACTCTTCTCACTTAATTCACACATACAAAATCCACTACTTGCATCCAAGGTGGAGTAAAATCATGCACCAGCCACTTTGGCGCAGACCATGTCTACTGATGGAACAGGATGAGTCCTATTAATTGCCTGATTCAATTTACGGGGGGTATAGACATACCCTTAATTGACCATTTCTCTTTTCTACTAAAACTATACAACTCACCCATTCAGTAGGCTCTGTGACCTTGATAATGACATCCATTTTCTCCATCTTCTCAAGTTCTTGTTGAAGTCTATGATGTAATGCAAATGGTACCTTCCTCGGAGCATCGATTTTTGGCTGAACCTTAGGATTTATACTTATGTGACACTCACCAAGAAGACAACCAATACCGGTAAAAACAGAATTATTACATTCAACAAGTTTATTTAAATTTCTATTTTGTGACTGTAACGGAAATTACTATGACTGACTTTTTGTAACTTTAGGACATATTACTTGACTTGAATTTGACTCATTTTGACTTATTTTAAAAGACAATTAATTGACTAATATCACTTTCTGACGTTTGCATGATTGTAGTGTCTACACAAAAAACTCTTTTAATTAATCCAATTCCTGAGCAAGTAAGTTTACCGACTACAGTTGGAGAATTCACATTTGCAATTATAAAATTAATTTCTTTTGTCATATAGGAGTCATTAAATTGGAATTTACACTTTAAGTGTTAATTTATACTTAATTTTTACATCAGTTTTAGACAATGAATTTTTAGTATTAAGTGCATCATAAATATTTTTTGACATAATATTGACATCACTGCAAGTATCAATAATACAATTTATTTGTGAATTATTTATATATAAATTAATTGTTCATTCACTTGACAACTACTTGGATGACTGAATATGACCTATAAACATTTCATCTTGTCCTGACTGTACTGTATTTCACTGACTTTGACTTAATTGACTGACAAAAAACTGCAAAATAACCCACTTTTTTACATTTTCTGCACTTTACGCCTAATGCTGGACACTTATGACGATGCACCTGACCACACCTTGTACAAACATCCTTTTCTGACTGTTGACTATATTGACTGACAATCCTTGAGTTAGACTTTGATCTTAGGCGTGACTGACTCTTATTATACAAGACTGAACTTTGTTCTGCTGCCAATTCATCTGTTTGATGTCCTGAAGCAAGCATGGCTTTTGCTATCTCCAAATCCTTATAAAGATCCAGTTTATCTTCAAGCAATAATTTTTCTCTAATATAGTATTTTTGATGCATGTTACATATGAACATTATTTTGATTAGGCGTTCCTGCAGCTGTCCCAGCTCACAGTTTTGTGACCTTAATTTTAATCTGCAAGCAAAGTCATCTAAGGTTTCATTTTCACCTTGTTTGTATGTGAAAAAATTATGCAGGAATGTCATAAAGTATCAAACGAGGTTAGCTTTTGGAGCGAAGTGATTTTGAAATAACTTTATAAGCTCGTCGTATTTAAGGTTATCCTCATTTTTTTCCAAATGTATTGAATACATTCACGCCCTTTTAACCAATAACATGTAAAAATAAAGCTACCTTTCTGCCATCACTTTCTTCATCCATGCCAAACGCACGTAAATAAAATTTAAATGATTGCACCCATTTTTTTCATTGTTGAGCCAAGTTACTATTCATTACCATACGCTGCGGACTGGACATCCCAGAAAGTTTCTTGGGCTTTTGACTTTCTTGAGACATGATGCCGACTTTTCACACGAGAATTTCACAATGACTATACGACACATAGATTACGAACCCAATTACTGACACCTTGTATTGTGTGTGTGTATTATATAAATAACAATACTAGACTTGAATTAGATTTGATTTATTATTACACTTTGGGTATAAAAACACTATACAACCAGGACCATTTCGACATTGCATAAATGGTGCCAACATATAAGAAACAATAAAGTATATTTGTATTATGTCATATATCTTTTTTGGATATTTTATGGTATTCATTTCACTTTGTAGTTGCTTGAATTTTAAATATATTTTAAAATCACATATTACTTTTTTCATTTTATTATTAATTTTATTACTAATAAAAAGTTTAATGTTGACAATATTTCTTGTTGATTATTTAAATGAAGCATTGTTGATTATTTAATGAAGGATTTTGCTTATTTTATTGTTGATTATTAAATGAAGGATTTTGCTTATTCTTTCAAAAAATTGATAACAAATATTTTTTTGGAAATATACATTAGTTACGGTTGGGTTGGGTTGGATTGGGTTTGGTTAGATTTGGTTAGTTTGGGTTAGGTTAGGTTAGGTTAGGTTAGGTTAGGTTAGGTTGGGTTAGGTTGAGTTAGGTTAGTTTGGATTAGGTTGGGTTAGGATGGGTTAGGTTGGGTTGGTTTAGGTTAGATTAGATTAGGTTTCGCTAGGTTAGTTTAGGTTGAGTTAGGTTAGGTTAGGTTGGATTAGTTTGGGTTGGGTTAGGTTGGGTTGGGGTAGCTTGGGTTAGGTTAGGTTGGATTAGTTTGGGTTAGGTTAGGTTAGTTTAGGCTGGGTTAGGTTAGGTTAGGTTGGATTAGTTTGGGTTGGGTTAGGTTGGGTTACGCTGGGTTGGGTTAGGTTAGGTTAGGTTGAGTTGGGCTAGTTTGGGTTAGGTTGGTCTAGTTTGGGTTAGGTTGGGTTGGGTTGGGTTAGGTTAGGTTAGGTTAGGTTGGGTTAGGTTGGGTTGGGTCAGGTTAGGTTAGGTTGGGTTAGTTTGGGTTGGGTTAGGTTAGGTTAGGTTGGATTAATTTGGGTCAGGTTAGGTTAGGTTATGGCATATATTTTGGATATTTTATGGCTTTCATTTAACTTTGTAGTTGTCTAAAAAATTCACATACTATTTTATACAATTACAATAAGTAATTAACAATAAATATTACAATATTTATTGTTAATTAATTAAACAATATTTATTGTTAGGTTAGGTTAGGTTAGGTTGGATTAATTTGGGTCAGGTTAGGTTGGGTTAGGTTAGGTTAGGTTATGGCATATATTTTTGGATATTTTTTCATGGCTTTCATTTAACTTTGTAGTTGTCTAAAAAATTCAAATACTATTTTATACAATTACAATAAATAATTAACAATAAATATTACAATATTTATTGTTGATTATTTAAATTAAGTCCAGCTCTGGCGGGGATTTTGCTTATACAGGGTGTCCAGTGGCAGATTTCAAAGTTGTGAAGATGTTTATGAAGTGAACAAACATAGTTTCTGAAAGCAACACATAAGAGGGGCGCAGGGGGCGTCGTTAGAAGCGCAAGCGGTGCGGATGTTTTACTAGCCAGGGAACAGTGGAGTGGAGAGCACTGCGCTTTTGCCGTCGAGGCGTACATTTCGAGCGGATTTTCACTGTCTGTAGCACGCCGTCGATTTAATAATCGTTACAGTATTCGTCGATTACGTGATGGACCATCAATCAACCTCATTCAGTCATGGGTAGCAAGGTTCAGAGCTACAGGATCAACATTAAATAGGCCCAGGCCGGAACCTACACCATTGGTAGCCACGGATGAAAATGTTGAGCGTGTTACGGTTTCTATCGTTGAAAATTCCCGTTTATAACTGCGTACACGTTCATCGATATTGGGAATTCCGAAATCAACTTTACAGGTAATGATGCGAAAAAAGCTCAAGTTCCATCCATATAAAATTCAAATTGTTCAAGATTTACACGATTCTGACTTTGAATTAAGAAAAATTTACGCGGAGGTGATGTTGTTGAGATTTCGTACTGCTACCCGGATGGGCAACATATTCTTTAGTGACGAAGCTCACTTTCACATTGGAGGATATGTGAATAAGCAGAACTTTCATTACTGGGATGTCCACAACCCAAGACAAATGCATCAAGAGCCTTTACTTTGTATTAGAGGTGTAGTTTTTTTTTTACAATTATTCAAACATTGACCTGTATTTTCGAAATACTTATAACAAATATTTTTTTTGGAAATTAACATTTTTTATGGAAGTTATTCTTTAAACAATTTTTTTTAATACATTAGTCACGGCCGGAAGTTATTTTAGTTACGTATATAATATGTATTTTTTTATATGTAGTACATTATAAGTTTATATCTAAAACATTAATTACCATAATTATATTTTTATAGTAATGGCAAATGCGAAAGTTGATAGTCATAAATAAAAAACATAAATTAAAGATTTACAGAGAGTAAAACCTATAAGTTGGTATAATTGATAATTTTTCTTATTTGACTTTTAATATTGTTAAAAATTGCATTATTTTAACATAATTTAAAAGTTTATTTTAAGTGGTTTAGTTTCATTAATTTCTAATTCCTTTGTGTGTGTGTCAAATGTGTAATATCTAATGGTAAATACATTGTGAACATAGTGAGAAATAACTATGTAATGTACAAATTTAGACATATTTCTGGTGCATATTTTTTTTTTAAATTGGTTTTTTTATAATAAATAAGCATCAACTGCAGAATTTCTTTCTAGGTATGTAGTTTTTATTGTGTATACTTTCACATGATTTAAAAAAAATAGTTGAAATGTTCCTGGTAGTAAAGTGCATATGTTCCCAGAGATACAATTAGCAATGGTTAGGACGCCATCATGGATCATATACTAAAGACGCCATCTTCACACACTCGCATCTTATCGATTAATGATGACCATGACAATAGGGACGTCACATACTCATAACATTTTAGAGAAATAAATAATTGCAATACCTTTGTGCATCATTTGACTCCTTCCCGTAACAGTTAAATTTGAGTAATCAGTTTTAGATAGCTTGTGATTTTTCTGTCGCTTACCCTGTATTTTTACAAACTGCTAATTACTTTTTTAAAAACTGAGAATTACGAAGCCTATAATTGTGTTGGATTCCATCAGTGGAAAATGTTGGATTCCATCAGTGCAAGCTGGAAATAAACAGATTCAGTTATTCTCCTAAATTCTGTTGCTTCACCTTCTCCTGTAAGGTGATGCCACAGAGTTTAATTTACATAACATATTTGCTTAGTATTTTGTATTTAAAAATTGTGTTGCGAAAGTAGAAAGGGAGACATGAACACCTAGCTGAATGTTTAAAAATGTTCAAAAGTAATGAATTTAATTTTGTCTTAATAATGTAAACTTAGATTGGTAAAATATTATGGCCATTACATCTTGTTCCGTTATTGGTAGCTGTGTGTCTTATTTGTGAGATGTATTTGCAAATAAAAACTACAAAATTTCGTTTCAACTACACATCAATGTAAGTAAATAAAGAATTAAATAAGTGAACAACTTAAAAATGATTTTCTAGTTCCTTTCATATTTCTTTAATGTCATTGGTGTATTTTTGTACATTTAATATCTATAGTATCCTAAATCATTCACCATCTGTAAATATTTCTTCTAATTTTAAATGATTAATAAAATCTTTTTGAATGGGATATACCTTAGAATATAGAGTAACTAGAAGGCGCATACGTACAAATCTCATCGCGGTTGTGATGAAGCCAAAAATCAGTGGAGGGGGCACCGCGCTCAGCCTATTAGTGCTCCACCCTACACTCACAGTGTTACCAGCAGAATAAATTTACTCACCAACTTCCGGAAATCGACGCATGTAAATATATTTGCTTGCCGTAGTAGGATTCACATCTGCGTCGATTTATGTGGTGCAGGGCTTGGCTTATATGAAGTATTATTAAGGCCTCCATGTTAAATTTCTAAAATGTTTATTATGACCACAACCAATAGCCAAAGTATTTAGATTAAAATTATTTAAAAACTTCATCTCACATTTTACCATTTTATTAATTAAAATGAGTATTAAAATACATTATCATTAAATATGTGTGTTAGTGTGTGTGCATGTGTGCGCGCAGGCCTGTGCGTGTGCTTGCATGCGTGCATACGAGTCTGTGCATAAATTAGGCTACAATTTTTTTTGGTACATATGCAAATGAATATGTTTTTGTTAATACAGCAAGAAAAAAATTAGCTTAGTTTCTTAAAGTAAAAAAAGAGGTTAAAAAGCCCACAATAAAAATTAGAAAATAATCGGTCCCATACTAAAGAAATTCAAAACAGGACAAAAAAGTTTTTTATTTAATTAGCATTCAGTGTCGTGATAAATTTTCTTCTTATTTTAAAGAATATTTTCAAAAAATAGAAGATGACAAAAATGAATGAATGTGACATTAATTTCTTTCACGCGTCTCTGTAATCCTACATATAATGATTATATATGAAAATAGCTCTGCCTACATTCGCAAGTAAATAGGAAAAAAAAATTGTTCTTTTTTTTTCTTATATGTTGCTCCTACATACTGTTACCATACCAAACTTCATCAAAATTCCTCCAGTAGATTTTACGTGATAACTATACAAATTAACATACGGAGACAAAAATTCTAAAAAATTTTTAAGTAATTCTATACGCTAAATCAATACTTTTTAATAAAAAAAAATGTTTACAATGCCTGAACTGTCATCATATTTTGTTTACAAAAGTTCCCTTTTGGAATAGAATAGTATATACAATAATAATAGAATATGTATTATTAATTTATTTACTTTACTGTATACATGTTTACAAACAAAAGGCATATTTATAGCTACAGAAGCAAGCTCTTCTAATCGATAACAGATAAAATAGAGTTATCAACGGGTTAAAAAGTTGGTTGACAATAAAAGAGAACATCTTGATAAAAATGTTAAATAATCGACAAAAAAAAATAAAACATAAAATTTTTTAAATAGCTATAAATACATCAAGTAAAAAATAAATTAAAAGTTTAGATATTTTTCCAATCCTGGATAGGAATAATAATTGGTAGGTAATCCGTACTCAAAAAAAGTATCTTCAGAACTACTAAACTGAATGCGAAAACTAACTTCATTGGTTTGCGTCTATTTAGAAAGGGAAAATATTTATTTGAAACCTAGTCGTTTTTTAGTTGATAAATAAGGTTATAAAAAGAAATTATAAATGTGATGGAATCAAGAGCCTATTACTACTGATCTTCGTATAAAATCAATTTATTAAATATTTGTCGTTTGGTAAATTTAGGGTCATAATTTTTCATCCAAAAACTTAATCTGGTATTTAAGTATTTATCAATTATTGCTTTGGTTAAATCTATTAAATGATTTGACAAGGGAGCTGTATCAAATTGGTGCATTAATAAATCTTCAAATAAAGTTATGCCAAGAAAGAATTTTAAAACTTGTGACTTTATGAAACAAGTAGTATAATTAGGTTTAATGTGATTACCATTGCCACTTTGTAAGCATTTCTTCAGAACCAATTCACATCTACGGCAAATCTTAATAACATTTCAATATTATCGCTAATATTTCCGTCTTCGTCGACAAATTTATATTTTTCGGACGTATATTTATTCTTTGTACCACCAATGAATAATTTAAAATATGAATATTTTCTAGTGGAACGCAATTTCCACGATCACTGTTAGATAGCTCAGTGTGTGTTAAAATTTTTTTATAAGCAGATTGGAATTGCCTAGCTGTTGGATTAGCATTACCACCTTATGCATAGGGAAATACATTAATATATCATCTTGGTTGTCAACCAAATTTTGAAATCAAAATTTGCCACTGTCTACGCAGACACAAAATTCTATGTATCCAGTTTTTCGATTGGTTTCCATTAGTTTAATGGTTTTTATGTTTTGACATTCACAGATTCGTGTTTTAATTATTTTCAAGTAAAAATTAGCAGATTCAAGAAGAGTCACATAATCGGACTTATTTAACTTGTTCGTGGCTCGTTTTTATCCGTATTAGTGAACTTTTGAATTTAATACATCGAAAACGTCATTTTAATGATTAAAAAATGTACCGTTCCCGAGACATACTCAAATTCATTTAATTTTAAATGGAAATCGTAAAAAATAAGAGCATCTGGGACGCTTTGGGACAGTTTACATACCAATACTGCATGCATTCTGTCTCTTGTGATAGGATCTAACCAGTGAACAGTGATGCCCAAATAACTTTTGTTGTAAGGTGACCAACAATCAGCCGTTGTTGCCACCCAATCAATTTTTCCAAGTAAACTGAAATGAAATTTACATCGACATCACTTTACATCACGTCAAATCAAGTCGAAATAAACAGGCATACCTATTTTATGAAACACATAACAGTCAGTTTGAACTTAAAATAAGAAGTACTTATTTTACTTACTTACATAATCAGGTGTTGCTTTAATCGAATATGTTTGTCAATGGTACGTCTGCCCAATGTTTTCCTAGATATTGAATTTTTACAGGGGTTTAATGTTTTTATCAACTTTCCAAATTACTTAGTTTCGTCGAAATGTAAAGGAATCATGTTTCAAACAAAAAAGTTTACTATGCATTTGTTCACACTAGCCTGAGAAAGAATACTGCCAGTTCTCAAATAGAATGATTATCTGTCGACTGTGTTGTATCATTTAGACGGATTAAAACTACTGGTGCCACCGCTAGCGGTATCATTATTTTCGGAATGAAAAATATGATTTTCCTTTATAGTGGAACTGGAATGTAATTACAGTTTTTATTTACATTGTTTGTGTTTATACACACACACACATACACACAAACTATCACCCACAGCACAGCAAATCTGAAAAAAGGACTTAGTATTTTAATTACAATAAACAAAACACTTGTCACTTTCACCACCGGCAGTAAGAAATTAATCATACCAAAGAAATTTCTATCCAGTTTTCTCACCCACTCACACACTGACAAAACATAGTTTTGTGCCTAGTTCCGGCTGTGCCTGCATGGGATGACCGCTGAACGGCCCGAACTACTTGTCAGAACGTGTTTTTTGCTGCGCGGCACGGTGTCCTTTTAGCAAATAGTAGGTACTTAATTAAGGTTTAACGGGCGTATGGACATATTAAAGGAAGATGATGGGTCCATTAACAATTTTTAAAGTTAACTTAAAACTTAATCCATTACTCTAAGTGTTAACTTCTACTCAATATATTTGGAGTTAATTTTGTAGAACATCATCATTCACAATTAAATGATACTACGAGATGTAGTATTATTTCTACTTTCTTTAAGTTATAAACAACATTTTCAGGTGGGCTATTAACAAATATTTTTGCTAATAACCCACCTAAAGATGTTGTAATACAATGAAACCTAGGTTGTGGTAAAGAACTTAAAGGAAGTAGAAATAAAACTGCATAATGTTAGTTTCATTTAATTGTGAATGTTAACTTCATTAATTAATTATTAATGAATTAACAGTCTCGGGCCCCGCTTTAATTATCTAATATAAAACATGAAAATAAAAAGGCATTTCCCTTTTATGAATGGAAAATACCCAGCAATATAAAATATATTAAAAACATTAATTAGTGTTGAATGACTTAACACTTTAAATTTCACAATTAAATGAAACTACGTGATGTAGTATTATTTCTACTATCTTTAATTTCTTTACCACGACCTAGGTTTCGTTGTATTACAACATCTTCAGGTGGGATATAAGTAAAGATAGAATAGATAGATCTTTGCTTATATCCCACCTGAAGATGTGGTAATACAACGAAACCTAGGTCGTGGTAAAGAAATTAAAGATAGTAGAAATAATACTACATCAAGTAGTTTCATTTAATTGTGAATAATGAATTTCTACAAAATTAACGCGAAATATATTCAATACTTTCAAATTTATTTGAACTGAAAAAACTATTAAGTTATAAGATGGTAAAAAAACGTATTTGCAATGCGCTGTTATGGCTTTAAATTAAGGTATAATTTAGTTTGAACTTTACACCCTTTTTTGCATGGACTGTCTCTTCAGCAAAAATATTATATATAGTTGATAAAATTGTTTACCTTATGCTCAATGGGATTTACAAAATAAAAATAGGCTGTCTCAATCACATTAGATTGTAGCTCCACAAAATACCAGAAATCCATTCCTACATCCAACTGACCAAGACACCCAGCAACCAACGGTTATTTATTAATCCTACTCTTAATGAAATGTTCCTACATATTTACTTATAATTAACTTATCTGGAAAGTCAATGATGTACCCACCTATGATTATTTAAACATATAATATGTCATATTTGTCAAATTTTTCTTAACTAGGCATGGGCAAATCAATCAAATTTCTTGATTGCAGTCATTCGGCAATGATATTGAAAGTGATTGAGTCCTCATGACCCGTTCATTTGATTAAATCTATTACAAACTAAATGAATGGAGACTGCTGACCGACTGGCATGGCGGTATGGTCGACACCTATAACAGTTTGTGTTATGAGCACTGACCGTACCACCGTGCCATGGTCGGTGACAAGTTATCATTCATTTACGAGTTGATGTATGTTCATTTTTGTACCATTGATATTTATTGGCCCTTGAAATAGCAATAATCAATTTGTTATTATTGAGATATCTTTTTAAAGAGAATGTTTAAAATATGTCCACAGTTTTTACTATTTGAAATATAAACGAAGGCATTTAAAAGTTTTTTGGATTAATCAGCTTGTGTAGCATATGCATCTTTGTGAATTGTGAACTATGTCCACTTATAATTACAGAGAAAGTTTAAAGACTAAAAAAAATTGCTGACAGTTTTTATAATAATGGTGATGGGATAATCGTTTTATGATATTTGTATCGTATTTCTGTTTTAATTTTTACTACATGTATATTTTGGGCACTTATTAACTTTCCTTAGTATTTTTGTTACTTATCTTTATTTAAAACTTATCTTTCTTATCTGTTATAAAATATCGAATTTACTGAAGAAACGAAGTGTTCTGTAGAAACTTTTCAATTTCAATTATGGTTTGGCAGGAAAATGTTTTCAACTTCTTTTCAACTGTCCACAGTTTTAACTATTTGAAATATAAGTGGAATACAGTAGAATACAGCAATGAGGAAAAGAAAACAATAAATTGTAACAACCTGGAGCAAATTGTTCAACTACAGGTGGTTGAACGTTGATTAACAATTTAAATTCCTTAATAATCTCATTTATCTAATTTACTACAGGTCATATTTTATAGCAAAACACTTCTATACATGTCTCCTGTTAAGACACTATTTTTGTTCAGATCTAAAGATCAAACAAAATCTCAGTTATAAATCAAAAAGTCATAATAATAAGGTTTTTACTCTCAAAAGAATTCAACCTCTCAAAAGGATTTAAGTTAATAAGTATTGCTTTTTCGAAATTGTATACAACTGCTGTATATATGAGAGGGAATATTAAGTAATGAAATCTTTAAAATTGAAATAACATAAATGAATTAAAATATTTTGAAATGTATGGTATATGTTTAAGGTTTAAATATATTTAAAGATTTGGTACATAGTATACCAAGTTGCATAACAGGAATGATGTTTCATGTTAAGGATAAAATTTTAAGTGAATGAAGTTTAAACTATCTCAACAGTGAATCGTCGCACTGGCCCGATTTGCTTCTTCATCTTGTTAATGCCTACGCCGTGGTTCTGTCCTACACGGTGACATGAACATTGTGACATGAACTAATTTAGTCTAAACCATATATATTATTAACGTTTCCCATTTGTCGCTGGGTTGACATAATGAATATAAAGCCCTCAAATTTTTTTAATCTGTTGTACAATGAAACGAAGAGTTCTATAAGATTCATATCTAAGTGTTTTAATGCTTAATAATGGTTTTAAATGGTTATTTATATGTATATATATTTATATGTTTTATTATGTTAACATCATTAACGAGATCCTAAGGAATTTTATAATTTGTTGCCTCTTCTTATTCACCCTCTAATCACAATCTTAAATAATGGTGTTTAATTTATTGCCAACATGGACCCATCCGAATTTTTTAACATACCAAATTTGACCCTAACTCCCACCACCTAGGATAATGCCATAAAATTTAGGTAATTTTAATTTTGGATAAACAAATGTTTTGATAAATTTTCGAACATTTTGAGCACTATTTTTAAAAGATATGTCATCATTTTTGGGTGTATCATAATAATTTCAACAACTATAGAACTAATAGATTAAAGAAAAATATTTTATTGGAATCTCTTTGCATGGTTTGATCAAGTTTTCTATTTGAGATTGAATTTAATTAAATCTTTCCTATACTTTTTTAAATAACTATTTTAATTATCACAACTTTTTTTACATAAGTTTTCTAACGAGTGAATAGCCTATCCATGAATTTTTATGTGATATACTTTGGTATAGCAGAAATATATTGTTTTAATTTAGTTAAATACCCACTGAAACACTTCATTTTTAATTATATCACAAGTTAAGGTAGTAATGGTGGAGAAGAAACCCATTACAGAGCTGGTGTTGACGTATAGTAAATAAACTTTAATTCTACATATAGTCAGCTAAAACTGTAAACATTGTATCTGTATATGAATAAAGTTCACAAAAAACTTAGCAAAATACAAAAAAATAAATTGTGAAAAAAATTTATATGAAAACTTGGAAAAAAATTTATATGTACTTGCTTATTAAATATATGAAAAATATAAATATTTTTGTGACACGTGGCTTCCTTGGATATTTTCCAATAATATTAAAGTTGACCTAAAAAAGTTACTTGAGAAGTATGAGAAACATTTTAACATACAATTAAACTTTCTAAATTACATTACAAAAATTACTACCTTATGTCTATAGAAACATACAACAAGATAGTAATATTTTTAAGATTATTAATATTGTTTTATATAGTAAATATTCCTTTGAGCCTTGTGCACATACCCGACAATGGGCTAACTCTTCATATGGGGACCTAGGTCAAGTTGGCCTTGCATGGGTCAAGCAGGGCCATTCAATGGAGTCGGTGGCGAATGTGATCCGAGCATTTCGATGGCTGTACTCATATCCTAAAGAGGATTACTGTCTCGACATCAGGGGCAACCGGCAGTAAAACACCATAGTCACTTCTAATTTCTGAATGACAGCAAAATGTTATTTGAAAATAATAAATATTTTATAGAAAATATAATTGCAGATGAAATCCAACATCTGGGCTGAGACCTAAACGGACATAATGGATTTGGATAAAGCACACGTAAAAGGGATAGAGATACCATAATTCAATTCACATTGAACTGTACCTTAGCTATTATAAATATCCTCACCAAATTACACACAAAATTGGAGGACATGCAAATCAAATTGTATATTGACAAGGTTGAAGCACTTGCACAATTACTGGGATTGCACGGTCATACCAGAGCGCTGCTTACGACGCAGCATATAATTCTGGTCACTGTGTACAAACTTCCAAAGCCAATGAAATTAAATCAAAAACTAAGACCAAAAACTAAACAGGGAATATAAAAAGAATCTGTAGCTAAACTTTTCACAGAAATACTGAAAGAACACCTCATTATGTTGAACACCATAGAGCTTTCACCTAATGAAATGTTGAACAACTTTGAAAGAATATGCATAAGCAAGGCAGAAAAGAAATAAAAGGGGACCCAATAAACAAATCCCAAGGGGTGGAGCCCAGAAGTCAGAGAGCCAAAAAGGACACTTTTAGGCAATGGCAGTCCATGAAGGATGAAAACACTTTTGATAATTATGAAGAAGAAAGAGGCAGGTAGCAATATTGATAGCAAAGTAAAAACTGCAATTTCTATGACAAATTAAATGCGGCTGCATTTAATTTATGGTTAGATATAAATAAAATAGTTAAAAGCGTCATATATATGAATGATGAATATAACAAAGAACTAACATAAGATGATGATATTAAATATAACCCACCCCGAAATCGGGAATATTGCCAACCTGTAACCTGAAGCAACAAATGAAAAATAACAAGTCTGGATGATATATTAGCAGAAGTCCAGGAACATCTAGATGACCAAGGAGTACATTGGCTACATGAACTGTATAACAGAATAATTCAAGGTCATACAATATCAAATCATGGTGAAACTGTATCCTAATATCATTTTACAAAACAAAAGGGGATGTTAGAGAGTGTAGCAATTACAAAGTTATTAAACTGAAGTCACCCACCCTTTGGGAGTGGATCCTAAACAATAGATTGAAGCACATTATAACAGACTCATCAGACACAATTCAAACAATTTAAAAAGTGCTGGAAAAGGCAAAAACCGACAACAAAAACTTACACACGGCTTTATAGATTGGGAGAATGTATTCGAACATGTTCTCTAAAATTTGATCTGGGTATCACTCAGACAGTAACTCATACCTAAATATTATATCAGTCTTATTCAGGATATCTATAAATCCATCACTAACCAAGTCCAAGTCTTGTAGAGAGAAGTAAAATATTTGAAATTTATGTTGGAGTGCACCAAGGCTTTATACTCAGTAATTATGTTTACTAATCCAGTTGACCTGATGATCCCCACAGGAACTACGTAATTACCCACGGTAACCCAATTTAAACATTTAGGCTCAATCATGTTGGAAAAACATAATGTTGGTAAAATTGATAGAGATCTGGCTCATACAACTACAGCAGGCTGGTTTAATCGGAAGCAGTCCACAGGTGTCACATGTGATATAAGAATACCTGTAAGACCCAAACACCTGTAAGAAAACAGCTGTAAGACCTGCAATTTTGTATGGTTCAGAATGTTGGAGGAGCAATAAACTGCACATAACAGAAATGTGTATGTTACGCTGGTCGGCGTGCATGACTCCACTTGATAAAATTAGAAACCAATACATACGAAGGAGCATTAAAGTCTCCCTGATAATAGATAAAGTAAAAGAAAAACATCTGCGATGGTATGGACATATGCAGAGACATTTGGATGATCACATGGTGAAGCTAAACTTACCAACAATGAAGTGAGAATGTGGAAGGTCACCCTCCACTTGGTTGATGATAGTCAAAAAAATCTTGCAAAAACCTAATTTGATATTCACACAAAACCGTGCTCAATGGAACATAAGGAGCACTAACTTAACTCCAAGTAAATGGGACAAACAGTCCAGGATACAGCAAATGTTCCTTAACTTAAAACAAATATAATTTTTTTTAACCTTAAACGTAATTAGTCTTTTCTTCTTCTCACAAAAAAAAAACAAAAATAATCAATGTTTATATATTAATATGTGAAGAGAAAACTTTGTAATCCTTTTAAGAATATTGCGCACATGGAAGAGTGTGGATTTGCATAGTTAAAGTTTGTATGTATATGGAGCGTAGAAAGCAAAAATTTATGTAAAATTCTAACTTAAAAATTTAATTAATTGTGGTCAAATTTCAAGCACTGACCACTTGTGCTTAGTTATTAGAAAGACAAATAAAGAATGTTAATAAAAACTTATTGGCTATGTGAAGCATCATAAAATGCAATCATTCTTATCTTCAACTATGATAAATTTGCACTCACATTTTTTTAATTTGTAACTTTTCTTTATAGAGAAAAATTGATTTTCATTGTGTTTTTCAGTGAAGTCTAATTTGTATAAGGTTTCTTTTTAAGACAGTATTTGAGATATCTAAAATCAAAACAACTTGCTTTCTTGTCTTCTATCAAGATCTGTTTGTTTGGTATGTTTTTAAATTTTCAAAATTTGTAAAAAAAGTGTGGTATTCAATACAGCGAGGCATTCTTAAACATGTTCATTTTGCAATAATAACGGTCACGGGGACACGGGTCCCCCCCGCCAGAAGTCCCAGAATAATCTCTTTTGTTTAGTTCTCGCAAGTTACAAAACAATATACGTAAAAATTCCATACAAATATTTTTTTTAACAATGAAAAGCGCTTTTGCGTTTGCGAAATTATAGAATAAATAATATCGGTACTAGTACCCATAGCTACTACGTATGTAGTCTACAGTTTTGAGTTGCACGAGTGTCTGCGAGCGAGCGAGTTATCGGCAAGAGTTTTTTCCTGCTAATTTACTACAACTGACACTCGTTGCCAACTTGCTTGTGCCCCCCCCCCAAAAATTCTGTATCTGCCCTTGTACACAGCTAATATATGTTTAATGGTATTAATTGACATAAGAATAATCTTGATATGCACGTTGATAATCTGATACCTGTATAGGCATGTTATATTGCAACAAATATTATGAGAATTGAAAAAATATTTTCTACATAAAATTAATATTAAGTTACATAATACTGAAAAATGTAGATTTGTACAACAGGTGTTTCATCCCGTCTTTGTTAGAAACAGACCTAGAAGTGCATCGCTAGGTAGTAAAACTGACTTAGAAGTCTTGCCCAAAACCTGTAATACCCAAGAAGTCGTTAAAATGTCCAGCTCACAAAATTCTGAAATCCAACCACCCGAATGGCAAAGAGTGCCAACTACAAGAAATAAACGCAAAAAATTTGCAGAATCACCCTCACCCGATAAGGTAGAAACTAGCAGCGGAGGGAAAGATCAGAACCCAATGAACAGAAGACAAACAAACCTCCACCTATCATATTATATGGCATTAATGATGTCAACAAGCTGACAGATTTGTTGGAAACTGCTACTAAAGAAAATCAGTACACATATAAGATAGTCAATAAGAATCTACTGAGAATACATTGCGTTGAGACCAAGACTTATAAGACCATTCTGTCAATCATCCGAGAGAAAGGCCTGATAGGACACACTTTTAATAGAAAGGAGGAAAGATGTTATAGAGTAGTAATAAGAAACCTTCATCACTCCGCACCCATGCAGGAAATAAGAGCTGACATTGAACAAACCGGTAACATAGTATCAGGGGAGATAATTAATGTGAAATATGGCCCTGATAAAAAACCAACATTCACCTTTTTTGTCAACTTGCTACCTGGACCCCAAAATAAGGCTGTTAAGGAGCTGAAATATATTTACCATCAAGCTATAATTATAGAAGACCCCAAGCGACGTAAAACCGTGGTCCAATGTCAACGATGCCAGCAGTACGGCCATTCAAAAAATTATTGCATGCGCCCGTATAGATGTGTCAAATGTGGGCAGTCTCACAAGACATCTGATTGTCCAAAAAAGGACCGTAACACACCCGCAACCTGTGCACTCTGTAAAGGACCACATCCAGCAAACTATAGAGGATGTGAAGTGTATAAAGAAATACTTGCCAGAAGAAACAAAGGCAAGGCCTCCAGAGAAATTAAACCATCCCAAACGGTACCAGGTGATACAAATGAAGAGGTGCACAGAAAGGAACTTGGTATGAAAAATACCATCAACCAATCAAAAACATATGCCAGCACTAGTAAAGAAAATGACAAACAACCGGATTCAGTTGATAAACAAAGAAAACTACATGAAACAATCAGTTTAGAAGAACTACTAATAAAACAAGTCAACAAGTTCGACATGATCCTTCAACAAATGAGTTCCCTGATGGGACTCATAACCAAGCTAGTCGACTGACTTACAAAATAAATGCCTACAGAATAGCTACTTGGAACATTAACGGACTAGCCCCCAACAAATAAGAGGTTGAGCTCTTTATGACAGAACAGAAAATTGATATTCTCCTGGTCTCTGAGACACACTACCTGCAACTCAAGCATCAAATTCAAGTAACATTTATGTTACATGACTAATCACCCAGATGGCACTGGACATGGTGGAACGGCAGTCATAATTAACAAGAAAATCAAACATCACATAATGCCGGGTTATAAAACTGAGTATTTACAAGCAACAACAATTGCTGTGAACAATAGCATAGGCTATATTAATATCTCGGCAATATACTGCCCCCCAAAACATAAAATAAAAGAACATATGTTCACCCGATACTTCAATCAGCTTGGAAATCGTTTTGTTGCCGGCGGCGATTGGAACACTAACCATATGTGCTGGGGCTCCAGACTTACTACAACACGAGGCAGGCAGCTGAAAATGACTGTAGACAAAAACAACTTACTGGTTTCATCGACCTGTGAACCTACGTATTGGGCAACAGACGAGAAAAAAATCCCAGACCTCCTCGATTTTTTCGTACTGAAGGGATTACCAAGACACTACATTAAACCAGAATCTTGCTATGACAGCTCTTCTGACCATACTCCTGTTATATTATCAATAAGTTCTAGAATAATAGAGTCTAACTGTATTGAAACTCTCATCAACAAAGACTGGGAATTACTAAGAGAGTACATTGATAGTTGTATACAACTTAATGTCCCGTTAAAAACTCAGGACAACATAGAAGAGGCTACTAAGTATATTACAACACTTGTTCAGGAAGCTTGTTGGATCCATACTCCGGTGCAAAAAACAAAAGAAAAGCATATCAATTACCCGCTGAATATCAAAAACCCCCTACTCAACAAACGAAGACTCCGTCGAATTTGGCATCAGAGTAGGCTCTCCGCGGATAAAACTGCATTTAACATTTGCTGCATTTAACACAACAGAGACCTGAAAGACATTTTACACAAATGGAACAATAAAACCTTGGAAGATCAACTAGAATCCTTGACAGCCTCAGCTTCGACTAATTATTCACTGTGGAAATTTACTAAAAATTACAATAGACCCCATAATGCCAAGCCCCCACTCAAAATAGCTGATGGATGGGCGCGAACACCACAGGAGAAGGTGGATGCTTTTGCTCAACACTTAGAAAAAGTCCTTTTACCAAATCCAGGCATGGACGTACAAAATGAGACATTGATTAATAATGTGCTACAACACGATTTCCAAATGTCACCACCTCCACACCCTATTACAGTACGGGAAGTCTGGAAAGTCATTTCTAATCTACATGACAAAAAAGCTCCTGGAAATGACCTCATTACCAAAGAAATACTAAAGCAGCTACCTAGAAAAACTATAGTGTTTCCGACTTCACTATTTAACGCCATACTGAGAAACCAGTACTTCCCGACATTATGGAAAGTATCCCGTGTGATTAAACCACCCAATGAAGTATCCTCATATAGACCTATAAGTCTTTTGCCAATCCTTTCAAAGGTCTTTGAAAAACTCCTGATGTGCAGAATGCTACCAATCCTGGATAGTACAAAAGTCATCCCGGACCATCAATTCGGCTTTAGACAAGACCACTCTACCACTGGACAAGTCCACAGAGTCTGTGGTAAAATAAGAAAATGCTTGGAAGAAAAACTGTACTGCTCCTCTGTATTCCTGGACATTCAACAGGCGTTCGATAGGGTCTGGCACAAGAGGTTACTATATAAGATAAAAATCAACTTACCTCATCAGTACTTCTCTCTAATTCAATCTTATCTGTCGGGAAGAATCTTCCAAGTAAAGGATGCGGATGTGACGTCTGGGTTTTTCGAAGCAACTGCCGGAGTCCCGCAGGGATCAGTCCTGGGGCCTATTTTGTATACAATATTTACTGCAGACTTACCTGAGCTTCAAAGTATTACTACAGCAACATTTGCTGATGACACAGCGATACTAGCAGGCCATGCTGATCCTGCCATGGCATCACACATGCTACAAGAGGGCCTTGAAGAAATAACCACGTGGCTACAGAGATGGCGGATACAGGCGAGTGCAAGCAAATCTGTCCATGTTACGTTCACACTACGTAAAGGTAACTGTCCTGAAGTTCATCTTAAGAATACCACACTACCTCACCAAGATAATGTAAGATACCTGGGGCTACATCTTGATCGCCGTCTGACGTGGAAACAACATATTAAGTCAAAGAGAAATGAACTTAATATCCGTTATAAGAACCTACACTGGATCATGGGAAGAATCAGCAAACTGAGTATTGACAACAAACTTTTAATATATAAAGCTATCCTAAAGCCAGTGTGGCTTTATGGAATTCAGCTCTGGGGTAGCACTTGTAAATCAAACATAAGCATAATACAGAGGATGCAGAATGCTATCTTGCCCTCAATTAGTGGTGTTCCTTGGTTTGTCACGAACGCTGAAATACATAAAGAACTGTAAATGGATACCATCATGGAGGAAATCCAAAAATTGACCAAAAAATACCATGAGAGACTGGAAAACCATCCTAACAAGCTGGCTACAGAGCTAAAAACTAGAAATTATACAAAGAGGTTAAAAAGGAATGACATCTTATAGCCCTGTCGGGATCAGTAAAGACTACGGATTAGATGACTCACTGCAGTCACGCTCGACCTGTCAATGGATTCACTCAAAACATCCACTTATAGTATGACTACTGATTGCAGATTGTTAAAAGAAAAAGAAAAAAAAAATTACATAATATACAGCAATGGAATTTCAATATTTTTTTTTTTGGGAAAATTAATAGAATTTTATATATTTCCTATAACTACTAATATAATTTCAAAAAACTGTTTGTTTTTTATGAATATGTACTTCTTTATTACTTTGAAGAAAACCTTACTCAACTAAATAAATAAAAAAAACAAGTGTCCCAAGAGATTATCAATATGTCACAAGAGATTATCTTATCTTACTAGTATAATAAAACTGTATCCAACTATATAATGTTTTGTTTGTTTTAATGCGAACTTCTCTCGGTTTTGAATTTCTCTCGGTTTTGCTATCTATTCATCTGATTGTTTAAATATTTGACAAAAGTCAACTTTAAAAGGATTAGTAATAGTACAGAAATATAGTTGTTGATAAAGAAGAGTAGAAGAAAAAGTAAAATATGGTTCACTTTGTTTCATCGAAGTTCAGAAACCTCCATTATGTTGCAATATTGAAATCTGCTTAAAACCCAGTAAAAAATAAAAAACACACATGAAAATATAACATGTCCTTAAAATTACACATGCAAACATCTAATCGAAACTATGTTCAAAATATTATTGATGTCTAACATATATATATAATTACGATATAGGAAAGTTCATCATTTAGAAGGAATTGACATTGCAGATGGTATTAATCCAAAAATCGAATTGCGTAAGTTCGTATAATTTTTACGACACTCTGAAAAGAGATAATGAAAGAGTTAATTTCAATCATGTAAAATTATTTATTTAGGTTATAAATGTCTCTTTTTTTATAAATAATATTTATCGTATAGTAACTGTTTGATGGAAAGGAATTAATTTCATATCCAATTATTTTATTAAGAAACACATTAAGTCGGAAGCAATTTCAAAAGCAAAACACATTTGATATCACTTAACACCTTGGTTCATTATGTTCGACATTATTATAAATATGCTTTTGTTGAATATATAAAATGTTTCAAATGATCTCGATGTCTAGATGTAGGAATAATTTCATATTCGAGAATCTACGGACCCATGGCAAGTAATGAAATTATAATTAGAAAATATTAATTTGTACTCACTTATGTGTTTGTAACATCAATTATCACAAAATTGGAAACAGTGTTTTTTGCTTTGATTGCTAAATTAACTTCCTACGTAGCTAAATTTATCTGTCAGTAAAAAGATAGTATTTAAAAGCAAATATGTATGTGATTACAAATGAATAAGAAATTATCCTATAATATAATAAACAAAGCAACATTCGATAGTTTGTTTACTTACTCACCATTGTTTGTTTACTTTCATGATGAAAATGTACGTTCAAAAAATATATTAATGAAATATTAATTTGAATCTGCAAAGAACACACAATGAGTATTTCACTGACAAAATATAATATATTACATAAAAGTAGAAAAACTATTAAAATTATTTATAAAGTTATAATTATCTGCAAACAGCAAACACTGGCTGATAGAGTTATAATAACACAATAATTCTTTCTTTGTGTGTGTAATAACATAGGATTGTTCAGAATATAGCTGGGATTACATATCTGTTCCGTGGCCCGGACAATCCCGTCAATTCCTGCTTGCCTTGAGGCTATGAACTTAAGTAAGATCATCAATTTTAATTTAATACCAGACCAGACAGATAGTAGACCAGTTCCCAGTCGAGGATTTTTTGTAATTTGATAGGCACGTAACATTCATTTTGTGCTACAAATCACATATTGAGGTATGGATTTTGTTTCTTACTACAAAATATGTACATTTTTTCGTAAATATGTGGTGTATATATGCTAAATATTCAGGAGAAGCAACATGTAATTGCTTATAAGGCAATGTGTGCCACTGCTAAGAATAGCCATTCCTTTAGAAGTATTAGAACTAAAAATCTAGAAATATTTTCACAATAACTAAAAATACAATATCGACAAGAAGATGTAGCACATCTATATGTGGTCATTGTGACTGTTGGTATTACAGAATGGTTATGGATAATATTATTAAATGCAGGCATTCGAGGTAGTCGACAAAAACTATTATTATCTTCACTATGAGGAGGCAATATTTCTACCGGTCTCTTTTCTTTTATCATGTGGCTGGTTTCTCTCTAGAGTTCGAGTTGCTCTTAACCAGCAAGCCTGGTAGACTCATTCTAACTAGGGAACCTAAAAATAATAAGAGATTTTACAATAGGCCATAAAAATAAGAAAGGACGAAAAGCAAAGTTTAAGTAACATAAAATAAGTAATTATTTTGCACCTGGCCTTCACTACTTTAAGTGTAACATCTTATTTCACATATTTTATAAATAGATAAACTGTCATTATCAGATATAACAGTATCCACTGCAAGAAAACATTTCTTTCTGCAGAGTTAATTGGCACAACATGCATTTGGTGTGCTCTTAACACTGAAAAACCACATGGTACACATATGACTCTGTAGTCATACCATCTTGCACTTTGAAAATAATTTAAACTTTCTTGTAATTTTATATGCATACTGTATCATTATATTGATGTAACTGTACATAATCAAAAATAAAGCATGCATATAATTAAATAGATATGGATATTTGTGACATATGTTGGTACTAACCCTTAAATGCGCATGTCATTTATAAGGGAGAGTTTCATTACTTTATTTTCAATAAAATAACATATAACTTCGAAAGTTATTTTCTGATTATTAAAACAAAGAAGAAATGTGGTTATAAAATATTTTCAAACAATATGTACTGTGCTTATATGTGCTTGGGTCGATCATTAATAATCACGTGAGGATTTCAGGCCACTTTTTACATTAAAAAGCAGTGTCCTGCACGGCGCGGCGGCCGGCGGGTCGCGAGATGTGGGGACGAGGGCCCCCCGCCCACTACCCAAACTCTCTGGCTCACCAGTCAGTCAGTGCGAGTACGACTGCGCCATTTAAATTCACCGCACACTTTTGTTTCGTCGCTTATTGTTATGCTTATTATTCTAAGCGTAAAATAAATATTAAAATAATGCATAAATTCATTAAACGTAGTGTAAGTTTGTCAAGTGAAAGTAATGAAGAAGAAAAAGAGTCAATGCAAAATAAACCCAAAATTGTTCATTGAAAATATGACGAAAGCTACATAAGTTACGGTTTTACATATTGCGGAGACAGTCACATGTTTCGCATTAAATACTTTTTCTAAAATTTAAAGTTTAGGTTTGTTGATTAATACTTAATAAATGTTGATTAATATTACTTAAAAACTAATTTTTAATTTGTGGTGTGCCTCCAAAAATTTAAGTTTTCCTAGATGTACCTTGAACATAAAAAGTTTGCGGAACACTGCTCTAACTGACAGCCAGCCATGACTAATAGCAACACCAACTACTAGAGAAAGCCGGAGTGCTTACGTCACAAAGAGGTTGTGATTTAGTCAGTGCCGCAAGTGGTTCATTTTAAAACTAATGACATATGTCAAGATAGCGTCTTTTATCTGGATGTTTCGTTTCCCTCTTTTAATACTTCAGTTGACTTTGAAGTTTTATAATGGTAAATAAATGCTGTGTACCGAATTGTAAAAAAAATTATATAAGGCACGATACACACACAGTTTTTTTCATTCCCAAAACAAAAAGAAATGGACTCACACAATTCACCGGCAACATTTCCAACCCAGCAAATATTCCAGACTGAGTATTTAAACCTTTGCCTATGTTCAAATTGTTTTAATGGTAGTTTTAAGCGTATCACGTAAAGAATGATATGTACTTATTTTATTATAGGTGTGCGAGCTACATTTTGCAGAAAAGGACATCCGCCGTACCGCAGAAATGTTTGACGAGAAAACTGGGAAGAGTTAGAATAAGTTTGTAGTGAAAGTATTCAGTTACAAAACGAATATGAAAAAAAATATGTTGAATTGTTTTAGTGAATTTCTAGCATGCTTATCTAACTAGTAAATCTAACTAAAGTTGATGTAGTAATATTTGTTATAATTTCTTTGTCGAAAGCCTCAGAAATATCAGTTTCAGCAACCTTTGATAATAATTTAGAACTAAAATTGTTTCAAAATCATAATGAATTTTGCAGTGAAAACTTTTCAAAAAAGATTTGTAATATTAAAGACATTTTCTCAGTACTGGATATCTTTAAAAATCAAAATACTAGAAAACAATCTTTTGATGATACTTGTTTTAATATTGTTGATATGTTAAAGTGCACTTCTGTAAATTTAGATGATGATATCAAATGTAAAAAAGTAGATTTTTTTGTGAGAACAGATAACTTTATTAACAACAAAAAAAGAAAGACTTAGATACTCTAGAAACTTTTTAATTTATTTCAGTCTATTATATTCTATTTCACCTCACACTTATCGTTACTTGCGCAGTACTGCTTTTTTACATATGCCCCATCCTAAAACTCTTCAAAACATTTGTTCAAAATACAATTGCAATCCAAAGATGATCCAAGTCTGATTACAATTTTCTTAGATATATTAAGCAAAAGTTCAGCCTTTTAAACCAAGCAGATCATATTGTTACTTTAATGATTGATGAAATTTATCTAAAGCGGGTAATATCGCAGGCATGTCTTATACTAACCAACAGGCTGCAACTACAGCGCACGTTTTTATGATACAAAGTCTATTGAGCTCATTTAAAGAAGTATATATATATATATATATATTTTACCAGTAAACAATATTAATGGTGCAGATTTAAACCAATATATTTATAAAGTTGTAACAGGCTTTCAAGGTTTTAATGTTATATGTGTAGTTAGTGACAATAATTCTGTGAATAAGAAAGCTATGTCGTATTTCAATTCACCACCTAAATTTGACATAGTATATCAACATCCTGCTGATAAAAATAAAACATTATTTTTTATTTTTGCTAACATTAAATCTTTATATGACTTAGAAAATTGTAATTTTTAAGTTATGTTGCCTAGAGGATACTTATCCTGATGAGGATACTTATCCTCACACTTGAAATCTCAAATCTTTGAATCCTAGTAATTTCAGAGTCAGAATGTAAAATTAGTATTAAATGTATTTAACGAGCATGTTCACAATGGTTTATTAGTAATCCGTAGGCAACATAACTTACAAAATTATGAAACTACTGCAAAATTTATCAATATTGTTTTAAAATGGTGGAATATTGTGAATGTAAAAACATTGTTTAAGGATAAGAGATTATTAAACTCTTTAATGAAGACACTTACAACTAACGAAGAAAATTATAAGTTTTTAACGCAATGTTTAGCATGGCTAGATAATTGGGAAACTTTAAAAAATAATGATAGTCAATTAACGAAACAAAAACATTTTGCATTTAGTCAGTCTACGTATGCTCTTCTACAATTAACTGATTATTGTTGCAATGAGTTAAATTTTAAATTTGTATTACCCGGAAAAATTCAAACTGATGGTTTAGAAGATTGTTTTGGTAAATATAGGACTTTGGCAGGATCACAGTATTAAGTTTCACTACGGCAGGTATTTGAGATAGAGTCAAAACTTAGAATTCATGTTATTATCATTAATTATTATTATATTACCAATAAATAATTTTTTCATTGTAAAGTTTTAAATAGAATGTAATGTTAATAATATATTGTAATATAAATTAAAAATAATTTTTTTGTTTTTTATATACTATCTGGTAATATTCTGGTATGAATAGATCTGTAAATGATAAGTTTGTATATTTGGAAAATAAAATTGTTTTTGAGTTAAAATAAATCTGCTTTTGGCGTAATGTAAAACATAATGGTAATGATTATAAATTTTTGATTAAAAATAAATATATTCTCTTAAAAAATCTGAATTTTTTGTTTTTTTTATGAAGAGTTGACCTGATTTTAAGTAAGTATTAATTGATTATTAATAAATATATTTTAAGAAAAACAAATAATATTAAGAAAATATTATATACACTGTCTAAATAAATTGTAATTTTGTTAATTCGGATAGATTAAATTTAATAAGTTAATTTTTTCGTTGTAAAGTTTTAAACATATTATAATGTTGATAATATATTGTAGCATTATAATTTAAAAACAGTTTTCTTTATTTTTGATGGACAATCTGGTTACATATCTTATTTGGAAATTCTGTAGTTTGTATATTTGGAAAATAAAATTGTTTTCAATTGAAATAAATCTGTTTTTTTAGGGTTTTACACAACATAGAAGTCCCAAAATGGTGCGGTAAGGTTATTACAGTCTGCCGCTTAAACTTTAAAAAAATGATCGATGGCCAGCCTAAATATTCTCTGTCTGAGACGATGGCCATTATCTTTGATGGCCAAGTTTGTCCCCAACGCATATATATGGCTTACTCATCGCTTCCAGTGCTTCAAATGTTGTAGGTTTGGACATGTTGCTGATAAATGTCAATCTTCCGCACGTTCTTTCTGATGTGGTGAAGATCACGTTGGGAGAAACTGCCCACTTCCTCTTTATAAAGCTAAATGTATCATTTGCAGTGAAAATCATGATTCCACTGATAGGATTTTTCCAGAATTCGAAAGGCAAAAAATAATCAAATTTGAAATATTTGAAAGAGACATTTCCTATGTGGAAGCGTTCAAAATGGTCCCTTCTGCTAAAAAAATCATACGCGTCAGTTGCAGCCCCCACCCCCCTCCCTCTAACTCCTCCAATTTCTACCCAAAATTTGTTCTCTCCGTCTCGTCCTACCAACACTTCTCACAAAAAAATTGTTACCCTGAAACCCCGATCCCACTCTTCGACAAGTTGCAACGAGGGCTATGACCGCTCAGCTCAACCTGAAAATGGTTGTGGCTTCAGTCAACACTAATACTGCAAAATTCTGAGATCCCCCTATCAAATACCGTCCAACGTTGCCTCCTCTATTCTTACTTCCCTTCCATCCCTTCTTTCTAATGGCTTCACCAATAGTGGCGAGGGTCTTGCAATGGAATAATCGCAGTGTTATTTCCAACAAAGCAGATCTTTGTCACCTCCTTGTCAAATATTCTCCATTCCTGGCTGCCATCTCAGAGACTTGACTGAAGCCTGGATTCCATTTTAAGATCCAAAGCTATGTCTGTCTCCTGCAAGGGCGGATCCACCCTATTACTTGACAAATCCCTTCCCTTTTCCCAGATTTCTCTTGGCTCCCGCAGTTGTCAATTCAATGTTGTTGCTGCGAGAGTTAAAGATATCACCATCCTCTCTACATAGGCCCCCCTTCCAACATATTCCGTAGCATTAAAACTAAGGGATATTTTAGCTTCAATTCATCATCCGTTTTGGGGTTCCACCTGAAGCAACCCTCTTGGGGTCTCCTTGGAGGAACTCAGGACGATTTTGGCCTTTGTTTACTGAATGATGGTTCTCCAACATGAGTTCCTGTCCCATTTAAAACCCGAATTCAGTAGATACCTCTCTTTGCTCCTCTTCCTTGGCATCCTTACTTTCCTGGAATATTCTATTTGTGTCTTTTGGTAGCGACCATTTCTCTATTTTGATTTCTTTCCCTTGTTTAAATTTACTTATTTAAAAAATTTCCCCTCTTCAAAAATACAACCTACATAGGGCAGATTGGGTGGGATTCCAAACTTTCCTCAGTGTGGAAGTAAATTCCCTCCTTTCAGTCTACTTGGATAGCATTGCCTCCTGCTATGACCAATTTATAAGGGCTATAGATCTATCCGCTTGGAACTTTATCCCACTTAAAAAATTTAAGCACCACTACAGATCCTCTCCCCCCTGGTGGGATGGAGACTGTTCCGTAGCGGTTAAAGCCCGCAAAGAGGCTAAAGCAATAGTTAAATCTAATATGTCAGACGCAAACTTCCTCTTGTTTCGAAAGACCCACGCAGACTAAACGAATTCTTCTTAAAAAAAGAGGGAAGGCTGGAAGAAATTCTGTCACTCCCTCTCTCTTTTTACTCCTTCTCGTGTCGTCTGGTCTAATATAAAACGCTTTCGGTCTATTTTTCGGCCTGATCTTCCCAAATCGGTACATGGAAATTGGGTAGATCAATTTTTAAATAAACTTGCTTCCCCGTCCGTGCCAAATTTACATGAATTACCTTTCAGGTATAACTTTACTAGCGCCAATAATTTTATAGAATAAGATTTCTCCCTTAATGAATTGGATTTCACCTTGCATCATCTTAAGGATTTTTCCCCTGGTATTGACGAAATGTCATATTCAATGGTGAAAAATACTTTACCATCTATCCGTTGGTATCTTCTATCCCTCATTTACTGTATGTAAGTCTTGGAAAACTCAAATAATAATTACCATTCTTAAACCTCATAACCCACTGTAGGTTCATCCTACAGACCCATAGCCCTTTCTTCTGTTTTAACGAAGATTACGGAACATCTAATTAAGAATGGTTTGGAATGGTTTACAGAACACCATTCCATTTTTCCAAGCAACCAATTTGGCTTCAGAAAAGCTAAAAGTGCTATGGACAATCTCAGCGTCCTAACTACTGACATCAGACTTGCCTTCTCTCGACAAGTGTTTCTCGTTGCTGCTTTTTTAGCCTACGATAATGTAAACCTTCCAGTCCTCAAAAAAATTCTCCATAATCTTGGGATTCCGATCAAGATTATAAATTTTGTCCTCAATTTTCTTTTCGTAAGATCTATTATTCTTAGATCTTCCGGTGCCCTCCCTTAACAAGAACTATATGGATGGATCTTCCCCAAGGCTCTGTTTTAAGTCCGCGCTAGTCCGTAGTCATCTAGAATATGGTTCATCTCTACTTGATCCTATTTCCAAATCCAATGCCACTAAATTGACCCGCATTCAGTCTCAAACTCTGAGGATCATAGCGGGTGCTATGAAATCCAGTCCATTAATGCCCTACAAGTATAATGTGTTGATCCTCCTTTAAACCTCCGGCGACAATACCTAGTTGATCATTATTTACTGAAGGCAGCTAGGTTTTCTACTCAACCCATTTTTTCAAAACTCACCCTCCTCTCTAGGCTTATTGGCATCCTAAGTCCCTACCTCTTCTTATAGTTAGCTTCCAAGAATTCAAATCCCTCACTAACCCCGTTTATCAAAATTCTCTCCCTCTCTATAGTTTCCCATTTGATTCGGTATTCAATTTGTGTTTTGGAATTGATAAGGAGTCCAAAAATGCTAATTCACTGTTCAATTCTGTCTTGAATTCTTTTTGGATGGATTGGACACGAATATACACAGATGCATCAAAAACCCTGAGAGACGGCTATCTCGGAGCGTCATTTTACTCTCCATCCACCGCTCATAGCGGGATATTTCCAGATCCAATCTTTTATACTCACAAAACCTTGGTTCTCAACATTGACTTTTATCTCGAAAGGCATCCACTGTGGTATCTCGCACGAGTTTGGGTCATTGTTATATTCCTATCCATTTGGCTAGACTGCTTGTCAGAGAGTCTCCAATTCGCGATTGTGGGCTTGGAGAAGGCGATCTAAATCATTTCATTTTTGCATGTCCATTGAATAATACATTTCCTACTTTTATTTACAAATTAGTAAAACATAAAATTCAATTGCCTATCAACATAAGATCACTTTTATCTATTGCCAACAAACCCATTTTAGGATTAATCATTCAGTTCATAAGAAAGGACGACGTCAAAATATAGAATCTTACATATTTATATTCTTGTTTATTTTTGTTTTTATGTTTGTATATTTGTATATACTTATTTTGTACTCTATATATTATAATCTCATTTTCTTCTTTTTGTTTAATTGTAGCCAACGTCTTATTTAATTTTTGTTTTATTGTGGTTAATTTTTGTGTATAGTTTATTCTTTTGTTAGCAAGCAACAATGACAAATATCCGAAATATGACTTAATCAGTGTTGCTTAGCTTTTTCCACATTTGACATTGGCAAAGGATCTCTGTGGAGAGAACGAACGCCACATCAAAGATAAAGATAGTCGACTCGCGCGGCAATTGTTTGAAGTGTATCTATCAGGGTGCCTTTACTTCATAAAAATATTTCGATTGGAACGTGAATGCCCTATCTCTTTCGAACACACAATATGTATCTCTGTATATAACATCATTCTACAGTAACACATAAAATATTATTTATGGAACACAGAGCAGCGAATACTCTATGATACTATTTAAATTGTTGACTTTATTTGAATTGGCTTGTCAAACTGCAAATTTGTAATTGAACATTTTTTTTAGTACAATTTTACATTTATCAATAATATTATAACCAAATTTTAATTTTAATTTTGTTGTTTTCGTTACATTTGTTCGTAATAAAAGGAATTTAACATCAAAAATAGCATCAAATCAATTATACATTTTATCTTTAATATTGTTCAAACTCATCATTAAAATTATACTCGCTTTTTAATAATCAATAATAAAGAAGACGCCAATAATTTAATTTTATGTTTAGACAAGCGGATTGAAGAATTTACGGCACATGGAGAATAGCAGGCCTAGCCCCCGGCACTCTAAAAAAAACATCGCCTTCATATGGCCCGACACCTAAAAAAGCCTAAATATTAATAAAAATAACATTTAGGAAGTTTACTTACGAATTTGTCAAGTTGAAAATTGTCTCTTTCTGAATCAATTAATTAATTTTATAGTAATGTAAATAAGTTACACTAGACGGTTAGCTTAAGATTTTATAGATAATTTTACTGATTTCCATAGAAAAAACTTTCTATGTAGTATGTAATTATGATGAAGCAATTATTACAAACCAAAAAATAATCCATTTATAAATTTACATTATTATATATGTACATTGTTGGTTAAATAATCTGTTTTTTTATTTGTAGTTGGAGATGGAATAAACAACCAAAACAGAAAGTGGTACAAAAATGGGACGAAGGGAGATTAAATGTCATTGCAAGGTTTAAGTAATTTAGAGAATATTTGTGAAAAGGTAATTACTGAATCAGAACTTGAAGAAGAAATGGCATAGATTTAGTATGGATGCAAAGTTTTTTGTCAATATTTAAGAATAGCTCGGTATTACAAGTTCCTATAAAAATTGTTCGCTGTATAATTGATAGGTATATTGCATTCGCTTTTAAAATTTTCCAAATTTGTTAATTTATACCAAATACTGCATGTGTATTAGGTTACATGTAGGCTTCTGATTAAAACAAAAGATTTTGAAAATGAGATTTTTAGTAATAATGCTAATATATAATATACAACATAGCTACGAGCATGTTGTATATTATATTAAAATTTATATTAAAATTATATTAACATTGATTTAAAAGATAAATATAAATCGTTACTGCATCGCCAATGTAGCCAATGCATGCCAATGTGCCAATGAATGAAAGATTATTTAGAAAGTAATTTTCAAAAAAATAATATAATTGATTTAATATGTATTAGGTTAGATTTTAGAATGTTTACACAGGAATAATTATGATATTCTACTTTTTGTATTTGATTCTTTAAGTGTTATCGATAATTTACATTGGGCATATTAAATAGAATGTAAATGATAGATTAAGTAGGATACAGAAATTAGCCTATAATGAGTACAAAAATCTTTTAAATCAACAATTATGCCCAGAATCGTATCCATTTTATATTCACTACATAGTTTCAATTTCTTTGAAATAGTTTAAAAAATAAAATCGATGCCCCTCCATGATTTCGCATTTTATTACATTTAATAGCACAAAATTGAAATGTAATTGGCACGATAACAGTATTTTTTCACTTCGTAAAGTTTAATTTCCATAGAATTGAAAATAGTAGGAAGGGCAATAGTTTTATGTTACAAAGATATAGAATGAAGCTGTAAGATATAGAATATTGATATTTTTTCACTATAAAGGTTATTAAACCAGTAATGTAAATGTCTAGTTAAATAAATGAAGCGATGTTAAAAACTCGTTAAGAGTTATAATACAGTAAACAGTAAAAAGAGAGTTAAAAATTTATTTAATGAAAATTCATTTTACAATTGAAAGTATTAATATATTATTTTAATGATTAAAACTATTTAAATTCATCTTGATATGTAAAAGCGCAGATAAGTTTGTAAAATAGAAACGTTCATTCAATGTGTTTGTATGTGCTTACTCAGTTTTTGTTGGTTCTTTTTACTTATGTTACTTATGTTTTACGAACTTGCGATTTTTTTTTTATAATAAAGTCTTTTCATTTCAGAATTGTTGTTTCATTTGTACGTATTTTATAATCTAAAATGTAAGAAAGGTACACCTGTCAACAATACTATGAAGTTGCGGCGAGTGCTCAGCAAATGGGCACTCGCTGCAACTTCATTAGTCTGTGCAATAGGGGAATATAGAGCGTTAGTACTTGGAAACGTGAAAGTGCTATCTTGCTCGCACAATTGTGTGAAGTTGGTCATCTATTTAGTGTAGTATCTGTGGTATCTATTAAAAGTGAATGATATTTAGTACTTATTTAAAGTTTATTTTATTCAGGTTAAGTAAGAAAATTCATGTATTTTTATTGATAAATCGCGCACTGGCTGTTATTATGCGCGATTTTCATATTCTTTAAAGTGATGAATTTGTATAAAACATTCCGTAAGCTTTTGTAGATTATTTGATTGAGATGGCATTAAGACATAGGACGGCACGGAACAATTTGCAAGTCTTGTTGAGTTTATGGAAAGGTATGTGACATAGAAATGAATTTTTTTGGGTTTTTCATATCATATCATTCCATTTAGAAAATGACAATGATTAATGCTTTGTTGGTTCACTTTTCATTGAAGATCTTTGAATGTTTGTTGGTTCACATTATAGGTACGGTGACCTTGCAAGATCCCTAAAGGTCTTCAAGGGTGTATAAGAGCCGACTGATTGTGGCAAGAATTGGTAGAAAAATATTAAATATTGGTGGACAAAAATTATTAGGCATGTGGAAAAAAGTGAGTAAACTGACCTTCTTTTCTAAATTATTATTCATGCACTGCTTCTCATAACATTAATTTTTCGCAACAGTAATTCGCATTCTTATAACTGCAGTTCGCATTAATTTTGGTTTGGGTAGACTTCAAAACAAAAGCCAAATGAAAGACTATTCAAATAAGATGCCATACAAGAGTCTGGTGGAGGTCTGAATTGCAAGCTCTCTATAACGCATTTGGAAGAGAGAGTACTGTCCATTACCAGATTTTCTGCAGTTGATGGTTAATTCAAAATTGAGGAGCAAGGTTTTGGTGTTAGTAACTATGGATACTTATGCACCTACTGTGTGTTCTCAATACAAACGATTAATGTACTTCTTAAAAATGACTAGAGTGAAGAAAAGACATTAACAAAATACATCAGACATTAACATAATAACATCATCATAAAAATATTGCCACGATACTCACTCAAGATGATCTATGACTCTTTTACAGCTGGTTTTATTTTCTCTTATATTTTTAGGGTCAATCAGAACAGCCCTTAGCTTCCTTATTTGCCAGCCCATCAACTTGGTTCATCAAGGACCATGTGAACTGTAGGAAATTTATAAAATTTACTTAGCTTGAAACATTTAAAAACAAATATACTCATGTAGAACCAGGGATTGGACCTTGTAGGTAACTCAGTATTCTTAATTACTTGTACATACATTACAAAATTGGCAGACAGGCTTGGTTCTGCAGCATATGTAGTTAATAGAGAAATTCGTAGCTTGACAAAATATATACAGACACAGCTACATTAGTTTACTTTTATTATTTTCGTAGTTTAATGACTTATGCTACGTTGCTCTGGGGAAATGCTGCTATATAAAAATAATTTTTATCCAGCAAAAGCCGTCCATACAATTTATGAATTACACTTGAATTACACTTGAATAACAGACTTACACTTGAATTTTTAATATTTTTAAACTCAATGTACTTAAACAGAAATTGTAGTAAAGATACTTAAATAGGTATTCACAAGGAATAAAAGTAAACTAGTTGGTCATTTAAGTCTGTTCCAAAAGTCACAAATACATTATTAGTAAATTTTATTTACCTATGAAAAAGTAATTTTAATTTTGTTTAACACTATAGTGGTCAACAAAAACAATTATAAAATAACAAGCCATAAAATAAAAAAATAATAACTCAGCTTTGGATGTCTTATATAGAATAGAATATAATTTAATTTGCATTAAAAGTTGTTACATAATGTCATTACAGCGTCACACAATTAACTAATAACTTATTAATTGATCCCAATAGCTTCATCTTCGATGTGCATGCATCCACCAGCACCACTAACGGCACATCCAGTAGCGCCGATGCCGGCCTGGCTCACTTCCCTGCCGCGGGCACCAGCCATAACCTCTCTGCCATCGTCTGCCGCTACCATCCCTCGGCCCCACTGCCTGTCAGCGAGTGTGTAGCTGTCGAGCACGTTGTTTACAATGAGAAGAGAAATGAAATATATATATATCAAAATATGTCATAATTTGTGTCTGTCACAGATGATTTCCTCCACCATTGAGGCTACTTGAGAGACCATTTGAGGTCGAAATTTTACATAATGATAGCATACTATGGGTTAGTATATCTCGTTATCAACATATAAAGAAATTGATCTGGAAAAATTACTTACTGTTTAAAATTTCTCATACCTTTTGAAATACTAATGGAATGAACGTTATGTAAGAATTAAAAAATAATTTGTTTTTAAATCCTATGCAGGACTTTTTAGAAATATTGTTAAAAATGGCCGTAATATTTTTAGAAACGATTTGAGATAGAAAATTAAAATTGGGAATAATGATGAAGCAAATAAACCATTCAAAGAAAATTAGACGCTGTTTCTTTCTTAGAAAAACTAAACGTCATGTTTAGTTTAGTAGTCATTAGACAACAAAGTTACATTAGCGTTGATGAAATAAAATTATTAGCTTTAAAAAATATCTTCTATATGCAAATATTTTCTTAATATTCTAGAATATTATGCATATAATTTCTTATTATATTTACAGATATATGCGTAGTATTGAATTATTTACAACGCCATGTTCGAATAATTTACATAAAATTTGTACTAAATATAACTGAAGCCAAAAAAAGAACAATTGGTAAGAATTTTTAAAAATGATTATTATTTGGATATTTAAAAATTATAATAAATTTCTACGGAAGTATAAATTTCTTCATGATCAGTGTAATCCAAAACATAAGGTGAAAAAAAATCTAGCTTGTAACAACAAACAGGTAAGTTTGTTTATACCATTTTACTATTTATTTTGATGCCTTACTATTTCATCAAAGTTTTTATACAAGTCACTAGTCGCCAATGATTGTTTATTTAATAAGCCAGTCCAAATGTCTTTGTGGAAAATAGAAAATGTCACCAGTATCAAATGCATTTGTTTCTTGTAAAAACGGATTTTTTTAATAAAATACCAAAGTCTTTTCGAATACAAATCATGTTCTAAAAAGGCTATAAATAATATTATATAGGAAATCACTATTTCGGGATGCTATGACAATAACAAACATCCATCTTAGCATTAAAACAGTTAGGAAATTGCTGTACGGTTGGCACAAGAAGATTGATTTTTACTATTCAATCTTCTTTATACCAAAATATATTAATATTATTCTGTCAATAATTAATTTTTTCCCTCATTAAAACATATTTTATTTCATATTGAATAAATTTTCCAATAAAATCGATATATGTATAATACACTCTTTTGCATAAAAAACGGCCGGCTTTGATTTTGTCATATTATTAACGAAATATTATTTATTAAGAGGTTGTGTTAATTGTAATTGTTATTGGCAGGTATAGTCTATCCTGGCACATAAAAACGAACGTTCTAAATTTGAAATTTATTCTTTTTGAATGAAAATTCTCTTTTACATACAAAAACGTATTTTTTGGCGGTAAATGAAATCCAACTCTTATTAAGTTCTTTTTCATTTGTTACGTTTTTTATTTTAACGAATAAATTATAATTCAATTTCTGCTGTTTCCGCATTAGTTTACTTCTGTTTGCTGTTCTCAGTATGGTTGAAAAAACGATAAGAGCTAGTAAAATTATTGCGCTGCTTGAAGAAGGCTGTAGCCAATGTCATGTGTCTCAGCAGTATAATGTGAGCCGTTCCACCGTCCAAAGGACCTGGCAACGATACCAAGAAACGGGCTCCATCAGTAGAAGGTCCGGTTCTGGAAGAAAACGGTGCACTGAGCCACGGGACGACCGCTTCATAGTCAGTCAAGTGCTACGAAATCGTCAAGTTACGTACGTGGATCTCAAACAGAACCTCGAGGACGTCAGAGGTACACGAGTAAGCCTATGGACAGTCAGAAGGAGACTTTAGGCCCGTCAATATACATAGCTATCACCCAGCTCGGGGCCCTACATTGCTCCATGAGCATTGAGTGCCAGATTGAGATTCGCTCAACATTTTTCGTCATGGACTTAACAAGACTGGAATAGTGTTTTATTCTCCGATGAAGCTCGTATATCGATTAGTGGGAGGATCTATGTCGGCGAATCTTACGAAGACCTGGAGGATGCTTCTCAGAGGTGTGCTTTGAGAAAATCACCCCTTACGGTAGAGGCTCCGTAATGTTTTGGGCTGGTATTAACTCAGATGACCGTACCGAGTTAGTTTTTATTGAAAATGGCATACCTAATGTGCAAAGGTACATAACAAAGGTTCTTATTCCTCATGCCCAACCCGCATTAACAGCTGTTGGAGACGAGTCAATTTTTATGGACGACAATGCTCGAGCCCACCGCTCTAGAGACATTGATGCATATATGCAGGTGGCCGGAATTCGTCGGTTAGACTGGCCAGCTAGACGTCCCAACCTTAATCCGATAGAACACATAGTGGATAATCTCAAACGACGCGTCAGAACCCTAAAACAAGCACCAGAAAACATTCAGGCCCTTAAAAATGTGATTGTTGCTGAATGGGAACGTATTCCTCAGGAAATGATAAAAAACGTCGTCGAAAGCATGCCTAGCAGATTAAGTACATTGATTTTAGCTAGAGGAGGCCATACTCGTTACCAAATTTTCGAATTTTATGTTAAATTAATAAAAAATATTTAAAAATAAACTTTAGCTATTTTTAATATACCAGTATGAAAACGCTCGTGTGTGGACTTTACATCGTTTTTTTTATTTATTCGCATTTTTAATGACTGAAGTAGGTAAAAACAATATCTCAATAATAAATAACAATATTCTCATCATATCCCCGTATAAAATGCATCAAATAATAATAAAATAACTCTGATATGGTTTATTTCTATAAATGCCCGTTTTTTCACAAAAGAGTTTATAATGTAATTTCAAACCGGTAACTTTTTTAGTAAATGATAGAAATACAATATACATAGTTTGTGTGCTTTAATAATGATAAATGTTATTAAGGCATACAAACGGTTTGTCGTCACCATGGTGTGTTGGGTTGATCACAAGGCATACGTCCTTTGACTGCGAGGTGCACCGTAGCGACCGGAGGGAGCGGGGCTGGACTGATGTTCTGGTTGTTTGTAAGAGATTGCTCTTGTAGCAATAAGTCCACCATATGTATCAATTATATACATCAAAGTACAGAAATAAAATGTTTACTATATTTGTAAGTATATTAAATAATTTTAACCTAAATAAAAACATGTCACATTTTTAAAAATTTATTTTCATGACATTTTTTTCGATTTTATTTGACACACTTAATAATTAGTTCTTTAATCATAATTTTTTTGTACACAATAGAGATACCATTATTTATGATATTATGTTAGGTATTAGAATCAAAAAATATTTTCATTTCGGATTTAAATAAACATAATTTTAAATATGGCTTAGATAACTTGCTTGTAAGTACTGTTTGTAGTTCATCACAAGTAAATTTTCTTAACTCAGAAATGCTAATGCAGAAATGAGTTAAATGCAATTGTCTGTGATATCCACAGTTTACTTCAATAAATTCCTTAAAATTTCAATGTATTGTGCTGTGATAGTTCTGAGAAATCTTCCAGCGTTCATCTTAACAAAATAAACAATGATTTTACGTTTTGATACTTTCATTCATTGGACATAGAATGATCTCAGTTTTCATTTAATGATTATATCATTACATATTAAATGGCAACTTTTCCACTAAAATTTATTTATATTTTCAAAAATAATTTTCTAAAGTCAATTCCCTCATAGTTCTGCTTTCATGTTACAACTGTAACAAACATAAAAGGATTTTATTATAAAGATTTCATAGTACTATGCTTCATTAATCAAATTTTACTTCAGCATCATTTTAAAAACCCAACATCGGTTATCACATTTATTTTTTTATTTTTTGCAATTTAAATCTACTGAATACAAAAGCTTCATGAACTTCAAAACTTAGAAATATCTGCACAATGCAAGCTAAACAGGTAATAAACCTAAACAGGTAATAAACATACTGACCAGAATTGAATTGAAAAATTTGAGTTTGATATTTGAATCTGTTGTTAAAATTGATTTTCAAATTAATTACTGCACTTAACAATTGCAGTTTTGCATTTCACTTAAACACAGGTTGCCCAATTTTCATGAAAACAATACTTCGATAAAATTTGAACAAACCCAAAGATAAATGTTCAATAAAACTTTTCTACAACACTACATATTTTAAGCTAAAGACAATTGCCTTCATCAATCTTGGTTACAATGGAATTCACGAAACAGTGACAAGGAATTGACACTGTTTACGATTTTTGAATTATGAGTAAGCGTTATAAGGTGCTTTGTAAAATTACCACTCTTTAATGACTCTACTCTAATGAATTTACTTTAATTTGAAAATTATAACCCCAATATACTTCTAATTGACAGTAATTATAAAATGGTAGACAAATTTTTATTACCTTTTGGGGAATTATAATCCATATGCAAATTTTCATTTTTTTAAATTATATACTGGTATGTTTTTGGCAATCAAATTGCAAAGAGTTGCATCACTACTTTATATATATTTAATGTAAAGGTTGCTATCGGACATTAAGCATGTAGGCTGTGAATAATTTTACCGATTGTGTGAAAATAAAATAAATTATCTTAGATATCTGTTTATAGATATAGCTGACATCTGCTACTATTGTGCTTGAGGTGGTACTTGGTTGATTTCTATTCAATTATTTCAGCATGGCTGGTTTCAACACTGTCATTATAATATCTGCAGTCGACGCTGGAAAATTTTGTCTCAGCTTTGCATTTACCTGTAACAATTCTTTAGGTGAAATTGTATCAAAATAATGAATAATACAATGCTTTTCACAAACCTTGTAATTGTGCTCTTTGTATCCAATTGCCCATTCTTCTCAGTAACAGAATATTAACCATTCAGTTGTCCTGCAAAACAAAACATAAATGTGTTTCGGTTTTAAAGATACAAATTTCTATATTAAGGTAATTTTAAAATAAATTGTTTGGCAATAAAAAATAATACGATAAACAATAATTACCGAGTTTCACATTTTAGAAATCTGATAAATGTGATTCTTCCAGTTTTTCGAGTTGTATTACAGTTGGATACAATGGACAGTTTTTGTTTGTGTTACTAAAAGCAACACAAACAAAAAACACAATCACAATATAACTTATTGGCATCTAAATTTACATCAAAATACTTATGAAATAGTTGTATTAAAAATTCAATTTCTCGGGAGAAAATATATACGAAGTGAAACACAAGAATTTCCAGTGTATTTTTTTTGCAAAATTTTATGCAGACACTTAAAATACATATGTAAACACACAAAGAGTAAGGAAAATATGAAGCATGCTAGGCTGTTACAGCATTGGTTGATGCAATTTTCAGCGAGACCTCTAATAAATTGAATGCATTTAGTGCCATTTGCTATCAAAATCAGCTGATCATTTAAGATTTTCGATCTAATTTTTCCCATATATCCTTAACATATGGGCAGTACTTTTTATTACTCTATGCGTATATATAGGGTTTCACATTTGCATAAAACTTGGCTACGAAAATTATACACTGGGAATTCTTAGGTTTAATTTTATATATATTTTTTCCAGGGAATTTGTACTTTCAATACAATTATTTCATAAGTATTTATATATAAATTTAGTTACTGATAAGTTATATATTGATTGTTTTGTGTTGCTCAAAACGGCAATTTATTATAACTCACTATAACTCCATTTGAAGAAAAATGAGAGAAGTCACATTTTTCAGACACCCAAAATGTGAAATTTAGTAAATATTGTTTGTCATATTATTCTTTATTTTGCCAAATAATATAACTAAGCATTTTAAAATTATGTTAACAGGAAATTTACACTTTTATTATAACAAATTATAATGTAATTTTTGTCACCACAAATTATAACGATATTGGTCACTCAGGAACTCCATATACTGATTACAAATTTTTACATCTTTTGAAATGTATGACAACTTATCTGAGGAACAGGGTTTAATTTTTGTTTAAGATTGCAAATTTTGTATTACAAAATTGTGAGAAGCCACGTTTCAATTAATTTTTAATGAAATAATATTTACGATAATTCAAAAAAGTCAGTATTTAAAAGCAGTTACTGATTGTCGGATATGTTGTACAGACGATTTTCCCAATTTACTTATTAAACATTATATTAAAATGAAAATAAACTCGTGTCTCAGAAATTTAAATAAAATGACAGAAAGTAAATCATTTGGAAAATAAAATCAACAATTAGAAAACTTGTGTAATTTATAATTATTTTAAGTTTTTACTTTGATCAGAGGTAAATGTGATTATTATCTTTTAGATTTTTATCTGCCCTAATCTATTAATCTTTCACGCTATTAACTGCAATCTTTTGAAATGTAACTTTTTTCATATTCTAAGATGATTTCAATAAGATTTTGTAAGAAGTATTTGAATATTTTAGTGGAGCGACAAAGTAAAGCCCCACACTATTCTACATATTCATGGTCAGTATCATAAATAGCTGCTTGGCATATTGTTATTTTTATGGTAATACAGTCAAATTTATTTATTCTCATTTTATTTTTACTGATAAAATAATAATATTGCTTTCATAAACTATTATGATATTACTTTCCACCAACCTTCCAAGTAAAAAAATATTAGCCATATTTTTATGCCTTACTCTATTCATATTAACCAAGCTATAATTGCACAAAGGGCTAGTCCATGATGATGAAATGATGAAATTTCTCTACTCTACGACTCTATGATAAAATTTCAGGTACAATAAAAGTACTTACTACCCTTACAGTTCTTCGAATATTATCTATTGAACAGCCAAATGATAGATTTATATGTTCTAATATTTATTATGTTTCTATACTAGATAATAGATTCATTAGATATTTATCTAACTTCTTAACTATTCACTGCCTTTCCTTTTCCCATTCCTGATTGAAGATACTCCCACCATCTTCCTGTGGTATCTATTGAGTAATACCACAAATTTTATGTGTCTAAGCAATAAGGTGAATTGTTGTCCTAGTAAGGTATACAATTTCAACTATTGAAATTTTACCAAATTACTTTTTTTTAAATTTCGTGTAGAATAATCTACTGATTTTACCATAAATTTAAGGTTAATTTTGCCAAATTAATCATTAAATTTCAAACAATACAGCAACCTGTACAAAACAATGTGTTGCAATAGCTAAGATTAGCAATAGCTTAAAAATTTAATATAGTGATTGTGAATGAACTTTTCTGCTCAGTTACAAATGTAAAATGCTAAAGTTTTGAGGTTATTATTTGTAAATGTAAAATTCAAGGACAAACTTTAACAACTTCATCTATAATAATTGCAATTTAAGATATTGTGACTGAATCAAAAATTTGAATTTTTACTCTAGGCAAAATGTTTATGAACACTGGTGGAAACATTTCTAACTAATAAAGTACATACTGTAATAATTATAAAAAATTCAAGCTTGAATTGAAAGCTTTACCAAAATTTGTAACTACATTTCTTCTATTGACACGCCAAGAAATGTACACCAGAAAATATGCAATAACATCTATATATGTATTATCTGTTCTTATATATGTATTTTTTTATTTTCAACTGTACATGTCATCCACAGCAAGTCAGACAAACCTTGAAGCATATATCTGATATTTTGCAGTATGCAGAAATCAATCTCATCAACCGTTGCTTAATTTTTCGAAACTTGAACTAAAAAGACAGCATATCATTGTTGCAATAATCAATAGCACATTCACAACGCACCCAAAATTCACACCTCAGGCACGGTATTAATTGATTATCTTCATAATACTTTCCATTACGGAAAAAGTATACAACATCCTTCCTCGTGAGCACGCTTCTAGCCTCTTGGTATTCTGTCATTTCATATTCAACATCCCTTTAAAGTTAGGAAGGTTGTAAGCATTGTTATCATCCAATGATTCCTGTTATATTTTCTTCAAGCCTCTTTCTTTATGTTCTTCTTTTACATTTTCCCACCCCTTTCACTTGATTTATACTCGCGTTGTTTTCTTTTATGTCAACAGATTTTCAGCTTGTGCCAGTTTTAGTTCTCGTGGTTTTAGTTAAAATACAGAAAAAGAGACGCAAACGGAAATTATAGAGAGAATACACTGATCATTTCTGCTTTCCTCTGGAATCCATTTTTTAACATTTTCCAACTTTTATTTCAATATAAAAACAAAAAACTTTCCTTATATAAGTAAATTATTGTTATAATACATTATAATAACATTAGTCTGAAGAAAAATTAGAATATAGAAAAAAAAGTCTTGGAAAATATTTATTAATAACTTATTACAATGTCTACTCCTGCTTACTTCGTTATAATTTTTTTTACATTTTCGAATTTTCTTTTTTAAGGCAGAAAATTAATGTTTTACTAACATTATTTCAGGTTTATTGTTACTGACGTCACTACAATCATACTACACTGAAATAAATATATCTAAGCTACGAAAATATTTTCGCCTTATGCCCCATTACAATGTCTATACTTGCTTATCTTTAAAAAGATCGTTCTAATATTTTCTAATTTTAATTTTAATATTTTTATCTTTAATACTATTTCTTGCTTTCGAAATTGTACATTTATGTTTTGTGTTTAATCTCTTTCTGTAACATTGTTCCTTTTATATTGTCTCCATTTCTTCATTAATTAACTTTTATTACCAAATAACAATATCAATTTTCATCTGTGTTAACTTATCAAATAGCTTTTTTACCCTCTTTTCAACTAGAAAAAAATTATATTATTAGTATAAAAGAGACAGAGATTTTGATTTTGTTTGTCATTACACAATGCAGGTTATAGTTTTCATTTATTTTTTTAGGTAATGAGATATATAGTTGGTTATAGTCTAAAGACATATTAGTCTGTTAAAATTACATTAATAAGGGGTAGTTCTCAATTAGGAGTAACACTAATGATATCATATGATTCCTAACTCTGCCATTGCTGGTCCCAAGCCCAGATGAGAAAAGAAAAAGGGTTGGCTGCAGACAATATCACGAAATCTGCACATCCATCAGTGCCGAGCATTGGACGGCAATAAATAACCCGATAACCACAGACTTTTACTCTGTGGAGGTGTCCAGTAACCTCGAACAAAATGACCTCAAAAAGTCTGGGTGCAGGGGTAGGGGGAACCTCTGTATCTATTACCCACCTTCTCATTGATGAAATGTCTGAAAATGTAGAATGTGATTTGCCATGCTTTTCGAGTAGTCCCTGGTGCTCCCAGATATTCAGGTTTAGAAGTGTGAATACCACGGTGGGGTGGATACCCAGGCCCTCATGTTGGTTAATACTGCTGGTCTAAAGGATTTATGCTGCAATATGAATAGAACCAGAACAACACCGAATAAAAGGATACTAATCTAATACGTCTTTCACAGAAGTATCCTTCAAGGGGAAAATCACAATCGCTACACAATAGACCACAGCCGAACGAAATAATTGTTGTGCGCGATGAAGAGCAAGAGAAATACAACAATAAGAAACATCTGAGAGGCAGCCCAAACTCCTCAATATAACATCCTAACTAGGTAAAACTGGATGACTACCGGCAGAGCTTACCTAAACCTACATCTAATAGTTTTGCAGTTCTCTTTGACGATGGAACCGAATATTCTGTAGCTGCAACACAATCACAACACAAAGATAGGAACCCACCGCCGATATTTGTGGACAGAGTTAAAAATATAGAACCCTGCATGTTCTCTTATCCCAAGTTGCAAAAGATCAGTATGTTATTTAAGTGCTTAGAGACGATGTTAAAATATGACGATGAGACGAAGTTAAAATAAAAAGTAAATATCCAAACACATGTAATATCATTGTTAAAGAACTCAAGGCCAAAAATACTGAATTTTACACTTACAAACTAAAGCAGAATATATGATTCAAGGTGGTTATAAAGAAATTGTACCGCCTGACAGATATTGTGGTAATCACAGAAGAGCTTGAAGTTCACGGTCACACAGTTACCAACATTTGGAATGCCAAGGAAAGGTTCACAAAATCACTTTTACCACTATTCTTCGTCGCACTGAAACCTGAAATAAACAACAGACACATATATAACATATAAACCCTAATACATTGCCAAGTAGTAATGGAACCACTGTGTACCAAGCATGAGCTACGACAATGTGCAAGATGTCAGAGATATGGTCACAAGAAAGGGGCACAAGAAACTTTCAGATACTGTGAAATGTGTTCTATGTGAGGGTAATCACCAAGCTAACTACAAGGGATGTACGGTCTACAAAGATCTACAGAGAAATAAATATCCCCCTCTATGACAAAATACAAACAAGATAGTGAACCCCAACGAGAGTAAAAAGAAAAACAATAATAACAACTTTGAAATAATAGCTAAGCCAAAAAGTTCATATACAAGAGCAGTACGATCACATAAATCACTTGAAATTAATATGGTCGTTCAAGTAATAACAGGCTAAGGTAACTTAATGTTCCAAAAGGAAATAAAAGACCTTCTACAGGCAGCCATACAACAAATGAATACAGTAACGACACTCCTGAAAAAAATTACCCAATCTTCACCTTGAGAATTGGCATATAGAACACCGATGGGCAGTCAAATCATACGTAAGAATTAATTGTGTTCCTAAACACTAAAAGTATAGATATAACGCTTATATCCAAGACCCATTTTACCATTAAAAGTCATATTGTAATATCAAACTATACAGTGTATCACACTCTTCACCCAAGTGGCAAAGCTAGACGTGGAGCAGCGGTGATTATAAGATCCAACATTGAATACCATCAAATAAACAATTTTCAAAAGGGCATGACTTCGAAGGTATCACGGAGGATGAGGAGGCAATTCGAGATATGCTAACCAAAACTACTCATAAAAATTACTCAATGCTTAAAGACTACACTGACGCTGAGGTGATAACTGCTATAAGTTACATTAACACTAAAAAGGCTCCTGAGTATCATCTTGAGAGAACTATCTGCACTTGCTGTCACCTACCTGAAACTCATCTTTAACGCCATCATGAGAACGCATATTTTTCCTCCACAGTGGAAAGTTTTGAAACCTGGTAAAAACAAACATGAACCAAAATCATACAGACTGATCAGCCTGCTGCCTATATCATTTAAAGTATTTGAAATACTTTTTCTGAGGCGAATTCTACTAACAATGGAAAATACAACTTTGCCTCAGTTCGGTTTTCGTCAAAGACACGGCACAATAAATTATTTTCACAAAATAGTACACTATAAATAAAGCCTTTAACAGACATAAATGTTGCAAAATCACCTAAATGAAATGGCACTTTGGTAAAAAAAAAGATATATTAAAATCAATGAGACAAAATCAGTCCATGTAACATTCTCATTAGATAGGTATAATAGTCCAGATGGACTTACGGGATTTAACCAAGTCTAACATCAAGATTATCCAGAGGTTCCAATCCAAAATCCTTAGAGTGATCACCCAGACATCTCGGTATATTACAAAACTAGATCCTACACAGGTGTGGAAAAGACTAAAAAAATTAAATCTATAAAAATAGAATAGACAGTCATCCGAATGAACTAGCCCAAAACCTCATGGCAGAGACTTTCCTAGCTAGGAGACTTAAACGAAAGATACCCCAGGACCGCATATGATGAAAGGTTATAAATATTTTTAAGGATGGGTAGCTGGATGGCCGTGTCCGGAATATGCCACTGATGGTAGATTCTAATCCAAAGAAAACAAAATATGATAATAAAAATTCTGACTTGAACTATTATATTTAGATTATGATATAATAAGGTCTCAAAAAACAACAGGCTTCATGTGTGTAAAACTTATGAGCTTTTTCATAGAAAGCTCATAACTTCTACAGACATGAAGCAAGGAGTCTGTTAGGTTTCGGAGAATTCAATAATTTTTGTCGTCATTTACATGGCCGTCATTCTGAATTTAACTTATTATGTCAAAATATATTAATGTATCTAGCTTCATGCGTGCAGTACTTATTAGATTAAAACGACAAAAGAGTTTCAAAGCCATTTTTTTATGCAATAGCCATCAATCTGACACTGATGATTATATTTATATTGTGATATACTAGAGTAGATCAAGAGACACTACAAAATGCAGTACGAAAAACATTAAATACATGAAGAAAGCGAACTTAGTGCTAGATACGAAAAATAGTGATACAAAGAAAAAATAACCTAAAAGCTATCTACAAGATGAGTCATCAAACATAATTTCTAGAAACTTCTTTGCCAAACAAAAACGTTTAACGCCATCTAGTGACGATTAGCGCACGTTATCACCGCCATCTGGGGGCTAGTGGAGATACTACTAGACAAAGTGCGTAACTACACGATCGAACGTCTACCAAGCTCTTCACTAATACCACAAGAGGGCGTTATAGACATAGATTGTTGACTATGGAGGAGATAATGAAAACACTTCAAAAAATACAAAACGACATGGAAGAACAAAAAAATATGATTTCAAAAAGTACAGAAAAAATAACAGAGGAAATTACAAAAAACATCAACGAAATTATGGACAAAAAACTCCAAGTCTGGGACACCAAACTGCAAAAACTGGAAGAAAAAATAAACAATCAAGGCAAGCAACTTTACTATTTAGAAAAAGAGGCTAGAGAGTCCTATTTAGAGTTAGAAAAAAATATGATGAACTTTATAAACAAGTACTTCACAATGAAAATAAACTGTAAGGACTTACAAGCCATAAGAAGAATTGGTAAAAGAACAGATAAACCCCGTCCTGTCACCATAACATTTATGACACTTGGAATAAAAATCAATATTCTCAAACAAAAACTAGCTCTCAACGACACTGCATACTACATAAAAGAAGATTATCCGCTAAAAGTATTAGAGAAAAGAAAGGAATAGCAGACACAAGTAAGAATCAAGAAAGAAAAAGGAAATAGAGCTATAATAAAATACGATAAATTAATCATATTAAAAAACCTTTCAACATCTGAAAATAACTTAAAATCCCAAACACCCCAGGGATCACGAACACACAAAAAGAACAAGACTCTCAGTGCATCCACCACTCAACGTTCATCAAGTTTCTCAGAGGGAGTTGTGAAACCCGGAATGCTGAATTTTTTGATAAGTAAAAACCCTACCAAAGCACAAGATGTAAGCGATGAAAATAAATAGCAATCAATTACAAGGCCTCTTTCAAAAACCAAAACAAAAAAAAAAAGATCATAAAACACACGAAACTCAAAACAATAAACATCTCCCAATACGGCTGGTCACTGAGGGAGAGATCGACCAAAACCCTCCAAAGAAAAACAAAGAAAGGAAAAAGAAAAACATTTTCAATATTTGTACCTATTTAAGTCACACCTACCACTGCCTACCAAGAAGACAGTTATGGACTCGGAGATTCTACCGTGTCTCACCTACAGCTGCCAATCCTGGACGTTTAACCTTATGACTAGTGGCAAAATCCAGACCACTCAGAGAAGAATGGAGAGAAGCTACTTAGGTATCAAATTAAAAGATAAAATAAGAAATAAAACCATCCGCAAAAAAACGGGTATAACAGATGCACTCACCAACTCTCTTCAAAGAAAATGGAGATGGGCGGGTCACGTGGCGAGGTACGCTGATAATAGATGGCCAAAAAAAAAAAAAAATACAAAAATCATCCAATGGACGGGACCACAAGGTCCCGTCCTCTCAGAGCAAGAGGCAGACCCAATACCAGATGGGCTGACGAGATCGTGGCTACAGCAGGTTGTGAGTGGCTCCAAACAGCCAAAGATAGAGACGAATGGCAAGCTTTGGAGGAGGCTTTTTACCCTAAGATTCCATATAAATTAAATTAATAAATTATATAAAAATTTTATATAATAATTGTCAATGTAAATTATCATGAGCATTAATTAATTTTACTATTCTATTTTAATTTTTTATACAATGTATACAAAGGTCATCTTTTTTAATTAATGTTGTTATTTATAAGTTATTTTTTTTTATTGCATGTTGCATGTATGTAAGTTTTTGTATGGAATTTAATAAAGCTTTATTATTATTATTATATTATACTAGGGTATGTATTTGAAAAATTATTGCTTATGAATTTTAACATTTTTAATCAAATCGTAAAGCGTGCATTGAATTTGATAGGAGACGATATTTTTTGTAATGAGTACTTATTTTAGTTCATCTTGTCCAAAATTGTTTAATGGACAAGTATTTATGATTATGCATCCTGCCAAGAGCGTGACCAAGTTCAGCTGAACCGTTCAATGGTCTTGGGGTATAGTCGGCATTAGGCCTAGGTATGGTCTAACAAGAGATGTTTTTCTTTTTTGGCATGTTCTAAGCTATACATATTTGTTGACTCGTTCTATATTTTTTCAGTTAATATTATGTTCATTGAAATTATCATGAATTGCTTTTCTTTCTATTCAGAGTTAGGACCTTGTCTCTTACTACCCTCAACGATTCTTGTCATCGGTCTTTTTAGATCTTTTATATTTTCTGTCAGAAATCACACAATCTAATATTTTATATTTGCATATCATCTGCACATCTAATATTATTTATCGGTATTCCAGACTCGAATCAATTAAATTTCTTTTATTGGGATTTTTAAAAGAAATGCCGAGTTTTGAATGAGCGGGATAAGTGAAGGACTTGTTTTCTTTGATCCTTGTATTTCTTATATATCGATAAAATATCTATTAAAATTAGTTCAATAAAAGTACCAAAAGCAAAATTTAATAACATGAAAAATGTTTCAGTTTCAATGTAAAAATCTTAGTTCCTAAAAAGGGAAATATTGAGTTTTATACCACTTTGCAATCTACACGAAATAAGCAAGTTTCTGAAATAACTGAAACGTCTGACATGTTGCAATTTTTTTTTCAGTATATATGTAAAAATAATCAGTGTTCAGTCTTAGAAAAAATAATTTCATAATGATAAACTGAAGGTTAGTAAAAATCTTTGATATGCGTGTGACAGCCACACTTATACATATATAAACGTATGGTAGTAACTATTGCCCGCCATTGTAATGTAAACAAAAAACAATATAAACAAACCTTAGATTAAGTCACCTATGTTTCATAAGGATAGTACTAATACGCGAGTTTCATAAGGGTAGTACTAACACCTTATGGGCATTATGAATGGTTGCGAGTACCGTTTGGTCTCTGTAATGGACCCAGTACTTTTCAAAGAGTAGTAAATAAAGCATTGGGAAATTTGAGAAATACTATAGCCCTAGTTTACATCGCTGATGTCATAATATTTTCAGCCAGCATAGAAGAAGGATAAGAGAGGCTTAGTCTGGTGCTGAAAGAGTTAGATGATGCAGGGTTTACAGGGTTTGCAGGGTTTGTTAGGTTTGGTGCAATTTTATTCCAAAGGTACAATCAAGAAAAAAAGTGAAATTTTTGAAAATGGAAATGTTTTAAAACCTTCCTAAAAATGTTCCCAGAACAGGAGGTTTAAATGGGAATTTAAAATATTAATTAGTTTTCTCATAAAATAACTTTTTTTCCTTTCAATCAAGGGTAAAAATGAGGTGATTGAGGATGTGACGTGCGAAAACTCCTGTTTAATATTAAGTTGTTGAAAGCAATTTTTTAAATTTACGGAAAAAATTCTTGACTTTCCATACAAATCATTTAAAAAAACTGGAGATTGTCTTGTAACAGGATTGGAGGCATTTCTTTGTTTTTGGTCGAATGACATTTTACACAAATAGTCAATTATGTAATAGAAATACATTCACCAAAATATATAGACATAAAGAAGAGATGGTTGTCAAAACGTTAGGCCAATTCCCTTTGATTGTGTCATCTTAGTGGTTGGAAGAAAATTTTATTGTTACTATCCCATAATCACATGAAAATTCTGGAATAGCACTGGCAATAATAGACATTATCATTATAGAGTAATTATCATTATAGAGTCTGCCATTGAAAAGCCTTGAAAATGTCCAGATGATTGTACCACATGATGTAACATGATTGTGCCAGATGAAAATTTTCCACATGATATAACACTATGAGCTTCACATGTGCTATGTCTATCATTATTATATCAAAAGGTGTCGATACTTTTCTGATGATATCATAGTTGGATGGTCTTCAAACTGACTGATCAACTTGATCCATTTCTGCTTCCATAATGATCTTTGCAATGTTGAACTTGACTGAGGTTTGAAGTGGCAGTGATTTATCCAATTGTTTCTGAAATCCCAAAAATTTTAAATGAATTTCATCAAAGTATCTCTTGTCTCTGTTCTTAAAATAATCAATGACCGTCAACATGTGACTCACGAGTATGACAATTGTGCTATTTAGGTTGATATAACATATGTAGCCATTGGTTAGATATGCATTTATGTTGTGATGATGAAATTTGCTGCTGAAATGATGCATATTCTGTTAGAATGATCTGCAACCATTTGGATGGCAAAATTTTCTGGTACCTTGTGACTGGAAAAAGTTTCAGCACAATTGGTAACATGATTGAAATTTCTTCAATAAGCACAATTCTCGAAGAAGTTTGTCTGGCTAAATGGTACTTTGCAAGTGGAGATTGTTCCGGCGTGATTGGTGACACGGTTGGATTTAGTACAATAAGAGCAATCATTGAAGAAGTATGTCAGGCTATATGATACCTTACAGCTGGCGATGGTTTCAGCACAATTTAATTTTCTACAATAAGGATAATCATTGGTTATTGAATAAAATGATGTAGGACTATATAAAACATTTACAATCCATTTATATTGACAAACCAATACTAGCAGATTGGAAAATAATGAGGATTTCCAAATTGCCTTGCAAGTATTGATGGCGAACATGTGATTATCAAACTCCCAGATTAAAAATTTAAAATATATTTGCATAGAAACTGGAAGTTACTGAAGTTACTAAAAATAGAAACGGGAATTTTTCAACAGTCCATAATGGGCTGAAAATTTGCAAACAGCACACTTCATCTCCATCTGATAAACCATTAACAACTCAAGCGGAGCCTTATTAGAGATCAAGCATTCGCTTTGACTTTTATTTGTAAGGTCTTGTCCAGAAAATAAAGTGCAACATGATAGAAAAAAAGAGAAGCTTAACGCCAATTTAAATCAAACAAGGTGAATAGTTGAAAACCTATTTGGGTTATTGACTGCTAAATTGTGTAGATATTTTCCATAGGTCTATAAAAAGCAAAGTCGAAACATCTTGAGCAATTATAAAAACAGCGTGCAAAAAATTATGTAGTATACATAATTTTTTATATGGTAAGGAGGTGGAACGTAAGTGACTGGGCAAACATTGTCGAAATTGAAACAAAAAATTATGTCAATAAGTTCTTCCAGCTTTAAGTTCAGATTACAGTCAACCTACTGGAAAATTTTTTTTCATGTCTTTGTAACATGAATAATATTTGAAATGGCGAAATGGGAAGCCTGCAGCCCGCGCATCACAACTTCTTGGCTTAAGCTGTGGAACCATCACACAGTGCAGGATGTGAAGAGCACCTTCGCTGCATCCTATGACGGTTGGCGGCAAACTGTGAAGCACACCAGCTGAATGAAATTCGATGACAGAAATTTGTGATCAGAAATTGAAAATTTGACAATCCAACAGCCCGACATATCATTCTAAAAATAAAATGCATTATTTCAATAGCAAGGTGTATCATCCCAACATGAATGTATATCAAGCCATAATCGTCGCAACCGTGAGTCACATATTGACAAAGTCATAGATGTGGCAACAATATTAAGATAAATTAGAAAAAATAACATAACTTTCATTGTAATATTATATAAATTAATAATAAATACTTATTACAGCAATTCAAAAATGATTTATTTACTTACCTTTTTTCATCTTCATTTAGATATAACAACAGCAAAGCCTCAACTTCCATATTATTCCGAAATTGTAAATGTTTCAACCTTTTTCGCCAATAGCAATTAAGTGATCTCATTCATAATTGATTGATTTGTATTAGTGATTTCAACTTACAATGATCCATATCTTTGCATATATGACATATTACACACCACGGAGGCAGGCCGACATGCATGGTCGAAATTAGTGACTGAAATTTTAATTTATTTTGTCATAACTTTCTCAGCAAACATTTTGTTAGACGATTAGTTTAGTTAGATTTTTTACAATGAAATGATTTTATTGATGCCTTTTAAAGAAACATTTTCAAAATCATTCAGTAATGAAAATATCTCAGTAATGATCATTAGTAATTATCTGAGTTATGAAAGCTAATAGAAAATGTGATTTAAAATAGTGATAATAATATTTAATTGAACAATTATTTATTTCATTAGCAATTTACTTGAATATATTGAATATAGGTATTATTACCGACGACACTTTATCTCTTTCATTATTAAATTATCTGATAGTTTTCCAATAAACGAGGTAAAGTGTTGAGTACCACTGACTTCAAGCAGGGTAATTCTGAAATATAAATTATGTAAAAATATTTATAGGCTATCCCATGGTGAAATTAAATATTTTTTTTATAAAAATAGATATAAATGATAAATAAATATCAATTTGAACTTAACATAGAACAAAGATCACTTTTGAGAGTCATTGGTATTTACCCCGATATATTTTTGGAATTGCACTTAAATTGAAATAAATATTGCAAGATTTCAAACTCTTGTATCTAAATAAACCAGTCAAATTTCATTAAGAACTGGCTGCAAAGCATTAGGATGTATAATTAAACATCTGACACTGAAAAACTTATCAATAAATTTTGACGGATTCTGACAAGTTTAACCAAATAATAAATATTCCGTTAACTTATCAGAAAATCATTTGAAATTGAACTAATGTACCATATGTGTGTGTGTATATGTATGTGTGCGCATGCGTGCGTGCGTGCATGTGTGAGTGCGTGCGATACTAATATATATAATATGATAGAAGAGTATATATTAGATAGATTGATAATGGTCGATGAATATTTGGCAGGTGTGTTTTTCTAGTAGAGATTTGGTTACCAACAACTTTTTAAAGTCAGTCTCAAGCCTGGATGAAGTATTAAATAAATTTTATTGGTATTGTTATATGTTTTTTTATGTAACAGTAAAATTTATAAATTGTTCGAAACACTTCATCTTACTTGTCTGAATATCTCTTAAATATAAACATATACTATCTAATCGTCTTCGCCGTGGTGTGTCGGGTTGATCACAAGGCTGATCACTTTGACGATGCGGCGCACTGTGGGGACCCGGGTTCCATTCCCGGCCGTTCGTCAAACAGGGCTGGTCTGTTCTGGTTGGCTGTAAGAAATTGCTCTCGTAGCAATAAATCTGCAATATATATCGCTTTGGTACGTTAAGGCCAGGACCAAACAACAAGATAGTGAAAGAACTTAAATATATATTTCACCAGTCAGTTATCATTGAAGATCCCAAGAAGCGAAATTCAATAGTTCAATGCCAAAGATGTCAACAATACGGACACTCGAAAAATTATTGTATGCGCCCTTATCGCTGCGTAAAATGTGGACAATCGCATAAAACATCAGATTGTCAAAAACGTGACCGTACCTCTCCCGCCCAGTGTGCGCTATGCAATGGTCCACATCCGGCGAATTTCAAAGGGTGTGAAGTATATCAAGAAATTCTGCTGAGACGTTCCAAGTCAACCTACTCAACCGGAAAAAGCTATCAGCTGCGAACACCCTCTACAGAAAAAACAGGAGATAAGCCAGCGCTAAACATAGCTGACAAGACTGATGCAAATTTCGAAGTTAAGAAGAAAACTTACTCAGAAGTTATGCAGGGCAAGATAGATGCAAGTAAAGAAGCAATAACCCCCCAATATTCTCTGAATTTGGTAGAAATCTTAACAAAACAGAATGAAAAATTTGAGACTATCTTACAACAGATGAGCATGCTGATGACGCTCATAACACGACTTTTTGACAAACTGACAAAATGACTGCGATTCGCATAGCAACATGGAACATAAATGGATTGACTCCCAATAAAATTGATGTGGAAACTCTTATGACTCAGCAAAATTTGGACCTATTGTTGATATCTGAAGCTCACTGTACCACTAAAACAAATGTTAAGTTTAGGAACTATGAGTGTTACACAACCCCCCACCCTGATGGAACTGGACATGCTGGTACAGCGATTATCATCAGGAAATCATTAAAGCACCATATAATGCCTGAATATAGAACCTGCCACATCCAGGCTACTACTGTATCAGTTGAGGATAAAAATGGCTGCTTTAACATTTCCTCAGTGTACTGTCCACCTAAACATAAGATATCCCAAGAGATGTTTACGGAATTCTTTGAGACACTTGGAAACAGATTTCTAGTGGGCGGAGACTGGAACTCCAAAAACACCTACTGGGGATCCAGACTAACCACCACCAGAGGTAGGCAGCTAAAACTAAGTCTAGACGCCAATAATCTGGCTACTGCATCCACAGGTGAACCCACACATTGGCCGCCTGTTACTTCTAAGATACCTGATCTCATTGATTTCTATATCATTAAAGGTTTCTCTTCATACTACGTTAAGTTTGAGTCCTGTTATGACAGTTCTTCGGATCATACGCCGGTGTTACTCACTCTAAGTACAAACATCATAGAACACGAAAATCGTGAAAGACTTTATAATAAGAAAACAGATTGGTTCTCCTTTAGAGAATTTATTAACACCAACATCAAGCTAAAAGTTGCTCTGAAGACGCCTGAGGACATTGAAATCGCTACTAAATATCTCACAAACCTCATACAGGAGGCTTGTTGGAGAAGCACACCTTTATTAGACCCTAAAGAGCGGACTTGTAACTATCCCCTTGAAATTAAAAAAGAGATCTTAAAGAGACGCAGGCTGCGTCGTATCTGGCAGTTGAGCAGGCTTGCATCTGACAAAAGTAATTTCAACAGGCAAGCGTCACATTTGAGGGATATGCTGAAGACTTGGCACAACAGGACTCTTGAGGCGGAACTGGCATCCCTAACACCTACTGCAGCCACGGACTACTCACTGTGGAAATTTACGAAGTCATACAACAGACCACAAGTGGCAAAACCTCCGCTTCGAAACAACAATGGTTGGGCTCGCAAGCCACAGGAAAAGGCGGACCTATTTGCAGAACATCTCTCAAATGTCTTTACTCCAAATAGCGCCAGCGACACAGACTCCGAAACAGAGGTGGAATCCGTTCTTGGCCAGCCTTTACAAATGTCGCTCCCACCAGCTCCAGTCACTGTACGAGAAGTTAAAAGGACTATTAACAACCTCAAGGATAAAAAGGCACCAGGATATGATTTAATCACGAAGGAAATACTTAGAAAACTTCCAAGAAAAGCATTGGTGTTCCTGACTATGCTCTATAATGGGATACTGAGAGTTCAAAACTTCCCCGATCTTTGGAAAGTGTCACAAATTCTCATGATACATAAAGCAGGGAAACCAGCAAACCTAGTCACCTCATACAGACCAATTAGCCTATTGCCCATTCTATCAAAGGTCTGCGAAAAATTAATTTTGCACCGCATTATGCCAATACTAGAAAGCAACTACATCATCCCTAACCATCAATTTGGCTTCAGGCAGCAACACTCAACAATAGAACAAGTGCATAGAGTAGTTGAAAAAATAACGAAAGCTCTAGAGGAAAAAGAGTATTGTTCGTCTGCATTCTTGGACATTCAGCAGGCCTTTGATAGGGTCTGGTACGATGGTATTCTCTATAAGATAAAGACATGTCTTCCCCATAGCTACTACATCCTGCTGAAACCCTACCTCACGGAGAGGATCTTTCAGGTAAAAGAGTCCGGAACAACATCCAAATTTTTCGAAATTGAAGCTGGAGTGCCTCAGGGCTCGGTGTTGGGACCGATGCTGTACACATTATACACGTCAGATCTACCACAGGTAGATGGCGTCATGATTGCTACATACGCTGATGACACGGCCATAATGGCGAGCAACAGGCAACCTAATGTAGCCACGAAGCAACTCCAACAAGGACTCGACGCCATTGCTGAGTGGCTTAAAAAATGGAGAATTAAAGTGAGCACAAGCAAGTCGGTGCAGGTCACCTTCACTCTGCGAAAAGGAAACTGCCCTCCTGTTCACCTCAAGGACTCAATACTACCACACCAAGATACAGTGAGATATCTGGGTCTACACCTGGATCGTCGTCTAACCTGGAATCAGCACATTAGAAGCAAGAGAGAGGAACTTAATATACGTCACAGAAAACTCTATTGGATGCTAGGCCGAAATAGTAGAGTATCCACAGATAATAAGCTATTAATCTATAGTTCAATACTACAACCAACTTGGATGTATGGCATACAACTGTGGGGAAGTGCCAGCAATTCCAATATCACAATACTACAAAGAGTGCAGAACACTATACTGAGAACAATAGCGCAAGTCCCTTGGTTTGTGACTAATTCAGAAATCCACACGCACTTGAAGATGAGCACTGTGAAAGAAGAAATTGAGGTCTCTGTACAAAAATATCAAAAGCGGCTGGAGAATCACCCGAATGCGCTTGCTGCGAATCTAACATTGCGCAGCTATCAAAAACGTCTGAAAAGAAAGGACATAATATAGTCAAATCAGACCTTGAATATGATGAGTGACTGTCCTCGCTGGAGGATGTCCTCGACCCGACAAAGCCGCCCAACCCATCTGCTTATAGTTCAAGTACTGATTGCAGATAAGCGAAAAAAAAAAAAAAAAAAAAAATATTCACAAATACCAAATAAATCCATGTTAAATTACTAATGTGAATGTAAGAAAAAGGTTTACAATACCTGAACTGTCAAATCTGTTTGTTTATAAAGATTCTCTTTGAAATTGAATGGAGTATAGGTACGGTGAGTAGGCATGGCATATGTGCCACAGATCCTTGTATCATGTATCATATTTTCCTTGTATCATATTTTTCTGTTACATTTATTCACACTTTTTTCTATTACATATTAATATGTAAATCTTTCCCCATACATATTTCATTCATTCTAGTTATTAGATTTTACGAATATACTTGCTCACTCACTATTAATTTTTATCAGCATACTGTTGTACTTCCCATTCATTCACACCTTTCTTCTCTAGCAATATTAGTCACACAACTAAATTTATAGATTAAATAATAAAGGTGAAATTGCACAGCCTTATTTCACACCTTTGCTGATCTTTTACCACTTTATAAGTTCACCATCCATAAAAGTATTATATCAGAATAACAATTTTTATGGGCCATCATAACAGTACTGCCTGTGTTAAAGACAGGTAGCCCTGTGTTTGTAAGATATACAGGCAGTGTGCACATAGTAATTTCATGGTCCATAACAATTATTATTCTAGTCCATACTTCGAAAGAATGTTCCACAGTTCTACTCCCCCCACTGACTCACTCTATCATATGCTTTTTCCAGATCCATAAAGGCACAGGAAATTTTCGTCTTCTTTTCCAGGTATTTATAAATAATTTCTACCTCGTATAAAGCTGTTTATATGTTCCACAAAATGCTATCAGTCTTTGTGATTACTCAGTCAGTTATGATCCTTTAAAACACTTGGATATTACGCTCATTAAATATATGGGCTTGTAACTTTAACAATCATTCTCGGTCTCTTTACCTTCACATAGCTTTACAATAACGGCTCTGGTCCAATCTCTTGGTACAGTACTAATCCGGTGGCACTCACTGCATAAATAATTCATTGCTTGTGGGATTGCAGGTTTGCAACACCATCCAGCCACCTTAGCATTATTTAATTTCAAGGTGGCTCTGTCAATGTTTTCTTTACTTATTTTATTCATACTGGTACATTTCAGAGTCATGTAACTCGTTTACTCTACTGCATTTTCACTACGATATATTTCTGCAAAATGCCTCTTCATCGCTTTTTAACGCCTTTACTATTGAAAAGCATTTGTAACCCTCAGAAATAACTTTTACTCGGATTGATGGACAGTACTATGCGAATACTTTATATGTCTCCAAATTATTTTAATGTTACCTCAAAAGTGCCTAAACACCTTTACACTTTCACTCTTTTCACGCTTTTCTGGTCTGTTTCAGTGGTTGAGATAATTTATGCAAACAAGGGCTAATGAATATTTTTTAACTATTCCTTTTTTATAAATACTAATTTTATAAATCCCTATGGCTAGATTGTACATAAATGCAATTCTTATATTTTGATGTCTTAATCTTAATAAAGAAACCTTGGGCAAAGATAGCTTCTTTGAGCAATTCTTTAATGATAAACACTGCGGGCAATGTGATTGGGTTTATACAAGCGCAGCAACTAGTTTACACTTGGCTGATGTCTCCAACCTTTTGACAGTGAGGATGTTTACTAAAAAGGAATGTCACAATTGCGAACACTAGATACAATGTGGCTGGGCTCATTTTACACAACATGGAAAGCATTTTCCACATTAATGATATTAAAGAAGTTAGACTTTAGAAGTTCTTCTCACTAGTAAGTACTAGAGGCAGAAAATACCCATGCACCTGAAGAAAGACCCAGGGTATTAAAGTGTCTAACTCCTCAACGGGGAAGAAGATTTCAAGTAGAAATAACATAATTAGGATGATTTTTCTTAATTCAGCAATATATAGGCGTCCCGTAAGGAGTGGACCAATGAAATGTCAGTGACAGAGGAGGCTATTACACATACGAAACAATAAATTGTATTATCCTAGGCCTAATAGTTTCAGAGATATGAATTTTTAAAATTTTTTTTTAAATGTTTGTTACTGCGCATGAAAAAACATTTTTTTTTAGTTGTTATTACTACATCTGCTTTTTTATTATCCAACATCTTTAAGAAAACATTCATCTTCCTAATTAAAATGTCATTCATTCGTTATTATTGACAACATAAAAATTAAATGCTGAGATGTACATTTTTTCAATTACAAAACAAGAAAAGTGATTTTTGAACAATGCTAATGGAAAAAAATGTCTGTCAACCATGTCAAATTATATTTCAAAAACATATACAACACACACAGATTCCAAAAAGGTTGTTACAATTAATTCTGGAAACATTCAAAAAATACTTGCTTTGTTGAAATAATTCCACATTCGCAGAAATGCTTACAATCAAAACAACCGCTTATAAGAATTGTTTTGCTTCCTCGTTCTCACTCATATGGTCTTTTTATTGTTCTCGGCCATCAAGCGATACCCTCTACTCCTTTCCTCAACAACTTTGCTTCTTTAGTGACTTGTTTAACGCTCAAAGCTAACAAAGTGTTTTTTGCTGTTTTTCCCTAAGCTTGAATTGAACCTTTTTTGGCTTGTGATTTGGATATTGTTTGACTGACTGCATTGTTAAATAGCTCAGACTTACACTGCTTGTGAATATGCAGAAATGTGTTTCATTTATGGGCTATGTGATAGGAATCGGCAAGCCGCAAGCCGCACATACCTATCGCGAGCGCTACCCTAATTGTCTTTTGTCATATAAATAACGCATGTTTAGAGGATCGAATTCCTGGAAATGTAGTTTATGAAGGAAGACCTAGAAATGTTAATGAGTGTCAAGTGTTGGCCGAAGTGGAAGAAGCTCTTTCTACTAGTGTTTGGTGGATTTATCTACATACTGGTGTCGCAAAAAGTATGGTGCACAACATTTTAAGAAGAAATAATTTGTACCCGTACCATGTATGAGTGCAAGTACTGCTACCTGCTGACTATCAACAACGAACAGATTTCTGTTGGGAGATGCTGCATCGGTGCAGGCAAGATCTGCTTTTTTTTAATGCTATCTTATGGACCGATAAATCATGTTTTAAAAGCATGGGAGTATTTAATATGCACAATTTACACCAATGGGCTGTTGAGAATCCGGGGATTCTCAACAGCATAGTAAGGCAAGATAGATTTTAACATCAATTCTAAAAATTATCAGTCCGTTTGAACTCCCATCGAGGCCTAATGGAGTTCGTTATCTATGGTTTTTAAGAGATGAACTTGGAAATCTGTTGAATGAATACCACAAGATGTACGTGACAGGATGTGGCTTCAGAACGATGGTGCAACTCATTTTTCGCCCACTTTTCGCTACAAGTAACTGAATACTTGAATGCAACTTTCCCAAATCGATGAATAGGATATAGCGGTACAATTTCATGACCACCACATTCGCCAGACCTCAACCCATTGGATTCTTTTCTATGGGGATATTTCGAGAAGGCATGAGACTACTAACAATAATGAACAACAATTAAGACAAAAATTACATCATGTGCCTGAAGTAGTAAAAAACAATGAAAGGGCCTTACGAAGTTCAAGTATAAATTTTATAAAAAGGTGCCAGTTATGCATATGAGCTAGAGGAAGGAATTTTGAGCATTTCCTGTAATAAAAAAAACGTAATATTTGTGTTATGATCATCTTTTACCATGACTGAAAAAATGATCAATGGTATGGCTTTAAGAATAAAAACATGTTACGAAATGACTCAGTATCAGAAAATTATACCTTTTTGGAATTTGTGTGAATTGTAGATGTTTTTGAAATAAAGTTCCACAAGGTTGCCACACATTTTTTTTACACTAGTTCAAAAATCCAATAATAATGAATAACATTTTAATTAGGAAGACGAATGTTCTCTTAAAAATCTTGGACAATAAAAAAGAAGATATAGTTATATCTAATAAAAAAAAATTTGTTTTCATGCATAGTAACAAAAATTTAAAAAAAGTTTTAAAAATCATATCTACAATTATTAGGCCTAGGAAAATAAAATTTATTGTTTCGTATGTGTAATAACCTTTTCTATCACCGACGTTTCGTTGGTTCACTCCTTATGGGATTATAACACCAAACAATATATAAACCCAGAAACAAATATTACATGTAACGACTAAGACCCTGTTGATATATGTCTGTATTCATAATACAATTCTCTGAAGCCTGGAATAAAAGCCAACAGGATCTTAGTCATTTAAAAAGGGTTGGCGGAAGAGGGGAGGGCTATTTTATAAACATAATTAAAAACATTGTTATTAATTTTCTATTATATATATAATTCTCATATATCGTATTCATATGCTCATAGGTACGTCGAGTGAGAGCTGGTTCTTTCTTAAAAATTTCCAAGCACTGCTTTTCCTGGGTTTCTTTTCTGAAATATATTTTCTTTGAAATGTGTACTAATAGCTTTTTGTTCTTCTTCGTCCATTTTACTTGTACTTTATTCCTTCAAAATATTGCTTTTCTACTTCCAAATCTCTTTCCATTTCCATTCCTCAAATATTCTAATATTGTTTGGTTTTCCTTTTTTCTAATTTTAGGATAAGGGTTATTAATAAGCATGTATTCTATGATTTCCTTTTCATTCTTATGCAGATTTTTAATATGACGACTGAAATTGGTCACTAATTTGCTGCAATAGAGACAAGCACTTTGTCTATTCCTAGACTTACTTATTTAATTGTTTTGGTTTCCTAGTAACAGATTTTTTCTTCTATTTTTCTATTATTTTAAGAATTTTCAATACTGAGGTCTCCTCATGACTTTTGCAATATGCATTGTAAAATAAATCATTAGTAGAAAAACTATGATTAACTGAGTCACTTCCAGAAAAATGACCCTGTAAAAGATATTATTACAGATATCATTAACAATAAACTTTATTTTTTTTTAATCTTTCCGCGGATAATATTCACCACAGTGAAAGAAATGGAAAGAAATTTTAGAGATATTTGACAAGTTTAATTTAAAAAATTGGAGTTAATTTGAAGTGAAATTATGTCAAGGATGTGAGTGGACCAGAGTGAAATTATCACTAACTGGTAAAAGAAAAGTTGATTTTAACTAAGTTTTAATTAAATTTATCAGCAATATCCACTAAAATGAAATTAATTTTGATAGAGACAAATAGATGTGGTTTTTTTTGTTAATGTTCTTCCATCACATGTTCATCACAAATCAAATTAAAGGCCATTTTTATGGTGCACAGTGATATTTTGAAATTTTCATTTCATACCAAACTAGATAATATGTACTTTATGACTCCAGAATCTAAAAAAAGTTGTTTTTTAATATATTTATACAAATGCAGATAATTTATAGATTCGGAAAAATATTCTGTGCAAGTTATGTTACAGGTGTTAGGTTATTTCATAAGTGACCATTTATAGCCAATTAAAACTATTGGATTGCCTTTAATTACCTTATCCTCATATATTGTATTACCAAGAAAACATTTTAATGCAATAATTTTGAAACTAATCTGAAAGTAAACACATCAATGCAAACTAAATTGCTACACTGAATAAGGTGGAGACTGGATTATGTTACAGTAATAAATAGTATTGCAAAATAGGTATCTCATTTTAAATTCTTGAACTGTTAAAATTGGTTAAAAACTTAAAATGGCAAACCCTTCTTTTACCACTGACATACTGTTCGGTCATGACTAAAAAAGGCATTATAGTACAAACTTAAAGGAGAAATTAATACTTAGTGCAAAACTAAAGTGAATTGTTTTATAATACTGTTTAATTTTCACACCACAATAAAATTTACCATAAATTTTTCTGACCACAATAAAATTTACCATACATCACTATAAAATTCTGCTTATTTACAAACATTGGAATTTTTAATTGGATTTAAGCAAAAAATTGATAGTAACAACCTAGTGTTATAGATTTCTCAAATAAATTTTATCCCATTGCCCACTAATTTTATTGGGTGATTGAAACTTTAACACCAATAAGTTCAGGTATCAGTCCGATGCATGTGCTTAACAGAGATGACGTATGTGTTCCGCATCTTCGGTTTTTTCCTGCTGTTTCAACACGAATTAACTCATATTGTGATATTCTTTATAAGTGCTGTATATTTCTATGGAATTTTTCGCTTTCGATGAATTATTCAATAATTAGTTTATATAGGTACGCATATTTAAATGTCTGTTAAAGGATGAGAGCGTTTTCAAATAACTATTAAAAAATATTCATTTCTGTTGCAAAGGATATAGCATTATAACAGTGAGGTTAGGTAATATCATTTTGGAGTAGGGAAGTTTTTCATATTTTCTATAATCCTAATTTTTATTTTTATACAATAAAAAATTTACATCTGCACAGTTATTGTAAATAATTTTAACTTTATATAAATAAATAAATATTTAAAAAATGTATATAAATTTCTGTGTGAAAAATTATTTCTAATTTTTTTTCAATTCTTATTAATGCAGAAAGATATACATAAATTCAATTTAATTTCTTAATAGAATTATAATTATGCAGACTAAAAAAATTCTGATAAAAATGCATGTAGCCTAATAAAGATTAATTATATAATTCGATTAAATTTGGAAAAACTGTTTTATTACATATCAAAATAAATTTTACTATGGTATCACTATAATTTTTATTAAACTTATACTGTAATTTTATTTGAATCATGAGAAACCATGCTCATGAGAAAATCCAGATCATGAGAAACCATGATAATTTTTATCAGGGTTCTCTATAAATTTTGTTATAATTTTCTTTCCGTGTATGTAAGTTAACGCATGTGTTATGATAATGTATTTGTGTTAACCATAACTAATTTAGTTTTATTTTATACTTACAGGTAAACTACTTGACAACAAGGACGTTACAGGTATTTTTACCGATGACGAAAAATATCAATGGTTGAAAAATGTTTGGCAACCTATAAGACTATAAGTTTTCACAGGTATGCGAAGGAAAAAAAACAGGCTTGCATACAGCAAAATTGCTGGTGGCGGATCGTGTAAGATGTGTATTATTTTTGGACGGCGTGAGGCGGCACGAACAATGTAAAGCTAGAAAAGTTGGTATTGAAACCGCTGAAAACATTTAAAAAAGGTATTTAAATACTAACACACTATGAGAACATGAAATACCACCAATCTAATATGGTAGCATTTAAAAAATGTTTGATGATAATGGAGGGAAAGTCAATGGATGTTGTAATCCAAATGACATCTCAGGAAAGAAAAACAATTGAAGAGAATCATAAAAAACTTGTACCCATTATAAAAACTGCTACATTATATGGAATGCAAAATATACCATTAAGAGAACATAGGGATGACGGTAATTTAGAATCAGAAAGTTCTCTTGAAAAAGGTAATTTTCAAGCGCTATCGAAATTCAGAATTGATGCTGGGGATGAGATTCTGCATGATCACTTTAGAGATTGTGATAAAAATGCTTCTTACATTAGCAAAACAAAATGGTTTTATCGAGTGCTGCGGGGAGTTCATCACAAACAAAATAGTGACCAAATTAAAAAAGCCAAATATTTCACTATTATAGCAGATGAGACGACAAATGTTTCCATTCATTTGTCGTTATTTCGATGTTGACACGAATGAAATTTAAAAAGACTTTCTTAAATTTGTTGAAGTTGTGCATCTTACTGGTGAATATATATCTCATCATATTATGGAGACGTTAGAAAGCTTGCATTTAGATATTTCATTATGCCGAGGTCAAGCATATGATGGATGAGGCAATATGAGTGGTAAAATAAAAGGTGTTCATACATATGTGTCCAATATTCAGCCTTTAGCTTTTTACACACACTGTGCAAGTCATCGAATCAACTTAGACATTAGTACAGCTTGCACCGTGCCTAGTATTAGAAATGCTGTCGGGATTATTTCAACCGTTGCACCCTTTTTCTGTGAGTCAACTGGACAAATTCATATCCTACAAGAAAAAATGCAAGTTAATATCCCCAAGGAAAAACAAAACATACTAAAGAAAATGTGTGAAATGAGATGGGTGGAAAGACATGAAGCAGTTCTAACATTTTTGAACGTTTTGCTGTGTCTTTCTGCATTTTCACTGCTGTAAGCTGTAATCTCGCCAGAATTCCTTATAACCTTGGTGATCCTCACTGATATTTTAGGAATCGCTCTCCCTTTACCTTGGTCCTTACAAACCATCAAAGTTGTTTGTTGTGAAGCTTGTTGATATGATTACAGCCAGCATCCAAAAGCAACGTGATACTGCACGGATGCATTTGAAAAGTTTTTTGATAAAGATGAAGACTTGCCAGGAAGAGAGAATTTGCCAGCAAATGAAATTGGAATAGATCCAACAGATCTAACATTCAGGCTCAGTCTGCTAAAGAGTATTACCGATTGTCAGTGTACATTCCTTTTCTGGATTATTTATTGAACGAAATGTCCTCCAGATTTCCCAAAACTCAGATGCAGAGAATTGGATAGTTACAAAAGTTATTGTCGCATAAATTTTATTAACAAAGATATAGAGCATGTTATTCAAGGTGCTGAATTATATAAAAATGACCTTCCTTGTTTCTTATCTTCTACTGAGGAGCCCGTTTCTTGGTATCATTGTCAGGTCCTTTGGATGGTGGAACGGCTCACATTATACTGACATTAGCTACAGCGTTCTTCAAGCAGTGCAATAATTTTACTAGTTCTTATCGTTTTTTAAACCATACTGAGAACAGCAAACAGAAGTGATCTAATGCAGTAAACAGCAGAAATTTAATTAAAATTTATTCATTAAAATAAAAAACGTAACAAATAAAAAGAACTTAATAAGAGTTGGATTTCATTTACTGCCAAAAAATACGTTTTCCTCAATGAAAGAGAATTTTCATTCAAAAAGAATAAATTTCCAATTAATATAACCTCTTAATAAATATTTTGTTGATAACATGACAAAATCAAAACCGCCCGTTTTTTATGCAAAAGTGTATATATATATATATATATATATATATATATATATATGTATGTATATATATGGGTAATTTTCACAAAATCCCGAAATTTGGCTATCTTAAAATGACAAAAAATATTGAAATTATTTGATATTTATTTTATGTGAATTTGATAGTACTAATGTTACTAGAATTAAATTATGTAGTGGTTCCAAAAATTATCACGTTTTATGAAAGTTAGGAGGACATTAAAAAAAATAAAAGTGAGGGAATGACAATTAAGGTGAGGGAATGATTATTGCAGACAAGTCATGAAGCTTTTTAAATGAAATTAGTTTTCTTTCAAAGAAATCTTTTTATTAAATGAAATTTTGTTCTTAAACAATAAGTAAGATCAATGAGTAATTCCAGCAAATCACAAAATTATTGCAGCACTTTGGCATAACTCTAATTTAAACTTATTTTTATATATTATTGCACTTATTTAAGGCACTTAATTAAATAACAATGACAACAAAATCCTTGCTAACTTAAAGATTCATCTAACAGCATTTTTAACAACAGAAAAACTTCTTATTTTAAACTTTAGTCTCATAGATAAAATGAATGTTTAGTATCAAAATCAACAAAACAAAATCTATAACTTAACTGGCTTTTTTCCAAACAAAAAATACTTCTTATTTAGTAGGTACTATTAAAGAGTGAAATTACCTACTTTTAAACTTTGTAATCTTAAACGATTCAGTCTCAAAGTTACAATTAAAGTCTTAATAAGATATTTTAAACTAGTTTAAGTCTTTTATAAAATAACAACCCTTACTGATTAATTTTGGAGGCTCAATCTTCCTCAGAATGTGATGCCAGGCATATAACTATTCATCTCTGATTTTAGGCCATTTCCAAGATTTAGTTCCTCTTTTCATTCACTTTACTAAAGCGCCTTCCTCAGAAACTGATATTATTTCCCCTGGGTAAACATTTTCGTCCCATTTGATAAGTACATAATCACCAATATTATAAGTGATATTACTGTCCGTACAAATAATATAATTTGACGAATGTCCATCATGATAAGATTTGTTTCGTGTTTTTAATTCAAAGGACTTTGGTTTTTCAATGCAACGTTTTGAAGATTTGTAATATCCCATGTGAAAATGTTTACACTTTTCTGCGCATTGACAACATGAAAGACTTCTAAATTCCAAGACATCATTACTGAAGACAAATTGACAAATTTTCTGGGTACCATGAAATGCAGCAATGATGGTTGACTGTTTGACTAAGTCTTCTATCTTCGCGATATTAGCAGAGGTAACTTCAAATAGCTTTATTGAAGAACATCTTGCCAACAAAATTTCTTTGAGAGATTTCAAATTTACGAAGTCCTTGCCTTCAGCCACCGCTTTATCAGCTGTTCTTTTTAATGTGCCACCTATGCCATCAGGAGCACTTTTGCCATGGCCTGGTTCTGAATAATTCCACGCAAAAAATGTTGCACCCGGAAACAAATCATTTATATGATGATATACTAGATTAAACATGAACTTGTTCTTGTACTGGTTGACAGGACTATCATTTAGCATGTGTATTCTGTGAATGTTTGGATTGTGATTTTTAAGCCACTCAAAAACTGGTAATAAATGTGCCCATACTGCCATTGTATCGTGTCTATTATTTTCAGAAAGAGAACAAAACGTGTAGGGTTTTACAGTGTCATTTTCACGTAAATATAATACTCCTGTATGTAGAGTAACTTGTTGTCTTCCACCTCCGAAATGTACTGCCTGAATCTCTTCGTTATATTTGCAACAATAGTTTTCGCTGAAGTCTATATGAATAAGGACTTCATTGTCAGCTAAAGTCTTTTTAAGTTCTGATATGATCTGATACTGGTGTGCAATTGTGGCAACGTGTTTAAAAAATAAAGGCAAAGTATTTTCTAACTGAAGTACCAATGATCTCAGTGAAACCTTGATCTCTTTTAAAATAGGTTTTCTTACTGTCTTCATATTTCCATTATTTTCGTAGGATACAGTTTCATACATCCACTGTTCATAAGTTACTATTCTGTTTGGCTGTGGAAGATAATACTCTACCATTTTATTTTCACAACCTTCACATTCTCGTAAAAGACATTTAGTTGAATAAACATTGCATGTCTTCATGGTCAAAAATTTAGTTAGATTACAGCAAGGCAATACTTTATTTTCATGTAACTTCATGATCATCCGTTGAACATTTGCGTGGATTACACATTTGCATGTGTTACGGCCTTTTATGTTTCCCAAGTCACCCAAAAAGGCCGATTTTGCAGGAAGTTGTCAATCTTATTTTATACTCAACTGTAGTCAGGAATTTATTGTGCAAATTTTTCATGGTATCGCATAGTAAACGTTTTTGTTTTACCAGCCCTTTTGACTATACAAAATCTTTCTTTCCAGGGCACATCCAAGAACTTTCGTCTTTTCCAAAAAATCTTGAACATCCTTTTTGACCTCCATCAATTTAGCACTGACTTTCCTAGGAACGCTCTTCTTGTAACGATCAAGTTTGAAAAACTGTTTTGATAAGCTGAGTAGTTTATGTTTCTTCAATAGATCGGGTTTTACTATTTCATAGTACTTTTTCTTTTCAGTATGTTTCTTTAAATTACTGTACCTGTCTTTTAGCTGTTTAGTAATAACTTCTGATAGAAGAAGCTTCTTCTTCACAATTTTAGAAACTCGGACGTCCTTTAAGAGAGCTGATACTTTGGCTTCCGGTGAAGTCTGATTATTTTTGTTTTGTCTTTGACAGCTCTTACGTATCTCTCTTTTCTTCTTATTTCTTGTTTCAGTCTTTCCTGTAATCTGGATATTTTTGCATAAAGTATTTCTCTATGTCTTCTGAGTTGCTGCCTCCTCCGATTAACTGCTAGATTTCTTAATTCATCATTATTTTGCATTGGTCCTGGGCTAGGAGGTGATGTCTCATCTAACAGTCTTGCTAAATTTTTTCGCACTTTCACTGTTTTGTCTCTATATATTTGGCTATTTTTCTTCCAGTTTTTCCTTTTTTGCCTTCTTTCTCGAGAACTCATTGCGGATATAGGTTTTACTTGACCTTTTTCTTTTTTTTCAGGTATTTAATTCTTCCTTTTTCACGAAGTGTTTCAAGTGTTACAGGATCAGCTTCCATTTTATCCCTGCACTTTCGGTCATATTCTTGCTTTTTTAATTTAGCTTCTTCTTTGCTTATTTCTTGACATTTTTTAACCTACAACAATATTGCAACAATAAACTCAAGAGTTAATAAAAGCAAACAATAAAAAAAGCCAGTTAGCCCACCCAAAAATCATTCCCTCATCATAAATTTTTATGTGGGAATGATGGTGAGGGAATGACGAAATAAAGAATAACCGTAAAGGACTTGTGACATAACCTTACTTTTAAAACAATTTTTCTGCTTAAGGAAATTAGTCCCAAAAGCCATCTTATCTGTGCAACTTATAATCAATTAAAGTACTTACCTTTTGTTTTTTTAGAATGTGATGAAATGACGATCAAAAATTTAAATTAACCATATACTTAATAAAACCTTTTTGCTGCTCACACCCGAACACAATCACCGAAAATACGCCAGTTTGACAAATTGACATTAGTGCCAACTTTCAAAAACGAATGGTAGCGTTAGTATTTTATTTAAAATGCGTTCATAATTCAAGTGCCAGTAATAGTGTGAGGGAATGATTTATTTTTGTGAGACACATATAAATATTCAAATTTTTAACTCGTTTTTTACTTTATAACGCTAATTTTGGTTTTTCCTATAAATTTATAATATTTTTAAATAATCCATCTTACTTGAATATGATTCGAATGATTTTTGTACTTTTTTGG